>JAIUCV010000129.1:0-1200000 GCA_026724425.1 Erythrophleum ivorense
AGAGTTTCTAATTAGCACTGAAGGTACAATTCAAATCCTTGAAGAAAAGAAAGGAAATGAAAAATAAAAAGGAAGACTCTTCATCTTGTGTTTTTCTACTGTGATTGAGGTCAAGATACTCATCTAGCAATTATTGTTATCTTTCTGCTATGTTAGCTTGCAGATTTGCTTAGACAAATCTCTTATCTTTATATATGTAACTTTGGCATATCTTAATTGAGTTGAATTCTTTAAATATATGAGAGTTTCCTTAATAATAATCTTCACCGTGCTTTTAAGAATTATTAATTTACATAGAAGAAAAAATCGAAAAAGGTGGAAGAAAAGAACACCTTACATGAGGAAAATCCTACTCAACAAATTTGTAAGATGATGGAAATGTTTTATCCTATATAATATATATTTATTGGCAAGACCTACATGTATTAAATTACCATTCTTTAGGACTAAATAAAATTTTTCCTATCTGTTTTGCAGCTTTGCTAATTGTGAGCTGCGTTCAGTTGTTATCGTTGATAGAGGGTGAGCATTTTCTTTGCAGCACACACAAAAGTTATCCATGGTTGCAGGAAATTCATTTTTTGAGTTTTACCTCTGCAGTTTGATTGGATCAGATCAGTCAACTACTAACTATCCTGGCAAAATCCCTCATGGCCTTGATCTTCCTAGTGATGTTGCTGACAAGAAACATCAAGGGAATGGACCAACCCAGTAATTGTTCCAAGTGATAATGTCATACATAATGGAATTCATTTCTGAAGCATTAACTGCATCTATAGGAAAAAGTTCATGCCTTTAATTTTTCGTTTCCAAATATACTTAATTTCCATTTTTATAGGATCTAGTAAACGAAACGCCGGTGGGTGCCAAAATTTAAAAATAATGTGGATGGATGCAGACAGTGTTTAATCCCAGTTTTAACTTTCCGTAATGGCTTTAATTTTTATGCGTGAAGGATATGCTTGATTTTTTTTTTCTTTTTGGGGGTATGTCTTCCCCCAACGGAAATTGTTCTGGCTCTCTCCTCCTAATAAAAATAAGAAAGAAAGAAAGAAAGATGCTGAACTCAACTAGACCTTATAGTCGAAGAGGAAAAATACGAGAGAACCGTTGTTAGTACATAGTGTTCAATGGCGTAATCAGATATGAGATCGCCAATTAACAAACTAAACTGATTTATTGTAGCCTTCCAAGGAAGGATATTAAACTAGTTTCCACAATGGCATGTGGTCCTTCCAGGTGCGCGTCAGTTGTTCGTAAAAGAAGACAAGTTAACCAAATCGAAAACCTCACCCCGATGGGTTTTAGACATTTTATTGCTGCAGCTTCAAACTGATGAGTTACTGTAGTTTTAAATGTCTTTTTCCAGTGTAGATTAATGTTCCAATTATTGAGAAAGTAATATTCCGAATTATGATATAAGAACGTTTTTTTTTTCCTACGATCCATACACTTCGCCGAGCGCTACTCAGGTATAAGTTGAATTTGGCGCCCAACAAGTTTATGCATAATTTGTTTTCCTCAAAAGATACCATGAGTGTTTTCACATCAAAAATAGATAAACTCGTGATTTTGAATCAATATTCAGAATCAAAATCACATTGACTGCTTGTGATAGACAACTATCATCTGAATATGAAAACTTGCCCTCATTATTAAAAATTTGAAAATAACACTCGTTAAATTCAATTACACTGATTTTATGGTTAGGGTTGATTCAGCGCGCACGAGCATTAGGAAAGTAATGGAACGCAAGTTACGCAACCTCCCCTTTCATATTTTGTAGATTCTAGTTTCATTTTTTATTTTTTCCGGCCGTATAGCTTTCTATTTTGAAGTTTATACATATATAATATCGACTACGCATGTGGCTGTCTTAACTTTGAGAAAATGCCAGCCATAGTTTGGAGTCTTCAAATATATTCTATCCTTACCAAGTATGCGAATAGATCAAGAGAGAAATTCGATGTTTACTACTGCATCAACCCTTTAGCACCAAGAGTACAAAACCAAGCATGATTGAGAGGATGAGGATGAGACCAGCAGCTACAACATTAATGTTAACTGGCTTCGAAGATTTAGTTGAACTCTTTCCTTTGTCTTCAATTGTGCCCTTCTCTTCCAAGTGTTGAATAGCTGAACCGACAGGCACCGCTACATCCCAGAAAGATCTAGTGATGACGGATGAGGCTTCTTTTTCTGGCTCCAAAATCGTTGAGACATCGGTTGGAGATTTCACAGATAATAACTCTGTACAATGATCTCTTAGTACCTTAGGAAGCATGAAAACCACAAGTCAGAGGATTACATATAAACATTTTCTTAAAAGCAACTTAGGGGGAAAAAAAAGAACAAAAAATGAATAGACGTTCTTCATTACATTGACAGTAAAAAGCTCAAACAGGCTACAGGATAACAGCAATTTAAATACAAAATACCAGTTGATGTAAGATTTAGTCTTAAACTTGATATTTAATAACACTAAACAAATCATTGACTGAGATGGTTTTCCTTTTCTTTTGTTTTTTGTTTTTATTTTTTTCTGGATAGTGTCCCATGCCAAATGTGCACACCAAGGCATTAACCCAAGTCAACAGTCGAGCAATGAAACCAAAGCAACATTATCATTTTCCTTTGCTTTTCTTTCTGTGGGCTGGGTAGCTTCCCCCGTTATTATGTAAGAAATTGGAAAATATATTAACATGACCCTCAATCCAGGCTCACTTAAACCCATGCCAAATTGGCGCTCAAATATGCAGGCCCAATCATGAGGTTCAAAAACTAATTGAATACTTTAGTTTCATGCTGAAACATCCTACATTAATAAATTATCTCCCAAGGCCAGGAATGCCATTTTTAATATACGTATGGGTGAGTATCAACAGTCTAGTCTGACCTCAACAACAAAAATGTTAATTTTTTCCAGCTACCAAACTATCAAGGCAAAATGGCAGAGAACAAACCAGAGGCACTTGCAAAAAAGTCATAATGAACCAAATTTCTACCACCTCAGTATGGCAGAGAACAAACCTCAATTGTCTCAGATGGCTGTAAGTAGTCACATACATAAATCCCTGCTAGCCACGGTGCAAAGACCCTTCTAGGAAGTGGAAGGCTGCATCGTTTTCTATTTCTCATATAAATAAGACAATTATAGCCATCGATAGAAACCAAAGCATTGGCAACCAAAAATAATGAAATGTTTTTATTATGAATTCATATGATTATCTTTTTGCTGTAATACATTATCATGAATAGTACTATCAGATGTTTTGGTGATATGATATGACATTACAATGTGAGTATCAAATAGATGTACATAAAACTTCTAACACTGCTGCAATACAAAAGACGTAAGTTGATGATCTCGGGAAGAATTGCAAAATGTCAGCAGGCAATTAAAATGAGGTATAAAAAGAACAGTAGACAACGTATATAATATTATACACTAAAATTAAATCTATTGAACCTCATCACCGGGCTCACCAAATGAACAAACCCTAGGTAATCATAATTAAGCCACAACCTGCCCAGGTTGCTAGGGTTTGAACATGTATTATCAAGGCGCATGAGTACAAGAATATAATTGTAACTCCATAAACGGCTGAATCACCCAATAATTCTAAGTAAACAAGGGTATAAGCTACAAGAAGTCAAGAATCCACTGTCACGTGCTCAATTAGTATTTAAGGTAAATATATAATATATTTCTTGCATAGCCTATATGTCTCTAAGACAACCCTAAGATTGAACCACATTACTACACACACTATTTATGGAGTAGACTTTATCTATATTATGAGTTAGCAATGCAAAAATAATGAAATGCATCCTTCCTGCTATTGAAAGACATAATTCAGTGAGCAAATTTTATCAGGTCATCAAATGCAGTAACTTATAAACATACAAGATAGAGGATCCATGCCAGCCACTGCTAAGCCTAAGCACATCTCACAACAGCTGATGGTATAAATTGAAAGGGCATGAACTGATAGCGTTACATTGAGAACATACATATATTCTTGGTAAAGCTTTCTCATCAAGCAAGATTGTAATATATCCATGCATCAAATATATCAATATTATAAGTTACAGACCTCAATAACTGCGAGACAAGTTGGGCAACAGGCTTTTCGGTTAATATCTCATCACTTGCTTCCCTGCCATCATCAAGATTAGGACCTGAATCACCTTCCGCCTCATCACAGATTATATCCAATCTACTTTGCGCACTCATAATGATATCTTCCTATACAAAGAATCATGATCCAGGATACAATAGGACAAAAACAAGGGACACGAGTTAGTGCAGTCTGAAGGAGATTATACAATCCATTGTTTAAGAGCCTCATTGTTAAAATAGTACGTCACCGGTTCCATAAAGTCCTTTTATATAACTGCCAAAATATGCTACAAGCCTACAAACTACTAATATGTGACATAAAAATATATAGGATTTCTAATGTTCTGAGTTTCATGAGAAGAATGTGCACATCAACTAACCCAAATTCATAGTAAATATTTCTTAGCAGATATGTGTTGAAAAACCCATCAATTATTATAGGATAGGCATTATTGCTTGAACGGGAGTGTCAAAGGATAAAGGATAATTTAAGATAATTATCTCTTGTCCTTTATCTAAAGGTTAGAAGTTTATCATCATATAGAGTCTTGTGCTTATCCCTTATCAATATCCTCAGGAGCTGTCATCCTCCTGAAAGACTATCCTTTGTATTCAATTTCATCCAGTTAGGTATAAATATATGGGGCAGGGGGCTGCCACTGTGTGTAAGTGTGGAAGTGGGCAAAGCAAGCCTTCTTGTTCATCATCTCTATATTTTAACAACAAACTCTAACTGATAAGCCTCTAATCACCTATACACCTAGAAGGACACGTGTACAGCATAATCAGCAACAAAATTGTGCTGATTCAGCAATAAATAATTAGTAGAATTTAATTATTGATGGTCTGCTTAAGTGTTGCTAGAGTTTAGTCAGTTATGCTTACTGGTTCAGTTAAGTATCTCATTTTCTATTTAAAATAAATAAGATCAGGTTGGTTATTTCCCATTTTCTGAGTCAGTTAATTAGTGGGCCAGATATTTTACGACTCAAGTGTATTTTTTGCCTATTTATATTCTATTTACAGCATGTAGACATTGTGAAGAAAATTAATCAGAGTTATTTCTTCTTGGAGATTCTCCTTCGGCTATTGGTTCTTCTTCGAGGAAGATTCTTACACCAGAAGATTAATAGATTTACTTTCTGCCTTTACCTCTAAGTTCTCCTAGCCATCTATCAATAACAATGTGAAATTTAGACAACCCTTGAATAAATGAACAAAACATTACAGTAAAATGATGAATAGAATAAATATGGACAGCTATTGATTACCTTTACATCAAGGACAGCTTGTGAAATTGGCTCTTTCGAATTCAGGTATGCAAAAGAACATATTGAACCACTAAAGTAAAGAATACCAAGAACATCTCTTTGGCTGCATGCTTTATAACATATCAATCATTAATGTTAGTAATGGAAATATTAGAACCGCCAGAAACATAGTAAAAATACCTGGATAGTTTAGCATATGATTGCAGATAAACTTACCTTCAACAGGAGTATCGTTTATAAATGGTAGAAGCAATTCAACTTCATGCACACCATCTGATGAGCATGGCTCATTATCAACAACCTATATTTGTAGAGAGGAAGAAATAAAATCCAATTAAAATAGTGATTACAGAAAGGAAAATTACCCATAAGTGATGCTTAGTATAAAATGATCACAATTGAAACAACAAAGAAGCAATAAAATTTTAAGATGAATGGAGGCAAAGGTAAAAGAGGAGTAGTGTAATTACCAATTTACCATCAATCAAGGCCTTTGCACTTTTAAGCTCTTTGGCATGAATAGATATAACATCATGAAGGACATCACTCAATGTGTGAAATTTTGAGGCATTTTCATGAAATATGGGTAATCTGGCAAAACATATATCATACATGAGGACTTCAATTTCTTAAAAAATTTAAAGTCACTACCAAGAACCAACTATTTGAACGACTATATAATAATAACAACAACAACAACAACTGCCCAGAATTGTAGACCAAGTTAGGAGACTATGCATGATCACAAAACCAGCCAAGACAACCAATATATCTACTTCAAGGAGGGATTATATCTGGAGTACATTAAAAGCCCATTTGGTACACAAAATGGAAAGGAATAGAATGGAAAATGGAATTAAAAAAATGCTTTTGAGGATGTAAAATGACTCTCATGCCTTTACTTTAAAAGAAATAATAAAAAAGGAATAGAAACTATTGAGTAATAATTACAAAAGTATAATAGACATTGCAAAAATAGGAAGGAAAGGGAATCCCCACGCCAAACAGGTTGTAAGCCTGCTTAGCTTCATAATCTGTGATCTTCTCTTTCCTTTCTCTTTTTTTCTTTTTTTTTGGGTTGTTTACATTCATTTTCCAAAGCCTAAAGGATGTCGTTTACACATGTTCTTTACAATTATGAAAACAATGGTTTCTATTTCAGGATATGTACCTGTGGGCCTACTGGCCCAAGTGTTCATCCAGCCCAAAAAAGACTTACTCCAGCAGAGGCAACATAAGGATGAAAAAAGGAATGGATAAAGAAGCAAATAACTTCAACACTAGTGGAGGTTGTGAGAGAGTAGTGGAGGAGAGAGGTAGTGATGACAAAGGGGTTATGAAGAGCCCAAGCAATAAGGATGGGGGTGACGAATCATTTGGAAGGGTTTTCCTTCAGAAAGACTCTAGCCTCTCAAGAGATTACCCGTTGTTATCTGATGGGCACCTAAGTAAGGTAAGGAACCCTCCTCCAAAAGCTAACTATTGAGATGGAAGACCCTACTTAAATACCCTATTAAACATCCCATAGTAATTAACGTGGGACTTTGGCATCCCATACTACCTTAGTCTCTATCAATTGGCCGCCCTTGGAAAGTTGACGTCTTGGCAGCTACACTTTGTAACACTTCACTTGGCTTTTTGCTGGTCAGAACCCTCCACTGGTTAGAACCCTTTATAAGTAGCCCTTTCCAAAGTCATCGACCACCAGCTCTAATACCAATTGATAGGTACCTAAGTAAAATGAGAAAACCTCTCCAAAAGCTAACTATTGAGGCGAGAGAACTACCCTACTTAAATACTTTATTAAACATCCCATACTACTCAATGTAGGACTTTGGCATCTTATATTACCTTGGTCTCGATCATTATCCTTTGGTTTTGCATTCCGAATGTTGTGTTCTGTTGCTACTTTATTGTAGTGTGTGTAATATGGAAGGTTGATAGCCCTGTTGCTTATTCCTTCTTATTTTATGTCTACTGTATGTTTCTGGCATGTTTTTATACATGCATATATATGAAGCAGTGAAGCTACAGCGTTGGTTCTGGTCTGTTGTTTTCTATGTCTAAAATTCCATCTATGCTCCATCAATACCTTACACATCAAGTGTCTGAAAAATTACGACAAATATAATCTCCATCTACCACTTTTTCAAACATGATCAAGCATATTATCATCAATGATGGTTAAATTCAATCAAAGAGTTCAAGTAGACCAAGATACAAAATAGAAAAGGAACACAAACAACTTGATCATTTTGTTTCATTGGTGGAGCCAAGACCTTGAGTTAGCGTAAAGAATAACTTGTACTCCTCTCTTTATGCTACTTTTTTTTTGTTAAATTTATTAAAAGTATTATGATATAGTCTTGGATGTGCTTATTAAACATGTCCAAGAGCCGATGGTACAATACATACTTTTTGTAAATGATATAGTGCTAGGTGGAGAGTCAAGAGAGGAAATAAATGAGAACTTAGAGATATAGAGATTAACTTTAGAAGCACATAGATTCTATTTAAGTAAAAGTAAAACGAAGTATATGGAACGTTAGTTTAGTAAGAAGCGTACTAATTCTAATGTCAAAGTGGAAATTGAAAAACATACTATACCACAAGTCACGCGATTTAAGTATATTGGGCCCATTATATAATATGATAGAGAAATAAAGGAAGATATAAATCATAAGATTCAAATAGGATAGATGAGACAACTGAGTGCTTCAAGTGTTATTTATGATAGAAGAGTACCACTCAAGTTTAAGAGCAAATTTTACCGCATAGTTATAAGACCTGTAATATGGTATGAGATTGAGTGCTTGACAATAAAAAACCAACAAGAGAATAAGTTTAATGTTGCAAAAATGAAAATGTTACGTTGGATGAGTGGACAAATAAAACAAGATAAAATTAAAAATGAATGCATTAGAGAGAAAGTTGAAATCGCACATATTAAAAAAAGATTGTAAAATTGCATCTTATATGATTTGAGTATGTGTGGAGAAGATTTGTAAAAGCCCCAATAAGGAGAGTAGATCAGCTGAAAAGTAGTTCAATAACTAAAGGAAAGGTTTTAATATTGTGGATGCAGCCTAAGCCACTTTTGTATTAGTTTGCAATTTAGCACCCACATCACCTGCAACCACAATTTAAAACCATGGCTAGAGGCAAAAGGAGACCAAGAAAAACTATAGACGAAACCATTGAAAAGGATTTAAATTTAAATGGTTTGGCTATAAACATGATTCACGATAGAATTTTATAACTTCGTTTGATCCATATAGTTGACCCCATCTAATGGGAAGAGGCTTGTTGTTTTTATTGTTGTTATTAGATGTATTATCACTTCAACTCATGATACATTACTATGTCCATATCAGTTCATCTCAATCATTTCTAAGAATTTTCTAAATTATTATTAAAATAGGCTTTTAGAACCTTCACTCTACATCATTTTCTGGGAAAATTATAGATATTTTCAAAATTTGCCCAACAAACTTTTGGAGTTTTAATATTTAATCATATCTCAAGTAAATAGTTAGGGATCTCAAATTCAATTGGTGTTTGATACTTGCATTAGCCTAATCCATGTGTAAGTATAGTACATAATAATAGTTTAATCTATGAAGCATGGACACTTCCAAAAAGGAACCCTATCCATGTTCAACACAAGTTAGACACTCATATTAGACATGATGCAACACTTTAAATAG
Organism: Erythrophleum ivorense; assembly: GCA_026724425.1. Classification (NCBI taxonomy): domain Eukaryota; kingdom Viridiplantae; phylum Streptophyta; class Magnoliopsida; order Fabales; family Fabaceae; genus Erythrophleum; species Erythrophleum ivorense. The sequence continues at coordinate 9,102 of JAIUCV010000129.1, forward strand.
TGCCTGAACATTTTAAATTTTATTATGTCATAGTTTGTCTCGTCGTGTCTATGTCATTGTTCATTCTTTTTAGGTTTTGGTCCTTATTTCTTTTACCATCTCTATTCTTAATCCTATTCATTTTAATAGGTATAAAACATGCTAAAGTATAATTTCTAACAAGCCAGTAATAAAAGACCATGAGGAATTGAATACTGTAAATAATCAATATAATATAGATATAGAAAGAGGTAAGACTGTTTTAGATCTATAACTTACTAGCTTTCCTATTGTATATTGTAATATCTGTATAAAGAAAATAAAGCCTAACAGTAAGCTGGTAGTTACTGCTGTACTTGACACTTGAATAATTTCATGGCTTTTAACTAACATATTGGCATGCTTTTAAATCTTGGTCACAGAATTATTTAGAAAGATTAACAAATGTCATAGACTGATGCAACGAGGTCAAAAATAAATTGGTGGTAAGGGCATTTTCGCTTAAATTTAAATTGAAAAATTGACTGTGGGCATATGTTCACCCTCCACCCACAGCACAACATGGCACTGCTAGTGTTTCAAGCACTTTGGGTTTCTTATTAGCAGTTTAGCACATATTGACACCTGACCTATCTTCAAACAACATTGATATTATAAACTAATAAACAAGAAGATAGTCAAAAGTCACCAAAGTTAGAATGACTGAATATTGCAAAGTAAAATATTACCTCAGGTTGAAGTTGTACGTACACCTAAACATTTGAAGGGAACTCAAGACTTTTCCCATTTTAAAATCACAAGGCCGTAAACTAGTTGATGTAATATTTGAAGATAGTGAGCAGTTTCGACAATTCCACCTGCACTAACAATCCCATGAGTATTATGTCAGAAGCAAAATAGATCAGCTAAATGATGCCATTTAGGAGACAACAAGCTATTAATTAAAATTTGGATTACCTCCTTGGGCTATAACAAATGTGAACAAGCAGTCTTTCATCCCAGTCAGTCTCCAAACTAGATGCTGCTTCAGCAACTCCCTTCACTGTCTGCAGGAGAGCAAGGGAATGTGTTTCATCGATACTAGTCATAATCCTATGGACCAAGACAGATATGCCCGCTGATATCACTATTCAAAAACTTCACTGTTGAACTTAATTACAATCAAATGAATAATATAAGATACCTGGCAAAGCACTACGGTTGAATTCTTGAATGCACTTTCACTAACCCAAATGTATATGCCAACCACCTTCATGCCGCCAACAAGCATTCTAGACACCTGAAATTCCACCCTCATTACTGACACGAACAACATAATCAAGAGATCACGGTAAGGTTTTGTTGAGATAACTGGTAATTAACCAAACTATTTTAACGAACCTGTCGGGCGTGTTCAGCGACCCAGTCCTTATCGATGAAAAGTGAGGAAGAATCAGTGGCCTGAGATTTGGATTTGGAACCCTTTTTCTTGTCGTCCTTGGAGGTATCGATGATGGCACAAGCGGGTTCATCAGAATCATTTTGCGGGGTTGGAATCAAATCTAACACAAATCCTCGGTCCAAAGTGGAACTGAGCTTGCCTATTACTAGGCCCACCTGCAAATGAAAGAAAGGGACAAAGAATGAAACTGAAATAGAATCCATGAACTAACTATTTCATCGGCCAAACAAATGCATAGGAAAAAGCAGTAAGTACCTCAGCAGGAAGTGCAGATTGGCTGAGACGATCCTCAACCAATTTGAGTTGAGCTTCTTCTCCGACTACGGCTTTCACCATTGCCGATCCACTGCTTTTTGCTGGAAAAGCTCCGTGGCATGGACCAGGGAGGACGAAACGCAGATTCAGTTCTTCGCTCCATAGTTGATACTCAACTAAAACGACACCGTATTCATTCTGGGCCTTAATAGTTCATTGCTTTCTAAGCCCATTCTTTTTTTCCCAAAAAAAAGGAACAGCAGGTCCAAACCAACAAGCAACAACCCCTTCTCTTCCCGAAGGCTCGGTGGCCTATCGAACAAATGGAGCCCAGCAGCTAGAGGATGAGACCGGTTTGCAAGAATTCCTGGGTCTCGTTTTATGTTATAGTTAATTAAAGAGTCGCAACACGAAATTTTTTTAAAATAATAAAGGCTTTATGATTATCTAAATATGTTATATTTTATTTTTATCATCTTAATTTTTCAATTTAAATTTTTTTATTAATTTGGCTTCTACTGTGATTAAAATTTCAATTGATGATTCTAATATCAATAAATCAAAGTTTATTGATACTTAATATTTTATTTAATATATGATAATTAGTAGGTCAAAATGCTATTTTGATCTGAAAAATATATTTAATACTTTATATTGATTCTAAATTTTTTTAAATAAATCATAAATTTAAAAAATGTTCTAAATAAATCTTAAAAATTGACTCCAATAAATGGTACTGTTAACTTTAAAGGGGCTAAAGCGTCATTAAAGACCCAATTTTTTTTATATTTTTATAATTACTTTGCGATGTGATTGAAATATGATGAGTAATTAATATAAAGGAAAAAAAAAGAAGATGAGTAACGATTCCATTTTGAATGTGTTTGTTAAGTGGGTGTGAGGTGAATGCTTCCAAAGTGGTTGAGAATAGCTTTAAATGTAGCTGTTTAAGGAGCTAATCCATTGATTAGTGATCTCTTTAATAACCTCAATACGGTAGAAAGCAAATAAAGTTGTATGACAAATGAACATAACAAAGGCCCACGTGCTTTTCGGGGGTCACATTTTCTTTTAATTGCACCGCCAATGGTTATATATGAAGTTAAGCCTGATTACATAAAAAATAAAACAGGCCATGTTCAGTTATAAAAATTTTATATACATGAACATTTTTATTATTATTTTCACTCCACAATAATTTAATTCTAGATCTGTGCTGCATAAATAAAAATTCAAGTTACTAAATACTAGTAAACTTGAGTATGCTTGTGATTGTTTCAAAAAGGAGAACGCAGATATATATATATATATATATATATATATATATATATATGCCACGGTATTACATTGATTTTATAGTTAGCAAGAAGAGGGTCAAAGAAGTAAGTGGATCAACTCTCCACTAATGTTTATGACTTCTTTTGAGTTAGTCCGCTTAATCGCTCCTTGAATTATACTAGATGAAATTTTTAGTTCACATGATGATTAGGAAGATAACTTTCACATTTCTTAATTTTCTCCAGTATAGAAATAAGGATGTTGGGTTTGTTCTGATATGTAACCCTTATTTTCATCTTATTAATATGTGATTCGTTGATTAATTTGTATGTTAACTCACTTGAGAATGATAAAAATAGATGGAGTTGTTATAATATGTTCATTGCATTTGCAGCTATCACAACTGGGTTTCTTATTTTAGTGGTTCTGAATCTTGATGCTTTTATTAGAAAGGAATATTGAATCAGATGTTGATTTTTTTTTTTGGGCCCAAGAATCAGATTTTGAATTTAATCGTTATATATAAAGATGAAAACATGCTTGAAGGATATGATGATCATGTTGTTCCAGATTTATTGTCAAGTTTAAACATGGTTTTTTTCATCATGTTCATAGCTATATCTAACATCAAATTGTAAAGTATATGAAACATTATTTGTAGTTATATTTTAAAATTGTATTGTGTTGTAAAAAATATTTTTTGTTTTTATTTTTTATTTAACATTTGGTTAGATACTTTATACTAATAATTGTACTAATATTATACATTTAATTATTTACCATAGTATAATTTTTATTTAAATTGTGATTTTTTTAATTTAGACCATGCATTTCATTTGAAAAGCTAAAATAGCATGCATATATTTTTTTATTTTAATACTAGTACCAAAAGTAAAAAAAAAAATTGTCACAACATTCATGTCATTTATTAAATTATATTAAACAATTAATTAAATAAAATAATAAGGGTAAATCAGATAAAGCAACATAAATTTCATATCCTTTTATAGTAATTACACCTTCAAAAACAATATCAATTCTACCAAAATTACCTTTTGGATAAGAGTTTTTAAACATAAATTACAGTATATAAACTCTTTTTTATCCAAAATTAAGTTGATCCAAAATTACATTTGCTTGACTCCCATTCCAAACATAATATAATGAATGGTGCACTTTCACCACATGCCATATCGATGTGTTATAACAAATCGAAGCTTATAGGTGGATTTGTTTAGCTTGCCTAATGACTGAGTATAATTTAAAATTTTTAATCTATTTAAACTCAAACTTAAGCAAATAAGATGTTTAATCAAGGGATGGCTGTTTCAGCTTAGCATACTCTAACTGGATTTGTCTTAGTATGTTTGGATTGGGTAATTTAACAATTAATAGGGCATTAGAGCAAATTCAAAAAAAGTCTAAATAAAAATGTTTGGATTTGTGATGAATTCAGAGCATGTATGCCTTGTCCATTCATTACCTTGTTATACACACACACACACACACACACACACATATATATATATATATATATATATATTCATTTTTTATCAAAAAATTTAAGTATTTTATCAATTGGTTAATTATTTAATCTCATTTAAACTTTAACATAATATTGTGTGGTTGTTTACTAAAAAGCAAAATCATCCGCTTTAACATTTTATTTATTCACTTTGTTATTGTGTCTTGTAGTTGCAAGTATCTTTTATTCTTTTTCTAGATTTACAATGAACAAGTATTCTTCTTGTGGCAAGGTTTGGATATAGGAAAAACTAAAAAAATCCCACAAGAGTATAGATGAGAAATGGGGTAAGTATATGTGAATAAGTCGAGGATAAATAGTAAAAAAATTCATTCTAATTTATCCCATTATTATCCCTAATTCAACAAAGAATGACTTGTTTTACTATTAGTTTAACTTAAAAGTTAAATTATTCATTTTAAGTTTTATGATCCTATTTTATTAAATATGTGAACATATTATATTGTTTATACATTTTTTTAATGAAAAAGGTTACCATTATTTGATTTTAAAATATTTTTATAAAAAAATGAATTAATAAGTTTAAACACTACCCTGTTGTTCAACTTGTTTGACCCATGAGTTAAAAACGAATGGTTATACACGTTTATTTTTTGAGTTATTTGAAAAAGGGGCCTGCTTCCCACTACTAGATGCAAAAGTGCATGCACTTTAATTTTAGGGTGATTTATAATTCAAAGGCAATGAAGCAACCAATCAAATTATAATTGAAATTCAACTTTAAAAATTCACCAAATTTATTATTTAAAAGTTAATCAAACTAAACACAATTATTGATGCATACAAGGCAAGACTTGTGTGTTTGATTAGATGATTTAAAAGTGAAATATATATATATATAATATAAGTAGATAGGGTAAGAATTGATTTTTGTATTAGATAAAGTAAGTATTATAAAAATATAATAAATAGTATGTAAACTATATAAGGAGAATTCATTTGCGATGCGACAAACTAAATAAAACGTATAATTACAGTGAAAATACATTTGTATTTGAATGGATTTATTAAAAGTATGAATTTTGTATATTTTAACTGTTTCTATATATTTAATTTAATTTTTCTGAATACTTGTGATGTGAGATCCCTGTATTCTGCATCGTACACAAAATAATCATCTCCATGCTTTCCACAAAACCGGCCAGGATACCCCACTCCCCGCCGTATCAAGTTATCGTGTTCTCCGGGTTACTATTACATCCAAGAGCTTCCAAACAAAAATTTTCAGCTCTTCCGAGACGCTAAGCTTCCACAGGCGCTTCCAACAGCCGAAAGACCAATCAAAGTGGAATTGGATTCTCCGACCAAATCTCCTCCTTTCTGTCTCTCTATCCAAATTTAATGAATTCAAATTTAATGATTAAGATTGTAATTTTTAAAAATTTTATTATTAATTATTTATTGTTAATAAATTTAAAGACTCAAATTTTGATAAAAAAATTAACAGAGAATTCAAATCCCAACCAGAAGAGACGGGGCGCTTGGGGACACACAAACTCACCGCCGCATTATATCTACAGCTGCACAAACTTCCATGTGAGCTTGGAAGTTGGTTTCGTTGGCGTATAGGTCAGCTTTTTTATTAAATTTCAAATTTTAAATCCAATATTTAGGTTCGGATCAGGTTGATTGGATTTTTTTATTTTATTTTAAATTTTTAATAAAAATTATAAAAATGATTCTTAAACTAATAATATTTTTATTTTAATCATAAAAAATTATATTTTATTCAAAAAAATTTATATAAATGTTTATAAAAAATAATTTTTAATTAATAAAATTAAATCAAGTCAAACCAAATTGTTTAATATGGTTGACTTTATAATATGATGTGGCTCAATTAACAATTTTTTTTATATTGACTCAAACTTGATGTGACTGAATTAGCTAAAATGGACTAATCTTGATCACTTCTAGATGTCAAAAGTATTAATATCATCTCCATAATTTTGATGTTTTTCTAATTTAGATGAAAAAAAATGAACAACTTTTTTGAATTGATGTAATAAACAATTGTCCTATGTGAATGTGATGATATCCATAGTTTTCAATAATTGATTCATATGGAATTTATCAGGTCTTCCTCAGGATTCGCACACACATAAATATCAACAAAAATTAATTCAATCGACAAAAGAAATCAAATATTTGATTACAAGAATTCGTGCTGATGATGGAAAAAAATCTGATAAAGGCATGTCTTTGATTCCATTTTATTATCATTATATATATATGGTGCGATGGTGTTATAAATATTGCACTTTCTATAACCAAAAAGAAACGGAGCCTGGAGATACATTTCCTTATATTTCTTTCTTTCTTTCTTTCTTTTTTCCTCTCATTACTTTGACATTCAATAGTGTCGTTTGGGAATGTCGCTGGGAAGAAATATTTTACTCACTATAAATATTCGCAATTCAATGTGGCGTAGGGCACTGAGTTCGTTTTCAAGTCCCTCCGCGCCTCGCATGAGAACATCCACCACGCCGTTTTCCTCTCATAACACCAATGCTCTCACCGCTTCAAATCCTCCGATGGCGCTCAAATTCCTCAAACCCTAGCCCCTAAATTCGCGAAATTTCCATCAATTCCTAAAACCCTGGTAATGGAGAATCACTCCCTCTCTTCCTACCCTGATTCTCGCCATTCCTCGCCTTCTTCTCTCGAAGTCGACAACGAGAACCCCCCGTTGGACGATCCTCTTGCCACCATTACCACTAACAACCAAAAAGTGAAGCTTATGTGCAGCTATGGCGGAAATGTCCAATTTAGAACACACGATAACCAGCTTGCTTACGTCGGAGGGGATACCAAGATCATAACCATTGATCGCAACATTAAGTTCTCGGCTATCATGGCGAAGCTCTCTTCTCTCTGCAACGCCGATGATTTCTTCAAGTACCAACTTCCCGGCGAAGATCTCGACGCTTTGATTTCGGTCACCAACGATGAGGATCTAGAACACATGATGATCGAGTACGATCAGTCTCAACGTGCGTCGGCAAAGCCCGCTAGGTTGAGGTTGTTCCTGTTTCCGCCAAAATCTTCGGCTCCGATGAGTGTTGAGTCGAACAACTTGAAACCGGAGGAGCAGTGGTTTGTAGACGCTCTCAATTCTGTGCACCTTCCACACGTGGAGAGTTCTTCACCGTCGGCCCCTGTATCGGCTGCAAATCCGGATTTTCTGTCTGGATTGGATTACACATATTCAGTTGTTCCAGCGGCGAAATTGCCTGATTCTGTTCCTCTTCCTGCGTCTGCGGTTCCGCATGTAGTGGCGAAGGATTCGCCTGCGGGAATGGACTGTGGATCGGAAGACCGGCACGTCATGGGAGAACCGGCGGTGTCACCCACTGAGATCCAGAGACAGATCGAGGAGTTACAGAGACTGCATTTCGGAAACAATGACCAAATCCTACAACAAGGCGATGAGGGCAACGGCAGAGTTCATAACACCATGGACTATAACTCTCAGAAAAATCTAGAGAAAGCGGTGCCGCCGCCTGTGCATATTGGTCCAGCTCCGGTATCAATTCCGGCATCGGCAGCCGTTCATTTGCCTGAAAGACATATGGCAAGTGCTGGTTATTCGTTTGCGGCTTCTGCAACCGCTACTGAGCAGCCGTTGTATCTCATTGCAACCCCAGCCGTGATGTACCATGCTACCACTTTGCGAGCCGTGACTGGACCTGTTGGTCAGCCATACTATCGAGTCCCGAGAATGGTCCCAACAGCTGAATTCTACAATGGAGCACCACCGGCATCACTTTCACTTTCACATTTACAGTCCAGAATTGGGGCTAACGTTGAAACTACTGGAATAGTACAGCCAAAGGTTGGGGTAACAGAGCCTGGCTATGAACAGGTGGTATACGAGAATGCTGGAAGGCAGGTCATCCTTGCGGCTCCAGCTTGGGGTGGGGTGGCGCCTCCATACCGAGAGGTGGCAGATCGAAGTGATGGGACACAAGGTGGTGGTGGGGCTGTGAATCAAGATGGGAAGGTTTCTAAAGCTGCTTCGGCCGTGTGATGATGATGCTCGATGTAGGCAATTGATTTCATTCCAAGGATGTTATTTTTTCTGAGGTCAGTCTTGATTTTGAACGTTCTTTACCGTGCATAGATGAAGGACTCTCGGATTGGTTAATAGAGTAGATCTTTCCCCAGCAGCTATCTCCGTTATCCTTCCATGATTGCCATTAATTTACATAAAATTTTACAATGGAGGTTAAGGAATTAAATGTCTTCATATATATATATATTAATAATGACTTTTCAATGATTAGCTGTGTAAGATGATAATAATTATACAAAAAGTTAATTATCAGTCTATTAACTAAATATTATCAATATTCTTTAACATATCTTATCAACATAATAAAAAAATTACTTATAAGTTTTTTCTTTTGTGATATAACAAGGTCGGAATTGGCTTGGTAGAGTGAGGTAAAAAAATATATATCTATTTTATTCTTATAATTATTATTTAATATTATTTTATTAATTATTATTTAATTATTAAAATAAGAATTTTATTTTTAAGATTATTTTTTATTTTTATTTGTATATCTAATTTTTTTATGTAGTAAACAAGGTTTAGGAAAATAAAAGATAGAGAAGTGACTCTCACAATATTTCTAAAAAATAAGTTTGCTAAACCTGCAGGCGAACCTATAATTTATTAAGACCAAACTCAATTTTTTAAGACCAAACTCATGAGTGAAGCTAAAATTAGCTAATCAGTCTTCACAAAAAAAAAAAAATTTCTTATAATTATAAATAATATGGAATTCCCCAACCTCTTCCAGACATCTCTTAATACAGGTTTAGATATGTCTGCACCCCTCTCCCTTGTTTATAAGTTCTCAAGCTTAGACACAACACGACTATTTGAAAATCATTCTCAATTATAACTTCATTTAATTCCATCTCTTGAACCATCTCCAAAAGCTGAGAGAACCCCCAAAACTCAACCGCCACAGAAGTGCAAATGTCTAGATGGTTAGTGAAACCCCTAATCATTTGTTGTCACCTCCTCTAACCAAGCCTTCACAACCTATGGCCGCGGTTGGCTTTTATTAGTTATTGCTATAATGTCACTTAATTTCTTGGCGTACATAAAATACGCAGCTTAATTTATTTACTTTTCCTTTTTGGTTATAACCATCAAAAGCTGAATGATACATTATTTTGGTCTGCCCTGCACTGAACAGTGTTTTTTACTCAAGGAAGAAAATCATTATTGCCAGCGTCTTTCTAAAATTGTTATGCAACTGTTTGGCTCCTATTGGCAAATATTCGGTATCATTTACATTCTGCTAACTAAGTCAATCGGCACCCACTTCCAGTAATCAAAATATGTGAAACTTCTTTTTTCTTGATGGAGGATATATTAAACTTTTGTGCCGTAGCATCAATGTCTTCGATCGGTTTCATTTCCGCATGGGCAGATTGATGCTTCTAGGCAGCTCTTCTGATTATTTATTGTCTATCAAACTATGGAAGAAGAGGAGATTGGCCAATCACTCTTCGTAACCGTTTTTTTTTTTCTTTTAAAAATAATGGGAGCATCAACTTTAGTGCTGATGCAATTGGCAAAAAATAAAAAAATAAAAATTGCTAAAACAGGAACATTTATTTTGATATTTATTTTGACGACTAAATAGCCATATTATATGGTTATTCAGTTAAAATAATGTGGTGACCACTGAATATGGTAATTTCATTTCTTTTACATCACACACCCGCGGGCACATGTATGTGTGTAAAATTATTCTCTAACTTATAATTAAATTTATTTTGATAAAAATACTTTTAATAATAAAATTATTTTGTTATTAATATATATTTCTCAAACTTGAACTTTAATATTATTTATTTTTATTAATAAATAAGCTTAATTTATTTTAAAATTTGTTTAATTCAAGATAATACTTATGTCAATTAAATATATATTTAATAAACATGCTGCTGTTGAAATAAAGAAATGTTAATTATAATTTTTTAATTGGTTAAATTTTTGTTTAAAAATGTTTAAGTATATTGAGTCCATCATATAACATAATGGATAAATAGAGGAAGATGTAAAATATAGGATTCAAGTGAAATAAAGGAATGTTTTGAGTATTATTTGTAATAGAAGAATACTATTTAAACTTAAAAGTAAATTTTATTATATAATTATAATATTTGTAATGTTGTATGGAATTGAATATTGAATAATAAAATACTAACAAGAGAATAAGTTCAATGTTGTAAAGATACAAATATTGCATTAGATAAGTTAACACACTAGATAAGATAAAATTAGAAATGAATATATTAAAGAGAAAATGGATGTTATACATATTATAGAAAAGATTATAAAATCGCATTTTAAATGATTTAGACATGTGCAGAGAAAGCCTATAAAAATCTCAATAACGAGAGTAGATAAAATAGAGAGTAATCTAATAGTCAGAAGTAGAGAGAGACAAAAAAAATTAGATGAGAAACTATTAAGAATAATTTAAACTTAAATAATCTGTTTAAAAATATGATTTATAATAAAAATTTATGGTATCGATTGATTCATTTAAGCAACTCCACCTAGTGGAAAAATGTTTCTTCTTATTATTGTTCTTTGTTAAATTTTTTAAAAAGATTATTTTGTGAATATGTTTTTTATTATTAGTAATTATTATATTTTAGTAAATAATTTTATAATTTTACAGATTTTTAAAAAAATGTTATTTTAACCATTTGGGGATATATATATATATATATATATAGTCAAAATAGATTTAGAAATTTACTTTTTAGTTTTAGGATTGGAGAGAATAATCGTTTTATAACAAAAAGTAGAGTCATGCAATTAAATCATTTTGAAAAAAAAAATATTTTTAAATATAAAAAACTAATCAAATAACAAAAAAAAAATTTAGGTGCACCTGAAGTATAGTACACTTACAAAAATTAAAGGTTGGGATTGAATTTGTACAAGTAGGATCCATGTATATTACAAGTGGAGCCTACGTGCAGAGTAAATCTTAATCGTTGAGTGCACAAATGACGTAATGCACTTGGTGTATGTAAACATTGCTTTCAAACAAATTAATGTAGAGATGTACAACTCATATGCTTAATTCTTTCCGATCTTTTGCTTTTGTATTAAAAAAAAAAACTCATATATATGGTGCTGGGAATTGGAAACAACAATGATAAAGATATGAACCATCTATTTTTCTTCCATTCATTTGCAAGAACAGTTTGATTTGGATTATACATGGAAGAACAAGAAGATTTACTCTTATTTCACTAATAGGGTGGTTAGTTTACGTCTTTAAAGAATCAGTGAGCGGAATTGCATAAGCACGCAATTCTAGTTGTGCTTATTCTTAACAATATTTGGTAACATGAAACAAGCCGAGGTTGGAATGTAAGCAAACATCACCAATGTAAGTGTCAATACAATTAAGGCTCTCGATGGAAGGAACATGTAAAAGCTACTCATAGTTGGAAGCTTAACAAAGTGCTTTGCAGGGGGTTCACACGAGATAGACATTGCAGAATTGATTTCGCTTCATTTTTATCCAGTCTTGAATTTCTATTTCTTTCAGTAAAAGTTTCGCAAGAAAAATAGTATTATAGTTGTCATTTTGAAGCACTACAAGGGGATCAAAATACAGTACGAATAGATCGCACGTGTCTAAAGAAGAATGTGCTGCTATTTACTATCTCACGAAAGAATCTGCGTGACCTTACAGTGCGTTTAGATTGAGAGAAAAGTGGGAAGAAGGGGAGGGAGGGGGAGGAAAATGAAATTTTTCCCCATTTGGTTCGGAGAGAAAACTGAGGAGAAGAGAAAAAATGGAGAGAAAAGTACGGTGGGTCACATGTGTTTTTTTCCTCTCCGAAATGGAGAGATTGGAGGAGAAAAGGGAGCGCGCACTGCGTAAAATAATAAATATATATATTTAATAAATTTTTTTAAATATCTTAATTAGTTAAATAAAAAATTAATGTTATAATTAATTTTTATTATTAAATTATTTAACATATTTTACAAAATAATAATATTTTGTAATATAGAAATTAATAGATAATATATAATTTAAAAAAAAATTTCGACTGCAATGTAGTCGGACATATATGTTCGACTGCGTGTTGGTCTCAACACTGTCCGACTGCAATATATATATATATTATTATATATTATATATATTATATTATAATATAATATTTATTATATTTTATATTTAAATTAATATATATTAAAATAATATTAATATTTTATAATTTTAAAATAATAATTTATAAATATTTTTTATAAAATAAATTTAATTAATTTAAAAAATAAATATTTTTAAATTATTTTTAAAATTTAAATATATGTTTTTTATTAATTTTTTTATTTTATTCAAAAAATAATTTTTTGAAATTATTTAAATATTTTTTAAATTAATTTTTATATCTTTTATTATTCTTATTTTTTAAAAAAATATATATGTAAAAATTTAAAATAAAAACAAAATTATTATTACATTAAATATATATATATATATATATATTTATACGTTTTCTCTCCCTCCAATTCTCTCTCTATCCAAATGCATGGAGAATTTTCAATTTTCTCTTCTCTCGCCTCTTCTCCTCTCTTTTCTCTCCCTCTCCTTTTCTCTTCCCCCATTCAAACAAAGCATTAGAGAGGAACTTCATCGACCCATTACAATTAATCATACATCAAGAATCTTTAGGATAAATAATTCACCAACATCCAATACTATGGGTCTTGCTAGAGAATATTTGGGTAATCTTTAAAGGCTACAATTGGAAAGGATTCTAGCTGGGCCAACTTGGACACAATATTTTACAGGAAGCAAAGGCGCTTTATTCCGGCTACTGTTTTATGTTTTCTAATAATTGTTCTCTTTCCTTGTAATCCTTTGAAAAAAAAAAAATCAATGCCCTTACCCATGAGCTCCAAACAATAAACTCCCAAGCTTTGCGTGAAATCTAATTGTAGAGCTAGCACCCACAAAATTTATTTCTTTCAAAGGTAGTAGGTTAATATTGGGGATTAATTTTAGGTATAGTTATTTATATTTTTATGGTCAAACTTTTTAAATAAAAATATTATATATATAATTATTCAATAAAAATATGATAAGTATATAATTTAGTTAGAAAATCATATAGTTATTTATAAAAATTATATATTTATAATATTTTAATAAAAACTTATATATTTATTACATTTTACTTAAAAAAATGACAATAAGATATAAAAAATTACATATAAATTTTTTTAATATTAAGAGTGTGTATTAAAATCATTATTTTGAAAACTGGATCAAATCTACTAATTTGATCAATTGGATTGAGAATCGATCATTGGTTCGGTCTGATTGGCCATCAGAATCAGAAGGCTTGAGAAAAAGGCCAAGAACCAGCAAAATTGATTAGGTTACTGGTTGAACTAATAGTATATTATTTAGCAAAATTAGTCATGATGCAGTTTGAACCCTAATTCTCTTTGAATGTAAGCATGCCACTACCATTGAGATGAAATGCATCTATACTTATAATATGTTATATTTAATATATAGACCTTATTATAATTCTATTTTAAAATAGCAAAATAAATAATAATTGATTCAAATTTTGACTATTAATATGATGAACAATATTTTTTTATTAAAATATTATTATTGTCTTGTTTATAATCCAAAATTTTAATATCATAGATAAGAAATAAAATTAAAATTCATGTAATTTTTATTAAAATTATGCAAAAATATTTAGACAAATTAAAAATAAAATACTATGTTATGTATAATTTATTTTTACATACAGTTAGTCCTAACATATTTTAAAATTTATTGATATTTGTTTGTTATTATTTATTATCTTAAAATTTTAATATATAAAATAAATATATTTAATTATTATTGATTCGATCATAATTCAACTAATAAATTGTCAACCGATAATTTCATCGATTAAAATTGTGAAGCAAAAATAATTTGGTTGGCCTACCAGTGATTCAAAGATATTTTATTAAAAAAATATTTTTTTTATCAACAATTTAGAAGCTACATTGTTGCCTCACAAGTTTATTATGCTTTAAATTTAATCATTTGAACCATATTAATTTCTATTTAGAAAGTGCATGAATAATAACGAAATCAAAGCTTCAATACTAGAAGCATGGGAGATTAATCAAACCAATATCAATCAATCAATATGTAAAAATAAAGTTAGTGGCAAGTGGGGTACCTGCACAACTTGAAGCACTGAGTGACTGTTTGAAAATTCGGTAACTTCCTTTAAAATTATATTCTCTCTGAAACAATAAATTATTACTTTTATACAAACATAATTTGCCGTTCCTGAAACGCAAGTTGTATCGGCGTTAAGGAAACAGATGACAAACTCGAGAACAAACATTTTGGGACGATGCTTATCTTTGTTGTTCGCCAGATATTTTATTTTTTTGGAATTATATGACAGTGGATTTTAGCCCTTGCCCAGAGGCGGATCCGATAATTCTAATGAACTTAATTTACATTTTTGTCAAAACATTTCCAAAACCCAGAAAATTAGGTTTGGTGTTCGTACGGCAGCCTAGATGATTCCAAAAGGCCGGAACGCCCTGTCACCAATCAGCTACATCCGTATCAGCACTCTAGTATCTGCTAACTGCTTCATTAATATCCTGGTTCACTTTCATTTGTCAGATCTTCCTGTCTCCGTCGTGAGTTTGGATTCGTACCATGCTTTAAGTAAAAGAAATATATTTATAAAATTCACTTTTTCTTTTTTTTTCTTAATTTTTTTTCTCACTTTTTATAAACACTGACGCTTTAGAGTTCAAGCTCGTCTGTTGTCCGCACCGCACCAGGTCACCCCCACTTGCAACCCTTTAAAGTTGAAAGTTGATTGCTTTTCCGCTTTACCTTTAGGAAAATGATTCTTAAGTCAGAAGTCTCAAATTCTCAATTTTCAAACACGGTTCCCTGCATTTCCAACCTTTTATTTTCTTTCTCTTGGTTTTTCTAGATTCCTGACCGAGAAAATAGGCTAGGAGTCCTGTATTTTTTTCCTGGGTATTTTTTTTTAATATTTTCAAGAATTGCTTTTTCTTCATTGTTGATGATATGACCTACCAAACAACCGCGGCAATTTCATCTGTCAACGTCGCCTCCATTTTTCAAATCTTCCCATCCATATTCCTTATCAACACTCTACATAAATTAATTAAATACCTTGAGAAGCGAGAATTTTGTTGGTTTGGTAAAATTTGATTCCAGATATGCTCTCAGGAGTTCTGGCTGTTGCGATTGTGCAATGCCGGAACTGAGATTTCTGCAGTGAGAGAGAGAGAGAGAGAGAGAGAGAGAGAGAGAGAGAGAGAGAGAGAGAGCCATGGTGGTAAGGAAAGTAGGGAAGTATGAGATTGGAAGGACAATTGGGGAGGGCACCTTTGCAAAAGTGAAGTTCGCGCAGAACACAGAAACGGGGGAGAGTGTCGCCATGAAAGTGGTCGATCGTAGCACCATCATCAAGCACAAAATGGTGGACCAGGTACGTAGTGTGAATTCCCCAATTTCAGCTAATCTTGACAATTTGTTTCGTTAGATAATTAGGTCTGTGTGTGTGGATATACTTGTTCAAATCATTCTTCTGGTCGAGGAAATGTATGAACTAGGGGCGGAACAAGCAATGTTCTTTGTGGAAAGGGTTCTTTATTCCTTGACTAGCCCAAAACCGAAAGTTTGTACTCGAAGTAATCTAGAAGATGCTATTCAAGTCCCAAAAATTCTCTGAATTGCCCGTCAATTTTATTTATTTTATTATTATTGTCATTTTTTAAATCTTCTGGGTTGACGTTGTCGGTTGCCTTAGCTTGCGCTTCTCTTGCAAGTTTCTTGATAGCTTAGGTGAAAGGGCTTCACTCATTAGAGGCTTTAGGACTGGAACTTAATTAGGTCAACTACTAATCCTGATCCATAGACATGGTACTCTAGCAGTAAAATGACTAACCTATTACTTGAACTAAAATGACTGGGGCATATGGCAGTTATCAGTTATGTGCATATATCTAAGTTCTGTTATAATCTGATAAAATAAGAATATTAAGTTCTTAACCTCTGTTATTTTGACCAAGGTTAACACTTTGACTGCATTGGCATTCCAATAAATCACTCTAAGCCACTAGAAATTTCATGATCAATTCACGATTTTGGTTGTGATTGTTATAGTTTCTACTCTCAAATTATGTATAACTTTTCTATATAATGCAGATCAAGAGGGAGATTTCTACTATGAAGCTAGTCAGACATCCATATGTCGTACGTCTACATGAGGCATGTGATATTTTCTGGACCTGCCTTGCTTTCTTTCCTTTTTTTCCTTTTTCTTTAAGGTCATAAAAGGTCTGTTGGGCTATTTTTCATGACCTCTGTCACAACTCAACTGCTTCCTTCTTTTGTGAAATATTATTTCCAGGTTCTAGCAACCCGTACTAAGATTTTTATCATATTGGAGTTCATCACAGGTGGCGAATTGTTTGATAAAATAGTGAGTAGCTCAAGACAATCCTCTTTTTTTTATGTAGCCTCTGGCCCTCTACTCTGATATTCTTCATTGACTTGTTCAAGATATTGCAAATATTGATAATGAAAATAAAATTTATGTGCAGGTACACCATGGGCGTATTAGTGAGGCTGAATCTAGAAGATACTTCCAACAGCTTATTGATGGTGTAGACTTTTGCCACAGCAAGGGAATTTATCACAGAGATTTAAAGGTTTGCATTGACTGGGATCTGGAAGTTTGTCATTTTTGTTATTCATGATAGTGTTTTAATTGTTTGATTTAATTCCCTTCTGCAGCCTGAAAATCTTTTACTTGATTCACAAGGAAATATAAAGATTTCAGATTTTGGTTTGAGTGCATTGCCAGAAAAGGTGAGATTGTTGTCAAATGGATTTTTAATTTGACTTTAACTTATTGACAAAGTTATATCAAATGACTTGACACCTGGTAAAAATTCATAGGGGGTTAGCATCCTTCGGACGATTTGTGGGACACCAAACTATGTAGCTCCTGAGGTAAATATAACAGTAGGAGACTGATGAATTAAATTTGACTTTATGTCTACTGAACATACCAATTATTTTGATGCTGGATTCTCCATTTGGCATTAAACATTTTGGCCTCAGGTACTCAGTCACAAGGGTTACAATGGTGCTGCGGCAGATGTTTGGTCCTGTGGGGTTATCCTTTATGTTCTGTTGGCTGGATATCTTCCCTTTGATGAGCTTGACCTTACCACGTTATACAGTAAGGCATGAATTCAAACATTTCCAGTATATCTTTTACTGTAAAGATAGGTGGGCTTCCTGTTTGTAAAAGTCAAAAGATTTTTCTTTGGTGACTCAAATTTATACCTTAATTACAGTGACATAAATTAATTACTGTCAAGATGACATTTAATAAAAATTGCTGTTAGGGTGACATAAATTAAAATGTTCGTCAGTAGTCTCTTGCTTCTCTAAGAATTGCAGGTTGCAGTTCTTACAAGTTCCTGCAATATTGCTCTGTCTAAAGTTTGCTTTTTTATAAAGTATGTTTGGATCAAAAAGAAATTTGGATATACTTGTGTATGCTGTTGACTTTTTTCCTTGACCCTTTTTGGCAGATTAATGGAGCAGAGTTTTCATGCCCAGCCTGGTTTCCCGTGGGAGCAAAATCTTTAATACATAGAATTCTGGACCCAAATCCTCAAACTGTGAGTATTGGCTGGGCAGATTAATTCTTATAACATGGCATTTGCAGTCTTAATTATCTATTAATGATTTAATGCTATGTGACGACAAAATCAGAAGTCTGACATGGTTCATTATCTATAACAAGGATCTGGAAAGCCAAGTGTGGTGATATTTAGTTTCCAAGCATGATTGTCAACTATATTATTAACTTTTTCACTTCTTAAAGTAAATGCTAGGAAATAAAATTTACATCGAAAGGACCTCTTGGTGCCTGATCTGTTCAGGCATGTTAAGACCTTATTATTTTTGCCCACTTGGCTGTCACAAAACCGAGTAATGTTTTTTATGTCTTTCATGGGCAGGCGTAATGATGTTTAATGTAATAATTTTCCTCAAGTCGTTGATACTAATTGCAGTGGCTAAACCCCTTCATCATATATAGTGCTAATATGTTTATTTTGGATTAATTTTGGTATGTAAAATGAATGGCCTCTGATAAAGGCAAATGTTTCAGACAGAAGTGCTTGGACTGTTACGTCCTTGAGTGTTGATTGGGGAAAATGATACTGAAACTGTATAATCATTGTAGTTAAGAAACAGATTGTTTTATTATATTTTTACCTAATCCTTTGATCTTGCTAATACAGCAATGTTCTTTCTTGGATTGATCTGAGGGTCTCATGGCAAGGTAGTTAGATTAATCAATAATGCATTAAATAATTTAACATATCACTTCTGATGTAGAAAGGAAATTATTGCATGGAACTTTTCATTTGGGTTAAGCTCAATTAGCATGATTAATGCTTGAGGAAGCTGTTATGTAATGTTCTTGGTTCTGATGATCTGATCACACTAATACTGCCAAGTGAGAAATATATATTCTCTACTCAGGGGAGCTATTATTAAATGTTCATCATTTGTATGTTTTGCCAAATGCTTCTTAATCCTTTCCTTGAGTACTAATACTGCGGATATGTAAGAACATGGTCTATTTTTCCCGTAGTTATTTTTTTTTTCCAATTAACTTCTGTGTAGAACTAGAATGTTTTAGCTTACAAATAATGTACTAATAATTATGTTTTACTGTATTTTTAATCCATTTATCATGCTTCTGGTTGTTTCTGACAAGTCTCCTTCTCACCACTTCTTTATGCGTGCATGCACATATATTCAGCGGATAACTATTGAACAGATAAGAAGTGATGAGTGGTTTAAGAAGGGTTATGTTCCTGTCAGTCTACTTGAGTATGAAGATGTAAATTTGGATGATGTAAATGCAGCTTTTGATGATGCTGAGGTTTGTGTAATGTATTAATTCTGCATTCTGTCCAGTTCAATTCAATTGGTTTTTTTTTTTTTTCCGAAAGGTAATCCACTTTAACTTTCTCCGCTGTATCCGCTCAACTTTATATTTTATAAAATGGAATGTATTTTGGCTCATAATAAGGAGGCATGCTTCCTTTTTTCCTCATACATATATATGGTAATTATCTTTTCAATTTTTCTGACATTGATTATTTTGTCATTGAAGGATCAAACGGCTAATCAACAGAGTGAAAATGAAGATATGGGTCCTTTAATGCTTAATGCATTTGACTTGATAATTCTGTCTCAAGGCTTAAACCTTGCATCACTCTTTGATCGTCGACAGGTATTTAATTGTGACATTTTCTTCATATTAGCCATGGAGTGGCTCAATAATTATATATACAAATATTGAAAAAGCAGCCCATATAATATCTTAAGGGAACTTTGCAGAATTATAGCTTGTAATCTTTAACAAGATATAGGCATGCTGCGACAAAAATATAATCGTACCTCCTACATTCTGTCTTTTAAGTAGGGGTATGAGTCTTAATGTTTTCTCTACTAGGGCTGTAATATCATGTTTATTTCTAATGGCATCCTTACAGGACTCTATGAATTACCAAACACGCTTTATTACTCAAAAGCCAGCAAAGGTGGTTTTATCAAGTATGGAAGTTGTGGCACAATCAATGGGATTTAAGACCCATATTCGCAACTATAAGGTTGGCATACTGTAATTTGCATAATTGATAGCTTTATCAGTTTGCCGTTAGCACATCCTTCCACTTTTGGAGCTTTGCATTCTTTGGTGTGACTTTGTTCACTTTTAGTCAGTCCCACTGATACTCAACATAAATCTGCGGAATCTGATTTTAATATTTATTGGAGATTAACTCTGCCTAAAGTACATTTTTTCATCTGAAGTCCTATTGGTATAAATTTTCAGATGAGAGTAGAGGGTATTTCAGGAGATAAGACTTCTTATTTTTCGGTGATACTGGAAGTAAGTTTCTATGCTTCTACTCGACTTTCAACTGCCTCTTCTCATTTGGCTGACAAGTTAATTCATTTCTTCATATTTCTCCCTTCTTGCCTGTAAAGATTTTTGAAGTTGCTCCCACATTTTTTATGGTGGACATTCAAAAAGCAGCTGGAGATGTGGGTGAATACCTCAAGGTCGGTTTCTAAGGAATCCTTTTATAGTTGGTTTGGCCCCACCTTTAGTGTTCTTGTTTCATAACTTATGAAAGTTGTCCCTCCTCTATTTTGCAGTTTTACAAGAATTTTTGTAGCAATCTTGAGGATATAATATGGAAACCGCCTCATGAAGCAAGCAAATCAAAGATCTCCAAAACTAGAAGCAAAAAGCGTTAGTTCCTTCACCTCTAATATCGTCTGCTCTGATTGACAAAGAAATAGAGGGAAAATCTTGTTATGGAACATATTACATCTCTTGCGACGTGTTGGACTGTCGGCATATAGACAATATAAAAGTTTAATCCAACTTGTGTAACCCCAAATCATCGGGTATCCTTAACCCTCCCCGGGCCTTGCCATCCCTTGTAGAAGACAAAATGCAATTTTGAAAGAGAGAAAAGGGAATTACATATGGCGACGAAGAATATATATGATGTATTGGTATATATGCAATTTTGTGCAGTTGGTTTTTTTTTTTTCCTTTTTTCCTGAAATCTCAGTTTAATAGTTCTACCATTACAATTGATACTGCAGTCTGAAGAGTGGTAACCTTATTGTACAATACGAATATTATATCAAGTTCTCGGTTATAAATATTGTTTGATCGCTACTCTATGCTGTGGGCATTAAATTGTTAATTCATAAAATCAGCGTTACTTAACAGGCAGGAATGCCAATGCACTTGAATGCCTCAAGACTCGAGGAGATCAATTTCTTCTCATATTTCTATGGGATAAATATTTTGTCTTCTCACATTTTAGTGCTGACCGTATTGCTAATTTCTTTTTAAAGTATTGATAAATTTTATTATTTTATTTTATTAATTTGTTACGAAACAAAGATAAGATTAGAGACCAGCATATATTAATATAGAATATAAATTTAGATAATATCAAAATTAAGATAATGATTCAAATGGGTTTTTTATTATCTTGAAATATAAGGTATATAAGCTATCCTTCCCGATGGCTCTTGAGGAAATATTAAAGAAATAAAAGGTTTAATTTGTGATGTCTAAAATGAAATTTGAGAATAGCGGGGCCAAATTATAATTTTAAAAGGTTACTAAGCTAATCTTAAACAAGTTTTGTGAACCCCATGAAATTTTTCTTCTTTTTGTGGCTTTTGAAAAATTATTATAGAAACGAGGGGATAAAATTATAATTTTAATAAAAAAACTAATGATGCTAACATTTTTTGTTCTTCTGGAAAATAAAGGTCTATTGTCAAGCTTTCTACTTAAATGACCATATACAAATGAAAACCAAAAAGAGGCTCATGAATAAGACACTTTCAAGCATTCAAAATTTTATTGAACTATAAATTATGTTAAATTCAGAGGAAGATGGGTTTGTCATTAAACATATAAGATGCCCATTAAATTATTGTAGGGAATAGTATGGTTTCTAATATTAAAAACTAACTTTTACATCTAATGGACAGAATGACAAGTATGCGTTGCCTACCATGAGAGCATTTCAGAAAATATGACTGAAAGTGTGAAAAAGGAGATAAGAAATTCTCTAAAAAGGAGAAATTAAAAGGTTACTTGATAATCATGAAATTCCAAGTATAGAGTTAATTGGACTAGTTGATAATTGCTTATATACGGCAAAATATTAGTGAACAAATGGCTTGTTGGCTGAAACAATGTTTTAGAGTGATATACTTGTATCTTAAATGCCTTATGTTGCACCACTGTTGAACAAGATATATTATTTTCTTATAGTGGTGAATATGAAATATAAATTATATTTGATGAACATGAAATATATGCAAGCTTTTTAACAAGGCAAAAATAAGAAGTTAATGGAATTTAGCCAAATATTAAATGTAATTCTTAGCCTTGATTTTAGTTCTTATAGTTTATTTTAATAAGTTTTGCTATTATTTATATATTTTCAAATTAATAAAGGTGTTTATTTTCAGGAACCAAAAATATGGAGGATCCTAGACTAGAAATAGAATTTGATAGCCTAAAAAAATTATGGAAGTTTTGTTTTATTTATGGTAGGCGAACCAAACTTCATGTGAAGAAATATAACAAGACCAAGAGTAGAAAAGATGACCTTATAGTTTTGGCTAGATATGTTTGCTACAAAAAGGGATTGTGAACACAATACAAAAGAGACTTTATGACTATTAATCTTCGACCTAAGAGTAAGATTAATTATAAAGCAAAAATGTCTGTTGCATATGTGGAGAGAAAATATGAAATCAATACTTTTGTTAAAAAGCATAATCTCTCACTTCATCTTTTAGAAATGGTTCATATGTTAGCATCATAATGTAAAATAATCAAAATTCAAGCTTAAATGATTGATTTGGTGGAGGATTCAAGACTTTAGCAAAAATTATCTTTTTAGTTGATGAGCATGTACGTTGGAGGTAGAGCTAATATCAGTTACATTTGGCTGGATGCAAAAAACTATATGAAAACTAAAAGGCAAAGAAACATGGTGTATAGAGAAATTAGATGCTTGTTGCAATACTTGTAGGAATAGTTGGCAAAAAATCCATTGTTTTATTATACTCATTAGATGGATATGGAATAATATATTACAAATGTCTTTTGGACTAATACTAAAATATTGATTGATTGTGTATATGTTGAGGAGGTGGTGTCATTAGACATAACATAAAGCACAAATCATGATTATAGACCACTTGTGTTGCTTTTAAGATTCAATCATTGTAAGGGAGTATTTATTTTTGGAGTGATATTGCTATATGATGAAACTATAGAGTCATTTAAGCAGCTGATGCTCACTAAAATATGACACCGCAAGTGTACGGGTCGCAGCCGTAGTACGTGATAAATCAAGGTCGTTCCCTCAGAGGATTAGCACAATTGGCGATTAGGCATTAGAGTTCTCACATTCATTTTAGTTAAACAATCAAATTGCAAATAGATTTATGAAAATTACGTAAAGGCAAGTAACAAACGATGATTATAATTGAAAGTATGCAATTAGAAACACCTTAGGAATTTTAATCCCCTTTATATCAACTGTCGATTATTTCCCTTTTAATTAAACAGCTTAATGTAATTACTAGAGTCAAGGTTGAAGTAGGTGTAATTGTCTTTCGATCCAATTGAACCCTTATATCCACTCACGCTTGATATCTCAAGGAGTGGTTAATAAATGATTAAGTGCAGACCTTCTTTTGACTACCTAGGGCCCTTGAGGATATCTCTATCTCAAGTGCAAATTAGATTATATCTAATCCTAAGTTGTTTAACCAATAGTCTATAAGCAATTTCCTTCCGTCAAAGGGTAATTACTCAATCCACAATCAAACTAAAGGAGGCCACCCAATAGAATGAAATATATTTCAGATTAAACACTGTAATTTCCAATAAACTGCATAATCAACAAGGGAAAATAATCTCTACAGATTAAAGGTTCATAAAATCCCTAAGGATTACAAAATTTAGCCGCTCATGACTTGAAATCCACAGACAAATTCAGCAGACATATTAACTATCATCAACTAAGAGAGGAGATGGAGTAGAAACACCTAATCGGAAGGAAAATCAATAGAATTAACGAATCCCCGATCAAATTGAAGCTTCTCCAACACCCTTGATGCGTTTTCTTCTCTCTTAGTTGGCCAAAACTCCCTCTGCATGCTGAATGAATGAAACCCTAGGCTTTCCCCTACTTTTTTAGCTTGCTAAATTAAACTGTGCGTTTCAGGGTCCGATCTCGCTATGGCGAGGAGTGCTTCTCGCTATAGCGAGATCTCATAAGTTCCTAGATTTTTGCTGTTCTCGCTACTACTGCGCAATGGCGAGTTTCTCCCTGGAATTTGTATGCTTCGCGACTTCGCTGTGGCGAAGTACCTCACTCGCTATAGCGAAAGTGTTTTCTTGCCATAGCGAGTTGAATCCTCGCTATAGCGAGAATGCTTGATCCTCTTGTACTTTCTCACTTCTCAGCTTCCTTCTCTTTTCTCAATTCTTTCTTTCTTCTTTTATTTTTCCTGAAATTGAAATCAATCATAGAGTGATGCTCAAACTGCTAAAGATAATACAATTAAGCACTCTCTTTATTTTTTTTAATTGAATTCATTTTTAACTCTATTAATCAAGAAGAAAATACTTGCTTCCCTAATTTGATCTTAAGTATAATCCCTTTTTATATCACAAATTAGAGAGTCATCAGCAGCTATTAGAAACTTTCTTAAAAGCACACAAATAAAAAAGTTTCTTACTATTTTCACTAATTAAGACTATGCCATGGCTAAAGCATTTTGAAAGATGATTTTAGAGACAAATGATGGCTTATGCACATGACATTTAATACAAAATGGCATTAAGCATTTAGGAAATTTAATAAAAGGGGATCACATTTTTTGATTGATTTTAAAAGGTGTATATGTTAGTATGAAAAGGAAATACAGTTTCAGGAAGCATAGGGTCAGTTGCTATTATCTTACAATGTGCACTAAAACACATAGTTGACTTGGGTTTACAACATTAAAGAGAAATGGACATAGAGTCATATGAAAAAGACTTTTATGCTTAGGATGTGGAGCATACAATTGAGTAAAAGTATGAATACTGTTATAAAGAGTTGCACAAAATTGGATTTGAATATTAATCAATTTTTCAAACACTTTGAATAAGTGGTAGAAGACAAGAGGTATAACCAATTGAAACATGAATTTGAGTTGTGGCAAAAAATGCCACAATTGATTGTCTAAAGTCCCCTAATGCTTTAACAGGTTTCTCAAATTTGCACTACTCCTATATTTAATTTGTTTCATAATAGTGGGATTTAGTTGTAGCTATATATGTAAAACATAGAAATGAGAGAAATCCTATGTTTGATTATGTTGTTAATATGATTGATGAAGAGAGTGAATGGAGAATTCAATATGATCCCAAAAACAGGTCAATTTTGTGCAACTGTTGAAAGTTTGAAATCATTAGAATATTATGTTGTCATACTTTAAAAATTTATGATGCGAGAAATGTAAAAGGACTTCTTAAGCAATATATTATAAAGAGGTGGACAAGAGAAGTAAAGAATGATGTCATACATGATATTAGGAAAAATAAGATCCAAACAAATTCCAGGCTAAAAAGCATATGACAATATAAACAATTTTGTCACACGATGATAAAATTAGGAATCAAGGCATTTGACTATCTAGAAGCGTTCTCATTAGAGGAAAAAGATGTGTTAAAACTAACCAAATAATAAGAAAAATCCTATGTTTGACTATGTTGTGAATATGGTTGATGAAGAGAGTGAATAGAAAGTTCAATTTAATCTTAGCAACAGGTCAATTTTGTGAAACTGTCAAAAGTTTGAAATCATTAGACTATGTTGCCACACTTTGAAGGTTTATGATATGAGGGATGTGAAAAGACTCCTTGAACAATATATTATAAAGAAGTGGATAAGAGAAGCAAAAAGTGATGTCATATACAATATTAGGAGAAATGAAGTTTAAACAGATCCTAAGCTAAAAAGCATGTAATGGTATAGACAACTCTATCCCATGATAGTAAAATTAGCAATTGAGTGTTTGACTATTTAGAAGCATCCACATTGGTGCAAAAAGGAGTGTTATAACTAACCAAGCAAGTAACAGGACTTCATTCAAGTCAAAAAAGTCTAAACAACAATGACAATGTGAGCATATCACCACGAAGGAAGTTCGTTACTCAGGCAAGGGGATTTAAGAAGAGAGATGGAATAGGGAAGAAGAAGTGAGAGAAGGGTTAGGTTGAGAAACTCAAGAGAAGAAAATAAGAACAACTTTTACGATATGGACATACATGCATATCTTTCTTTTATATTAGTGGTTAAGAAATCTTAATGTTGTTTTGCCTTTCTCTTTTAAGACAATCAAATGCAAGCAAGCACCTTCAGCACTACACCTTAGGCACTGCTAGCACAAGTAAATACACCTTAAGCACCTCTTGCAAGCTACCAAATAGCATTATATGCATGCTCTTAAATAGTTGAGAGTAATCTTACTTTTACTTAAATGTTAATAGTGAAACTAGTTAAGTTTTTAATATTTAGCACTTCATTCCCATTCATAAAGGGATTATCTTTTGACTAGTCTTATTTTATAATGTAGGTGTTGATGGTTTTTCCAATACCATCATGTGAAGCACTAGGGTTTAGTCAAGATATTTTATACAGTGCACAATAATACTACAATAAACAAAGTGTGAAAAAGTGGCGATGAAATATTAAATTTTATTAAAATCAATCTATTTATATACACTGGACTCTTTATTACCAGCTTTTTGACTCATATGTATTAAAACAAATAAATAAATATATAACCCTAAAAACTATTTTCCTATATATATAACTTTTTTTAATAAGCATAGCCATTTTTTATTTTTTTAAATGAAAATGGGGACGTAGAACTTGTGGCTCCGCACCCCTATCTTATTTTTTTATTATTTTTTTATTATTTTTAATGGACAAGGAGCCTTCTCTAATTTATTTTTTAAAAACAACAATAATTTCTTTTATATATTCCACTGACCCAAGAGTCAGTGATTCCCTAAGCCTCAGGTTAATTAAATTAAAAAAAAAATACATTTTCAGAATGCCTCTTCTCCTCTCTAATTATATATACCTCGTTTGCCTTTTTCACATTTCACCTTCAAGTTTTCAGTCTCTGATACTTTAACTCGTTACTCTTGCATTTTCTAAGATTTATACTTTATTTTCTCATACTTCTCTTTCTACTTTCTTCTTATTTGCTATCAATTTTTGCTTCTTATAAATTTTTATTATTTGTTTTCCTTTAATTTTTAACAAATTGTAAAGTTCTCTCATTCTCTATGCACGCTCTCAATATATCATAGCAAGTATTAAATATAATTATTAGTTGATATTTTTTTTATATAACAAATTTTATATTAACAAATTACTCTATTATAACAATTATTGACAAAGATTGTGTGGGTTTATATTATTCAAGAGTTAATTTAAGTAATTGTAAGTGAGTACTCTCATTTATTTATTTTTGAAAAGGTAAACTTTATGGGATTATGGTAAATTTAAAATGTTATTATTATATATATGTAAAAAAACTTGATAAAATTCATAATATTAGTTATTTATATATTTGTTGTTGATTAAAAAAATATAATTGTGACATAATGATACGTTGACAATAATGAAATATTAAGATTTTATAAAATATTAATATATTGTGTTTAATTTTTATTTACACACAGACATTGGGATAAAATTCATAATAAGTAGAATGACGGAGATTATATGTATTTATGTAAATTGAAAATTTTTTAATGCCAGTAAGGGAACAACATTTGCATGTGACAAGCTAAAATTGTTAAAAGTCGATCTTGACATTACTTTCAAAAAGTTGAAGGTCACGGTTGAAAAAAAGTTACAATTTCAATCAAGACAGTTTGTATCTGAGGTGATATATCGATACGTACGATCACTTAATATAAATTAGTACTTGCTGTGTACATTGGAAGATGATTCAAATGTCCAAACCATGTAACAAGCAAACCAGTACCTCTCAACCCAATTGGGGGCACTAAAATTATATGCACACTAAAATTATATACACATATCTTGACTAATAATGCGAGTCTAAGTATCAAAGAGAATGATGATAATAAGCCATTGACAAATCCATCTGCAAGTTGGATTGAAGGACCTGATGAATCGATTTCCTTGTTTAACTCTTATCTTAGAGATGTCCATCCATTTGAGCCCCAAAATGTCACTCGTCAATGACATATCCCAACGAAGTTCATCCAAACTATTAATGTGTAATAGTAACCTTTTGAGTTTCCCAAATGCAACTGAAGATATAATGGACAAGTTTAAAAGCTAATGATGAATATGATACTCCATCAAATGCCAATGAATATATGGACGATGATGTCGATAGTATTGATGATGAAGGAGATCCAATCACTTTATTGAACCAGTGTTCTAATCGAACATTTGCCTTCTTGTCTTAAATTAATGATGACGCTGTAAATGAATTTGAGATGCTTGACATGGAGAAGGCCATTGATCTAAATGATGATTAAGAGATGTATGTTGGCATGCAGTTTCTTGATAAGCAATCAATAAGTCATGTTAGGAAGTTTTATTCAATCTGCACGCACCACATATTCAGGGTGCATCAATCATCAATAAAGTATGTCGAGTATTGTTGTCCAGAGTATGTTATTCGATGTAATTGGAAGGTAGAGGCTTGTCAATAAAAAAGAGAAAATGACTGGTAGGCAACAAAGTATACGAGCTCACATATTTGTATATCCTCTATGCTATCACAAGATCATCCAAAGTTAGACTCTAATAATAACATCGAATATTGTATCAATGGTCACATAAAATTCCTCTATTTTCGTTCGTGATATTATTGAAATGATACATAGCATCTTTGAATATACAACATCTTATAAAGAAGTATAGTGTGGTAAGTAATGGGTAATTACAATTGC
This sequence comes from Erythrophleum ivorense, assembly GCA_026724425.1. NCBI lineage: Eukaryota > Viridiplantae > Streptophyta > Magnoliopsida > Fabales > Fabaceae > Erythrophleum > Erythrophleum ivorense. The sequence continues at coordinate 38,333 of JAIUCV010000129.1, forward strand.
TTTTGGGAATTGAGAGCAATTGTATGTTGTTCTCCAAAGATCATCATCTATCGTGCAACACTTTAATCCAAGCTCATACTTTGAACTTGTTAGTAAAGAATGACCACAGACAGCATTAGATATGGAGGCAATAATTATGTTTCATAAGGTGCTTTGGACATTTAAGTCTTGCATTGATACCTTTGATCACTTAAAGCTGATTATGTTACTTATTGCTAGTTTACAAGATAAGGCAAGAAAAGTTATCCCCTTTGCATTTGTCATTATTGAAGTTAAAACATATGAGGAGTGGGGGTATTGTCTTAATAATCTTAGGCAATATTTTATGCTAAACAAGTAAGGTATTTGTTTGATATCTGATCGACATCTAAAAATATTAACAGTAATTGCAAATCTAGAAAACTATTGGCAGTCGCCCCATACACATCACATGTTTTATTTACAGCATATTGTGAATAATTTGAATACGACATTTATGAGCAAATGGTTGAAGACGAAGTTTATTAATATTGAATACTTGAACGAGTGCTAGTTGTTTTTCAACCAAATGGCACAAATATGATAGTTACAATTAGATAAAAGATATATTAAAAAATAAGTAATCACATGCATATGATGTCGATGGGTATCACTGGGAGCACATGAGAACAAACTTAATAAAGTATATAAATAATATTTTCAAAAGTGTTAAATTCTTACCCATAATCAACTTGGTCAAACCAATAATGTACCGATTGAACAAATACTGGGTTAAGCTGACACAAACCACATTTACCCAAATGCAAGTGAGCAACTTATTTTTTAAGGATATCCACACAAAAAATATTAACTAAAATTGCAAGAGTATCCACCTTATCGGTACATGGTTTTGATAGAAGATTTTTAAAGTTTAAGGTTAAAGAGTCCCATGATTTCTCTAACAAATAGTATGGACAAACTAGTAATATTAGTCTTATGAGCTAGACATGTGACTGTGGTGAGTTCTAACTTTAAAAAATCCTTATCAACATATCTTTGTTGCATATGTCAAGATTTGTTTTGACCCTTTACAATTTATGCACACTGTCTTTTGCCTCAAGACTACACTTAGTGCTTACAAGATTAAATTTCGTCCAATAAGAGAAGAAGTTTATTAGCCTTATACAAATGAACCTCAGTTGGTTCTTGACCCTTCGATGATTTGGGATAAAGGTCGACCCAAGTTTTCACAAATATAAAATGAAATGGATAGGCAAGAAAGGTCAAAAGACAATCAAAGATGTAGGATATGTAACACCCCATAATTAATTAAGGTATTAATCACGGATTAGATTAATTAAGAATAATTAATATGGGTTGAGATTTAATTGAGATAGAAATCCTATCTAGTCTTAAATTAATAGATCATGATAAGAGGCTAATGGAGGCCCAATGGGTTAGGTGCAAACCCAACCCAATTCAGTGTGATAGAGGCCCAAAATTCACCTTGTACAGACCCTTCTAAGTGGTCCAATAACCCTTGTGCAGACCCACATTCTTGAGCTCTTCAAACTTGATCCAAACTTAATTAAACTTCAGCAACCCAATGTATAAAAACTGGCCCAACAAAATTCTACAGCCCAACACTCTAAAAACTGGCCTAACAAGCAAAAATCTGAAGCCCAAGTGAAGATGGACCTTGGAGCAACCCATGACCCATATTTGACCCAACTTAAACCCTAATACTCCAGCCACTTTCTCATTTGCTGAAACTCAATAAGCCAATTCGGAGCTTGGAGAGGAGGCTAGGGTTTGGGGTAAGAATTCTACATTTTCTCACATTTAGAGCAAGATTTAGCCAAGGTAATAATTATACAACTTAATCTCCTCATCTTTCTCTTTGGCCCGATTAGTTTTTCATTTAGAACATTTTCATCCTACCCAAAATCTGAAATGTGAGTGTTTGGGGATTTTCTTGGTGAAATTCGTAGGTTGAGGTTATGGTTGACCTTAGGTGAGTTTAAACCCTCCATTTTGATACTTTATTTGTTAATTTGAGACTCCCATAGCTAATATATAAAATGAGTATTAATTCTGTATGAATTTGCTTAGGATTTTAAGTGGAATATTGAGTTTTCTGGTGAGGGACACTCTAATTCGAATTTGGGATTTGTGGTGGTTGTTGCAAAGTTATCTACAAGTGAGGTAACCGGGTTATATCAATTCCATGTATATATTTGATTTAATTTCATATGTTGCTGTTTATGAATGATTTGAAATATTGAATGAATTGGTTGACTATCTGCTGAATTGTGATTGGACCTTGTGAGTCCATGGTGGAGCTATGGTGTGGCTGCCACCCGTGCATGTGCTTCGATCGAGCATCGGATTATGATCAAACCCAGATGCACTGAGCCACGGTTGTGCTTAATAGGGAGTAGGTGCCGTGGACGAGCCTCTCCCGGTGTTAATGGCCTTTAACATGTGATAATATGATTACTAGTATGGGATAGTAATCATGATAGCCTAATTATTTCATTTGCTGATATGATGGATATGATTCTGATATTGATTTTGATTCATGCTTATGTGCTAATTAAATTGGATATATAATGGAATTGCCTTGGTTACTGAGATTTATATCTCACCCTGTTTTATGGGATTAATATTTCAGGTGAAGATTCCTCGGGTAAGGATAAGGGTAAGCAAGTGGATGAACATCCATGAGCTGAGACCGGGTATGGGGAGCTACACTTGGTCTGAGTAGAATAGGGTAGATGTAATTTTGTTATTAGTTTACATAACATCATCATGTAATCATGTTGCCAAATGTAGACGTTCATATTTTGTTTGATTGAAATGTAACCGTTAAGGATTTAAGTCTCATTATAGTTGAATATTAATGTATGAACTTATAGTATCATATATATGGTTTTGTTGAAATTGTGATATGGATTACCATATGGAAATTGTAGTCATATGATACTTTGGATGTGGACATAAGCTATTGTTGAATGGAATCTCTATGGAATGTGCATGGGATGTTAATTGCTGCTAATGTATGTATTCTTGCTGTCATTAATCTATAAACTCACTAGTTTATGGTAGTTAGAGGGTTAAGGATCCACATCTGAATTTTGAATGGGTAATGATAGATATGTTAGGTAGATTAGGTAAAAGAAAGGCACTAAATCTTCACAAACTAAGTTAAAGTAACCTATAGTGTTGCTAGAGGGGGAATTGGAGAGCATGAGATGAAATTTTGGAAGTTGTAGGAACAGAAGAGAATTGACTGCGGCCAATATTTAATTGGCCTAGGCCAAATGGTAACAGAGAAGAATTGGCCGCGGCCAACATTTAATTGGCCTCTGCCAAATGTGGCGAACCTGCCAGGGAAAAAAACATAGAGCTATTGGCCACGGCGAATAGTGACGTTAGCCGCGGCTAAGTCTGAGAGGTAAATTTGGGGGTATTCCAGAGAGTATTTGGCTACGACGAAATATGAAAAATTTGTGAAGGCATAAGGAGTTGAACCGAGAGTAATTGGCCGCGACGAAAGTGCTCTATTTCTCATATTCACCTAGAAACCTTAGTTTCTCTTAAGGTAATACTAAGGAATGATTTAAAAACACTTGTAGGAGGATTTTATGAGTTGGAATTGATGGATGGGAGAATCAAAGGCTCTCCATTGATAATTAATTTCACTTACGCATTCGAATAATTGTGGTTGTCTAGCTAATGACCCTAACAACATTAAGGTTTCAAATTTCTTCACTTTTTTTGATGTAATTAATTTTAATAATTTCAAACCTTGATATATGATTATTAATCATGTACTTAACCTTAATTAATTATGGTGATTAGAAGTTAGGGTTGTTACAGGATATATAGACAAATTGGACACAATCGCACTATATGCCCCTACTGTCAACCACAAAAATAATTATAGTTATAAAAGTGAATTAGATATTAAATATGCATAATTATTTGTATCGGAATTACCTATCATAAGCAATTTAATTAAATTGATGATATATGATTATTAATGATAGTTTTGTAAATTACATATCACCTTTGTATGATTTAACTTGATTGTATATGAATTATTAATCATAAGTTTGTAAATGACATTTCACTGGTGTACAAATATTAATTAACTTATTATTGTTGAATTACTTACTTATAATTTGATTTGAATTGATATATGTATTTGTGTTGTATTATTATTGGCAGATATTTCAGTTCTTGCAAATTATGATGGATCCTCGTCACAATGCTATTAATCCAGGACTAGAGGATGAGTCTCTATTATATTTTCAGTCTCACCACGTGTCCTACGCTGTTTGGCCAAGAATGATAAGTTAAAAGTTTTTTTAATTATCTATTATTGGTTTAATTAAATTTATGACAGTTTCTCTAATGCAACGACCCCAGAAGATAGAATTCTACGTATACGGCGAATAACACAGGAAGATCATATATTCGATCCCCCTTTAGCTAGTGTCCCATATCTCGTATAGGCTAGTTTCTACAGCATCTCATTGCTTAGCCATTTTGACTTCAGTACTACATATATGTCGGCCCTTATTGAGTGGTGGCAACTAGAGACACACATCTTCTACTTTACCTAGGGCAAGTGCATAATTACACACTAAGATATCACTATTCAGTTGGGTCTACCTCACATGGGGGATGCAATATTTAGACAGACAAACTATAATTGGTTGATTGTCTCTAATGAGCTGCTTAGTATGACACTGCCTTAGGAGACATTAGATGGACAAAGGTTGAAATGAGCATTTTCTGATTGACATAAACATTAAAAAACTTGCTAGATGACACAGATGATGATATTGTTCGCCAATTCATAAGAGCATACATCCTACGATTAATTGGAGGATACCTGATGCTAGATAGAATTAGACATAAAATTATATTGATGTACCTTCCATTACTTACTGAATTTAAGGAGGTTGGTCAGTATAGTTGGGGTTCAATAGTGTTGACTCATTTATATATGAAATTTGTAATACCATCTATTACGATGAGGTTAATATAGGTTGTTGCCTGGCTCTGCTTTACTTATAGGCATGGGATTGATTCCCTTGCCTTACTCTATGAAGACCCCTGCAACTCGACCCACAAATGGCTATCTATCTCATTAAACCCATACTAGACTTTAGGTATATACTAATATTTTTTTACTATTTTAAGTTTTTCGATCATATATAAACTAATATGTATTATCCATCCCCTATAAAATGGTGGCATGCTCCATAGTATTTTTGGTCGATCGCAGATACTTTGCAACAGTATAAGATACTGTTAAATCAGATGAAGGAAAATGAGGTTTATGATTTTATATTTACTTATTCTTCATTTTATAATCATAACATGAAATAACCATCTTTTTATATGTAGGTAATTTGACTTCCATTTGACTCACCAGGCATTTTTGAGTACTACTTAGCAAGTCCAATGTATGGCATACATTTGTCCCAATACTGTGCTTTTAGATAGTTGAGTAGCATCACGCTAACCGCATTTTTCGCCAATTCGATAGGGTGCAACATATCCCTGAAAAACTATTTAACATATGATCATTGCATATCCTTCAATTAAGAGAAAATATTTTTAAAGACTAGTGGGAAGAGCATGTATTTTTCATTGTAGCATGAAATTCATGACCCCAAGTAATAGCATAAAATGACCTTAACGATAGACTATTAGATTACACGTCAGACTACATGCGTTGATATTGGCGACATGCACAAAAGTAGATCTATCTTATTAGTAGTTTTCAGGATTTTGTAGTATGACTTTTACATAATTTTCATCTTTATATTTTTTCTCCTTATGTATATATTACTTTTGACAATTAATTTTTTATTTGATAAGCTAATGTGTTGGAGGACTTATATAGGCTTGTTATCACTGACCCATTAACATTTAGCTATGGGGACTTCAAATAGAAAATAAGTGGTGATATCTAAACCTTGTTATGTGCTCTAGGCAAACATCAAGATATGCTTATCTCCCAACTAGCTCCACCAGCATCTGATCTACTCAAACCTCCAGAGCCGTAGGCTAGACTAGGCAAAAAAGGCCATTAGTTTATCTCATCTAGGAAATCAATGTCCGGTGGCAACATTGGTGAAGTTCATACAAATATGTTATCGTTATCTTACACAACAACCCTTATGCAAGGAGATTTTGATTGTATTGGTCCTTCTTCTATTCTACCATAGATAGTCAGTAAAGATGCTAGTTCTTTTTTCTTTTCACTGTTCACAAACGATGGAGGTGTTGATCCATCTTCCTTTGCACCTTACTATACACCATCATTGCTTTCGTCCATTTATATGGAGTCATCTTTCTTCATACAACCACCATAGCTGATGCAATCTAATAAGGTATCATTTACATCATTGTTTATAGATCCAACTGCATTCAATGTTGAGTATGACAATACTTTTCTCACACAATAGGCATCTTACCAACCTCAATAGAGTTTCTTCACCCCAAATCAATCGATTTCGCCTGTCCATTCCCCTCAATGGAATTTAACTTTTCAAAAAATTCATAATCAAATAGAAAGTAAATCATCTGAAAAAAAGGATGAAGAAGAAGATGAAGACAACAAGGAGGAGGATGATGAAAAACAAAAGGAAAAATAATGACAACAACGTCAATTACAACGAATAAGGAGAAAACCTAAGTGTGAGATAGACAACCATTATAGCTTATGACTACTTTTTTTTCTTTATCTCACCATACATTTCAAATTCTATACTCATTTGTATTATTGAATTATATATTTAAATATATTTTTTATAATACTTTTTTTTACCAACATCAATTTGTATTTTAATTAATTAATCCATTTATTAAAATATATACTTACACATAATATATATAACAATATTATTTAATTTTAATTTGTAATATTCTTAACAAATTTAATAACAATTTAAGAAATTACATTTACATATAAAACATTTCTAAACGAAAATATTAAATTAATTTAATTATCTTATAAATAAGTAATATTAATTCTTTTGTATAAATTTAATTTTATTCACATTGTTATATTTCACTTACAATAATTTTATTATATATATTAACAATAAAAATAAAAATATTTATCTCTACAAATTTAAACAAATAAATTAATATTTCTCAAAATACAAATATTTTAAAATTAAAAAATATACAAATTAAAAAAATTATATTTCTCAAAATACAAATAAAAAAATTTACTTCATAGTAAAAAAAATATTATATGAATTTCAAAAATAAATGAATTAAAAAATATTTTAAAAATAAATTATTATGAATTAAAAATTAAATGCATTATAATTTTTAAAAATTATAAATTTTAATTAAAAAATAATTTTTTCATAAAAAAATTATTACAAATACCCTATCAATTTCATTTAAAATAAATAAAAAAAATTTAGATAGGACACAAAGTAACATGCTTCACATCCCTAAAAAATATAGAAATATAAAAAAATTATAAGTCACTGACCCTCTAGTTAGTGATTCTACTTACCTGAGGGTCAATGAAATATATTAAAAAATTATTTTAAAAAATAAATAAATTAGAGGGATGTGGAACTTGTGGTTTCATGTCCCTCAAAAATTAAAAAAAAAAAAAGGACGCTTCTCATTTTTCATTTAAAAAAAACACAAAGTCACAAGCTTCGTATTTGTTAATAAAAAAAGTTATATATATAAAAAAATAGTTTTTAAAGTTATATATATTGATTTTGTTTTTTTTAATACATATGGGTCAAAAAACCTTTTATTACCACTATAGTGTTTTTATTTATTATATTGACACTATTTTTAGTTTCTTTTGCTATGCTACAATCAATCACAAGACAAGCTTATGAAAAAGACAAGCCTACAACCAATCATAGGACAAGCTGCATGTAAAGTGTTGCTCTCTTCTAGCTTTCTTTGTGCTTGTATCTTCATACTCTCATGGTTAGTCTTTTTTTTTGGCTTATATCTTGTCTTTTGTTCTTTGGGGGAGTTGGTTCCAATACAAGCCTATCTATCTTTCTTTTTTCTTATCCTGACCAACAACACAATCAACTTAAGTTATACAGCATGTAGTAAACTAGTATAGAACACATACGGCTTGTAATGCTCTACCAACAAGTCTGGACATTTAAACTCCTTAATCCCATATAAGACATAAGGATATCAAATGCAGAAGTCTCAGGGAACATATGGCAAAGAGTCATTAAACCACTATATTTGCAGATTGGAAAGTAAGAGAATATGATATACCATGAGAATTTATCCTCATCTCCAATAATTTAGCCATTGTCTTAATCGCCCTTTGTTTTGTATAATTATAAAGTGCATTATCCAGTAGAACATTTTCCATTGGCTCAAAATTATGAAAGCGATTCCATATTTTCTCTCCTTGAACTTGAAATGGGTTTACAAAAGGGAACTTGAAACCATCAATGTTAAAGAATAAGTCAACTTGTAGTAGTAGCAGAGCATGATATTGATAAGGATACAAACACACTGCACAATCAGAGGTTAAAAGTGACAACAGATCCAAACTGATCTAGTTCCATGGCACAAAAACTGAGCATAATCTTCACGTAGGTTACATTCTGCTCTCTCTAACTGTGATAACATCATATAAAAGAACCGCAAATCAGAATGATATACATAAAATTCAGAGAAGGGAAAAGAAAAAAAAGAAAATAGGCAACACTCATTGCTCATAATTTGTAAACCAAAATAATTATAATTCAAGGAACACGTGATCTTTTTAGCTAATTCATTAATATCCCCATCTTCTACACACAACTCCCCATGCTTTTGGTAACCCTGGAGACACTCCAATTCGCCATCCTAACATTCTCCATTACCTGGACAAGGTTCACAATCATCTGTAATAGTTCCCAGTCAAAAGAAATTAAAGTCTACACAAGAACCAAATATTACACCACAACTATAGCTTGAGCCTATGATATTTTAATGATATTACAAAGTAGGAAATACAATCACAAGAAAACTATTAGAGGTAACACGAAGCATGAGAAAAAAAAAATCCTCGTGGTGCATTAGAAAGGCATTTGTATCCTACCAAAATAAATGAAACAACTATATAATGCTTAAGATTCCAAAATCAGCATCAAATACGTACTAAATGGAATACCAACACATCTAATTTCAGATCAAACATTTCACAAGCTCAAAACTCAAAATCTAATTCTAGATCAACTAATGCATGAAAGACACTAGGAGTTGGCAGATGTAGGCTCTAGGTTTGGGGAAGTTGCGTTTGAGGAGGATGGAGAAGGATGGAGGCTTCGTGGACCACATGCAAGCGCCATCGCAGGCGAGCATCCACAGAAGCATTATTGAGGATGAACGCTGCGTTTTTTCCTTGTCGATACGGTGCCCTTCGGTGGGTTGAAAGGGACGATTGGGATTGAAGGGATGGACAGCCACAATTTGCTGTTATTTGGCAAAGATAAACGGGGAAGATTGAACATTGATATGACGTCGCTTCAGCGATACACAGGGTATGCATATCCTTGAGACACGCAGGCGATACCAACGCGAGCAAGACCATTATATTAACACTCTTTTTGGAAAAAAAAAAAAAATCGTACGTGGTTATTATCCCCGCCTTGGTATTAGCATGTTTTTTGAGCTTTACGGTTATTTTCATTCCCTTGATCTTCTTCCTCGGCAAGGGAATGAAGATAATTATTGTAAATGATTAAAGCACTCGGGGAAGCAAGAAAATGTAAAGCATGGGAACGAACATATACCTGTTTCTTTTACAGCACTGTTATTTCCTGTGTTTGTTGCATGACAATCATGGTGAAAATTCTCCACTTCTGCAGTTATCGTTGATTACGGCAACTCTGAACAAAATTAGAACTGTGTTGCACTCAGTTATAGGAATTCCACTATGATGCGGAATGGAAATTTGAATAAAAGATTTATAAACAGAACCAAAAAAGGTCTTTATTGCTATCTCTTAGAGAACAAGGCAAGTAGAAACATCATTGTAATGGGTTAAACGTTCAAGCATGCAAAGCATAGAGACAACCACTGGAAGTCTTCAAATGTAGACGCGGCTGTACAATTTTGTTTGGTTAAGATTAAGATATATATATATATATATATATAACATTTTACTCCCCTTTTCCTTTTTCTAAAAAGTAAGCATCAAAATTAACATCGCATGGACAAGGAGACACAAGATCAGAGCAGAATAGCGTCAATACGTTTTATATCAACAACGGATCCACGTAAATGGTGATTATAGAAAAAAATAAAATAAAACAGAGACTTAATCAGCTATCTTCATGTGAATGTGACGTCAAAAATCTCGACGATTTCCAATTAAACCGATCAGCCACCCAATTCAAGTTCCAATCTCTAATATGTTGGCCCTAGGATTTAGTTCGAGATTTATCAATCCCACATTTGTATTTTGTTCAGATTCTTGCACTTAATTCTGCTAATAAAAACTTTCTTCATTCCTTCCTTTAATGCTGTTTCATTTTTATTTTACTGTTCATATCAGAATTGCAAAAGAACTATTTCTTTGAACTCAACTTGCGGACAATAGTCTACAATTACATTTTACAACATCTAAAGTAATGGCTTTTTTTCTTTTAAAAATACCTAGACGTTTTGTAATATTGGCCGAAAACAAGAGGAAGAATCGTAAAGAGGGATTTTCTTGCGATGATATTTGAATGTAAGAATTAAATAATCACAAAATATAATCACATAATGAAATTACATATTATAATTAAATTTATATAATTACTTAATTTTTGTAAATTGACACCATTGTAAAAAGATTTTTTCATATAATTCTCCAGGAAAAAGATAAAAACACCGAGACATTATTTCATCCATGTATCACGACAAATGCCCTACATTTCGCCGGGCGAATACTCCGTGAGGATAGAAGGACGCGCCATTCCATATGCCATCTTCTTCATTCGCTGTACTTCATTGTCTCTTTCTCGAAACCAATTGTAGGAAACTGTTTGGCGTAATCCTCTACTTCACGGCGGAGATTAGCAATCTCAGATTGAATCTGAGCATCTGATTGCATTGTTGCCACGAAATCCTTCAACTTGGTACCTGAACTTACAGTAACCAATGACGAATGAGCGAACAAATGTGGTAGCTAAGAATACCTTGCCATGCATTCAGAATTGTCAAAAACCTTGGAACCATATGATGTACAACTAAACTAAATGAAGGTGGGGTGGACCAAACCTGTTGCATTAGCCTTGGTCTTTAAGGCCAACTTGACTGCGGCGTCAAAATATTCCGCTACTTTTGTAAAATCTTCCTCAATAAAACCCCTTGATGTGAGAGCTGGGGTTCCTGAAGCACCACGAGATGATCATCTTTCCAACATGTAACTATAGAACCACCAGTAATAAGGAGAAAAAAGATGACAGAATGATAAAAGACTGTACCCATCCGAATGCCTCCAGGAACCATGGCAGACACATCCCCTGGAACGGTATTTTTATTGGCTGCTATATGAACTGACTCTAACACCTTCTCAACCCTTGAGCCATCAATGCCCTGTACAAAATACAATATAAAATTATAAGGTTAAAATATTCTTTTGATCTCTATAATTTCATTCAATTTTCAATTTGGTCCTTATAGTTTAAAAATTTGTAATTAGGTCATTACAATTTTAAAAATTTAAACATTTGTCAGCATTCTATTAAATTTTGTTGACTTAGCTATCATGTGTCATCTTAGCAGTTAGATTATGCATAATTTATACTAACAAAAAGAGTAAAAGTAAATAAATAAGGGAAATTAACTCACATATGTGACTTGTGGCATGTGATGCAACATATGATTTGGATGAATTGACTTAAATCATATAAATTCATAGTGTCAAGACAATATATGATTGGCCATATCAATAAAATTTAATAGAATATTAACAGAAGTTTAATGACAAGGACCAAATAAAAAAAAATTTAGATTATAAGAACTTAATTGAAAATTTTTAAACTATAGGGATCAAATTAAAGATTAAGTAAAACTATAAGGATTAAAAGAGTAATATAACCAAATTATAAATAATACCTAGCAGACATTATAAATATATTGACATCTTTTAATATTTAATTCTACCATATGTTTATCGTAGGCTTGTAGCTACCTAATCTTGCCACGTAAAATAATCAATCTCATACACAGATTAACAGGATTAAAATCATGTCAGGTCAATTTCACAAACATCAGGGAAGTTCTTCATTTGTTTGGAGGTTCTGTAATAAAAAATTATATTAAGTCACACAGTTCCCTTTTCCTCTTATAACTCCCAGAGATAGGCTTTACGCAGTAGATTCCTTTGAACCATTTGCCCATGGTAATCACTAACTGTGCTCAGTAATCAATATAAATTTAAACCAGCCATAGGAAGGCTGCTCTGGACAAGTTCATTAACATGCACTTACAAACTAGTGCTTTACCGGGAATCCTTTCAGATAACAATATGACCAAGAAATTGCCAGAGGAAGGAATCACACCATTTACCTTGTTTCTCAAGTTCACCAACACTAAATGGTTCTCCGTTCCACCAGATACAAGATCATAGCCTCTCTCTAACAAACTCTGGAGTTCAATCAATACAAAAGAGTTAGCTATAACAGTTAAATCTGTCAGACCATACAATTAGAAGATACAGCTAATGACTCATTGCAATAGCTTTATAAAGCACTGGCGAGCATAATAAAAAAGGTGCTTGCTTTACCTGTGCAAATTTTGAGCAATTACTAAGAACTTGCTTTTGGTAATCCTTGAATTCTGATGTCATAGCCTGCATTTACAGAAAAAGAATTTAACTTATGAGCCTGGCAATTCAAAAAGGAAAACATCACAAATCATAGCCATAGCTATCCAAAAAGATGGGCAAAAATGATACTTATGCTCCTATACAAAATATATGGGAAGACTACAATGGTACTAGTGTTTCCTTGGCGCTAGTCAATTAAAAAACCTGCTTCAGTGCAACCGCTAAGCCTGCAATTGTGTGATTGTGTGGACCACCTTGAAGTCCAGGAAAAACAGCCTGATTTATTTTGTCTTCGAAGTCATACAACACCTGAAGTAAGGAAATCAGCCAACGAAGAATTTATTAAAGCCATCCAATTTTGAAATAATCCAAGAGACTGAGAAATTACTTTCAAACAGCATTTTAACATATATAATTGGCCACAGTTAGCAGCGTCCGAAGCTACTGCAAATAGAGTAGCCCTCACATATTTCTTTTAATTTCCTTTTACCTTATTTTAACATTAAATTTTGCATTTAAGACTCACTTCCTGCCCTTGCCTGTTTATCTCCTTCACACCTTTCCTGAAGAAGATCATAGCTCCACGTGGTCCACGAAGTGACTTGTGCGTTGTGGTTGTCACAACATCTGCATAATCAAAAGGAGAAGGAATAACACCTGCAGCAACCAATCCACTGATGTGTGCAATATCAGCCAACAGAACTGCCTTCTGCTTGTCGCAGACCTACACAAACTCAAGCATAAAATATACTATACTACCATCACTTAATCTTTGTGAACATCAAAATATCTAAGAATCTTTTCTTAAGTAAGAGTAAAAGTGCTGCAGATATATAATTACCTTGCGGACACGTGCATAATCATAAAGGCGAGCATAAGCACTAGCACCAGCAACTATTAGTTTTGGCCTAAAAAGCGCAGCACTTCTCTCCATCTGAAGGTAGTAAATAGCTCAAATTATTATGAACAAGTCTAAGCCCACAGTATGCAAGAAAGGGCAAAACCTTTGTAAAATCTAACAATTTGTCATGTACACAAAACTCTTTCCCCACTTTCTTAATGTGTAGAATGGTGGATGCTGTGGCACTGAGCCACTGAGACGACAAAATAGTTTGAACCAGGGTATCAACTGAATCCAGTTCAACAAGATCTGAACAAGCATATATTGGCATAAGGACAAAATGAGGTTGATAACAACACATTAGAATTATTTTCATCCGATAAGCATTAACACTTAAAATTCATTAAAAGCAGAAAGTTGAAATTGATCTCCATAGTTCTACAACTTAACTGCCACATTGATTTGTATGCTCATGAATTTAATACCATATAAAGAAATTAAACTAGACCAACTATACATCCTACTATTAAATGACTAAATATCAAATCAGAAAGGACAGCTCATTGGCAAAGATAGCAGTGACAGTAACTAAATAGCAGCAGTGCAGAGAAAGTCTCTCTGAATCAAATAATAATATCCACAACAGAGAAGTGCTACAAAACCTGGTCATAATCGATATAGCCAGTGCTCTCATCCAATCTGTATGGCATTGTTTCAAAGAATATAGATACAGCTGATATCTTCTTGGTGTCGGTCTGCATAGCAGAAATAATATAAATCATAGGTATATAGAAAGTATAATACATATTGCTCTAATAATTTCAAAACACGAACATCAGAAGCAGAAAGAACCACATGAATGCAGACATCCACACGAGCACATACAAATACTGGTATTATATCAAAGTTTCAGGAATGGCATCATTTGCCATAGGATAGTTGCACTGTCCTCCAGAGAACAGACAACACAAAATGACACAGGTCAGCATTTGGCAATAAATAGCGCATAAAATTTTAATAAAGCTAGGATTAAATGGTGAAATGATATGGGTGGGTATATAAATATAGAGATCATCAATGTCTAGCATGAAAGGGTGATTTGAAGAAGAACCAAAAATACAAAATTCTTCCTTGCCCATGCCTAATATTACCACAGTCCACAGCCCGCGAAATATTAATCCTATGTTCAGAAAGTTCCTGATGCATTAAACTGGAGGAATTTTTTTATCATACAGGAACAACTGGTTCCTAATGGATAGCAACATGAATATAATTAGATCTATACTGATTAAAGTGGAGATCCTATTGAATTGACAGCATGACTAGACCTTGGAATGCTATTTGGATGCTCCTCCACCCATGTTCGGTTACAAATTACACATTTTAGTTCATAATGGATATTGCATCTCAAATGTTCAAAACTTATTGGTTTATCCTTAAGAATAGTTTCTCTTCACATTGAACAACTCACAGAACTTGTGGCGGCAGTGCTTCTAGACAGTAAAGTAAAGAATAATTCAGAAAGTTACCCCCCACACTGAGGTAAATCCATATAAAAATAAAGTACATGATTTTCTTTTTCTACTTTTGCGTGTAAAAATCTACACCATTCATTCAGAACTTGTTGCTAAGTTGCAATGATTATCAACTCTCAGATATTGGTGCAATGAGGACAACTGATAATGAAAATAAGTATTGTAACCTGATAGCCATGGGACAGATGCCCACCATGGGGAAGATCAAGAGCCATGATTCTCTCGTGAGGTTTCAATAATGCAGTGTAAACTTGGAAATTAGCAGGGGATCCAGACAATGACTGCACATTGACTGTTAAAAGCAAAGTACGTAAGACCTCCAAGAAAGCATGAGCTCAAAATATTGCTCTAAGCTTAGCAGAAAATAATAGAAAAGGCATAGGTGAATGGTCCAATCTAAGAATATCACAGGTATACCACAAGAAAAACACAAACAAATTACCAAACAAGCACACTGGCTGATATTAAATGAAAATGACATGCATCGAAAGCAGGAGGTGTTCTATCAAAAATAAAAAATCAAAAACAGAAGGGGAACATTAACTATGGTACAGAGACTCTAGTTAGATAAGTAAATTTCAATAACGAAGAAATAGTACATAGGATATTATTTTATCCCAGAACAAAGGTTCACATGTTACAAATTAACAAATAACAACAAAAAGTGTAATGTAACCATAAGTACATGAAATACGCCCGTATAGAATCAGAAATGTGTTGAGAAAATCCTATAAATTACAAATTTTACAAGGATTCTCACATGATACCAGATACAAATTCGCAAAGTGAAATTAGAAAAGACCAACTACAGCAAGTCAAAACTAACAATCAGCAGGTGGATTTTGAAAAATATTCTTCTCCTCAACCATTGTCCTCAAAAGAGGAGGAGATAAACATTAGACCCAAAGGCCAAAACTATATGTTACTTAGGAGAAGGATGAACTCAAAGTATATACTACTTTCTTTCATGAGTAAAGGAAAGAAGAAAAGAATTCCTTCAAAGATGAATTATTGCATTAAGTACTTCAGATATTCACTATATGTTAAGGGTAATTTGGTTTGCAGCTTATGTGGTTAACAGCAGAAGAATCACTTCCTGTTGACCAGAAACTGAAATACTTAACTCAATCACCGCCATCAAAATTTTAAATTAGGCCCATTAGGAACAACAAAAATTTAACAACAGAAGAAGCAAACAAGGTAACATCATTTATGACAGTAAATGAAAATCAAGTTTAAAAAATGCAAAGAATAAACCATGAAAAATCCATTTAACATTTTATTACATTCATAAATAGTTATGTTTCCACAAAATCAATGAAAAAAGGCATCTGATCTGTCCATTCGGACTCAGTAAATGATCATTAGATTGAGAAATACCCTTTGTAACTGAAATAAGTATAGTTATGAGTACTTAGACTCAGGTACCAGAATGAATACTTGGAGCAAGATAAAAGTACTAAACACCTACTTCATCTCCTCTTAAGTATAGAGAAATTCTTTGCAGGCAAGTAGCTAAAAATAAAATAATAATACTTACATACGACTAAAAATAAAAGTCCTAGTTATAAATTTATAATGGGTCCTATTTCTTTGGGATAATGCCTTGTCACACAGAATAGCACTCTGCTGAATAGCAAGAAATCCAAACTGCACCTTAAATGTGTTTGGAAGTATGTACCTCCCCATTTTGCTGGATCTAACCGAAAAGCTTCTAATGCACGCTTCTGACACAAGGTCTCAGCCATGTCAATATACCTGAATGAATATGTCCATAGTCAATATACCAATCTATGAATTTCTTAAAATTACAAATCGCAGGTTTTGGGAGATCATCGATAAGCAGCACCACGTACTCATTTCCTCCATAGTATCTAGCACCGGGATACCCTTCACTGTATTTATTAGTCATGACCGATCCAACAGCTTGCATAACTGACAGTGACGTGAAGTTTTCTGAAGGTATAAGTTCGAGCCCCTAGATACCCATAAGGCCATAAACAAACATCAATTCACTTGAACTAAGCTTTCCAATTCGATCGTTTATGAAAATGTAATTCTTCGTTTGATTATTTTATGCAGCTTTAAATCAATAATTACAGAACGATTGAAACACAAACTCCGATCCATTATCACTCGGTTACATCACAATTTTACATAGATAGAAAGAAGAGAAAGATACGTTTTACATGCCTTCCATTGACGAGCTTTTTCGAGTTCAATTATGTCTGTGACTTCCGGATCCACAACTTCAATTGGATCATTGAGCTGTTTTATCCACTGCGATATATTTCTTTAGTTACGCAAGCTCAAAATGAAATAAACATTAAAAAAAAAAAAAAAACCATTCCCAGTAGCGGGATCACAACGCGGAAATGAGACAAATGGCTTACAGCTGCACGAGTTTTTTCTTTTTCTTGTGCTGCTGCATTCTGGAAAGAAGACTGCAACCAGACAACACAAAAGAGATTATTGGAAGGGAAGCAGAGAAAACGAATTCAGTGATGGAAATGATCATGAGTCGGGGGTAGATCTAGCTGGATTGAAAATTTCACGTCACCATGTAATAAACAGAACCGCCATTAATGAAAGCTAAACTTGGTTTCTTGATGGTGGAGGATAGTCTGCGGAGAGCCATGGCCATTCCCTCTTCCACTCTCTACCCCAATACCCAGTCTTGGCCAAGAAGCGTATATTGGTTAGGTTGGCCACAGTCGGGGGGGGGGGGTGGTTGGCGGTGATTTTGATTTGTATAGTGTGGGGTCCTGCGAATAGAAAAGCGCAGGAGGCATCATCAACACTGACTCGTGTGCCCCACTATTACGACGTCGTATTTCCGCCGACGACAACGTTTGATCTTTTATCTTTTTTATTAATTACTTTTGCCACCGTTCACCTTTCCTTGGTGTGGAGATTTTATTTTATTTTTAACACCCAAAATGAGCTGCGGGTGGAAAATATCGCAGAAATCCTTGATAACATGACTATAATTTACAGCTCTCTCGCTCCCAATAAACCAGAATAAAATATGGGACTTTTAAACAGCTTGATATATCAAGTCGAAATTTCCCATACTGGAAAGGATGAAGCAGCACAAGGACATACTTAAAATAGGTGGCGTCATGGGATGCTCTCATTTCATTTCTAATTGCACTTCTTGAAAGATTTGATCCAATCCAAATGCCATGGTGGGGACTCATCCTTGCAGTCCCGTTTAATCATGCTAGAAACCACAGAGTGCCAACTCTTCTTACCCAAAAAACAAACTACTTACTCGCTCGTCTTTCATTTTCCAAGATCTTTTTTTTTCTCTGAAGTGGGTAATTTCCACTGTGTTTTTGCTACATTTTGTATATCAACGTTGATTCATCTCCGCATAATTTGAGAATATTTCATTAAAACTATTTTTTTGTTATTTTTCTCACTACAATTTTAATTTCCGGGATCGAATGTTATCGTTGAATATCTCATGGGTGTGATTTTACCAGACACATTAATAGCCAACGTTTGCAATTGCGAGTTTGGACTACGGTGATAGTGCGAAAACAATACTTCCTAGGCCTCTAGATGCTCAGACTATAACATTCATACAAATACTTCTAAGCACAACACATCGCGCTTGGGATTGACGACTGATTCGAAGTGATTAATAAAGTATTATAATAAATGGTCAAAAACCAATTCAAGGGAGTTGATAATCCTTTAGAGGGCTTAATTACTTGCGAGTCATCTGCTTGATAAGTTTATTGAAGTCATTTAAGAAAGTCTTGAAGGAGAAGACTGAAAAAACACAAAGAAAAAGAAAGAAAAACAAAACAACTATCCAACCCCTTTTTCTCCTTTTCTTCCATTAACAAAAATATGGCCTTTAATTACTAATGAAGCTATTGATCATGTATAGATTGGTTATACATCTATGCAAATTAGTGGTCTAGGTTATTAATTGTATAGAATTTATATACGTCGTTGGGAGGCAAATTGAGAATAACACAATAGACAATCTTAAACATGTCTTATACGCCAGGCAATTCAAATATTAAAATACTTAAATTTTAATTCATCAACAATAATTATTATACTACAACTTGATCGAATTTGCCTTTTTCTTGAATAAGTAGTAGCTTGAACAAGTTTTTAACTTTAGAAACAGGGGTTTCATATTTATTATATGCCTATGCGAAATAACAATTAGCTCACCTTTAACTTCAACCCTATCATATCATTCCTTGTAGCTAGACGAGCTAGTTGAAGGGACTGCATATCTATTAGAAAACCACGATGTGTAGTTTGATCATCGTTGTCGACGCAACCCTCATCAAAATTCTGAGCATAGCTTAGAGGGTCGTAACTAAAACCACCAATTGGTCTGTAGCTATTGGCTCGTTTTGCCCATGGAAGTTTCAATTTGAGACAACCCCAGCATGAAAGCAATCCTCCATCTGCTGAGCTTCTAGGAGATGAATTTTTCTCCATGACTTAGAGAAAAACTTCATGGAATGAAACTTGAGTATTAAAGGGGTTGGGGTCTCTCTTTTTCACGCTACTATATCTCTTTTGTTAAGGATGTTGAGTGTGTGGTAGAAAGTAACATAGTTTGAAATCTAATGGACTAATCATGTAGTAAAAGCCTTTTGGTTTGAAGGAGGAAAAAGCACAAAGAAATAAGTTCAGAGATGATATAAGAGTCAAAGAACATTGATTTGTCGTACCGGATTGATTTTGTATACAAAAAGATTTTTTTTTCTTTTCTTGTGAAGAAGCCTATCTTATAAGAAAAGAAAGAGAATGAAAGAACTTTAATTAAATTTCCAAAATTTTACAAAGTTCCTTTTTTGTTTCTAAGCTCTCCCAGTTCCATAAAAATTAAGAAAAAGTTAATTGTCTACTATATATTTACTTCCTTTTCTGTAACTGCAATATAGAGAACTATAATTAAAAATACATGTAAAATAAATTTGAAACTATTTTTATTTCTTTATTTTTATTTTAAATGTTTAAAAATAAATAAATAAATCATTATTTTATTTTTATACATATTTTTTAATTTCTTTTTTATATAACTCAAAAATATATATCCGAAAAATAAAAAAATTGTAATAGGAAGTCAGCCAAAAAAAAAAAGTGTTCTGTCGACTGTCGCAGTAAGTATTAAGTTGATAATACATTAATACAGGACAGAAAACAATTCCCGCCAGATTTTTTTTTTTCATTTATGCTAGATCTATTTAAAGCCACCTGTTTGAATAATAATCAAGTGTGATGATTACTAATAATTTTAACAACGGACCATAACGCCTACCCAATTAGACTCCTAAACCCCTTGTGATCAAGGAGGATGGAGAAAAAATTTATTTTTATATCTCATTTAGTAGTTAGATATTATTTAAGTACTAAAAGGAAGATAAAATTTATTCTTTTAAATTGCGTGTGTAAATTAAAAATAATTATTATATTTAATTTATATAAATGTTATTATATCATTATTATAAATATTTTTAAATAAAAATATTTTTGTCATTTCTCATCATATTTTTTCATTTAGACATTATTTTTATCTAATTAATTATATATATAATAGTATTTTTTATTTTTTTATATTATATTAAATATAATTATTTTATTCTATTTATATATTTATTTATTTTAATGTTTTTGTATACTAAACATCCATTTCCGGCTCAAGGAGATACTTCGGGTAAAAAGTTAACCACTAGTGGGGGGAAGTGACTCTTGGTAGTGTATCTTTCAAAATGATTTTGTTGAGTAATTGGAGGTTGGTGGGGTTGAAAATAAATCCCAGTTGGGGAAGAAAGAGACTCATTTGCTTCATAATGGTGCGGTGGGCCAAATCTCTCGGACCTTTCGAGAAGGAATATTCTTAAGGACCACGGACTGTAAGAGAGAGAGAGAAGTTTTATAGTTTAGGCTTTTTTTTTTAATTCTTGATTATTCATTGACCGTGTGTTATATAATTAGAAAATAAATACATATAAAGAAAGAAAATAAATTTTATATGTACTCATACTCTTTTATATTTTCCTCTCTAATTATATGATTTTATAACTGAAAAAAAAATAATTTCAATATTTTACTTTACACAGCATGGATCTTTTATGATTTGTATTTTTTTCATGTCAAGAAATAATTTAATAGTGTTATCTAGAAAGAGAAGTAGTAATTTATGTATTCTTTGATATTCACAATTTAAATAGAATTTACACTTTAAGTAAATCCTATATATCTTATTTCCATTTCACTCCTTATAATATAGTCATAATATTTCCTTATACCAAGAAGATCCGATTTTGATGCCTTTATCTTTTCCATCTAAACTAAGATCATTTTGATATAGAATGTTCATTGTTCAATTAGGCCCTACCATTGCACCCATGTGAATCGTCCATCCTTCGGACGCCAAGTAAAACCTTGTCCATTAGATGTTTTAGAATTGGACCTATCACAAATATCAAGAAAAATATTATAAATTACCCTTTGAAAAAGCACAGATAATTAATTTAATTGATTTAGTTATAGTGGTATCATAACTAATATGAAAATAATCTTTCCCATGAATTTACAACTCATATGATACCAGGGTCAGTGATTCTTTTTTGCACTATATTCTAAAGACTTTTTACTTCTTTCGCAATAAGAAAATTAAATAATACATAAATTTTACACATATTCTTCGAAAAATATAAAAAAGCAATTTTGAACCTTACTTTCTCTCCATTGATTGAAGAAATTGGTGAAGAGAAAAACTAAAACTGTTTATTCATTCTCGTATGGAATATATATACATCATCGTAGCATTGTTTTCGTGCGCATATATCGTAACAGTTTACTACGTATCCTATATCCATAATCCAGTGTAACTACTCGTACCTATATGCAAGGAAGTAACTACATTTCAAAATATAATTTATGTTGCGTCATCTTTCACTCCCCCTCAAGTTGGCATGTGTAAATCCACGGTGCCTAACTTTCCCTTAAGATATTTGAACTTGTCCTTGCCAAGACCCTTTGTAAATATGTCTGCCACTTGATTCCTCGTCCACACTTTGCATGGTGCTATTTCTTGTGACTCCACTCTTTCTCGTACAAAGTAACAATCCATTTCCACGTGTTTTGTTCGTTCATGATAAACCGGATTCTTTGAGATGTGTAGAGCGGCTTGGTTGTCACAATGCAGCAATGTCCCACTTTTCTGTGTAGCTCCTAGTTCCTTGAGTAAATGTCTTAACCAAATTATTTCGCTTACTGTAGTAGCCATCGCCCTGTACTCTACTTCTGCCGAGGACCTCGAAACCACTGATTGTTTCTTGGTTCTCCACGATATAGGTGAGTCTCCTAATTTTATGATGTATCCTGTTCGAGATCGTCGTGTGAGTGGACATCCTCCCCAATCTGCATCACAAAATGCCTTCACCTCGAGTTTGCCTGTACTGATCAACAATATCCCTTGTCCTGGCGTGCCTTTTATGTACCTTAGAATCCTCTCTATACCGTCCATGTGACTCTTCTTTGGTGCTACTACGAACTGACTCAGTATGTTGACTGAGTACGTAATATCCGGTCGAGTGATTGTTAGATACAAGAGCTTCCCTATTATCTTCCTATACCTTGCTGTATCAACTTGCTCACTTCCTTCAACATCATCGAATCTATGGTTTTGTTCAATGGGAGTTAGACCTAGCCTACAATTTTCCATTCCAGCTTGCTTTAATATATCAATTGCATATTTTCTTTGGCTGAGTACAATTCCCTTTGATGATCTTGCTACCTCAATCCCAAGGAAGTACTTCAAGGGTCCAAGGTTCTTGATGCTGAAACTCTCATCCAAGTATTTCTTCACCTGGTTTATCTTGTTCAAATTGTTCCCAACTAGTAACACGTCATCCACATAAACTAGTGCTGCTACAAGTGTTTTGTCTTTTCTGTAAATGAATAATGAATGATCAGCTCTAGACTTCTTGAAACCAATGTTGGTGAAAGCCTCTGTGAGTCTTGCGTGCCAATTTCTTGAAGCTTGCTTGAGTCCGTATAGTGACTTCTTGAGTTTACAAACTCTATTGTCTCCTTCCCTTGCAAAACCATCTGGAATACGCATGTATACCTCCTCATGTAGCTCTCCATGCAAGAAGGCATTATTCACGTCTAGTTGATGAACTAACCATCTTCGGTTTGCAGCCACTGCAAGTAGTGTTCTGAGGGTGGTCAGTTTTGCAACAGGTGCAAAAGTCTCGTGATAATCGATTCCCTCTTCCTGAGTGAATCCTCTTGCAACCAGTCGTGCCTTATATCTCTCTATCTTTCCATTAGGTTTATATTTTACCTTATACACCCATTTTGAGTCGATGATGTTCTTGTTCGGTGGGGGTTTCTCCAAAGTCCATGTTTCATTCTATTCTAGTGCTTCTATCTCCTTTCTCATTGCTTCTCGCCAATGCTCATACATCACTGCTTCCCCAAAGCTCTTGGGCTCATTCGATTATCTATTGATGCTAAAAGTGCTGCATGAGTTGCTGAGAATCTGGTATTTGTGACGTAATTTGTTAATGGATGCGCTACTTTGTCATTCTGAACTGTTACTCCCTCTGTGTTTGTCAGGGACGGTGGTAGCTCAATTTCATATTCATCAAGTCGTCTAGGTGCCATGCGTGGTCGCTGACTCCTTCTCATATGAGTTTGTTGATTCTGTGTCTTACTGCTTTGATCTACATGTTCAACTTCGTTAGATGTAGCATCCGTGAACCCTGTGTTTCCTTCTGTCTCAGTTGGCCCATTGATATTCTGTCTCTCCTCATTGGTTGTTCTTGTGATTTCAGCAACGTACTCCTCTTCTCCTATTATCTCCATTGTGTTGCTTGAGCTCGTATATGTTTCTAACCCATCTTCCTTAAATGGGTAATTCTTTTCAAAAAATACTACGTCCCTTGACACAAACAATTCCTCCTTCTCAATGTCATACAATCTGTACCCCTTTTGGCCAATAGGATACCCAGTGAAAACACACTTTCTCCCCCTTGCTTCGAACTTGTCTTTGTTCGCAGTGTTGTGAGCATAAGCTAGGCATCCTAATGTTCTTAGACGTGCATGACTTGCTTTCTTTCCAGTGAGAACCTCATATGGTACACGATTTCCCAAGGATCGTGTGGGTAATCTATTTAGCACATGCGTAGCGGCCAAAACACACTCACTCCAGAATTTCGTTGGTAGACCCACATGAATTCTTAATGTTCGAGCCATTTGGACGATGCTTCTGTGTTTTCTCTCTACCACACCGTTTTGTTGTGGCGTGTATGTACAGGACATTTGCATTAATATTCCCTTGTTCTCAAGGTAATTTATGATCTCTCGCGACTTGAACTCAGTTCCATTATCGGTTCTTATCACCCTTACTTTCGTGTCATATTGGGTCTCAACTTGGTTTAGAAATTTGGTTAGCAGGTTACTAACCTCGGATTTGTATTTCATTAAAAAGACCCATGTTACTCTGCTGTAATCATCAACTACGGTAAGGAAATACCTATCACCTGTTAATGACAATGTTTTGTATGGTCCCCAAATATCACAGTGGATTAGATCGAAGCATGCTAAGCTTTTTATTGAGCTGTCAACAAAAGGAAGCCTTGTCAGTTTGGCTTTATTACAAGAGTCACAAGGTTTAGGAAATCTGTTCAAGCATGAACTTATTATTCTCATCTTTTCTATTGGAGCGTGCCCGAATCTCCAATGCCACACTTCTGGGTCTTCATAACTTTGTACTGCCATAACCTTCTTTATTCTTTCTTCCATAGGCTTTAGCAAGTATAGTCCATTACAGAGCATCCTCGTCCCAATCACCTTCGTCGTTCTTGGGTCCTGGATCATACAAAAATTCTTGCCAAATGTCACAAGACAATTAAGATCATGTGTCAATTTTCTAACTGATATGAGATTGCATTTAAAGGAAGGTATCCTTAAGACATCTTTTATTAGCAACCCATTAGGTAACCTTATCTCTCCTTGTCCTCTCACAGGTATATCCTCTCCATTTGGTATCTTAACAGGTAGATGATTATATTTACTTTCATTAAGTAAAGACTCCTGATCACAGCATATATGATCAGTTGCCCCCGAATCTATCACCCATGGTTTTCGAAATGTAAAGTTACCAGTCATGTTCACAGTTGGCTGGTTCAAAGTGAGACCTGAGTTTTCTTGCTGACCCAAGCTTTCGAGTGTTTGAATGAGACGTTCATATTGATTCGTAGTGAAACCTGGCACTGGGCTTTCGTTCAGACCTACTTGAGCTGCCTTAGGTCCAAGCTTCCTTTCATTCCATGTTCTTTCCTTTCGCGTTCCTTTCTTCCAATCAGGTGGGTACCCGATGATCTCATAGCAATGATCTTCGGTGTGTCCAATCTTCTGGCAGTGGGTGCATTTTACTCTCTCCTTCCTGCGTCCTCCCTGAACCTGAAAAGCCATTGTATCTGTCATTGACCTTATTGCTCCGGACACCTATCTTCGTTTTTCATTCTCAGCGACAAGGTGATAAGCTGCTCCCAAACTCATCAATGGTGTCATGCTGAGGATATGTGTCTTGATTGGTCAGAATTCTTTAGCAAGTCCCATCAGGAATTCGTACAGACGTTCTCTGTCCTTTATCTCTGAAAGCTCCTTTTGAATGTTGCAGCTACAGTCTCCGCATTTGCATTTTGGCATAGGTGCAATAGACTGCATTTCATCCCAAAGTGCTCTCAACTTAGTGTAGTATGTCGGTACCGTTTCCTTTTCTTACTTAAGATTCGCTATTTCACGTTTTAACTCATAGAGCCTCGGTGCACTTGCCTTTCCAAAACGTTCTTCAAGGTCAATCCAAATCTCTCTAGTCGTCCTTGCGTAACGCACACTCATTCGTATCTGCTTGTCCATCGCGCTTTTGAGCCACCCCTTTATCATGGCGTCACCGCGCATCCAATATGACAAGTTTGCTGAGTCTGCATCAGGTTTCTCAAGTGACCCGTCTACAAAACCCATCTTGTTCTTTGCAAGGAGGGCATTTGTCATGTCGTTTAGCCATTATGCATAGTTGCTCTCGCTCAATAATTCACTAACATACACCTGACTGGGATTATCAGATGCATGGAAGTAAAAGGGAGAGTTGACATCGTAGTTTGTGGCTGATGTCTCTGCTATGGTTTTCTCTGCTATTATTTATCGAGAACTTCTCGCAATCACAGGTTCAGACTCGTGTATGCTCTGATACCATGAAGAAATTGGTGAAGAGAAAAACTAAAACTGTTTATTCATTCTCGTATGGAATATATATACATCATCGTAGCGTTGTTTTCATGCGCATATATCGTAACAGTTTACTACGTATCCTATATCCATAATCCAGTGTAACTACTCGTACCTATATGCAAGGAAGTAACTACATTTCAAAATATAATTTATGTTGCGTCATCCTTCATTGATCATTTTGGGGGGGGGAATTGACTGACATGATCAATGAACATAAAAAAGGGCCCCACATTCAATCAAGAGAGTAAATCCTCTAAAATAAATTTTTTAATATATGAAGTGCCTCACAAAATCAAAATTTTTATTTATTTTAAAAAATATAAAAAAACAAAAACAAGCAAATATAAAAAATACTTTAGAAAAACTTTACAAATTGTTACTTCAGAGGATATGTTCTCTTCAACCGAACATGTTACTTTCAAGTTCCCCAATAACAACAGTCCATGCACTAGTCAGGGTGAGCGAGACCCTGTTTTAAACACACTAGGGGGTTTGTTTGGTTGCAAAAAGAGAAGAGAAATATAAAAATATTTTTTATAATATTTATAATATTATTATTTAATAATATTTATTTTTTATTATATTTTTTGTGTAAAAATTATTTGTTTTTTATTTCCAATGTTTTTAAAACCGGACCGGTCATTGAACCGGTAAAGATACTGGTTCACGGTTCATTGGTTGAACCGTGGTTGAACCGCGATCGAACCAGTGATAATTAAATATATATATATATATATATGTAAAATTTAATATAATAAATAATTATAAACAAATATTAATAAAATTAAAAATATTTTACTATTAATTATATATAAAAATAAATCAAATATAATATAATATTTAACTTCAATTGATTCTTTAATTTTAAAATTTGAGCATAAAATAATTTATCTATTAACAAATATAATTATCAAATATTAATATATTAAAACAAATATTGAAACTAAAATATTATAAAAACTAACTATGATTAACATGTTGAGATTTTTTTTATTTTGATTATTGGGTTAACACACATGGTTATTTTTAGAAAATATGCAAGCAACAACTTTTAATCTCTTTATATAAAAATTTGCTTCCCTCTTCACCAATGCCTTGTAGTTCAACTGGCGCTTGGCTATTTTGAAACCATGAGTTCAAGGGTTCGAATCCCACCAAGGACGCAGCTTTTGGATACAATTCACAAGTAACCTATTTGTATAAAAATTCACACTTAAGAATCGATATGGCTTTGCAGTTCAGATGGCGCGTATGCATTTTGGCAAACAACGCGTACGTGGGTTCGAATCCGAAAGCAAAAGTGGTGAAAAATAATTCAAGAAAACCGGTTCAATCCAGTTTGTTTGCAACGGTTCGAGCCCCAACCGGCCGGTCAAACCCGGTTCTTGACCAAAGTTGACCGGTTCTTAAAAGTCCCGGTTTGATAGGTTGTCCGGACCGGACCAGAGTCCGGTTCCCGGTCTAACCAGTTGAACCGGCCGGTCCGGTCCGGTTATTAAAACAATGTTTATTTCATTTATATTCTTATTTTTTATTTTTATACTTAATAATTATATATGTCAAACTATTATAAAATTTATTAAAGTTATTTTTAAATAGAAAGAAAAATTTTCAGAAGATTACTCTTTCTTGCCCTATTTGATTTTTTTGCAAAGGTAATATAATTCTTTTTTAAATTTTATATTATATTTATTATATTTTTTAATTATTATTTGTTATTTTTATTATTTTTTAAAAATAAAATATAAAAATTATTTTTATCTTATTTATTTAATTTTTACATTATTTTTTAAACCATCATTTAACCAAAATCCGTCTAATGTTACATGAAAAAAAAAAAGAGGATTAGAGTTAAGAATCTAAAATAAAAAATATCTATTTTGAAGAATTTATTATCATTAAGTTAGATTACCATTAATTTTAAGTAAAATTTTTTAAATTTAATAATAATAGATTTTTTAAAATAAAATATTTTTATTCTTAATTCCTTAATTTTATTTTTTTTAAAAATCACATTAGTAGACCTTCTGGGTGGATATAGGCATAGCGTACAACTAGTTGTACTAATTCACTTTACACTCTGAACGTGTTAAGCGGAGGCGGGACCCCTCTATGTACTAAAACGTCTACATTTACCCCATGTTTAATACGTAGTATTAAAATTTGAAGAAATAAAAAATTAAAAAAATAATTATTTATTATATTTTTATAATTATATTTAGTAATATTTTTTTATTTTTTAAATATATAAATAAGAGTATTATTTTTATTTTATCTATTTCCTTTTATTATTATTTTTGAACATAGCTGAATGAAACTATCAAAACCAACGCCTCTCTCACTTTGAAGCCCTGTGTATAAAAGGAGGGTGTAGGTGTATTTAATGATTAAAATTTATTTTGTACAACAAATTTTATATATACAAGTTATATTTTAATGATTGAATATATGTATACTTGCTGTGCTTTAAAATTTTTCAGCTGAACCCCGCACAAGACTAATTGCATCAGGTGACAGAAAAACTAGAAATTCCAGTTTCGGATTTGAAAAATCAGGAATATTAGACAGAAAAAACAAGTACATTGCCATATATAAAATGATATATGGGTTCTGGCAATTCAATCGATGAACAATAATAATCACCCGCTTACCTCGGCCCAAATTAAAAAAATCAACTACAAACAAAGGTACCTTCACAAAGTCCTCATAATAGGCAAACCGCTTGGCCCAATACTGCGTCAATAAGCCTATCAATTTTTGCTTAGTGAATTTATCCTAATTATTTAAATATTTAAAAAAGCTATAAAAAACATTAAACATGAAATACAGAATGAGCGGAATAAGCTTGCCATTTTGGTATGGAACTATTGGTCTTTTTACTTTTTCTGGGACCAATTGGTCTGACTCCGAGAGCAAGATTTTCCGTCGGGCCGGAATTTGGTTGGCCCGAGCCAAACATTTCTGGCATCAACTTTTTGTTTTTAATTATTTGAAATATTGTTAAATGCAATTTACAAATGATTAGCGGGGAGAAGAGTTGACGCCTAGAGGTTTAATAGGTCTTTATTTTTCATATTTTACAAGTAAATACATAATGTATATTTAAAAAATAAAAAAAAATATGAAATGAATAAAAAAAGAGAAAATAAAGTTCGTGTATTTTTATTTTTTAATATAACTCTTTTAAATATGTAATACATTATTGTAAAACAATTCAATATTTCGTAGAGATATTTATGTGTTGGCTTTTGTCCTTCCAAGTTTGAAATCTCCATTACTCCCTCAAAATGATGCAGTTTCTCGTGTTTGGCAACCAAAATTACGTGCATGTCCTCTTTGTCAAAACTAAGAATCTACAGTAAAATTTCTCGTAGGCTAAGTGCTCACTTTAACCAAAAAACAGTTACGAAGTCGTTAATTAAAATCTGTGACTACCTAAGGACAATGCATCCAAATATTGACTAGAATGCTTCGTGTAGTAACAAAGAAGATAATCAGGGAGTAAATTACATCAATTTTTTTTTAAGATTTGATCAAATTACATATGATGTTATTTTTGTTTTAAAATAATTCGATGCTCTTAATATTTGATATCTTTCATAATTCTTTTAATTTACTTTTTAATAATAAAATTTTGTTGGTCTCATCTTTATATTAATGAAATTAAAATTTTATGCAATATGTATTTCTTTTAAAAATGAATATAATTGTTTTTAATTTTCATGTTAAAAAACAAAATTAGCCTTATGTTTATTTTGTTTTACCAACAAAAAATAAATAATAAAAATTTTTAAGAATATATAACAAATATAAAAAATTGAGTAATATTTTTAAATATATATATTTGATAAACTTAATAATATAATTTTTTTATCATAACTATTAACTAATATGGCTTATTTGATACACAAAATGAAATGAAATAAAAAATGAAATGAAAAAGCAATTTTAAAAATAAAAAATGACCTTCGTACTAGTATTTTTAAAAAATCATAAAAAATAAAAAGTATTAAATAATTATTACATTGATATAATAAAAATAAAAAAAAAATTAAAAAAATAGTCTGATGACAAACAGGCCTTGGCCATAAGCAATACTTATTTTCCTAAGTTAGACCTATAAAAGGCCATAACACAACGCATAGGCACTTGAGACTAATTCATGCGATTAGTTTAATATAAATTTTCATAAAGAATCACAAATTTGATCATCTTCCACTTATCCTAAAAGAAAAAGGCCTTGATATTTATTCAAGTAAACTTTAGCATTACGGTAATTTGCAAACATCCTTGCTTGCAGGTTCAAACCCTAAGAACATCTACTATTTCTTTTTAATACGTTAGGCTGATGTTATATGATATCAAAATTATTTGGTAAAAGAGTTAGTAACCGTTGAAGTATGAATTAATTTGAAGTCTTGCTATTTAAAAAAAAAAAAAATTGCACCTCCTATGACTGG
Organism: Erythrophleum ivorense; assembly: GCA_026724425.1. Lineage (NCBI taxonomy): Eukaryota > Viridiplantae > Streptophyta > Magnoliopsida > Fabales > Fabaceae > Erythrophleum > Erythrophleum ivorense. The sequence continues at coordinate 69,254 of JAIUCV010000129.1, forward strand.
TAAATTGTGTACAACCTACATTTGATACGTGGATGTTTTATTACCTGCTTGAGGCTTCATTTGATTTCAAGCTTAAAAAAAGGTATTCTTTATTTATCAATTTTAAGCAACGTTTTATTATATTTTTTAAATATTATTTAAAAATATTTATTTAATATTTAAAATAGAAGTGCGATGGTTATTTTATATTTTTAAAACTATTATTTTATTGTATTTTTTAATTTTACATACCAAACAAATCCACCTACGTATTACAGCGTTGGTAGGCTGAGCCATTGTTCTTGTCATGTTCTTAAAGGTTTTTGTAAGAAAAAGAATAGTTCATCTCTCTTCTATAAAGTCTTTCATTTTAAAAAAATAAAAAACTATAAGTTGGAACGTTAATTATTCAATTTAAAGATATTCCATTATGCGCTTTGTTGCGGCTCTCAGTCGTGCATAGACAAGGAGTAACAACTATAAATCATATGCTGTATACTAGCACTTGCGGACAAAGTTATTGCATGTACTATAGCTTCGCTAGATGTACTAGGGCACTAGAGTGTTGCCAAAAACAAACAAAAAAAGGGAATCATTGAAAGATTATAATAAAAAGTATGAAGTGGGTTTAATTTATTAAATATATAAAAGAAACAATTTTATATTATATCTATATATACAGACACACACACACGCATACACATATATTAATATATTTTTAATTTTTTATACTTTGACATGTTTACTTTCAATTAATTTATTTTACTTATATTTGTATTTTGTATAATAAACTCTTGATGAAAATAAAAATAAAACACATGAATATGATATAGTTTTATGCTCTGGAATCTTTGCTTTATCAATCTTTCTTAATATCATAGCAAATAACATAGGTGTTTCCTCTGTTAATTTGGCTTTCTTTCATTTTGTCCATTCCCTAAATACACGCCGTTTGCTGATTTTTTTTTTTCAAAATTTCCTTGATGCGTTTTCCATAACTATTTTGCAATATAAAAAGAAAAAGTTTGATTAATCATAGTTAGCTCGCGTGTGGTTGTATGAAATGATTTTGATATAAATAAAAATAATAAATGATAATTGATAGAATGGAATTATGTGATCTGCCATTATATTTGATATGACATTTTAAATAATAAAATTTCTATTTCATTATAGTATGTGGTTTGATACAGACAAAATAGAAATGAAAAGAAAAGCGGACTAAATGATTATAATATCTTTAATTAAAAAATATTAAAATGTTTATTTTTATTTTTTTAAAATTTAAAAAATTTTAAAATACTCTTAATAAAAATATTAAAATATTTTTTTTATATTTTTAATATGTACACTACTTTTAAATACTCATAATAAAATTATTATAATATTTTTTATTTTTTATTTATACAAAATATTTTTAAGTATTCTTAATAAAAAATATCAAAATTTTCAAGAAATATTTTCTAAATTACCAATATTTTTGTATTAAGTTACCAATATTATTGGATAAGGACATTTGAGTTTTTTTACAATTGATTTCTAAGAATTGACTTTCATTCCATCACATAAATAATGGAATCCCCATTCCTATAAAGATATATAAATGTGGGAATGAGCTTACCCAGAGATAGGAATGTGACTCCCAATTAGCTAACCAAATATATTTTTTATATATCCTTATTCTCATTCTCATTTTATAATCTCTAATTCTTGCCAACAAAACGTAGCCTTATAGTCCACGTGTCAAGGCTGGCAATTTTTTTTTCTTTTTATTTGATAGAAATCTCTTATGAAGTTGCTCTAAATAAAAGTGAAGGTGGAAATATATCTTTCGCTGCTAAAAATATAAAGATATGGACAGGAACCAGAATCATCTCCTCGTCTCATCAAAACTTCGCTACATTGAAATTAATAATATATTCGTAATTTATTTAATTAATTTAATATATAGATATATATTTTTTCATTTTAAACTAGTAAATTTAAATATATGGTTATTTAAAAAAATATTTAAAATTATATATTAATATTGTTGAATTTACAAAAAATTATTGTTTATAAAAGCTTCTTTGATTTTAATGATAATTTATATATAGGAGGGCCTCTACAGATCTCATCATCTTCACGAGAAATAAAAATGAAAGAAATTTGTCTCCCACAATAAAATATTAAAAAAAAATTAAGTACACTTGAAGCATGGTGCACCTAAAAAAATTAAGAGTCATAATTGAATTTGTACAGGTGAGATTTATGTACAATACAAGTAGAGTTTACATATAAAATAAATTCTAATCGTTGAGTGTATAAATGATGTGACACACTATATATATATAAAAATTGCTCCAAAATATAAGGGCAAAAATTTCAAAAAAGGCGAAGACCTTCCCACCTCAGCTTTCCTTGCCGTCATCCCCATAGCCACGAGTGTAGATATTTTATCTACACATATCAGTGTATATAAAAAATGAAACTTTGTCACCAACTAAATAGCATGTTAGAAAGTTTAGGCAACATAATAACTAGATGTAGAAATAAAGTATACTTTGGGGATATATGGAAATAATTTATCAAGTTTTCAACATCTTTGAAAGTAACAGCCATAGAAGTTAAATTTGGAGCATTATTCCTAAATTCTTCACCCCTTTACCCTTTTTAACAAAAAAGAAATGTTTAATTGTCAATAGGAACTTATGCATAACTTCTCATTCATTCAATATTTTTATTAATTGTTAAAAATTAAAAATAAGTCAATAATCAAATAATAATACATCTCTACTATGTCAATCAACCAAACATCAACTTAAATACATTAGCAATTTTGTAAACTAAACCGCTTATTATTTTAAAAAATGGAAAACACTTAAATTTGATTTTTAATATCAAAGAATAAAAGGTTCAAAAAACATAATTAATATTTTTTTGTGACTAATTGAATTTTTTTAATTATTTTCTTTTATTTGGTTTATTTTATTGCATTGAAATGTTAAAATAAATTATGTAGACAAAAGTAAGGATATACATAGGTTGAACTGAACTAAATTTCACCCCAACTAAAAGTCTAGTTTAATTTAGTAATCAACTAAAAAATTGAGCTCGAGGCTTAGTTTCATAATGGCTTGAGTAAAAATTAAGCTAAGTTGGACAATTAGGCTAAATCGAGTTTCTTTATACATAAAATAACAAAAAAACTTTAAAACATTGAAAGCTTATATCTTTATATTTACTCAACTATTTTAAATATATGATCACTTGTTTTGATGTATTTTTTTGAGACCTATGCAATGGATATGGAAAAAAAAAAGTGGATTCAAATGAGAAAATAAAAATATATATAACTATAAAAGCTAAAATTTTAAAATGCGATAATTTAGAGTTTGATAATATGAGTGAGGTGATTTTTGTTTTATTTTAAATTTTTTTTAGAAGGATCCAACCCAAATTGCCATAGGCAGTTTCTTCAATTATTTTTCCCAAAACAAGATTATTTAAGGCCTATCTGATTTCCTGTTTCCAGAATAATTTTATATTTTTAAGAATAAAAAAATAAATAGCTTGTTTGATAATGTATTTTTAATGAAATGTTTTGTAAAACAAAAAAATAGAATTATATTTTTGGAAACAAAAAAATTAGAATATTTTTTAGATGTTTTGTAATGTTTGTTTTGCAGAATTAAGAAAAAATAGAAAATAGTGATTTTTCAAAATAATGATTCAAATAGATTTTTTATTTTTTATTTTTGCTTTTAAAATTTGTTCTAAAAAAATTGTTTTGAAAATATTAAAATCAGAATAGAATCAAACAGGCTTTTAATATCTTAAATTTGAGTTTTTTGTTTTCAAATTATAAATATGTATTTTTAATATTATTTTCTCTTATCTAAATATGATAATTATACTCAAGAAGGGTTTAACAAGGGTTTTGACCCCCTAACTATTTATAATTTGTAAAATATGTATAAATTTTTTTTTCTAAAATTACATAATAACCCCTAAAAAAGAATTATTTTCATTTAGTTCTTAATTTTTTTTAATATAAAGGTGGACTGGGCTAGTCTAAACTGGTTAGGATAGCCAAGCCAAAACCTAACCTAATCTAGTTCCCCTTAAAGAAAAAATCGAACCAAGTTTCTCAAGTTATTAGGTTTTATGTACTCTTCTAGATAGGAAAGGGCTTTAATCGAGAAGCAAGGGATGAAATTATTAGTGCTTTGAAATTTGATGTGGTATCAAAAGGAAATCTTACATCAAATAAGTTGGATTTTGTTTTTTACCTAGAAAAAAGGACAACAATGTTGAAAGGGCATATCTTAATAAGTCATCTTCGTGGTACATTAAAATTTAGAATAAATTAGATGAATTTTTTTTCAAAATTTATTAAAATTATATATTATTTTTTTAAAAGAAATATTTTAATTTTAATTTTAATTTTAATTTTTTTACTAAAATACTTTCCATTTATCTAAATATACGAATATATATTATATCTAAATATGTACAAATAAAAATAAAAAATAGGTTTTGTTTTGAAATATACATAAAAAATGATTATATTTTATTTTCATCAAATTTAATGAAAAACTATATTTAAATTAATGGAAAGTATTATAGTGAACAAATTTAAAATTAGATTAAACTGTAGAGCAACTTTTTATTTCATGAGTAATTTATATATTTTTTAAAAATAAAAAGAAAATTCTTGTAATTTTAGCCAAACTAATGAGAGGTTTATATAATTTATTCTAAAATTTAATTTGTCATGAAGGAAAGCTTGAGAGACAAAAAGAGAAACAAAGGTAGAACACATAAAGGAGAAAGTTTTGATTTGTTGATACTTTTATAATTGGCAAGCAAGTCAACCCAAATGTTTACTCTTCTAAAAATGTGTTAAATGGACTGGTCTTTAAGAGTGCCAATAAGGAGTTTGTAGTCGTCTATTAGGCTTCAATGGAGACGATAAAAAGAAATAGTTTATATATTGATCAATGGGACAATTAATAAAGAGCCTAATTTAATTCTTAAATTTTTAATGGCAAGAGGAATAATAATATCCACTCCAAGTTGAATGGACTAAAGTTATACAAAAAGAATGTCACTCTTTCCAAGAATTTGGCAAAGCATGCAATCTAGTTTCTATAAAAATCTCGAATGACACCACTTTCACTAATAAGGCTTTTGCAAGCAAGACCATCCATATTTAGTTTAATCCACAAGGCAAGAGAGTATTCCTAATAAGTTTTAATGACAATTAATGCTATGCTTTAAAAGGTTGTTTAGACCAACAAGGAGTAAATTATATAGCTTTAGCTTTGCTTTTTATGGAAGACATTTTAGGGTTAAAAGATGTTTGGTTAAAAATATTATAATATTAGGAATGTCAAGGAACATATTTTAAAAATAGTTTATAGACAAACCTAAAGATCACAAGACAATTATACATGATGCTTTTACAATCCTTCATGTCTTGAACTACACTCCCATTGAATTTAGCTAAATCAAAACTATCTATATTACCATGAATAAAACCTCGACATAAAATATTCGATTACCAAATGTACAGCTAAGGAAGACAAACTTAAGAGAAAAAACAATAAGAGTGACCTCTTAACTTTTCAACCAAAAACCCACATTAGCAAAGGTTCTAATAATCATAAATATAATAAGAATATAGTTTTTACTAAGAATCATGGTGCCAAAAGAAATAGTAAAAATGTTAGTCAAAACCACCATGTAAGAGGTCCAAAGGTTGTTATTTCAAAAATTTTATAAAATGACTTTCAAGCTACAAACAAACAAATAGTACACGATCATGATTTAAAAAATAATAATAATCCATAGACAACACTTTCAACTAACTCGATCTAATAATATTAAACAATGTTAAATCATGGTAGTCATTATATTATTTTTTCGTTGATACAAGACTTATCCATGGTCACTAACATTGCCAACACTATCGACATCAATCTTGTGTAGTAATATAGTAGGAAATATAACATCAAGGTGTAATAAGCAAATATGCTATCTTTATTGTTAGTCCACTAATTTCTCTTTAACATACTTAAGCTAAGAGAAATTCATTGCTATCTTTCATATTTAACATATCACTTATATTTAAGGCAGTTCAAAACTTCTTAAGACTCAGCACCCAATCTCAATGCTTATAAAATTTTCCTTTAAGACATGTCTTGAAGTAATAGGCTAAGAAAAATTTTCTAAACTTAACAATTAAGTTAAGTTGCCTCATACTTTTGATATAATATTCACTTTGAGATAACAAGAGTATATCTAAAACTAATACTCAAATTTAGACATCATAAGAGATTTTATCTTAAACAAATTTCAAGTATTTAAATGATAATTCATATATTTACTTTTAATGTACAATAAATATGGATCCAAGATTAATTATGTGTCATTAATAACCATCAATGCCTTACATTAAAATTTTGACGACATGTCCAAAACATCAATAATAAAAAAGGTTTAAAAATATTAAACCAATATTAAAATAATATTACTCTCACTAACCAAGTACATCAAATGGGCTTAATATACTTTGTTTTCCACCATAAAGTCCTTTAACGGATATAAGTCTTAAACCCTTGGTTAATAGGTCAACTAACATTCATTCAGTATCAATATACTCAATAAATATATCTTTAATTTTCACTAAATATCTAATAGTTATGCACTTTAATTCCAAGTGTTTTGACTCATTAGATGTTTTATTATTTTTTGTAAGAAATATGCTACTCTATTATCACAATAAATTATGAGAGATTTGAAGATAGAATCATCAACTTAAAAAACACATTCTAATTACTTTAAGCAAACATTTACTAGCTTTACTATTGGTAAATAAATATGATTCTCACTACATAGGCAATGTTAGGTCTAGTATAAACTTGAGTTTACATTAAACTTCCCACTATACTATCATAAGGTATGTTGCTTATTTGATTACTTTCAAGTTCATTTTTGCAACATTGATCCTTGATAACTTTTACATTCACCTTGGTAAAAATGATTATGATATGGGACATATTATTGACATTGCTATATACCAAAATATTGTAATTTTTACCTAATTAAATGAATGTAGATAAGGTATGAGTAAAGAGATATTACTTATGATAAGAAATATTATATGAGAACTTGTTGAATCTCTTGTAGGTTGTAAGTCTATTGGGTGCAAATGAATTTAGAAATTTAAAAAGGATTCAAATAGTAAATTCGAATGTTTTAAAGCTAGATTGGTGACTAAAAGTTTTACTTAAAATGGTGAATTAATCACAAATGATTTTTGTTGTTGTGTCATCTAAAGATTTTTTTAGGTGAATTAATCATACATAATTTTTTTCCTTGTGTCATCTAAAGATTTGTTTTTTTAGTAGTAAGTAAGCATAATGTAAAATATGATAATACTAAATGTTTAATAATATCAAATGTATGATATGATAATACTAAGTGTTATTGATGCTATAGAATGATATAATTATTTAAGAATAATCATAACTTTGGTGGCTCATTTTAATCAAAAGTTGCATAAGATGGATGTTAAGATTTTAAAAAAAGTGCAAAAGGGCATTTAGTTTGTAGGTTGTAGAACTTTATTTATGACTTAAAACAAGTTTTCATTTAGTGGTAACTAAAAATTTGATGATCTGGCAACTTTTTTGAGTTTTATAGAAAATAGAGATAACCATTGAATATATTTTAAGGTTGGTGAGAGCAAGTTTATTTTCATTGTTTTATACGTTAATGATATTTTACTTATTAGCAATGATATTGAATTACGAGGTGAAATAAAACAAATATTGGCTAAAACCTTGGATATAAAGATTTAAAAGAGATATCATTTGTCTTATGGATTGAAATTCACAAGAATGTATCTCATTGTTTGTTAGGCTTGTCTCATAAGGTCTATATTAACTGTATTTTTGAAATGCTTAGTATATAAGAGTGTAAGGTTGTTGATATTCCAATCGCAAAAGGTGATAAATTTAGTAAAGATTAATGTCACAAAAATGATTTCAAAAGGAATCCAATAAGAAACATATCTTATGATACTGCAGTGGGAAGCTTAATGTATACTTGAGTTTGCAATTGACCCAACATTGCCCGTAGAAATCTTATTTATTTACCAATAATAAAGTTAGTTCATTTTTGCTTAAAGTAATTAAATGTGTTTTATAGATTGATGATTTTATCTTTAAACATCTCATAATTTATTGTGATAATAGAGTTGTAGCATTTTTTAACAAAGAATAATAAAAACATCTAATAGGTTAAAGCAACTAGAATTGAAGTATTTGACCATTAAAGATTTTTTGAAAATTAGAAATATATCTATTGAGCATATTAATATTGAATGCATGTTAGTTGACCTATCATTTAAAGGTTTGAGACTTATATCCTTTAAAAGACTTATGAAAAACAATTGGTACATTGAATTCCTTTGATGTTCTTGCGACCCGTTTGGTATACAGAAAGTTAGGTATGAAAATGGAAAGGGAAAGAAAAAAAAGTGATTTTGTAGATAGAAAATACTTATAATACCCTTACTTTTAATGATTGAATAATAATTAATATATAATATTAAATAATGATTGAGTAATAATTATAATAATAAAATTATAACTTTTCTTAACTTTCACTTTATATTTCCTTTTCTGTAGGCATACCAAACATGCCATTGGGTAATGAGAGTAATATTATTTTTGTCTTGGTCTAATCTTTTTAAACCTTTTTTATTATTGATAATCTAGACATATTATCAAAATTTTGATGTAAGATACTGATGGTTATTAATAGGACATATGATTGATTTTGAATCTTTGTTTATTGTGCATGTAAAGTAAATATATAAATTATGATTTAAGTGCCTAAAATTTATTTATGATAAAATATCTTGTGATATGTAAAACTCAATATTAGTTTTAGACATATTCTTGTTGTCTCAAAGTGAATACCATATTGAAAGTATAAGGCAACATAGCTTGATTTTTTTAGCTTAGAAAATTTTTCTTGATCTATTACTTCAAGACATGTCTTAAAGGAAAATTCTATAGGCTTTAAAATTGAGTACCAAGTTTCAAGGGGTTTTAAGTTGTCTTAAACATAAGCATCGTATTGAATATGAAAGATAGTAATGAATTTCTCTTTAGTTAAATATTTTGAATAGAAATTAGTGGATAGACAACAAAGGTAATATGTTTGTTAATCATACTTTAATATTATACTTCCTACTACACTGCCATATCATGATTTACATTAATAGTATTGGTAATGTTAGTGACCATGGATAGGTATTGTATTAGAGAAAAACATATAATGATTACCATGATTTAAAATTGTTTAATATTATTAAACGGAGTTGATTGAAGAGATTATCTATGGATCATGGTTCTTTTTGAAATTCATTGCCATGTACTATTTGTTTGTCTATTCAACTTGAGGTCATTTTATAATTTTTCTTTTTAATTTGGAGACCAAAATTAATATCTCTCAAGCGGGAGAATGTAAAAACTTTATAGGTATTTGGCCCAATTGTGATCAATTTTGTTGGATGGGCACTATCATTAATTAATATGAGTAGGTGATATAGTGTAAGTCTTTACCCTATTAGGCTCATGATGGATGGACTTTTATAGTAATGAAATGGTTAAATTCTCTCTAAAATAAATATTAAGAGAGCACAATTGCGACTTGTCCCATTGACTAATCACTTTTGTAAAGAAATTGGAGAGAATGACTTAGTTCAAGGCACGTAGGCACCTATAGTATCGATTTCATCATAACAAATACATGGGTATTTTAAATTCATATGAACAATTAATTTATGTTTCCAGGTTTACTAGAGGGAAGCCAAAAATCCTATCCCAATCATTGGCAAAAGATCCAAATCCAAAAAGGTAGGTTGCTCCCAAAAGAAAATGATTTTTATCTTTCCGATCTTTTTTCTGAATGAAGGGGGAGTTTCTTAAATTTTCGTTCAGGTTTGGCTTGTATTTATGCTTAAAGAAAGACGCCCATATATTGTTAGTATTAGTTTTCATCTAAATTTAGCTACGAAAACGTAAATAAGTGAGTAGTATAAAACTCATCAGAATACTGTGTGATTTTGGGCTAGTTATGTATTTCCAAAAGATGAGTTTCTTTTGTTTTTTTGGTGGAAAAGGGTGAGTGACCTTAAAAATAGTTTTTGTTCGCTTTGTCAATGTTGGAAATGACAGATTTAAGAAGAGAGGGGGCTTACATGCAGTACAAAGGGATAGAGAATGGGGAAGCGCATGTGAGTTGAACCCGACCCAAAGCAAGATGTTTCCGTTTTTTCTTTTTTCTTCTTCTTCGTCTTCTTCTCAAACCTCGAAGTTTCTGGACAATTTGATCAAGGTTTCCTTTTTAACCTGAATGGCTTTTCGTTGGAACAAAAGTATTTACGGGCTTTGATTTTATAAATTAAAAGAATATTTTAATCGAAGAGTTAAAATGACATAGAGTGAACATTAATTACACTTGTTTGCACATGACAAAACTTTCCTTTATAATACATCATTTATACAATTTTATTAAAAATTCTTTTTGAATTATCCAATTATACTTCAACGAAAATTCTTCTGAATATTATTTCATTAATTTATTTATTATTTTATGATACTTTCTTTTATTCTATTAAAAAACTGTTAGAATAATTAATTGTCATTTTAATTTATTTTCCACGGTATAAAAATTTTACTCCATCGCCTAATAAAACAACATTCATTGAATGGGTTGACAATCTGTATATAATTGAAGTCTTCATCAAATACAAAATAAATAATTAATATAAATAAAAATAATAAAATAATATTCAAAAGAAATTTAAACGAAATTAGTTGAATTATTAAAAAATAATGTTAGATAAAGTTAGATAGATAATATATTATAAAGGATAATTTTATTATTAAAAAAATTCAAACAAGCATAATTAATACTCGTTATTTGTTATTTTAATTTTTTATTACAAAATTTTTAATCTAAAAATTAATAAACATTAAGTTATAGTATTATTCTTTATAGTTTCACTTAATTTTTAATTTTATCTTTATAATTTAAAAGTTTGTAATTAAATTTTTATAATTTAAAATTTTTTAATTTAATCCCCTTTCTTATACTTTTGTCAATATTTTATTTACATAATTAATTATATACTATTTTAATATTTTAAATATGATATATATGAGTTAATTTTATTTTATTATTTATTTTTATTCTTTTGATAAGCTTGAATTATCATATAAGATAATATATAATTAGTTAAATTAATAAAATTTAATAAAATATTAACAAAAATTTGCATTATAAAGGTTTTAAATTAAAAAAGTTATACAAATTTAATTATAAAATTTTAAATTATAAAGATTGAATTAAAACTTAAAAGAAATTATAGGGACAAACAATAATTTAATCATTAATAAACTGGTTCGTTAATCGATATCTAAAGAAAGATCGAAAGAAAATATCTTCTCTCATCTAAGGTCTGCAGATTAAAAAACACGAGAGAATAATGAAAGTGTATAAAGCCCAAGCCTATCTGGTCGACAGGTGTCCACGCAAGTTATAGTCAGCACTAGGCGGTTGGCGCCTTTATTTTTTCTCCAATATATTTATTTTTTTTATAGAGCTTTTTTTTCTCTTTAATGTTCCGAGTCCCGAGGCTCAAAGGGGCAGCAAATGACCTCTTAGACGAGTAGAGAATAAAGAAGAAAAGAAGAAGCTTGGCATGATTACTTGCGAAGGGTTCGATTAGCCTCACCACTTTTAAGTTTGGTTTAGATGATTTACATTTTATTTTATTTTATTTTTTATATTTTTTATTTTTAAGAAATAGAACATAAAATAAAATAATTTTTAATTATAAATTTCAAAAAATAATATTTGAAATTAAAAAAGTAAGAAATATAAATAAAATTTAGATTATTTAAATTTAATATAAAATAACTGGTGCAGAAAAATCGATTTCGCTCATGATCACAGCTAGTTGTTCTCGAACGATGTTAACGGTTATTTGATAAAAGCCAGATAAATTTTAAATTATTGCATACACAAATAAAATTTATAGATAAAAAACCATTTTCATTTTATTTACTCAAAGAATAATTAATTATTAGTATCTAAACAATTAATTTTATCATCTTTAGAATTTGACAGTTAATTTTTTTAATTTTTAAATTTATATAAATAATTTTTTGTGATAATTAATTTATCATTTTATTGATATGTCAAAGGGATTATTTGTATGTAATATATAGTTTAAAAATAATCTATCTATAACATAAAGTTAAAAAAATTCTCTACTTAAATTGAAGTTAAAAGAATTTATTATTATTAATAAATTACATTTTCTTAATGAAATAATAAACTAACGTTATAAAAATTATTTATATAAATTTAAAAATTTAAAAATATTATAAAAGTTTATCTAAATTTTAAAAATAAAAAATTATTTATACATCACTTAAAATTTACATTTTGACCTTTATAACCAAGATAAATTAATCTGGAATGTAATAAGCTGGTCAATGGTGGTTGCGTTTCCGATTTTTGAAACCTTAGAAATTTATGAGTTATGTACAAATAATTTTATAATCTTTAAAATTTGACAATAATTTTTTTAATTTTTAAATTTATATAAATAATTTTTTGTCATAATTGATTTATTATTTTATTGATATGTCAAAAGGATTATCTATATGTAATATATGTTTAAAAATAATCTACGTATAACATAAAGTTAAAAAAAAAATACCTACTTAAAAATGAAGTTCAAAGAATTTATTATTATTAATAAATTACATTTTCTTAATAAAATAAGGAACTAATATTATAAAAATTGTTTATATAAATTTAAAAATATTTTAAAACTTTATCTAAATTTTAAAAGTAAAAAATTATTCATACATCACTTAAAATTTACGTTTTAACCTTTATAACCAAGATAAATTAATCTGGAATGCAATAAGCTGGTCAATGGCGGTTGCGTTTCCGATTTTCGAAACCCTAGGAATTAAATAATACGAAAAGTCATGGACATAAAACCGCCAATTGATGAATTACGTGTTAGATTATAGTGGGGAATGCTACTACTTCACAATTACTTATTTAATTCCTAATTGCTCCAGATATTTTTCACGAGCTCCTACTCCTTCTCGTTTTTTCTGTTGCTTTCTCCCTATGTGCTTTGTGGCTCAATTGTTTTCGATTGTCCGAAGTAGATCTCCATTTCAATCTTCCTTCTATTATTCTTTTCCTTAGTTCTATCCCGTTCCTCCATGGATTCCGATTCTCAGCTTCTCGGTGAGAACTGCGATATTCTCTGTGAAGCTTGTTTCTTAGCTGCATTCCTGCTTGAAGCATGGTTGCTTCGCTACTCATAGTTTCCATGGCTGTATGACCTAGAGATTGCGTATCATTGGAGGTTTTTCAGCTTAAAGGCCATATATTTTCATCTTTTTATCCATTTGGTTGCCGAGAAACTGTGGAAAAGGAAAATCCAAAAAGATCTGGTAACCTTATTGCGGAGACTTTACTACCCTAACTATGGTAGGATTTCTCTTTGTACTACATATAGATGCTTTCTAGGAAATAAACGAATTGTTTTATTTTGCTTTTAATATCGTCGCGGTATCATAGGCTGCTCCATTGTGTTGTCCAGTTACCTGTTTATTTTTCATATTATCTAGGTTAATTTGAGATTGTCTTCACAGGAACCGTGGACCACTTTGGACAGGGATGGTCGGTCGTTCGAATCTCAGGCAAGAACTATTGGTATAATTTCTTTTTTATTTTGTTGGCCATGCTTTTTTTTTTTTTTTTAAATTTTCTCTTGCCGGTTTAGCACAGTCTCCAGTACTTTTTTGGTTCGCTGGAATTTTTTTTTTCTCCAAATAGACGTAAACTTTATTCTTTCGAAATGTACTTTTGTTCTCTCTTAATGCCATTTTCTTTTTTCCCCGAGATGTGAATGATGTCGGTGAATACTCCTTTTAGTCTTACGCGAGTTAATAACACAATAACCTTTATTTGTGGAGGCTTTATACCAAAGCTATAGACTAGCTAGATATTTTATTTCTTATTCCTTCAACAGTGAGCAATAGTATTGTTGCTTCTTTGTAGTTGCCTTCAATTAAGTGATATTCGCTGTCTTTTTATTTGAAGAGGCGAAGAAAAGGCAATGGTGAAGTTTTATATTCTTTTGTATACTTTTATACTCTTTTTGGCAACACGGGGAATGTATCCATGGGGGATCTGTAGTTGGAAGATACAGGGGAGTCTTTTTGAAAGTTGGATTTAATAAGAGAATTATTCATAAAGTGTGCCCTCCTTCATAATCGTTTTCCATAGTTCCAACTGCAATTATCTTGCATTTTATAATTTTTAAAATTTAATATTCTATTTTATAGTTATTAATTATAGCTTAATATTTCCTCATCTAGCATTATTTAGCTACTCTCGTTATTCATTTTCATTTGAAACTAATTTAGGAGCCAAGACCGAACAGTTCAACCTACAAAGCATGTCCATGAGCTAATATTTAAGCAAAATCGCATGAATCTTCAAAGTATGCGTAGATTTACTTGTTTGGGATTGAAATATACCGTTTACGAACTATAAAGAGCGAATTTGGTGATTAATGGCAGGAGCAAGCCTAATGGTTTATGAGAAAAATAAGTGTATTTTAGTATTTTTAAGAGTGATGAAGGGGTAAGTTCAACATGCTGTCTCTGCAATCTGATATTTTTCAGTATTACTAAACCCTTTTCTTAGGAACATACAACTTGTAACAGAAAATTTTGGCTAAGACTACTCAAAATGGACCAATATTGATTAGAGTCACTTATCAATTTAGTTGAAATATTAAGAGACAGCTATCTACATCTATGTTCAATATTGCATATGGATCAATGAAATTTAAACAATAAAATGGTAAACATGATGGACTACCAAGGATGTTGAATCTGGTACTGTAAAATTCTCTTTGATGTTATGAGACCAATAAATTTAGGCTTTGGACTCCTACTAGGGTGATTCTCTTGTAGCAAGTTCTGATTTGTCATCAAGGGGTTAATTGTGCATCCTATCTCTCACACTTTCACACATCTTCACAATGTAATATGGATCTAAGCAAGTATGGAAAAATCACCTTTTAAACTAACTTGTAAAAGAAAAGAACTACACTGCTTAAGTATCATAAGGATTACTTGTAACTACCTGATGTGAGATTTCATTATAGCACCAACCTTGAAGAGCTGACGTCCTTGACAGCTGTACTTTGCGGTGCTCACTGTGGCTCTTTAATGTGGGTGCTCATTTTGGCCAGCAGGTTTCGGACATCTGGTTGCACCTTCGATGCTGGTTGACCTGGCTGAACCCTCTGCAAATAGCTCTTTCATGGAGGTAGGTCCAGCTCTGATACCAATTAATGGAGACTTAAATAAGCATGGGAAACTCGCTCTTAAAATTGTCTTGTAAGGGAGAAGAATCTCACCACTTAAGTACCACAAGAAATTGTCTTGTAATGGGGAATAACACAACCATTTTAAGTACCACAAGAATTATTAGTGGCTACCCAATGTGAGACTCCATCAGTAGAGTTTATGTCTATAATTAGAAGAGTCTAATAGGATAAAGTGCATATGAAGTTTTGATGTTAGGTGTTCTTACATTAAATTGACGTGATTTTTATAGCCCGAAATACTCCAGCATGCTAATTAACCTTTTTGCTTCTGGGATTGGTTTTTGGGGAGGCTTGTTTGGGTTGAATGTTCACACTGGGAAACCTAATGAAATGTTGACACATACCATGATATAGTTAGCTGACATTTTTACCAGACTATGTTTATTGCGTTATGTGGAGGATAAAACTGTGTTGTTTGGCCTTGACTGGATGAGGCATTGGATTCAAAGAAATGTCGTGAGTCCATGACTGAAAAGCAGGGAAAAAATGTAGTTGATCACATTGGAAATTTTTGGGAGGAGTTAAAGAAAACTTCTATCACCCTAGTTCTTCAGAATTTAGGAGTTTATTGAATCTTGGACTGTAGTTTTTTATTTTTCTGGTGGTGCTACTTTGTATATCTAGGTTACATTCTTGGTGCTTTTTGATTAATTTTTACTTAAATAAAAATTGCTGTACTGTTTTAGTAACGTAGGAAATGATATTTGGTTTCACATACTACATGCATGTGGAAAGGTTCTAAAACTCGAATTTGGTTTGATGATGACCTATTAGGCCTTGAAGAAGCTGCTCTCGATGTTTATAACATGACTTTTATCTAGGGGATTTAGTAAATGTTGTTTTGCCATTAAAAAAAAGGAAGGTTTAAAGTTGAAAATGGCCGATGTATTAATCTATCCTTGTGGATCAGATGACTTTACGAAATGCTAGGTTGCTTGGGACAATGGACATAATGTTAGCTGAAGATTTTATAGTTAATGTCAAGAATTTCTTGGTAAAATGTTTTTCTGGCTCACACTTGCTCATTTAATTTGGGGTAATTTCAAGCTTAAAATTCTTTTGTTCCAGCATGGTTTGCAAGATTATCAACCAGATGGAAAAAGATCTCAATTAGAAGTTAAAACTGCAGGGTTGGAAAGGGGTTGGAGTTCAGTATGGGCTCACTTTTAATTTTGAAATGGTTTCTATTCTCCTACCTTTAGTACCTCATAATGCATAATCACAATGGATGTACTTCACTAATTTGAAAATAGGTGCAAGTAACCGGAAAATAAAAGATATTTTTGGGGCCTTATCATATCAGTTGGATGATCTTCAAATATTCATCTTGAATTGTATTGACACTTTTATCTAATGAGTTTTCACTTCCTTAATATTGCAAATGACTGTGCTATTTGTTAGGTGTTCCATTTCTTTTTACACATCCTGTAGCATTTTCTTTTAGGGGGTCTAGCATGCTTTTTACCTTGGTTTTTTCATTTCACTTGAGTACTCAACTTTTTCTCCATATCACCTTTTTGGGGAAGTCCAAAGAGGTGAGGGAGGGATATGGGGATTAAATCACTTGAGCCTTCTCTGTTTATATACTTATCATTATTAATATTGGTTAGTACCCACCGATTTGTCTTGGGTTCACTTATGATTGTGGGTGAAAGTTTTTGAAAAATATAGTCTTCTCATAACATTGTTCTGTTGGCTAAATATAAACAGTCATAGTTAGGCGTACTATCATCAAATATTCAGGTGATAGCAAAACCTTTGGTGGAGTCTTCCGATTTTTTTTTTTGGGGGGTGGGGGGAGAGGATTGGGGAGAATCATGATTTAGAAACTCCCAGTAAAAAGTTTTTTATTTAGGTGCATAAGCAAAAAGACTGTTTACAATATTAAAAAGGGGTTAGTGCGTTAACTATATGTTGAATTAACTAACCACTCCTTTGGTTAATGTTCCTAAAATGGAAATTTTTTCTCCAAAAGACTCTTTTAAAGAAACCATCTGCTGAGCATGAGACGGGCCAAGAACATGGTAGGGATTATCATGAACGCTTGTGCATATATTTTCAATTACCGACCAAGACTCTAGATTAAAATTCTTTGTTTTTGTGAAGTGGAGATGACTGGCATCTCAACACCTCCCTGCTGCTTATGTGATTTTCTATATACTGAAATTTTCCTTTGTCACCATCTTCATGTTTTTTCCCTTTAAAGATATTGTTTTGATTTTCTGTATAATTTTTGTATTCTTGACTGGAATCTGGAAGACTGGCCTGATTATTTGCAAAGCCTGCTTGTAATATGATCTACAGAAAAAAGCTGTGATGTAGAATATCTGTATCATCATAATACAAATGCTGGAGTTCCTGAAGAGATGACAACAATTTTGAATTCATATTGAATGGGAAAGTGCAAAACTTTTGCCCTAGTTTCAAGCTAACTCTGCTCATACACTGTGCAATAATTGGTTCTTAATAACTGAAACGTGGGCGTCCTAATTTCTGCCATAGATCTATTACGTATTTATTCCCTTTTGATATTCTATTCATGACAGTGAAAATTTGGGTCTAAATAATTCAAGTTGTCTGCATATAGGTTATGTCAATGGAGCTAGGTTTTTTTGATATACTAATTGGAGTACCAATTTTTCCCTTGTTAGCTATTTGATGCCTTCAAGGTGGGCACATTTAGCAACTTGGTGAATTCCTTTTAGCAAAATAATTCTTTTACTTTCACCCCTAACTTCTTTTAAAAAGATTTCGTAGTTTTAGAGTTTGAGATTGCAATAATAATTTTTTAACACAATAAAAGTAAATGTGATTCATATCTGTGTGATGTGGAGAATTTCTTGGTTTATTTAGTCATTACTTTACAGAAGATGCCATGTTCATTGTTTATAACACACATGCTAGAATTGCTTTCGTTAACAAATAACAATTTTAAATTGGAATCTTTGAGCTGAATGGTTTGTAGCGAATGTGTTGCACTTCAGTATTGAAAAGCTTACATTCCACATCTGAGCCCATTTTCTTGATAGGAATCAAGATATATAATTCCCCTGTAGATGCATCAATGCAGTTGCAATCTGTTGCAGCAATCACAAACAATCTGATATTAAGATTTCTGATATTGTTTCATGATTTAATGACCTACTAACCGAATAAAGATCTTACCCCAACTTTGTGGCTCCTGAAGGTGTCTCATAGTTTTGCTGATGAGGCTGGCTAAGCTGGAGATTCACAGGCACATGCAAATTCTCTCCTATGCCTAGACCATTGGTGAGAGCAGGATTTCTGTTTGTTCCATTTCTGTCTCTTGTTCCATAGACCTGAATTAGTGAAATGTCTCTTTTAAAGTTCTGAACAAAACACTTCAATTATCATGATTTAAAAATTGGATTGTTAGTTTCCAATATTTTTTTAGTTTGTGTTGCTATTTAAACCACTACCTTCTCTTTTTAATTCCATGTTTTCTTGACAAATTAGGCTTACCTTCTTACGCAGTTCCACATTCTCTTGATGTAAGAGGTTTGCCTGCAGAAAATGAAGCATCATATTAATGAAGTATAGTGAAAGCCAGTAATCTTTTGTTTCAGAACTGACCTTTCGGTTTATTTCCTGTATTTCATCCATTAAAAGTTGATCCTGCATAAGTCAAATCATGTTCAATACTGCAATTTTTGTTGTAGAAAAAGTTATAATAATGGGTGCTGTCCTGAATGTGAGAAGCTGAGAACTCAAGACCTTTTTCAAGCGGACACCTCGTAGGCTAATTTCCAACTGGCTCTCCAAGCTCTCTAATTTTTTGACAGTCAAACCTGAAAGTTCTTCTCCTATCATTTGCCTGTTAATTCATACAATAAATATGTTTGGATTTGCTTCTTTGATGGTTGAGAAATTATGAATGAGGCTAGAGACAAGGGATATATATACTCTAGTAAGTACATCATCCTTACTAATTTTTTCACCTTGACAATATTACATTAATGCTCTCAGCTTTATATACTCCATAATAGTAATTTACTTTTTTCCGTTCTTCTGAAAATTTTCAGTTGGAGGGATGGTGCCTCATTAACTTCATTTGCCAGATAATGTATTTCATATGTACCTTTGTGTTCTTGTAAATAATGAATTCAGTATTCACATTTTCATATGAATGGTGGGATTTTTTTTTTTTTGGGGAGGGGGGGGGGGGTGGAACAAATATAACTAGTGGGATTCAGTAAAGTGCATCTCTCTAGTTTGTTTGTCCAAAGAAAATGTTCATTATACCTGCTATTTGTATTTGGTATCATTGGAAAGTAAAACACATTTTCTTGTGACTCTTGCTCTAACTCTTTAACCTATTGGGCCAGCCTCAAGAACATATGCATGTATAGTTGTATACAGTAGGACTTTTGAGAGTGTAACATGGACATATATCTGATAATGTAATGATACAGTGGCAAGCAAATAAAAATCCAATTTCTGACCTTGAATGAATAATTTTCATATTATGCTTCCACTTTTCTGTTGATTTATTTTTCATTCTTCACTTTGTCAAAATTGAACTTGACTTTAAAGGATTTGACTATCATGTTCTTTTTTAACATCAATATTTCTAAACTCATCTTTAATTTAATATTTATGTTGTAGTACGGAGGATATACCTGTAACTCTCTTGCAAGTTCTGCAATTGTTGCCTTAACGTTGCTGTCTCCCTTTGCCAAAACTAGAAAATGAAAAAAAGTAAAATATGGCATACTTAGATGTTAAAGGAAAATGAAGCACTAGAGCTAAGTTCTTTTGCCATAGTTTTTCCCATTGAGAATTAGAGGAAGCAATTATGACTCCTTTCTGTAGACATTCAGGTAACTATTAGAACTAGATTTAAATTATGCATAGTAGGGAAATTTTTTGATAAATATGCATAAAGTAACATAAACTACCATCTAGTAGGTACCTTATTTTGCATTGTATGTATTATGGTATTAATTTGCATGCGTGTATGCTCCTTTAGAGGGAAGTCCTGAATATGTTTTTTTTTTTGGCTAGATATTAATTTAACAATATTTTCTCTCTCATAATAGGATGGTGCTCCGCCAATAAAACTTTTTGGTTTATAGAATACTATTTGTGGGTCATGAGTCATGATAAACTTGTTTTTTATCAAATTTTCTTCTAATTGCTTAGCAATTTGTCATTGCTGATGCTTGATGAACCATTGTTATGATTGTACCTTAAGGTAATCTCTTTAGTAACTAGATTGTCATTTATTATGGAAATCTAGATGATATACTACATATATCATAATTTGAATTTTCTCATTTTCTCTTTCTTTTGGGATACCCAGATGATATACAGTGTATATTATTATTTTCTTTTATTTTTTTCTCTCTTCTATCTTTCCTGGATTCTTCTTCCTTTTGATCTGAAGGTATCTCCTAGAAAAACTGATGTCTTCTTGAATTTGTTCTGGAATTTTTGTTTTTGGCCTCATATTAAATAGGTTGCTTAATAGGAAAATAATATCTAAGCTTGAAACCAGAAAAGTGGCAGGCACTTTATTCTTGTAGTTCTGAGTGTTGTCTGTGACTCGGCCTATTTTTTTAAGAACACTATTGGAAGGGCTTATGAAGCACTTGAAGCTTATTACATATATAATCTACATGTAAGAATATTCACGAAGTTTTGAAAAATTTCACATCTTTTGTTTTTGAGACCAGATAAATTATCTAAGTTGTTTTATCGCTGGAAATTGACATTGGCAAAAGTCAATTGGCTTTAGTGCTATGTAGGTATTACAAAGCTTATGGTATGGTATACTGACCGTTATGGCTGGATTTTCTATGTTGCAGTGGATGCTCATTGGATTAAAAGCAACCTCCAAATTTAGATAGTAACACAAGCACAATTTTTGGGATCCTGTGGAGACTAGATAGTTAAATTGGTGGTTCTCTTTTGGAGTTTGTGTCACTCTAGTTTAGGCATGTTTAGTATTCCTCTATATTATCTCTGAAACTAGATGGAAAGTGAAAGAGAAACCCTTCAAGAAGGAATGTGTGCTGGCCATTCTGACTTACACATCTATGGAATTATACAGAGCTTTTCAGCTTGTAAAATAAATGGACTAGCAATGTACGACTTGTAGCACAGCTGGAGACTCCCTAGAATGTTCACATTAGTGTTCAATCACACCTATGTACAACTCATGTTCACACCTCATATTAAACATTGTTTTGGTTTTCAATATGTCAAGCAGTGGGAGCAATTGTGTTGGAGTTTGAAATGTGAACATTTAAGAACTCCATACTATGATTTGGTTTATTAATATGTGAGAGTATGTTGATCAAATCTATAATTAATAAATAGGATGCATTTATCTTGGTAGTTAAAGTACGTTTGATTAAGAGCTTCCTCCCAACCATATGCAGAAACCTGGTAGCGATGGGCAGTCACAGAAGAGTTTGGCAATCAATGTTCTTGTACAATGCCCAGCTTCTTAACTCTCAATGATATCAAACCTACTTACATTTCTAGAACAGTATAAAAAGAAACAAGAGTGCATTTTTGGAAGAATTTTCAGTTGTCTTTGGGATGATTGTTACTAGCAATTGGTGATTAATGCTTCCTTTAAAATCCTAATATAACTGTTCTTCTAGAGGGACTTGTATTCAGATGGGAACACCGGGAATTGGAAGAAGCTTTCTACTATATGGAATAGAACTTCCTTTTCTACTGCCCTATGAATTTGTCTCTCATGCTCTGAAATTATCAGTGTCTATTTATCAAGATAAACAAAATATACTGTAATGAAATTATTTTGGAACCTGTATCATTTATTCCTAGCCCATGTGTTTCATGTAAGATGACTATGGTTATGCTTATGCATCTGTTTCCTACATTCTGGCTAACTGGAACGCTTCTAATTCATTTACACTAATAAAATTTGAATTACAGCTTGCTTCATTTAGTAATATGATATTTGTCTTGTCTTGGTCCAAGTTATATATATTTGCTTACTTTTTTGCGTCACAAGTAATATATGAGTGATGTTCCGCACAAATGAATCTAAATCAGAAAGAACTCACACTGCATGGGAAAAGGCCTTTACCAGGGGAAGGGGAGGAAAGAGACCCAGGAAAGAGCAAACCTGAGGATTAGACTGTAGTAAATAATGTTTTCCAGCTATTCCTTAATTCCCATTAATGTTAACAATGATCGTATCTCAAGTATGTAATTTATGTTGTGATGGCAATCTTGCATGTAAAAACTGATATAAGGAACTCAAAAAATACCTTTACTTCAGAGGTTGAACTTCCAAGTTGATGATGTTCCTCTTTTGCTTTGTTGTAACGTTCAATTACTGATTTCATGCTGGAAGAAGTCATTCAAAATATCAGAATTTACTCCGGAGATTGTGAACATATGATTAAAAAAAAAAATTTAGGGACAAACTATGCTGATAAATGAATGAAGTTAGTCATTCACTCTGTCTAGTGTATGGAACCTTTCCACTTTATCTATTCCATTTTCTCCCACATCTAATAGGAGCCCCGTGCTTGCAACATCCAATTAAAGTGATTAGGCAACGAGCTCGCACAACATCCTTTATGAAGATTCAGATGTGGTCTAGATCCAGTACCTGAAGTAGTATAATTATCTTGTGTCCACTTTTTATATTTCAGTAACCCCAACATTATAACTGCTTCTATGTTTTTCTTTTTCGGAGGAGGGTTTTCGTGTGGTCTGGAGTAGATGTCATGTAACATAAGAAGTACTCTGGTTTAGCGATATAAATTATACCCATTTTTAAGATCACTTCTCTATTTCCAAATATAACTCTTGTACAAAATTTATTTTTTTTAAAAAAAGGTACTCTAAACTGGCTATCGTCATTGGATTACTAAAATGTATGGCGATCAATTGAAATGCTAAAAAATTTTTCATCATCTCCAGAGTTTCTTGCTACTTATCCTCCCAGAATAACTTAGTTCATATGTGCCTAGTTCATATATGCCAAAGATCAGTTTATTTTGTTTAGCAGGAGTAGCTGATTATCAAGTGGTGGTGTGCATGGTGTAGTCAAGTAAGAGAAATATTCTGTTTTGTTTCTCGAACACAATAAACATATTTTTGGGCTGGTACATGAGAGCTTTTATTTGTCCAGTACACATTACCTGCTTTTACTTTGAAGAATAGTGCTTACATATATGCATACAAGGGATGTAGATCTCTTTGTCGTGTGGCAAAGTTCATATTCGGGGAAGAGGTTTGTGTTGGGGATTAGGATGTAGTACCCATTGTTGGAGCAATGCATTTTACACGGCGGGGAAGTTAGTCGCATTTTAATTAGTAATGAAAAGAAGAACCCGGCATTTTGTTGCCGGAACCGTAAGTTGACCATCCGATGCCTAATTTTGTTCTAAACATATTGGCAGAGGTTATGATGTCTATCTTATGTGAGAACCATTTGAGCTCCTATGTATATTGTTTACAGGACTTGAACTTCCAAGAGGGAAATTCTACATGTAAAAATCGCCATATGGACATTGGTCTTGAGATTTGTGCTTTGTTTTACAACTAAGTGAGGAGGGGATGAATAGGACTAATAAATGAAATGGTACTAAATTTATTTTCTTCTTTTATTTGGACATATAAACAAGGCATTGAATGTGAGGGGAAAAAATAAAATTACAAATTCAGCCGTGTTTTTTTTTAATTTGTGATGATATTTAAGAAGGATAACTATATAAATTAAACATGCAACAAGCTTATGTATTACTTTTGTCAACACTTAATAAAAACTTTTAGAAGGATGGCATCCTCATTTTCATTCTTTCTCGAGTTACTATTCTTGCCACTTCAAACTAGGTAATATGATTGATGTAACTCTCATAGATTGTATTAGTGTAATGAAAAGTCTCCGGCTATAACTCCCTCGATACAAGGAATTAGCTGATAACAGAGAAATGAACATAGAAAAAAAATGCAAAACAAAGCACCCCCTGACTTTTGAGAGGTCAAGGCCTCTCCACTCTCTCAGTGTTTTCCTCCTTGTCCCATTTCTAGATCCTCTCCACCAAAAATATCCCTCCAGCTTACACTCACGCCCCCTTACCCCTCTACACGACAAAGTTAGTTGGAACCTACTCTTTCATTTCCTTCTGCCCGTTCTCCAGTTGCCAGCTCATCTTTTTTTTTTGGCTTCTTCTGATGTAAACCCTTCCCTACCTATTAGTCTGTTTCGACTGGCCTCCTTTGGGCCTTCTCTCATACACTTGACAACCCATAAGCTCATCATTTCCCTCTCCTTCAATAGGCACCTTGTCCTCAAGGTGAAAAGTGAGAAATTGTTCCTTAATGAGTTCTACATCTTCTCAGGTATTGTCGCATTCTGGAAGTCCCCACCATTTAATGAGAACTTGTTGTTGTCCCCTAGACAACACTCTAAATTTTTGTGCTGACTCTGGTTGCACCCTCAGCTCCATGTCATCAGAAAGTGATGAAGGAATGGAATGGACGGAGGTAGAAGGATGAACTGATTTTTTTAACTGCGAGACATGAAAAACCAGATAGATACGAGTTGTCTCTGGTAGTTCCAGCCTATATGCAACTTTTCCCACCTTCTCTAGCACTTTATAGGGACCATAAAACCTGGGTGACAGCTTTTCATTCTGTTTTTTTGCTAGGGTTTTCAGCTTATAAGACTGAATACAGAGATAAGCCATATCCCCTACCATGAACTCCACGTCCCTACGTTTCTTGTCAGCTTGTTCTTTCATTTTCAATTGTGCCATTTCAAGGTGGTGTTTCAATTCAGTGAAGATTAAATTTCGCTCCTTCAATAGCTCATTCACTTCGTCCACTCGAGTTATATCCTCTTGCCATTTAAATAATGCTAGAGGATCTCTTCCATATAAAGCCTTGAAAGGTGTTAGTCCAATGGATCTATTAAAGGTGGTGTTAAACCCAATGTTGGAAAAAGCAGACAAGACTGGCCGGTTCAACTAGAAAACTGGTGAACCAGCCTTCTATTCAGTCCGGAACAACTTCAAAACCGCCTTGGCTTAGAATCTGTCAAAGTTGGTTAACAACCGAGTTGGACCGATCAATTTTAGGTGAAAATTAGTGCTTGAATGGGTGGTTGGACCGGTCTGCAACTTTCCTACATAATATTTCACAAAATCCTCTCCCACGTCTCGAACCCTCGTGCGTCCAACGTTAGAGTTGCAGCGCCTCCACTATGCTAGAAGGAATTGTCAATGTTATTGGGCAATATTTGATATAAGTTCTTATTCATTAATATGTTTGACCAAAGCAGAATGCCAGCCACTGGTCTCGAACCCCGCGTGCCTTCACTAACTTTGAACAATTCCAACTACTAATTAAAGCTACACATATGGGGTGGTTGCATAATATTTAATATAAGATATTTCTTGTTCTTCTATTTTAGCAAAATAAAATGACCAAAATTGATTCAAACCTTAACGTAATAACCAACATGGTTTCTATTAAATTATCATTGTTAGCTTATTTAAAATTATAAAGTTTTAATATAATAGATAACAAATAAAAATAAAATTCATATAATTTCTATTAAAATTATGCAAATATATTTTAAATAACTAAAAATTAAAAACTATGTTATGTATGATTTATTTTTATGTATAATTAATCATAAAATATTTTAAAATTTATTAGTTATTATTTATTGTCTTAATTTTTTAATATATACAATAATATATAATATATATACATATTTAATTATTACCGGTTCAACCACGATTTGACCATGGTTCAACCAATGAACCATGAACCGGTAATTTTACCGGTTCAATGATCGGTCTGATTTTTAAAATATTGGTTAAACCAATATTCAGCCCATGGAAGCATTCTCAACCATAACTTAGGTCTATCTCCTGGAAAACATCTTAGATAAGTTTCCAAGCTTCTATTAATCACTTCAGTTTGACCATCGGTTTGGGGATGATAACCAGAGCTATACTTAAGGGAAGTTCCAGCTAATGCAAACAATTCTCTCCAAAATTGGCTAATAAAAATTCTGTCCCTATCTGACACAATAGATTTGGGAAAGCCATGGAGTTTAACCACTTCCTTGATAAAAAGCCACCTCTTTTGTGTTGAAAGGATGAGTAAGTGGAATAAAGTGGTTATATTTAGTGAGTCTATCCACCACCACCACCATCACTGTATCGAATTTGTTCACTTTCGGAAGTCCCACAACAAAATCCATGCTTATATCTTCCCACACTTGATGGGGAATAGGTAGTGGCTGAAGTAACTCGATTGGACTTAAAGCTTCATATTTATTTCTTTGACAAATCTCACATCGTGCCACATAATTCTGGATGTCCTTCTTCATTCCTTCCCAATAAACCACCTCAGCCAACCGCTTATAAGTTTGTAAATACCCTAAGTGACCTCCCATGGGAGAGTTGTGATACTCCTTCATCAATTCCAGTGTTCTAGGTGATCTTTTGGGTAGCACCAATCTATTGTTATACATTAGAAATCCTCTACTGATGCTATACCTACTTGCATCCCCTATCCCCGTGATAATTTTCTCTATGATTTCCTTAAGATGTTCATCTTTATTCACCTCTGTTTCGAAGTCCTCCAACCCCTCATAATGCCATACGGAAAAGGCTATCATTTCCATGGAGTTTTCCCTTCGAGACAGCGCATCTGCCACCTTATTAGCGACTCCCTGTTTGTACTGGATTTCAAATTTATATCATATCAATTTGGAAACCCATTTTTGTTGATCAGGCTCTATCATTCTCTATTCCAGCAGGAATTTTAAAGCTTTCTGGTCTGTCCTTATTACAAAGTGTTGTCCTAGTAAGTAATGGTGTTATTTTTTCACGGCTAACAAGATAACAATAAGCTCCCGTTCATATACTAACCCCTGTTGCCTTTTTTCTAATAACTGCTGGCTGAAATAGGCAATGGGCCTTCCCTTTTGCATCAGAACAGCCCCTACCCTTTTTCCCGAAGCATCAGCCTCTATTTCAAAAGGAAGAGCAAAATTAGGCATGGCTAATATCGTTACCACTGTCATGGCTGTCTTAAGTTTCTCAAAAGCCTTTTGGGCCTTTTCCCCTCAATGGAAATAGTCTTTCTTTAACAGATTAGTGAGGGGAGCTATAATCTTGCCATAATTTTTGACAAATTTCCTATAGTAGCAAGTCAATCCCAAAAGTCCCCTTAATGATCGAAGATTTTTGGGTATGGGCCATTTTACCATCGCCTCTATTTTTGTCGGGTCAGCTTGCACTCCCTCGTTGGAAATTATGTGTCCAAGATACTCCAACTTCCTCTGCCCAAAAGGGCATTTCTTGTAATTAATTACTAGCTGGTGCTGTTGTAATACTCCTATAGCCACCCTTAGATGCCTCATGTGAGAATCTTTATCCTTATTATATATAAGAATATCATCAAACAAGACTAGAATGAACTTTCTTAAATAGTCACGAAATATGTCATTCATCAATGATTGAAAGGTAGACGAAGCATTGGTCAACTCAAAAGGCATCACCAAGAATTCATAATGCCCATTATGTGTTCTAAAAGCTATTTTTGGTTCATCCCCCCGGCTTGATTCTAATTTGGTGGTACCCTAACTTTAAATCTAGCTTAGAAAATAGTGTTGCTTCCCCTAATTCATCTAATAACTCATTTATAACTGGAATTGGGTATTTATCAGGGACTGTGATCTTGTTTAGAGCTCAGTAATCTACACAAAATCTCTAACTCTCATCTTTCTTCTTCACCAATGACACCGGTCTAGAAAAAGGGCTGGTGCTAGGTTGTATTATGCCTGCGTGCAACATTTCCTTGACTAGCTTCTCAATCTCTATCTTCTGAAACTGACCATAACGATAAGGTCTTATATTGGGGGCTTGCTCATTTAGTTTAATCACAATAGCATGGTCTTTTGTCCTGTGGGGAGGTAGAGCAACCTTTGCCTCACACACCTCGGAAAATTCTCTTAAAATATTCTGTAACTCCTCCTCTATTTCTTGCTGTCCAGGTTCTACTTCTAGATTTACAGCTCCAAATTCTAGTGAATACCCTTCCTGATTTGCCTTTAGTGACCGTGAGATGCCTTTGAGGGAGCTTGACGATAAGGTCAAAGATGGATCTCCTCGTAGTCACACCCACTCTTTTCCTACTTTGATTTTCATGTAGGATTGTCCCCAATTCACTCTTAGTTCTCCAAGAGATTCCAGCCATGTTACTCCTAATACCAGATCCACATTACTTAAGTTGAAAGGGTAAAATGTTTGGGTAATGGTTAGCCCTTCTAGTTCTACTTTTACATCTCTACATTCCCCTTGCATATATAGCTTCCTTCCATCCCCCACGGTAATAGAGTACCTCTTAGTTCCTTGCACTGGTATGCCTAATCGGCCTACTACTTTAGTGGAAATGAAATTATCTGTTGCCCCACTATCAATCAACACAAGGACATCTTTAAAAGTCCTTCCCATCTTTTTTAATGTTTTATATCCTATGAGACCTGCCACCATAGTTAATGAAAGCTCCA
The DNA here is from genome assembly GCA_026724425.1 of Erythrophleum ivorense. Taxonomy (NCBI): domain Eukaryota; kingdom Viridiplantae; phylum Streptophyta; class Magnoliopsida; order Fabales; family Fabaceae; genus Erythrophleum; species Erythrophleum ivorense. The sequence continues at coordinate 98,275 of JAIUCV010000129.1, forward strand.
TCGAGGTCATCTCTTTCTCATTCTCTTCTGTTTCTTGTTCCTCCTTTACCTTTGTCTCTTCAGGTTCCTCCTCTTCCTCATTTAATATGATCAACTACAGCTGCTTATTTTTGCATTTATGATTTGGACCAAACTTCTCATCACATTTAAAGCAAAGTCCTAACTCCCTCATTCGATTTATTTCAGATTCAGACAACTTCTTTCGACTACTACTACTCCCACTGCTAGTCGCTGTCGTTGTTATCGGCATAGTAACCCTACCCCCACTTGCCTTTGTATCATTCCTTCCTTTACTCTCTGAATTTTTACTAAGGATTCCCCCTTCCAAGCCCTTAGGACTGTCACCTATAGTCACATATCGAGATAGACTAGGCTTAAACCCACTCCACCGATTGGTTAAATTGGACCTCACCCCTTTTGCTTTTCGTTCTTCCCTGGCCTTTTGAATAGCCAAGTTCCTTCTCTCTATCTGGTATGCACAATCCATAAGTTGCTTAAGGGATGTTAGCTGCATTAACCTTACCTTAGCTTTAATCTCTTTTATTAAACCATTCTTGAAAGCTCGTATTAAAACCTCCTCTGGAACACCAGCTAGTGGAGCTGACAATAATTCAAATCTCTTACGGAAATCTTCCATAGTAGAATCTTGTTTTAGACTTATCAAACGCTCATACCCATTTCTCACTTGGTAACAATGAAATCTGTTCATTACTTCTTTCTTAAATGCCTCCCAACTGTGAACTGGATATCTCATTTCCAGCCACTGGAACCAGTTTAATGCTTTTCCTTCCATACTCACAACCACAACATCCATTTTTTCGAACTCAACTATCCCATTGATGCTAAAATACCATTCGATTTTGAACAACCACCCAATGGGGTCCTCTCCTGTAAAAATGGGTAATTCCAGTTGACAGTGCCTTCAAGTATCTTTTTCTAACACGTTATCCACTATTACAGCTCCTTTATCAACCTTCATTGCTTCTGTCGACAAGTTCTGCATTGTGTTTAATTCTGGATTTGCTCCCACGACAGTTGTTGGCACTGTCTGTGGTGCATTTGCCTCTTGGTTGGTGTTTCCCACGCCTGACGCAGAGTTTTGCAACTGCTCCCCCTCTGTGCGAGCTGGTATTTGAGAATCGAAGGTAGCTCAAAACTCTCCCCATTGTTCCATTAACTCCCTTAATGCCAACCGCACTAATGACAGCTCCTCCTTCGTCTCGACTTGACTCCGCTATAACTTTCCCACACTTTTCTCAATTGTTTCCATTCGCCCATCCATCCTCGTTCCTACCATACCCCACCGGAACAGCTCTGATACCAAAAGTGATGTAACTGTCGTAGATTGTATTAGTGTAATGAAAAGTCTCCGTCTATAGCTCTCTCGATACAAGGAATTAGCCGATAATAGGGAAATGAACACACACTAAAATGCAAAACAAAGAAACAAAGCACCCCCTGACTTTCAAGAGGTCAGGGCCTTTCCACTCTCTCAGTGTTTTCCTCCTTGCCCCCTTTCTGGATCCTCTCCACCAGAAATATCCCTTCAGCTCACACTCATGCCCCCCTTATCCCTTTACACGACAAAGTTAGTTGGAATCTACTCCTTCATTCCCTTCTGTCCGTTCTCCAGCTGCTAGCTCACCTTTTTTTTTTTGGCTTCTTCTGATGTAAACTCTTCCCCACCTATTAGTCTGTTTCGGCTGGCCCCCTTTGGGCCTTCTCTCATACACTTGACAACCCATAGGCCCATCAATGACATTCCCCTCTGAGATTCAATTTTCCCCTAGTTATCTATATCAGACATAGTGTGTTGTTTTACATTACAAGTTTGACTTTTACTCAATTGGGACAAAGTCATCTTTTTCCTTTATATAATGAGACGAGGAGATAGTATCTTCTATTGATTGTCCTTTTTGCAATGTGCCAACTTTCACTCTAACCCAGAGTACTGTCTTTCAAACTCCGCATGATTATAACCTTAAAATCTCATGGATTTTAACTTGGCGATAGCATAGAAGTTGACAAGTAGCTAAACCAACATTAATTTAAGGTTTCTCAATTCTTCTGTTCCTATTAAGCATCAAGAAATTTTACGAAAATATGCTTTCAAACTCATATATAAGCTGGTTCTCTAATAATAACAATCTTTTTTTCCCTAGGAAATGAGTTTAACTGAGAAGGTAAAGGATATTCCTGGGTAATTTATCTTCTTATAGCTAGTAGTAATGTAGTAAACATTTTAAACAAAAATTTTCTGGCTAAAAGAATGATATAGAAATTATTATTGAAAAAAAGTCCCCCAGACTATTGCCATTCGGTTTTAGTTCCCTCTTTAATTCTTTATCATCTGTTGGACGAAAGCGGTTAGTACTCGTTTGTTTAACATGGAGGGAAGATTTAAGAAAGAGTTGGGTAATCTACACTCACAGATTTATAAGATTGTCTCTTCTATTAGATTTTGTACGTGAGTTTCTTAATCTTTTTTATGTTTCTTTGGAATCAGCTGATGTTACTTGTGAGATGCAGATTATGTAAACTGCTTGTCCTAGTTGGTAATAAAAAGGACAAATACTGATGGTGGAAATTAAAAAAACTGGAATGGAAATAAAAAAAGTAAATAGAATGGATGAAAAATCATGTTTATTAAAAGTAAAGATAAATACTATAAAAACATGATAAACATTTTATCTCCTGCTCCTTCACTCTCTTTCATTCCCTCCTTGAACCAAACATTTGTATTTCTTGTTAACTCTTCTATTTTGTCAGCATTCGGGATTTGAAGTTTCAAGCTCTTTTGAGGGTGAAACGGAGGTGAACGTACAATGCATTTTATTAGGAAGAACATTAAGGATCTTCAGATTTTATTGTTGGCGTTCTCAAACTATTTTCTTTTACTAAATCAAATTGCTTTCATCTCTTCCACCTTTACCTTAGCTACTCTTGGCGCATCGTCAGTTTTGAGTTGCAAGTGTTTATTTTCGGTTGTTGAAGGAATTATTATAATAATTTTAAGCTGGGTTTACTAACGAACTCGTGGGATTCTCTAGCATGAGGAGAGAATTTAGTGCAGAGTAGAGAAAAGTAGGCTTAAAAAAACTATTCTAATGCTTCACAAGCTACAATTATCGGTAATAATCTACAGATACATAAAAATTCAAACAGCAGATGTTTCAATAATAATTGTCTATATATGCTTTACATTTTAAATTTACTTTAACCCTGAAATCTGCTAAATATCAAGCTAGGGTAGATCTAAATGTAAAGTAACATGTCCCTCTATCTTTATCAGCATTCAGCACGCTATCTTGACCCCAATAATAATAATAATAATAAGCATTCAACACACTATCCAATTATTGCATTTCTGTTACCGTGACTGAATTATTTTTAACACGATGATATCAAGATTAAAAATCTTTTTAATATCTTACATATTCTTTGTTGACTTGGAGATTCTGCTCCCGTTTCTGCAAACCCAATCTCCAAGCGTGATATTGATTTTATTGAAGAAAATCTTGTTTCGTCTAACAAATACGTGATTTCTTAATGTAGTCTATCAACCTTTTTTATGTTGTCAATTTAATTCTTCATTTGTTAGTATTTCAATATTGTCTTTTATCCTATCAATGTACGTCAATTAATTTAGAATCTAACAAAGTGCTAATTCACACTTATTAACTCACGTAGCAGATATAAGTGGAACTCTAATTTCATGAAATTTAAAAGCTTCATGTCGCTAAAGTTTATCTAATCAACTTAATTTTATGGACTAGGTTATTTGTGTGGATTACGTATAAGTTAACTAATATGTTAAAAAAAAAAAGGAGTAAAATGGAATTTTGGTCCTTCATAGATGGGGTAATTCTCAAAGTAGTTCCTCATAAAATTATTTTCTCAATTTAGTCTTTTATTGATAAGGTATTTTTTATTTTAGTCCTTCATAAATTTACTTTTTCAATTTGATTTTGAGGTATTTTTCAATTTAATCCTACAGAAATAAATCTGTTATCAATAATAGTCTTTCACATATAAATATTTTTCAATTTAATAAAAGGGCATTGTGGATAATAAATTTATTTGTGACAAACCAAATTAATAAGACAATTTTATGAGAGATTAAATTGAGAAATACTTTATTTGTGACGGATCAAATTGAGAAGGAAATTTATAAAATACTAAATCTATAAATACACCATCTGCTGGGGAGCAAAATGAGGTTTTACTTAAAAAAAAAACAAAAGAAATTGTATAACAACACAATCTATTAGCTTTTATGTCAATTTGTAAACGAAAGTAAAATGAAAGAGTAACATTAAAAATATTTTACCAAACAAGAAATTATATTGGAAGAAAAATTAGTGAATAATTATATTAAAATTTTATCCATTTTCTAAAATCACTTTTTTATATTAGTGAATAATTATATTAAAAAAAATTTTATTTACCAAAATCATTTTTTTATAAGGGCCAGAGTGCAAAAACGCCTACCTAATTGGTTGTTCTTTATATTTTTTTTTCTAATTTTATTAATTTTTACAATAATGTTTTATTATAAATCAAAGAGAAAAGATAAATATTTTAAATTTTTAATAGCTACTTGCCAATTGGGATTTTAATTTATGTAAATTAATTATTTAATCTTTGAAAAGATTACTCTTCTTTTAATTTATTTGTTTTGAAAATAAAAATCTCATAATTTAGTTTTAAAAATATTTTTTTAATTAAAACAGTCTCTTTATTAGATAAATTTTTTTAAATTTATAAACTGGAGGTCATGTGACCATTAACTTACACGATCTAAGTGAGTAGAATTTTTTCTTTTCTCAAATGACATCGTTTAAACAAATTTTACAAAGCCAACTAATTGTCAAAACAATACTATTTTAAAGGAAATTTTATTCAATGTTTTAAAAGAGATTGTCACTTGAGCAAATTCAAATCATAAGTTGATGATCACGTGAATTCTTGTTTAATAATTAGGAGAAATTTATCTAATGAATGAAGTATTTTGATTGGGAAAAAAATCTTTGAAAAACTAAATTGAAAAGCTTTATTTTTAGAATAGAAAATGAAGTATTTTGATTGGGAAAAAAATCTTTGAAAAACTAAATTGAAAAGTTTCATTTTTAGAAGATCAAATTGAGAAAAGAGAATTAAATGATTAATTAACTTTTTATATTTAGACATCATTATGATTTTCTTTTGCTTTCATCGTGGGGAAGTGAAGGAATCTAATGAAAATAAAAAGGAAAATAAAAAAGAAGAAGAAATGATCATTTCTGCTCCTTTGTTTGGGTAAATTTTTCTCACCTCTAATAAATTGAAAAAAAAATTAAAATTATAAGAGGCTAGAAGACTTTGAAATTTTTAAAAAATTAATTAAAAGTCTTTCATTATTTTTCTTTTTGAATTTAAAACTCCCTAACAATAAGAGAAAAGTTTTAGTAAGACTTTCCTTTCCTTTATCCTTTAGTATCCTCAATCAAAGCATAAAATCCAATTTAGACATTTATATTTATATTATCTTTTCCTCTTTTAATATGTTTGGATAGAGCATAATGAATTAAAAGAGAAAAAATGTTTATTTAAATTTAAATTAGAAATGTTTAAATTAATTTTTTTCTTTCGTTCTCATCCATCCAAACATATCTTAAGAGTTTCTCACATTAATCTTTACATTTTCTTATATTTGAACTTTTTTCCTCCAATAATTTATCAATAGTTATCCTGACGTGGATTGTGTAGAAAAATAAGTCATGAAATGAGCTAATTACTAGAAGTCTAAAAGAAAGCTAAATTTTGAATCGAATAGAATTTTAGTAATTTATCTAATTTAATGTTATTCTTATAGTTTAATTATCATTAATATTTTTGTTTAATTAAGAGGCTTTTTGTTATTTAAGTAGGAGGAGACTTTTTCCTTATTTAATTAGAAGACCTATTTGGAAATTAATGGAATGATACTTTAGAAATTTCTTTTCAATTTGAGTTTTTAAGTTTCTAGGTAAAAAATTTGCTTAGTTCTTCATACTTAGCCAAGCAAGTTTTCAAATTTAATGTATATAGCGATATTAGAGTAAGGTTTCCACCCATTTTAATGGTTAGATATTTAGTGATAGTAGGTAATGGTCTTCATGACAGTGATCATAGGACGAGCTCACGATCCATAGTACAGGATCATGGGGTGGCATTAAGAACCCTCATAGGTCTTAGGTTTTAGCATTTAAAGAGGTGTTTCAAAGAGATTGTGAATTGTCTTGATGCTTTGGGTTTAGATACTAACAAAAATAAGGATGTTGTTCGAGTGCGTGCTGAAGATGATCTACCTAATAGATAGCTCGTTAGTAAATCTGTTCCTACAAACTAACATAGACAATAATCTACCTAGATGATTCAAAGGAGGAGGACTACGATCTTGTAAAACTTGTAAGATATCATGGTTATGGCAAACATGATTGTGATGATAAGAATGTTGGCAAGTACAAATTGAAGGTTGATATCCCTTGGTTCAATGGGAATTTAGGCATTAAGAATTTTCTAGATTGGATTGCAGAGGTAGATAGATTCTTTGGATACATAGAAATCCCACAAGGTAAGAAAGTGAGACTTGTAGATTGAAGGGTGGAGCTTCTGCATGGTGGGAGAGATTGTATTCTAAGAAGAATCATGAGGGGAAGGCATCAGTTAGAACCTAGTATAAAATGAAACAATTGTTGTAAAAGGATTTCCCTCCCTTGGGCACAAACAAATCTTGTTTCAGCAATATTAGAGATGCCCACCATGTTTAGAAGTCTATTCATGATTATACTATTCAATTCCTAAGGCTAGCAAATAGGAATGATTTATGGAAGACTGAAGGTCAACAAATTGCTAGATATTTAGAAGGATTGAAGTCAATTATTAGGGACAAGATTGGAGTGCAAGTAGTGCATACTCTATTTAAAGCTAGAAACATTTCACTAAAAGCAAAATTAATTTTGCAAGAGAAAGGTAGATTAAACTATTCTCATAAGAATTATAGTGGTGATAATTATATACCACTTAGCAATAGAAGTAAACAAATTCAAGATGTCCTTATGTGCAATGACAGGTAAAAAGGAAAAGGTCATTGGTAAACAAAAGGTAGTTGATGTGAAGGAGGGTGTGAAACCTATGAATCCATATGTTAGACTTGTCTTAGAAAGTGTTTCAAATGTAACCAACTCGACTATAGGTCTAGTGACTACCTTTTTAGAAAAGCAATCTCCAAGGCAGAGAGAGAAAAAGAGGATGAGAAAATGTATCATGGCATGGAAAGAATAATATAAGTATGATGGGATGGTCGTAGTTCAAATTAAATAGTAAGAGTTTGTTACTAATCTATGAAGATAGTATTTAGTAATATCAATTATTTTGTACTAGATATACTATCACGAATTGGCTTTTTAACATCATCATCGATAATGGTAGCTATGAGAAAATTATTAGTAGAAAGGTTATGGAAAGATTAAGATTAAAACCAAAGAGGCATCCAAACCCTTACACTATTTGTTAGATCAAGGCAATAGAAAAGATTCCAATAATAGAGAGATGCAAAATGCCTTTTTTCATTGGAAAATATAGAGATGAGGTGTACTTTGATGTTATGTACATAGATGCCTATCATCTACTATTTAGTAAGCCCTAACAACATAGTATGAAGTTGCAACACATCATGCCAAGAAGGAGAACACCTACAAGATAGAAAATGACAATAGAAAGCACACTTTGTTACCATTAGAATGAAGTTTTTAAAACCAAAGCTTTTAAAGTAGAGAGGTAGACTTTCTTTTCTACCACACAGTTAAAAGATGAGATAGAGCCCCTAGTGATGGAATTGAAAGAGATGCACAACTTGATAGTGAAACAGGTGTTGGTGGTTGAAGAAGAGCAAGGAACAATAGAATATCTAGAAGCAATTAAACAATTATTAAAGGAATTTAATGAATTGATACCTAAAGAACTTTTAGATGGTTTACCTCCCATAAAAGACATTTAGCATTACATGAACTTGATTTCTAGTGCTAGCCTACTAAACCTACCTTATTACTGGATGAGTTCAAAGGAGAGTGAGATACTGAAGGAGAAGTTAAAAGAGTTATTATGTACAGGACATGTCTAGGAAAGCATAAGCACATATGTAGTTGACCCTACATTGCTTATTCTTAAACATAATCACTTGAAATGAAATGTGATGATATTCATCCAAAATTGATTGATTTGCCAATAAAATAAGCATTAGATGTTAGTACCATCACGTCTTTTGGAACCTTTACCACTGCCTAAAAGAGGTTAAAAAGATATTTCTTTTGACTTTATTGTTGGACTCCCCTCCTTACGTGGCTTTGAAACTATATTGGTAGTGGTGGACATATTTAGTAAATATGTACACTTCCTTCCATTTTCACACCCTCCATTGCTAAGTCTATGGCTAATCTATTTTGCAAGGAAATAGTTCATTTATATGACATTCCACAATCAATTCTTTCTAAGGGGAATGTCATATTCTTGAGTGCTTTCTAGTAGAAGCTCCTTCCCATTAGTCACACTCACTTCCACAGGAGTAACAACTTACCATTCGTAATCAAATGGTCAAACTAAAGTGAGTTAACCACTATCTTAAGACTTATTTGCATTGCTTTGCATAGGAGCAACCTAAAATATGGTCTAAATTTTTTGCTTGGGCTAAATATTCTTACAAGTTTCTATTCATCTGCCAACGTGACCCTTTTTCATATTGTCAGTGGAAGAGACCCACCAACTTTGCACCCATTTGTTCCCAATAAAACAAAAATTGTTAAGTTGGAAGAGCAACTCATTGCTCGGGACAATATGTTGAAAGTCCTTCAAGCCAACTTGTTAAGAACACAATCTCGCATGAAGTCTCAGGTTGATTCAAAAAGATGGGAGTTATCTTTTAAGGATGGGTGTTCAATTTTTTTGTGAGTGCAACCTTGTCGCTAGAAATCTCTTGCCAAATGACATTCTAAAAAGCTCTCACCTCACTATTTTGGTCCATACACCACTCTGTGCAAGGTGGGTCTAGTTGTTTATGGACTGAAGCATTCTCCATCTTCTGAGGTGCATCTATTTTTCATGTTTCTCTATTAGAACTAGCCAAAGGTACTATAATTCCTAGTGCTCCCCCTCTTCTATCCATTAATAATGGGAATAAATTTGAAGTTGAACCAAAACAAATATTGGCACAATGTTGGGCCAATGATGTAGGTGTCTTTACTTTAGAGCTACTAGTTAATGGTTTCATTGACCTTTACTAGAGGCCAGGTGGGAGTCTAATGATTTTCTTTGTGAGCAATTTTCTATGCTTCTCCTTGAGGATAAGGTGAGTTTTGAGGGGGAAATGCACTAACACAAGACCTCCTATATGCATCCACTTAAGGAAGTCACGTAGTTCTGTCATGCCTAGAATAGATCAGGGAGTTATGGTAAGTCAAGGACCATAATGCTAGTCATGTTCCCCCCTTTCCCCACTTCCCCACTACTGTATATATTTTCGGTCTCATGGTTATTTCCACTCTTTTGTTAACTGTCTCTTAGTTATAAATAGATCATTATGACCTATAGCCGTGATATCTTTGTACTTGGGAGTTTGCTCCTCTCCACATGGGCTACAGTGTCGAATGAATTGTGTTTCAGATTGTCATCCCATTACCTTTCAAATACTTTTCGTTTCTGATTCAATTTCATTAAAATCTTGTCTCATCTCCTATCAGACGACAATTCACTAGAATTGGTTCATTGTACTGTTTCTCTTAAATCTATACATAGCTTCAAGATGAGGGTTAAGAAAATTAATTCAAGCACACAGATTTTATTCTTCTATAAGAAAAAGACAACATTATATCTACACATTTAAAGATTGAATTGACCAAACAAATATCACACTATCAGCTCAACACTACTATAAAAATCTAATGTAATAAAACCTTCGAAAAAATGGGAATTGTATACAAGAACATCTTTGAACATTAGTGCTTGATAGAAATTAAACGTGAATATTGTCTGTGCATAACCAAATTAAAAAGAAAAGTGCATCAAATTTGGAATATAAAACGTATTCTTTTAACAAGATAAGAGATATTATTTCACAAACAATATGACTAATATGCATATGGAGAATGATACTACAGTACTATTTATAAAAGCTGTCTATAGGTTCTTCAATACTTGTCATGGAAGGATTATATTCATTAGTAGGTAAATGCCTACATACTTGACTACTTAAATTTAACTCAAGTGATTGTGGTTGGCAGATATTTAAGTATAAGCACTAAAATAAAGGCTTCTTAACAAGTTCTCAAAAGCATAAAAATAAATGCTCTCATTTGTGTGGTTTTTAATGTTAATTTTCATCTAAATTGATTTTGCTCGTATTTATTAAATAACATGTATTGAGCTAAAAGTGCGATCACACCGATGGAAGAAATTTGTTGAGTGTACAGAAAGTGGGAGCATATGAGAGTGGATTAAAAGGTGTAGCTATACTCGAGAATGTGTAGATGTACGGATTTGGCATATTCATGCGAGTCTTCTGAATAATAATTAAAATCAAATACATTTCTATAAAAGAGAAGAGAGATTATGGTAGAAGGGACTAAACACAATCCAAATCTATATATGTAGTTCCAAATCCTACCTCATCTGCAGTAACCATACTTTGCCGATTGATAAATATAAAGTACCTTTTCCTCTTTAAACCAGCATTTTTTATAATCTTATTCCGGAAATTTTTTAATGATGAAGAAGTATATATAGCATAGGAAGAGACATTCAGAGGAATTGTAAAATTTGCTCTTTGAAAATACGTTCGATAATATTGAAATTACGCTATATTTGTTATTTTCCTGCATTACAGATGAATTTTACATTCGTCCAATTTTCCAAACATATTCTACGTCCTCTCAGTGTTACCATTCAATTTCTCATATCAATGAGAATTTTGATACAAAGGAACAAAAAGAAAAATCAGAACTAAAATAGTAAGTTAAAATAGTTTATTAAAAATTTTAAGTTTTTATGACGTTGCTACACCAAATGCATGGCTGCATTTACAAGACCTTTAGTCACTTCATAAAAGAATCTCACAAGTTTAATATATGAAGTTTTATTGCATAAACATGTAGTTAACACATTTTAGCAAGAGTAATTTCAATATATATATATATATATATATATATATATTTGGTTTTATGGGAGAGAGCTAATTGGCTGAGTGTTAAGATTTTTTTTAATTATAACAATCAAATAATGTCTATGTTAATTCACACTTATCTCAACTGATTAATTTTTTTTTATTTAGTTAGAAGTAAGCATTCAAATTATGATTAAGAAGTTCACATAAATATATTCCTTATGATCTGACTCCCAAAACTATTGATAAACTTTAAATTTCAATTTATGATAATATATTTAATCATAAATTACATTATTTTTTAAAAAAACTAAGACTATATTATACATTCAACTTGCTGGCTAGGTAGATGATTAGTAGGGTGATCATGGCCGCTTATTAATTGGAACAATTACAACGAGAGACTTTAAGTTTGTAAAAATTATTTTTAAGAAGACTTAATTGTAATTTTTGGAGGACCTAGTTGTAATTTGGAAAAAACTTGATTATAATTTTGAGAAGACTTTAATTGTAACAAAATCTTTTCTTGTAAATTTTATATAGTTAAAGCTTAACGTCTTTTGGTTGTAATTTTCTCTTGTATATGAATATTCTCCTAAAAACACATGCTTCTCATTTACCCAACAGCATTGATATTCCTTTCTTAATAATGCAAAACCTCGCCAAAACCAAACTCATAACCGATAATTCTGATGAGAATAATGTATAATCCTATCCTAGAAAACTCACACCTAGCCATAATACACAACACTGTACAAATTAGTCGCATTAGTGTCATTGACGACCTCTTGCTGAACTTCCAACGCACTAAAATTTATATTATGCTACAATGCCATTAACAGACATCTTTTAATATATAGTCTTGTAGAAAGCATAGGTGGCACAACGTGTGAATCTCGTGCCTTCCTTATTTGTATTGGGATTTGTATTCTGCTCAGGCAGAACTCTACTACTAATTAATAACTGCAAATTTGTTCAGACTTAGCCAAGCAACTTTTCTAGTCAAGATATTTAAAGAGATTTCAAATTCTACCCCTTCCATATCCACGAACAAAACTACGCTTTAAGCATTTCGACTTCTCAAAAAATGACGCAGAAATCCTAAAACTTCCATGCGTCCTTTAATTTATAATAAATCTCACTTATATGGTGGCTCTGAAGCTCCATAACAGATTAAAGTTTTCCATAGTTGGCATCCAACATCAATTATCCTGTCGTCGCACTCATTTATCAAATCCAAGAAAATTTGAAAACCAATGCACTCACGACTCATCTTCAGCTACGAATCAATGCCATTTCAACCAGAAATATAGCACTAAAAACGATGCATAATTTAACAGAAAGACAGATAGAAATGGAACAAATTCACAGATCAAAAGAAAAGAGAAGACTTAAAAGAACTTAGCGTGCACCTTGTGCTGGCGAAATCGTAGAGCTTGTCAGTGCTGGAGAAGATCATAACTCCTACCTCAGCATCGCACAGGATTGCCAGCTCCTTCGCCTTCTTCAGCAAACCGTTCCTTCGTTTCGAGAACGTTACTTGCCTGCTTGTCGAATTGTCGATCCTCCTTATCACGATCTTCCCTCTCCCCATATATTTTTAAGCCCTAACTCGATCTTCCGGAAACAATTATTACTCCTATATGTCAAACAGATTCACGGAAAAAGTTTAAACCAAAATCGCAAAAATTAAAAGAAGTCAATCGATGAACTAGAGAGAGAAACATTTTTAAAAAAAAAATTCTAGCTGAGCTTTGGATGGAAAAGAAAATGACGGAAAATGAAAAAGGATAATCGGATTGATTTTCCGAGAAAGACAGCGAGAATCTAGAAAAAGAGAAAATAAAATAAATGGAAAAAAGAAAAGAAAGATGAGAGAAGAGAGAGCTTACTGGTGGTGAACGCTTTGATTATAAGAGACAAACCGAGGTTCCAAAACCGTACTGAATTCACATCAGCAGCAAGAGCTATATAAGGAAAGTGAGTAAAACCGCTTTCGTTGGTGGAGTTGAATCGCTCACCGGCGCGTAGAAAAACCACGTGAGGTTACCTAGATGGGGGCACGTGGCCCAATCAGCTTCTGACTCCTGAGAGGCGATTGGCTCGTTTTATATGTTTTTTTGAAATTCGTGCCGTCTCTCATACAGGCCGTTGACGCGTGCGACTACGAGATACTCGTGCTATTATAACGTAGTCACGCTTTTTTTCCGAGTGATTAACCGCATTTCAGATCATCTATTCATCCCTTAAATATATAACTTTTTTAAATTTAAATTTGATTAAAATGATGTAAATTTGATATTTTATTTTTTATTTAAATTATTATTAAAATTTTAAATTAATAGTTGAAAAATTATTTTTTTATATTCCATACCCTTTTAAATAAAAAAATAAAATTTAAAAATTGAAAATTTAAAATTTAAATCATTCAAATTTAATCTAAATAATTTAAATTAAGATGAATAAAGAGAAAATGAGTAGAGGGTCTAATTCAAATTAATCATGAAAGGTAAATTTCCTTTCTTTTTTTATTTGGAGCTTACACTATATTTTTTAAGAATGCTCATATCCCTAGAAGGCTGAGGTATTAGAAAAGTTAAGAATAAAAATAAAAATAATTATTATATTTTTATTTAAAAAATAATACAAAATAATAGATATTAGTATTAAATAATAATTATAATGACAGAATAAATATTATCAACAATTTTTTAATTTTATTTTTTTCCCAATTTGATACCAAAAGTGGTAGTTATTTACTGAACTTTTGTTCAAGAAAAAGATAAGTGGAACGAAAAGAAAACTCCAATTGAAGTATCGCACCAGAATAAAATACAAGTGAAATTTTCGCTGGGGCTATTTATATTTTGAAGTCATTCAATAATTGACTCGTTAAAATGTTACTAAATACGTCTCTCTTTTCTTTTCGGTAATGAATAAATTCATCTCTTTTTATATAAGTGAAAACATTAGTTTTTATTCATGAAAATCGTTCTTTCTTGGTAGAAAAGAAAGCTTTAGTGAGAAGACTATACAAGGAAGAGAGAGTGGAAAATCGAACATACATGTATCAAAACTCTCTGTCTCTTAATACTACTTAAAGTAAAAAGTTTTCAGGTAAAATTCCTTCCATTACATAATTTGTTCTCTTCATTAATCTCAAGTAAAACAACAATTTTTATATATAAATAAATTAAAACAGTTTAGTTTCTAAAACAAGCTTATATACAGGTTTAAAAAAATAAATTGATTACACAATAAATTCATAAAAAAGATAATAATGTTAGCCTAATTCAAAGAACAATAAAAATGAGGATAAATTGCCCAAAAGCCTTAACTCAAGTAGCATATCTTACAGATTTAAGTTTTAAAAAGACCTAATATATTTACGTTTTATTTCTACTATACCTTTCCTCTTTCCTTTTTTCTCTTTTCCTTTCAAGGTATTGTGCCTCTCTTGTAATAACAAAAAATTGTGGTAAATTCCTTTTTCTTCTTTTAAGAGATACCCAAAAAATACAAATCCTCTTAAAATTAAAATATGACCAAATACCCTTAAAAATTATTAATTTCTTTTTACTAAAAATATAACTTATTACAAATATATTTTATACTTGTTTTAATCTTATTTATTTTGTTATAGAAACTATAAATTCAATTTATTTTAATTTTTTATTAAATTTATGACAATGCTTATGTTTATTAAAATATATTTAATACAGATTTTATCATTAAAATTACATTATTACTGATATATTGGCTAAAAGAGTTATGTTGTGAATATGTTATTTATTTATAATAATCACTTTTTTATCAAATAATTTTACAATTTGTTAAATTTAAAAAACTAACTAGTTTAGCTCAGTAAAATATATATTTAATACTATATATATATATATATATATATATGAATGTATTTTGATTAAAATATGTGTAATTATAACCTATTTGTATTATAAAAAGATAAATATAATGATCTTTTGATTTTATAGAAAGAGAATATAATTTTTTAAAACAAAAAATAATTAAATTATATAGACATTTCTCATGAGAAAAGAGTGTAATTTATTAAAAAAATCAATAAATCTTGGCTCAGGTGTTCTAGAATGAATTTTAGGATAAAAAGAAAAAGTTAAGTTTGAAATCAATTGGAATATTTTTTTAAGAACAGTAAGAAAATAGGACTCTTATTTTAGAAGAGAAATATTATAGTTTAAGTTGCCCGAAGTCCTGTTCACATTGGTAGGGGAAAAAACATATTATTCAAGATTCCCGTATATCATATATAATGTAATGTTATCCTTTATCTTTTTCTCATGCCTCTATTTCATCGTGCCGATTTAATTCTTCTCTTTATCAATTCGCCTGTGTATGATCTTACAGTTTTTGTTCTGTTTTGTTTTTCTAAGTCTTTAGAATATTTGATTTTTATAAGGTAGTCATCAGTCGCACCAAAATTACTACAGTAGTTCACACTAGCGTGGCTTTTCTTCCTTTGTAGGTTTTAATAATTATAACTTTTTAATGAGTTTTGTCAAGTGCGACTTTTATTTTTCTTACCTTGATTGATTTTTTTAAGCCTTAATTCAAAAAATTATAGAAGAAATTCACATAAAATAAATGATATATATAATCCTCAAGTGAAGCGAGTTCATCGAAAAAATTTTAAAATAATATGGGCAGAGTAAATTACATGTATTATCTCAAATAGAAATAACATTTGAGGGAGGCAGCTCATCCTCATCCTAACGTCGCTGCTCCACTGCTTACCAAAGTAAAAGGAGCACATTTAGTGCTCTAAAAAGTCATTCAGTAAATTGAATATCCGGAAGGCTCTTTTATATATCACAGCTTTTTTCCCAGGCTCCAGTATCATATATAGTAAATTTTTTTTAAAAAAAGTGAATGTAACAGTGTAAAAAGTTTTATCCCTTAAATACAACACTAGCTTTGAATTTTGAATTCAGAGTTTTTGTTTTTGTTTTTGATTATAAAGTTATTTTATCTATTCACATCAAATAACCTATGAAATTTGCAATATTTAAAAGTATAACAGCGACTCATTATCGTCTAGTATAAACAAATAAAATAATCTTATATAAAAAACAAGACAAAAATTTGATTTTCAGAAAAAGTATTGCATTTGTGGATATAATCTTTAGGTTGTTGCATCTGATTTTTTTAAAAAAATTATTATTGTATATGGCTCAAAATTTGTCTTTCGTATATTAGGTGAAACTTTAGCACCTACTTAATAAAAAAAAAATTCACTGATGCCATTTTTAAAGCCGTCTAATGTGGTTTTTTCTTTTGTTTGAAGCATGTTATTAGCAAGGGAAGAATGTGTCAATAATTTTATAGTAGTATGAATCAATAACATTAGTTAATAATTTACGTAAAAATAAATTTAGAATACAGAGATATTAAATGTCCAAATATCATATAGTCTTACTTTTTAAGTGTAATGGCAGCATATAGTATAAGCATTCAAGGGTTGCTAAAATATATGTCACAATAATATTGACATTAATTAATTCCTCTCTTAAACAAAGTTTACCTTTATTAACTAGTAAGTGATGACAACAAATGCATAATAATTCTGATCTATATATTAATGGTAACTTAATCAATATCATAATATGTACTCTACAATACTATTTAACATTGCAGTTTTCATATAAAAAAAGTGTGTGTGTGTGTGTGTCTAATAAATGTATATATGATTTTTTTTTTAGTTTAATAAGTAAATTTTATCAATTTCTAATAAACATATATATAATTTTTAACCTAAAATTTGTAATTATCATTATTACACAAATTCTACAAAATATTTTATTTTTATTTTAATAGTCACATATATTAGAAGGGGCCACTTCATTGAGGCGCACGAAGATCCATATATACTAGATATTCAAGTTATAGTAATGCAAGAGGCTCCATAATTGAGGTTAAATCACGTGTAAAAAGTCCACTATTATGATAATATCTAATCAAAGACCATCAACAACCTTTATTGATGTGGTGGATTAATATTTAATCCGAGCACTAACACAATAATTAACGGACCCTAAAGGTTTATCTGGTGCAATATGTATATGTGCAAAGCCAGGCGCGTCAAATTAAGGGACCCCATGCCATGTGCAAAAACTCGCCGAGTTCTCGCCATCCGAAGTACGATGAAGCGAAGAGGACACCTGTCACTTTTTTTATTTGGGGAATGGGAAATAAAGCCTCAGAAAGAGATTTCCTTTTTTCTGTTTTTTTAAGGTTTCCAAATCAGGAAATCGGTGACCGTGCCTTTCGCTGCTTTGGGGTTGCCAAGGCACCTGATTCTCCCTCTTTTTGGTAAGAAGTTAAGAGAACCTCAGATTTTGATTTCGATACTCTTTGTCCCTCTTTGCGAACAAAAGTGGTTTTTGCACTGTTGGCACTGGGAAAAACAATTCTGATCACCCTGAATCCACCAAAATATTCTGGGTTCATCATGCATGGTTAAGGGAAAGATAATTGCCATTTTTATATATTGTTTAGTTCCCTACAAAATGAGTGCATTATGTTGGATAACTTCCTCAAACGTTAAACCCAACAATGTCTAGTAATTGCAGAAACAGTCAAGTGGTATAAAATTGTTATTTAAAAAAATGCTATTTATTTGGTGTACGAACTATATAATTTGCAATTCTTGTAGAGCTCTTTAGTAAATTTCGTCCACTCTCTGATTGTTACATTAAAATATAAGATAAAAAATTTATAAATTTGACAAATACAGGTGTAAAATCATAAAAGAATCTCACGTATATTACTAACATCTGGTAATATTAAAAAAAGGATTATTTTTATTACTATCTCGCTAAAAAAATGATGTGGTAAGAAATTTGAATTTATTTCAATTTGAGTTACTTAAATGCTGAAATATGATAAATAAGATGTGTGTTTAAATAGAAAAGCCAATGACCTGTTCCAATCAATCCACCAACTTGCCAATAACATTATGTTTTCTTATATCATGATTAATTATATTTATATTCTATCTTTGCGATGCAATTAAAGTACAATTGAAACTATATGGCACTAATGCTGGTGCAAAAATGTTGAGCCGATCTAATGATTACGCCAAAATTCATCGTTATCCTTGACCTTTTAGGCATACCATGCCTATTAACAATTTCTTTTACTTTATTGTCTCGGCACTTTTATTTTTGCTCCTTATTTCAAGAGCAAAAATTGCTAGACCCTATATATATATATATATAAGCTCAATAATAAGAACCGAACTCAAATTAGGAATGCTCTTTCTACAATGAATGTATCACATTTGGGTCAAAAGTACAACCCCTTGACTCTAGATAGGCAATCAAGAAAAGGACAAATTAGAGAGGAGAGAACTATAGAGGAAGAAGGTTAGTACCCAGAGAAAGATTATCTTATCTCATTATGACCCATACTCTTATGTAGATATGTCCTTATATACCTTTACTTTCTCTCACTTTCCATGTTTTCTTTCTAATTCTATTACTTCTCCTCATGTTTTTCATCGAGTCACGCAGATCTTCATTCTTCCCATCTTCATCTATTGTAATAGCTTTAATGTGTGCCTTAGAGTCCAACTCAATGCTAACTTGGCAAGGATGAATCATCACATTGCTCATCCCCATTAAGAGTGACCTTGTCCCTAAGGTCGAAATGTGGGTATGTAGAATGAATATGAGAAACAATTTCCTAAGTTGGTGTGTTAAAACCATCCGAATGAATAATAACTTGGTCAACCTAAGAATTTTTTATCTTGACAGTACACAAATCCAAAACTGTTATTAAAGATGCTATTGGAACATCATCTTCAATTCATGGGGGTAGAGGTGCAGTAACTTGTGTAGGATCTCCATGGAACTTCTTGAGAAGTGTTACATGAAAAATTAGGTGTATGCGAGCATCCAAAGGAAGTTAGAGCTGATAAGCAAGAGCACCTATGCGTTTAAGAATCTGAAATGGGCTAAAGAAGCGTAACCCAAGTTTTTCATGGTGGTTTTGGTGCACTAAAGTTTAACGATAGGGATGTAGCTGGACAAAAACCTAATCACCTTGTTGAAACTTGAGTTCAGTGTGATTTTTATCAGCAAAATGCTTTATACATTCTTGAGTTCATGAAACATTGAGCCTAAGCTAATCAAGAATGGAGTCACACAACTTCAATTGCCGAAATACATCCCAAGAAGTGTCATCAGCATATGGTAGGAGAGTTCCGCCCATATACAACCTTAAATGGTGTCATCCCGATGGCTGTATGAAATTAAGTGTTGTACCATAGCTCCGCCTAAGGAAGATAATGATACCATTGCTTAGAATGATCATGAACAAAGCACCTTAAGTACATTTCCAAGCAATGGTTGAGTGCTTTGGATTGACCATCCATTTGTGGATGGTAAGAAGAGGACATACGTAGAGTAGTACCTTACAATCGAAACAGATGATGCCAAAAAGAACTAGTGAAAGCACGATCTTAGTTAGATACTATGAATTGAGGAATCCTATGTAATTTGACCACAGTTCACATGAAAGCTTTAGCAATAGATAGACTGGTATATGAAGTCTTGAGAGGAGCAAAGTGAGCATACTTTGACGGTTTATCAATCATGACTAAAATAATGGTGTACCCATAAGAAGACAAAAAGGAGGTGAAGAAATCCATCGCAATTTCTTCCCAAATAGCATTTAGAAGAGGTAGTGGATTGAACAAGCCTGAAGGGTGCAATTGTGAGGTTTTGGCACGTTGACAAACCAAGCAATGATGTATAAAATGCTTAATGTCATCACAGGCTAAAAGAAATTAGCTGCAATTATGTGGTAAGTACGACAAAAACCAAAGTGGCCCCTAATAGGAGAGGAGTGGAATTCGGTAAGGATATGATCAATCAAAACTTTGGAGTCGCCTAGTAATATGAGCCTCTGTTTCCAAAATAATAGCTCACCTTATAATGAGTAATGGGGCATGGAAGTGAGATTGTAGTAAAACAAATAGATTAAATGTTGTACGGAGGGAGAAGAACAAACTTTTATTATAATGTAGTTGATGAATGTGGTGATGGGAACTGTAAGTGCCATGTAGCAAGATCTTGATAGTGCATTGATAGCTAAGTTAAACTTTCCCAGTTTGTATTCAATAATGTAATTGAAACCCAACAATTTTGGAAGTCATTCTTCTTGCTCAGGGGTTTGAATGATCTAAGTAAGAGATGTTTAAGACTATGCTGGTTGGTCCGAATAATAAAGTGATATCCCAATAAATAGTGGCGACATTTAGCCACAACTTCAGTGATGGTGTAAAGCTCTCGGACATAAGCAAATTTGGATTGCATTCTCTTTGAAAAATATGCAATTGGGTGCCCCTCCTAACTAAGTATGGCACCAATCCCATAACCTGAGGTGTCTATTTTAAATAGAAAGGACTTGAAGAAATCAGGCAAAATAAGGGCTGGAGCTTGTGTGATGGCCTCCTTGAGTGCTTCAAATGCAGTGGTAGCTACTGATGTCTAATGAAAATTGTCCTTTTATAGTAGCTGTGTAAAAGGAGCTGCTATAATGGCATAATTATGGATAAATCTATGATAATATCTAATAAGACCCAGAAATCCACACAATTGAGTAATGTTAGTGGGTATAGGTCAATTCAGAACTGATTTAACCTTGTCTTGATCCATTTCAACTCCATCATATGATACAACATGTCCAAGATAATTTATACGTGTTTGGCCAATAGAGCACTTCGAGAGCTTAGCAAAGAGATAGTTGTCCTATAAACATTTTAGTACCACAACAAGATGCTCCAAATGTGATTGCCACGTACCACTATAAACTAAGATATCATTAAAGAAGACTAAGACAAATTTGCATAAATATAATTGAAATATTGCATTCATCAGGGATTGGAAAGTTGGGGGGGCATTTGTAAGCCTGAAAGGCATAACAAGCTGCTCATAATGGCCATGGTGAGTATGAAAGGTTGTTTTAGCTTTGTCTTCTGGTCTTACCAGTATTTGATGATAACCTGAACATAAATCAAGCTTGGAAAAGAATTTTGAACATTTTAACTCATTAAGTATCTCATTAATAGGACAGGGGTAGAGAAAGGACTAATACCAGGTTGAATAATTCCATCATTGAGCATATCAGCCACCATCATTTCAATGATGCCTTTTTAAAAGTGAGGATAGTGATAAGGTTTGACTTTGACTCCTTTTAAAAGTGAGGATAGCGATAAGGTTTGACTTTGACTAGGCCCACTCCTTCATGAAGTGTAATGGCATGAGCATGAGGCTTGGATGGAGGAAGGCCGTGAGAGATATCAAAGATTGATGCATACTAATGTGAGATGGCCTGTAAGTTCGAGGGTGTGTTGTCTAATAGTTGGAGTAATGATGATTTGTCAAGCTCTAAACTAAAACCCTGTAACATATAGAGTTCTACTATTGCCTTACCCTGTGTTTGGATGAGGGAGGAGAAAAGTGAAGGGAGAGAACAGAAAAATGAGGAAAAAATATTTTATTTCTACCTGTTTGGATAGATAGAAAGAAAACGAAAAGAAAACTCATTAATTTATAAAAATAATAATTTTTATTATACAATATTAATGATTTTTTATTAAATGAGATATTTAAAAAA
Source organism: Erythrophleum ivorense (assembly GCA_026724425.1). NCBI lineage: Eukaryota > Viridiplantae > Streptophyta > Magnoliopsida > Fabales > Fabaceae > Erythrophleum > Erythrophleum ivorense. Next base: position 120,104 of record JAIUCV010000129.1, read on the forward strand.
AATTATATTTTAAATATAAATTAATTATTTTAAATTTATACATATACATATACATATATATTTTTTAAAAAAAGTAAATTTATAGAAATCACATTTCAATTTAAAAAAAATTAGTTAAATAAAAAAATTAATTTAAAAATTACTTATAAATTATTATTTTAATACAATAAAAATAATTATTTATTTTAAAATTTTGTAAATATAATTTTAATATATATTAATTAATTTAAATATAATATATATAAATATAATAAATATTTTTTAATTATATTTATATTTTATATATAATGTATTATTATACATAAGCATTATATATTAAATAATATATATATATATATATATATATATATATATAATGATGCATTGCCACAAGCTGGTAATGCATCATTTTTCAACTGAATGGTAGTTGGTATATATATTGACTATCATTTGGTTAAAAGCTTTCAACTGCATTGTAGTTGGAATTTTTTTAATATATAAATATTTTTTAAAATTTTAATATTAAAAAATATATTATTATTTTGTAAAATATATTTATTATTAAATATTTTTACAATAAAATTTTTAATGAATAATTATAATATTAATTAATTAAAATATTAAAAAATCAAGGTGAAATTAATACTTTTAAAAAATTTAAAATTGTCTTTAAATTTTTTACTACAAACAATTATATTGCAGTAAGAACATGTTTCTGACTGTTTTTTAGTCAAAAATTATAGTCGAAAATACGTTTCTTAATATTATTTGAATTACTTTGTTTAATTTTAAATGTGTATTTTAATAATTTTTTAAAAAAATATTCAACAATAATTTTAGATGCAATTGGAAATACATTTCTTAATATTATTTAAATTACTTTATTTAATTTTAAGTGTGTACTTTAATAATTTTTTTAAAACATTATTCAACAATAATTTTTTCTATTATTTGAACTTTTTAAAAATTGGTTTCCTTTTTTTCATTAGTTGGCTAAATTTTTTTTTAATTGAAATGTGGTATTTTATAAATTTAGTTTTTTTGAAAATTCATTATTCTTATTTCTTTTTTAAAATATATATGTAATCAGGCGAAAATGAAAGAGTGGCAAAGTTTTTTTCTCTAAAATCTCTCCATATTTGGAAAGAAAATTTGTTGGTGGAATCCATCATCATTTTCTCCCATACTTTTCTCTTTCTCCTAATTTTCTCTTTGATCCAAATGATAGAAAATCTATTTTCTCTCTTATTTTCTCCTCTAATTTTCTCCCCATCCAAATAAACTGTTAGTGTGCATAATGCATTACATCGGGTGAAGCTGAGCTATTTTGCACCCTAAAGGCCTTTCTTTAATCAACATGACAAATTGATTATTAAGATAAAACTTTAGGGTGGTAGTACTGTACTCAGCAATATAAGCTTTTAGCGTGGCCAACCATGTAGCTCCAAGCACTACTTTAGAGCCTTCCACCAAGAGCACATAAACCTGACAGGGCAGTTTGTGCCCTTGAATTCATAAGGGAAGCCCACGAATGACTCCTTCTCCTTCTAGTAGTTGACTATTTCCTACCATTACTTGAAGGTTAAGGACATGTTCGATGGGTAATTTCAGATAATGTGCTATGTGGGGTTAGATGAAGTTGTCCGAGCTTCCTCTATCGATCAATACCTTGACCTTGGTTCTATGGATGAGACCTATAAACCTGATGGTGGTAACACTGAAGGACCCTTGATAAGCGCAAAATGATAAATGAGCGACAGGGGAAATCCCATTTGCCATAGTGAGTGGCATCTCCTTTGGTATGTCTTATGGTTCCTCTTTTCTTGTCACTTTAGGCTCGAGTTGCATGATCATGAAGTGATGGTTTGGACATTTATGATTCTAGGAGTATTTCTCATCGCAAGTGAAGTATAATCCTTTATCTTGGCGCAATTGCATCTCTGCTAAGGATAACTTCTTAATTGAAGGCAATGGCTTTGTGGAGGGAGTGGGTAGTAGTAGAGGTAAATTTTTCTTCGAAGTAAAGTTTATGGACCCCACACTAACAGTCAAATTCAAGCTTGCATTGTTGAAGTGAACTATTGGATTCTGAACATTGGAGATCTGGGGTCTTTGTGTTATTGAAATTATAGTTTGTCTTTCATCGTACAATCAAGCAAGAGACACAACCCATAATAAAGTAGCAAGGGATTGGGGCACCTCGTCCCTTTTAATTTCGAGTTTAAGCCCACTTATAAAACAATCTAATAGTGCGTCCTTAGATAGCCCAGCACCTCGCTTTCCCGATACCATGAAGTTTGAATAATATTGGGCCACAAAGTCTACTAAGGTTAGTTTCGACAATTTGGTCCGAGGACTATCAAACTGCATCCGTATTGTTCTTCAATCGCCTGAGCTAGGATCGTCTAACTGGGAATTTAATTTGCCTTCCGCAACATCTGAAACCAGGGCATAACATTTCCTTCCGTATGTACTATCGCAATGGTAAGCCTTTAAGGATCTAGTGTTTCATAGTAAAAGAAAAATTGTTCAACTCTAAATAACCAATTCAAGAGTTTTGTGTCGTCAAACCTCGAGAAGTCCAACTTGATTTGCCTTATGTGAATTGTTGGATTGTATCCTCTATTTTAAGAAGTATAGCTTGCTCTCCGAGAATGTGAGCTTGATTTCGTTACCGTGGGCCTATTTAATTAATCTATGTTCCAAGTTAAGGAATCCACCATTCATAATAAGGTTGTCATGGAACTCTCGATATGATTCATTCGGGCTATGTTCTCTGAGTTTCAACATGTGTGAGCTTCAATAATGATTTGCAACTCACGATCCCTTTATTTTAATGATTCTAAAATCTGTTTCAACGTCTCAATAAATTGGTTCTTCTCTTCATCTACCCATTCCATAAATTTCTTAATATTAGTGGCCATTTTCTTCATTTGGGTATTTTTTGTCATGTTCGACTCTCGATGAAAACACCAAAATATTATGAACAATTATGATATAACTCAACGATCAGAATCGAACTCGAATTAGGAATGCTTTTTCTACAATAAATGTAACACATTCGAGTCAAAAGTGCAACTTAGATAGGCAACCAAGAAGAAAGGAAGAATTAGATAGAAGAGAATTATAAAGGAAGAAGGTTAGTATTCCAAGGAAAATTATCTCATCTCACTGTGACCCCTACTCTTGTCCTTTTATACCTTCATTCTCTCTCACTTTCCATGTTTTCTTTCTAATTTTGTTACCCCTCCTCACGTTTCTCACCACGTCACGCAGACCTTTACTCTTCCTATTTTTATCGGTTGTAACAGCTTCCACATGTGCTTTAGAGTCCAACTTACTGTTGACTTGGCAAGGATGAGTCATCACATATATATATATATATGCTCCAAAATTGTTAGACTCAATTTTCTTCTATTTTTCATTAAACGACGTGCCAATACTCTAGTTATGCTATTTGGATGACATCTGCCGAGATGAAATTATTGATAGCTACAAACTATAGTGGCAGTCTATCACCAATTTTGATGCCTCGTAGAGAAATCCAATATTAGTTGGATTGCATATCGCTTATAAATAGGGAAACACCTATTTGCCTGCCACCACTTGCCCTTGCTCCTTCTGTCCTTCAGTCCAGCATGCAATTTTTTTTTCAAAACGCGCGTGTGCACGTGTGTGTGTTCAGGGAGTGAGATATTATGATGTGACCATTTTGACAAATTTTCTAACAAAATGTGAGGAGGGAGGCAAGTTTTATGAATAAAATAAAATAATATTAAAAAAAAGAAATAAAAGACACTTAAGAAGACAAATTTTAAATGATGTAATCTCGCGTTTTCAGTACCAACACTCTTTGGGTGCAGCGCTTTTGGTAGTGTTATGTCCAAAAGCTTGGGAATTAAATTGAAGGCGTATATGTCACACTATGATCGACTGCTGCCACGTGATGCCCACGTGAACATTAGCCAATCGAGATATGCACTTCGCATTTCGCAAGCACAAGCTTTCGGCTTTTTCTACTTGTGAAGACTGATGAGTTGTGAATCCAACATCCCAGTGGCAAACATCTTTGGACAGGACCCTCAGGTTGTGACTGAAACCTTCCATAATTAGAAGGGATAATTAACATGCGTGTGACTAGCAAATTAGCATCCTAATAATAATTTGAAACTATTGATATTTGATAATATGCGGTCCTTTTTTATTAATTACTCCAACTAGTCTCTCACTTTCTTTAAAGATTAAAGTATGCTTCCTTTTTTTAGATATATTTAAATTACACACCCTCCCGCCTATCTTGAAATTTTATATTTTTCTCTATTAAAATTAAAAGATGTTTTACAATTATCTCTCTTATGAGAAAAAATTATTATAATTACACTTATTTTGATCAAAATATTCTTATATATATTATTTATATAATATAATAAGTATTAAATATATATGTGTTAGACCAATGTAATAAATAGTCAATTTTTAAAATTTAATTAAATTTATAATTTTCAGAAAAAAATAAATTAATATTGAAATAAAAATTTTAAAATATTTTTAATAATTTATATTTTTCATCAAAGAAGTTAATATTACTCTTAAAAATATTTTAATCATATTTTAGTTTCAATAAGGTTTATATATAAATTTTTATAATATAAAAAAGAGTTGAATAATTTAAATATTTTTAATAAAGAAAAGAATATTTTATTCATTTTTGTTTCATTTTAAATATCGTATTACGGTAGTTGCATCAATAAAATTAATTTATCAGGATTTTGAACCTGTTCTTTCCATGATACATTTTTAGCGTACTTTTTTAAGAAATTGTAAATAAACGAAATTATCGTGTAATTACATATATATATATATATATATGTGTGTGTACATTTACACTCTCTTCAAACAAGAGATTATTATCCCTTTTATATCTTAAATTCAAAGTCGAGAGAAACAAACCCCGCATTTTAATTTTAACTAACGTCCTAAGCGTTTTACATTTGTTTACAAATATCAGAACAATGACTAATGATTTTTTCAAATATATAATGATATAAACAATTAAATATAAATGTTCTCATATATAAATTATTCAATAATGAAGAGAATATTTTTCTTTTTCTGGACATATGCATGAGAGGGTCTAAATGTTCGTCGTTCGATTTATGTCTCCTCTCATTTCTTATTCTCTGTTATCAAGATTTAGTGCCCCTTTTCTATCCAAAAAAAAAAAAGAAATTCTTCTTACAAATTACTTTGATTTTTATTATTAGGCTATTTCTAATAACTATATAAGATGGCGGTCAAAAAGTTGAGACTTGGTTCCGAGGGCCTTCATTGATCATCTCGTCGGGGGTCCGGCGCTGTTGCTCCTTGCTACAGTGGTTGGCTTTTGATTGGGCAAAGTCACGTGAATGAGTTGGAGTAAGTTAATAAGATTTTAGGAGATTTTTGCGTGGTGTATGTACGTTTAATAGATATGATTTATTATATATATAATTTATTTTTTACAAATTAGATTTAGATTGTTAAATATATGTACATTTAGTATATTTCAAAAAAAAATTTAGATTCAATTGTACGAGAGAATTATTTGATAAATGGGATATTATTGAAAACTTATATCATATTTTAAAAGAGAATATTCGTCTAAGAATTTTGGTTTAAGTAATATTTCTCTAACTTATATCACAGTTTTAGAGAAATTTGATGTATTTGGACTCAACTTCTACCTTGTTTTTCTTTTTTTCCCTTCTCCCATTTTTTTTTACAAGGCCTTATGCTTTCATTGTAACAAAAAATAAAAGAAAAGAATTTATTTATTTTGATTAAATAAAATATTTTTCAAACAAAAAATTATTCTCAATAATAATAGAAGTAATTTTTTTATTGGAAAAAAATTTAAACTTTTCATTTAAAACAGAAACAAAAAACTATTTTTTAAGACAACTGTACTTTTCACTTAAAATAATTAATTATCATAATTATTTTTAATTGTTTATCTATTCTTTTAAATATGTGTTTTTTTAAGTAATATAATAGTGAAAAAATATCTTTTTAGAAGATTTACTCAAACAATAATGTTAATAGAAATGTTTGTTAAATGATTTTTTTCAAAAACAAAGTGCTTCTTTTTTATAGTATTTTTTATAAAATTATATAAAAAAATTATATCAACCTAGAAAAAATCTACCACAATTTCAAAGAGGGGTAGGCAAAAAGGGCAGGAACCACGCCGATCGATATTACAAGGGATTCAGTATGTTTTGCAAAGTGAAAGATACATATAATGGAAACAGGACAAGTGTCAATCATCAGCCAAATGATTACCTAATTAAGGAAGAAGAGGGTAAGAGATCCATATCCATTCACCTTTCTACAGTGAAAGATCTTTCGAACTCAGTACTGATGATAAAGTTAATAATTTAATTTGTTTAAAAGATACAAATAACTTGAACATTATAATGTATAAAAATTATTTTTTTTAACTTTTCTCTTTAATGATTATGTATTATTCATTTACATCATTTTCAAAATTAATAAATATACTCTATGCTTCACAAAAAATTAACCTACAATCTAATATTACTTTATATGCAATTAAGGAGGGGATCTTTGTAACAACTCTCTCTCTTAATTAATGGTAAACGATTCTTTTAAAGTTACTTCATTTGGGGGATTGGTGTTTACCAATAGAGGTAAATTAACTTTTTTTTTTCTTTCCAATTAAGAATGGAGATGCTTTTTGGAAAAAATATGAGCATTGGCTACATGGTTTTTTTTTGTGTGTCATCATCATCATCATTGTTATTGAGGAACTTGGAGATGAGATTATTAAGTCAACTTTTAGAAGACTTAGACCAGAAGAAATAACCTCCTCCTTTATTATTCCCCAGAGATTAGCAATTAATTAATATTTGATAATAACTCGTGTAATAGGACAATAATAAAAGAAAGGTGTCATTCCTATAAAATATTTTTATCTTGATGGACATTATGTCTATGTTGGTAAAATCAATAGTCATTTCATTTGGGATTGTGACCTCTCTAGGTGTGATTTCAATTGTGGTTGTCATATAGATAGCTAAAAAGGTCTAAAAGATAATGAGTACAGACTATGAGACTCTGTAGCCATAGTAACATGGAAACAAAAGAAAAAGCTAAGCTAGGATCAAGGGTTTTATTCTCATTCAAAGAAAAACCATAACCATAACGATGATTATGATAATAATAAATCAAAGCCTAGTTTAAGACTTTCTTGGGTAGGTATAAGGAATCCTAGCTCAAAGCCTAGATCTATATGTGAATTGTTAAGAAAATTTAGTCATGAAGACATTTTACCAAAACTTGAGCTTGCTATTTTCCACAGATTTTACCACAGCCTATTTTTTATATGATATTCTCCTCTTTATCACAGAATTATGAGTCAAAATTTCCTCTTATGAAAAGAAGAATCAATTCTAAAACTAAGGTCACATATAAACTGTTTTCTACACCCACCCTAAATGAAATGGCCATTGATTTCACAAATATAGGCATAATGCCCATAAAGATAAAAATATTTTATAAAAATGATGCCTTTTTTTTTTGTTGCTATCTCATAACAAAGAGTGATCATCAAAGATTGATTGATTGCAAGTTTTTGAGGAATAGTAAAGAAGGAGGTTCCTTTTTATGGTTTGGGTCTTATAAAAACTAACTTAACAATCCCATTTTCAAGTTTCTCAATGATAAGTGGGCGTTAACATGGAAAACCTTTTGGCCACTATGAAACTTCTTTTCATAATTAGTAATCCATTTTAAAGACATTAGTGCAGGAATTCTTCTTTAAGAATTTGTTTTGATATTTGGATGATGATAGTATGATCAGATCTATTAAAAATTATGTATAGAATATCATCAGTCGTATTTGGAAATTAGAAAACCATATCATGATTTTAAATATGGTAGATCATTTGGTGATGGAGAATGGCTAGAATGGCACTTTTATCTCATTCAATTCTTATGATCTGGATTTGCACTTTAAGTTTCGTTAGAAGAGTTGGATCTAAATATTTTATGTTGAATTTAGGCACAATGGTAAGAATGGTGATTCTTCCATTAAGAGTGACAAGAGCTGCACCAATTAAGGCATTCTAGAATAAAGTTTAAGTAATATCAAAGTGGGAGACTTAGGCTATTGTTGCTATCCCTTTTTGTTTATGAAGAATGAGGACTAATATGATGGCTCCAAGGTAGAAGTGAGTAGTGAGAATTTCCAAAGTAATATACTATTAAACTTAAGTTGATTTTAACCCACACTAATCTATTTTTGTTTCTTGAACAATTTCTTTGATAGGAACTCCTCTAAGAGATATAAGTTTTCTGATGGAGTGGGTAAAAGTGCGATTCTAGTGATAAAATTCATAAAGATTAAGGATAAGGGTAATGGTTACATTAAGGAAAATTTCAACAGGGATATGGGTGATTTATACCAAGTTATCTATTTTATTGAAAGCATGAGATATACAAAAAGAGAGAATAGATCTAGGAAAGAAAAGGGAAAAAGATAGTTTTACAGGTTCAAAGAATTCTTCTATGGAAGACATAGTGAAGGAAGCTTTGTCCATGAAAGGTGAGAAGTTCATAAGGAAGCCTTGTATCCAAGTTTGTCTTTGTAATAAAATTCAATGTTTTCTATGAATTCCTTTTGAAAGTCTTCTTCTTCTTTTGAAATCTTTCCTAGTTAAAATTCTTATGACTATCTTACTTATATGAGTATGCTCTACATTTACCTATTCTTCACGCTACCAGTATAGTGGTGAGAACCATTTGAGGAGAATCTAAATATTGGAATTATAGTTTTTAGCTTGACAAAGAAAATTGTAAATTAAGAAAGGAAAGAATTCAATGGCACCTATATAGAGAGCAATGAATGCCCATAAATACCAAAGTGTATCATCAATAACAAAGGTGCAAATCCTAAAAAAGATGAGAAAGAGAGTTTGTAGATTGAAATAGGATGGATAAATAGATAAGGAAGAGTCATTAAGGTATCAATGAAGATAATAGAAAAGAGATTTTTCATTAATTTTTTTACTTTAGCAGTTGGTTTTTTGGAACAGAGGGACAATTTTTTTAGTTTTAAGCTGTAAGAGGAAGAGGATGGTGGATGGTATAGTTAGAAATGGAGTGAACCATAAAGATTAAAACAAACTAGCTTTGCTGTTATGACCAAGTTCACTATTTTAGGTTGAGGAAGATAATATGATATAAGATTTGTGTAACCCTTAATATGTTGAATCATGAATTTATAGCGTGAGAACTAATCCTTCCATCTGAGTAATTGTTTGTTGAGTAAGACTTTCTTTTTTGAATCTAAAATCTTAGGAAAAGATGAATTATCCATCCAAGCCACAAAATCATAGAGGCTAAAATAAAAATTGAATTTTTTGATTCCCTTTTTGATAGTTAAGGTCTCATTGTAGATAACATGGTAATGCTTTTTAGAGTTTGCTTGTGTGACCACAATAGTATTGTTTACCATCTTCTTCTATAAGTACAACTCCCCAAAAATCATCACTAACCAATATGAAGTATTCTTTTTCCTTTGTCAGGAATCTTTAAGGGCAGAAGATTTTGTGTGATCTTTTTTATATGCTTTACAGCTGTAGATTGTTCTTATCCCAAGGTAAGGGATTTTTCTTTTTGAAAAGTTTAGATAACTGGCTAGTGTGATTGAAAGCATGAGAAATAAAATCTCAAATAAAATTGACTATTCTAAGAAATTGTTAAATTTTCTTTAGAATAAGGTCTTTATCTAAAAAGTTAAGTAGTTTTTGGACAATGTGTAAGACTAAATAGTAATGTCAATTGGATATATTCATTCCAAGGAATTCAATTTGGGTTTGGCTTAATTGACTTTTGCAAGTAAAAGCATGATCTTATACTGTTTAATGATATCTAGAAATTGCTGAATGAGTTTTTTATGATCTTTTTCATTTTTAAAAAAGAGAAGAATATCATTAATATAAATAAAAATATTATGCAAATAAGTTTATATATCTTCATCATTGCTTTTTGGAAAAGAGATAATACTACCTTAAGACCAAATGGCTTAATTGTCTATTGATATTGAGCATTTGAAATACAAAATGTCATCTTGTATCTTTCAAAATGATCAATGCCCAATTGCCAAAAACTTGCTTTAAGATCAAACTAAAAGAAAACTCTTGCATCTTTAAGAAAAACTATTTGTGAGCTGATTTTCAGAAGAAGAAACTTATCATCTTAAAGAAACATATTTAAAGGTTTATAATCAATGACCATCCTTTTTTTTTCTCTTTTTTGTTCTAACTTTTTTTTAACATAAAAAGCTTAACATGTCCAATCTGATTTGATAGATTCAATAAGACATTGTTTCAATAAAATAAAGATGTACATTATTCTCTGACAAGAGCTAAATCATTTAAATTTATTATTGGGTCTAAAGCTTACCTTTGTAGGATTGACATCCTTATTCCTTTTAAAAGGAAATTAGATTAACAAAAGTCTTGCTTTTTCCAAAAGGGGGAAGGATGATTAAACTGATCATGGCTCTTTGGACAAAATTTCATAAGTTAATTTCTGATTTCCTTATACCCATAAGGGATTTGTGTAAGTTAAAAAAACTTAGGAATTTTCATGTAAAGCTTAAAATTTTGTTTAAACTGGATTTCCTTAGAAAAGATTTGCAATTATTTGGCTTAAAAATAAACATCCATGCCTATGAGGATATCCTTATTAGGAATACTACTCCCAAAGACCTTTCTCCATACAATGCAATTAGGAAAAAAGCTTATACCAATCTTTTTTTAAATAATAAGATTTACTTTAAAAATCTTTCTATTTACTGCACCGAACTATTCTGAATACTTGTTCTAAGCCTTAAGAGGAAGAACTATATGATTCATGAAATTTTTTGATGCACTATTATCCATGTAGGCAATAATAAGGATTGGCTTATGGTATTTGCTTTTGAAGACATGTATCTTAATGTATGGCATTGGTGGTTCTATTTTTTCTGTTTAGTTGCATGGTTGAATAGAATAGCTATACTGGAAAGAATCATCAATGTTTTCAGAAATACTAGAGCTTTTTGAATTTGAAGAAAGTTTTGACTTTGAAGTCTCTAAGCTTCATAAGGCGAAGACAATGCTATTATCAGCATCTTCTTACTTCAAAAAGAGTTCTTCTCTTTTTTTTAGCTTGTTGGAGTGGAATATTGGTTTAAAGCTAATGGAAAAGTTTGATGTCTTTCTTGGACTATTCTGACATTATTTTACAAAATGTCTTTTTTTTCTACAAACATAGGATTGATCCTTTCTCTAGTATTAAGTAGTCCTTTTTTTGAAAAACCTTACAGGCTTTTTATGTCTCCGTCTAAACTTCTTATGGTTCTTAAAATAAGCTTTATAAAAATGAGACTTTTTCTTTATAGAGTACGAACACCTATACTTGTTTGTGCATTTAATTTGAAGATATGATTTCCTACTAGTCTTTTGGAGGGCCATCATCCCTTCTATCATAGAATTAAACATCTTGTGCTACTCACACAGTTTTTCAAGGGTAACAAGAGTGAATTGATATATTTCTCCTAAAGACATGTCTATCATATCTCTTCGAAGTGACTATATTGCTCTCAGATGTTCTAGTTTGAGCTCTTTTAGTAAGGAAGCTATAAAGGTATGCCTAAGATTCACATCATTAAATTCATTTGGTATATAATATCTTTCAGTCATTCTTTGGTAGTGATGATCAATATCTTTCTTATTGAGAGTGCAACAACACATTTGGAAATATTCATGTCTCTTCTGTTTGTTACCAGATGGAAATCTCCTATAAATTATTTATAAATCATGCCAAGAAGCTAGTTAGCTCTTTAAGATTAAGTAGCTTGAATTTGCCAATATCCTTCTAGGCCTTGAAAGCATTCTCGGAGAGTTCTTGTAAGCCTTATTACAAATTCCATAAAGACTACTTCAGGGTTTGCTCTTAGCTTATTATCTAGAGATCTATCTATAGTGTAAACTAATGTAACTTGTCTCTCTATCTGTCTGAAGGGACATAATCAAAAGTAAACCATGGACCATTAGTAGGGTGTGCTTGAGTATGAGCATGTTCTAAAGAAGTTTTTGTATAACGATAATGTTCTACATACTCTTCATTTCCAATTGGTCCATATTGAATTCTTTAACTTCTTCAGCAGGATTAGACGTGACCATATAAAGAGTTGAGATATCAATATAATCATTAGACTCATTAGAACTGATTTCTTTGTCTTATTTCATTAGTATGTTCTAAGTCAGAGCTATGACCATAGTGAGGCAAATTTTCTGCAAGAGTAATGGTTTCAAAAGTCTTTTGTTTTTTTGGAAACTTTTGGTTTTCAGGTTGGGTATTAGTTGTTTGTCTTATTGATTTAAAGGTGGTGATTGGGTTTTCTTGGGAAAAAAGAAGGTATTTTAATTTTTAAAGGTTTAAGAGATTGTTCAAAAAGTTTAATTCAAAAAGGAGATTGTTCAAATTTTATAGTAGTATATTGAGGTTTTTGTGGTGGTTTTAGACTATTAGGTGGAGGTATTTGCTTTAAAAGTTATGATAGATGAAGATAATCTTCTTTTCGTCTAAAAACTTTATAATTCATTTTAAAGCTTTTTTTAAATCTATTTCAAAAGGATATGGTGAGTAAGGGAGAGAAGGATATGGATTTTGGATAGGATGGGTAAGGAAAATTTTCATAGATGCCTTTGGTCTAATCTTTTGCCAAGTCTTTCTTAATCTAACTAATTTAGGTTTTTAGTCCTAATCTCCTGCTCCTTTTTTAAAAATGCTGAACTTGTATATCTTTTTATGATAAAACTTCTTAATTCCGCATCCAGTATTGCAACCTGTTACTGTAAACATTGGTATAACTATTGGATTTAGATAGAAAGTCCATCAATACTAGAGTTAGCTTGAACTGTTTTACTCATAAGATTGTCAAGACAAGAATCAATTTTTTGGATGACATGATTTTAAGTTATTACATTATATGTATGCTAATTAAGAATTTCTTTGGCTTATGAGACTAGCTTCATCATTCCATTAGGAGCAATCTTTGTGTGTGTAGAACATGGCTTATATGTGACCTTTTAGGATTGGTTCTTCTTTTCATAAAAGAAAATTTCGAGTCATAGTTTTGTGACAAAAAGGAGAACATCATATAGAGAATAGGTTGTGGTAAAATCTATACAACAATAATAGGCTCAAGTTTTAGGAGAAGGTCTTCATGACCTAATTCTCTTACCAATTTATGTATGGATTTGAGTTTTAGCCTATGATTCCTTATACCTACCCAAAAAGGTCTTGGACTAGGTTTTGGCTTGTCATCATCATTATTATTGTCATGGTTATAACTTTTCTTTGAATGAGAATAAATCCCTTAACCCTAATTTGGCTTTTTCTTTTGTTTCCATGTTGCTATGGTTATGAAGTTTTGCAATCTATACTCATTATCTTCTGGGCCTTCCCAACTATCCTTTGTGACAACCACAGTCTGGGCCACACATAAAGGAGTCACAGTCTCAAATGAAATAGCCATATATATGTATATATATATATTAAAAAGCTATTTATATATTGTGCTAAGTGAATATTTATATCAATAATATTAATATTATATCATATAAATAAAGTGAATACAAAAATTAAGATAGAAATAAGAGTCTAAAAAAATAATGTAAATTATATATTATATTATGTAAATAAGTGATTTACAAAATTAAAACTATTTCTTAAAAAAATTATTTTTTTGAAATTTTAATAAAAAATAAAAAAGTGATTAAAGATGATTGTTAAGAATAACATAAGGAATACTTTTTTTTTTGTGCATAATATATGCTATCTAATTGCTAAGAAAATAATCAAATATAAAACCAAAAAATTAAAATAAATGAATATAGTTATTGATAAGAAAATAAACTCTAATTAATTTAACTTGAACTTTAAACTAGTATGTGTGTGTATGTATATATAAACTCCTATATATACAAACCGAGTCCCCGGAAGCTTTAGCTAACTTTTGGTTAGAGATTATATTTGTTTTCTAATACATGTCTTTCAATCTTTGTCTCTCTCTCTCTCTCTCTCTCTCTCTCTCTTTTAACATCTTTTATTTATTTATTTATTCATTTATTAGTCATTAAAATTATTTTTCAATCCTAATATTTGATCATTCTATATTTTTGAAATGATTATTAATATCTAATTTTTGCATTAAGTGCAAATATGATAACAATAAAATATTCAAAATAGTGACAGAATCCCTCCCTCCACTTTTAAAAAAAAAACATTGAAAGCTTAGGTATGGCTTCATTTTATGCACATGAATGCCTCTCAAGTGTTTTTTGGATTCTTTCGCCTCCTGCTCTGCAATATAGCAAACTATTCAAATTTTTACATAAATTTTTTTCTATAATTAGTGTTCATTTATTTATTTTCCACTAAAAATTTTAGTATTACATAAAGAGATCATGCACTTAAAGAAAATATATTAATTTATAAGTAAACATATATATATTGTATTTTAAGATATGTTTTACATATTTAGGTATTATTAATTAATTAATTTTTCATTTTTAAAACTTCATATATATATATAAGCATATTATTATTGTTGTTGTTATTAGCATATATGATTAGAAAGAGCAATTAATATGCATGTTCCATCATTATTTTTAGTAGTACATTAGAATAATCGAACATTTAACACTACCCATATCCTTACCCACATTCTTACCATTTGAGCTAGTCCCAAGTAACCTGCACATTTTATCACTACTCAAGACTTTAATTTACTTTTTTATGATATATTTGTTATGTTCATTCCAAATTGGTGAATTGAAATAATTTTTAAAAAATGTAGCATAAATATGCTTTTTTTTCAAGACAAAATATAAATATACTTTTAAAATATGATTATGAATTGATATTAAGTATTCTTACAATAAAAGGACTTATTTTTGCACTTTACAAAATTCAAATTAAATATATATGTTAGCATAAATACATAATACATGCAATTATTTATACAATAATTAGTTTGCACAAAAGCAATAGGGGAAGAGTAAAATAATTACTGCAAATCATAGCCATAACAACACAACATTAAGTAAGGAGAAGAGCTTTCTGGCTAACTAGCTATTCTAATGTGATGGGTACTTAAAGTAGGGAGTATCAAATATGGTCTTAGTTAGAAATCCTTCCCTAATTTTTAGACAACCAATAATTAAATCCACCATCTATGGAAATAATTTCTCATAAAAACCAATAATGCCAACAATTGAAACCACTTAATTAATATTAGCAACTGCCAATGGGACATTAAAAAGAATAATGAGGAATAATGAATGACCATTAATTTCAACATTCTCCTACTTGATTTGAATAATGTCTTTCCATGTGGCAATTTTTGAAACATAAGTCACAAATACATTATAAGGATCATAGTGATAAGATATTTAAGTAATGAGTATTATTTTTCATGTATTACTTGTAACATACCTTTGCACTTAAAGGTGGTATATGCTTTATCAAAAAATCTTAAATGCTTATTTAGGTTCAACTCAAATATTTGTTAATTTAACAATATGTATATACAAATAAAATAAAGATAACAAACCAATAATTCAAATTTTATCGCATAAATGTACCTCAACTAAACTAATAGTGCCAAATGAGGTTTAAGTCCAATACGAGATATATGATTCTTAAACTCTTTTGCATGCATCCCTTTAGTTAAAAGATCAACAAGCATTTCTTTTAGTTATATATGTTCTATGACCACTTGGCCAACTTTCACATATTCTTTTAAGACTAAGTACTTGATATTGATGTGTTTACTTTAATTGCTGCTCTTATTATTCTCAATCATGAAAATTGTCATTGTATTGTCATAGAATACTCTAGTAGTCTTAAAGACTGAATCCACAATCTGAAGGCCAATAATAAAATTTTTTTAATCATATTCCCTGTGAACTCACTTTAAAACATGATATAAGTTCAGTCTCCATGGTAGATATAGCAAGTAAAGATTGTTTTACACTTTTTTATGAAATGACTCATTTAGCAAGCATGTAAAGGTATTTAGATGTTGACTTTTTAAAGTCAATGCATCCTGTTATATTTAAATCTGAATAACCAATAACTTTGAAGTTCTCAATTCTCCTAAACATAAGCTTGTAGTTTTTCATACCTTGTAGGTACTTCAAATCCTTCTTTGCAACTTTGCAATGTTCCAAGCTTTAGATTGCTTTGATATCTTCTTGACATACCTATAGAAAAAGCTATGTTCGATCTTATGCAGACATGAGCATACATTAAGCTTCCAACCACTGAGGCATATAGAATATTCTTCATCTCTTTCTTTTCTAAATCATTTTTAAGATATTAGAACAAATTAAATTTGTCTCTTTTCACAATAGGTGCTACTATTGGTAAATAATCTTTCATTAAAAAAATGTTTAAGAGCTTTATGAATGTAAATTTTCTATGACAATTATAAAATATATTAAGATCTATATTTATGGATCCTTATGCCTAAAACATAGGGTGCCTCATCCATATCCTTCATTTCAAAATACTTAAACAAAAATTGTTTCACCTTAGACGATAGCCCTTAGTTACT
The DNA here is from genome assembly GCA_026724425.1 of Erythrophleum ivorense. Taxonomy (NCBI): domain Eukaryota; kingdom Viridiplantae; phylum Streptophyta; class Magnoliopsida; order Fabales; family Fabaceae; genus Erythrophleum; species Erythrophleum ivorense. The sequence goes on from JAIUCV010000129.1 coordinate 136,758, forward strand.
AAATGTAAGCAAGATATCATCCACATACGGAACTAAATGAAGGATTTTACTCCTATTGACCTTATAGTATATACACTGATCCATGATATTTTTACCAAAACCAAAGGACATGATTATATCATGAACTTTTAAATACCACTATCGTAAAGATTATATGAGTTCATAAATGGACTTCTTAAACTTATACACCATGTTTTCATCAGCATTTGGGATAAATCTCTTAGGTTGTTTCATATATACCCATTCCTCAAGATCACCGTTAAAGAAAGCTATTTTTACATCCATTTAGTATAACTCTAAGTCAAAATGAGTAATTAATACCATAATGTTACAAAGGAAATTCTTCTTTGACATAAGAGAAAATGTTTCTATGTAATTAATTTCTTCTTTCTATGTGAAACTTTTAGTAACTAATCTAACATTGTAGTGCTTAATATTACCTAGTGAATCCTTCTTGGTCTTAAAAATCCATTTATAGCCAATGATCCTAGCCCTACTAGGCAATCCTACAAGTTTCTAAACATTATTACTTGTGATAGATTCCACCTTGTCAATCATAGCATCATGCCATAATTTGGAATGCACACTACTCATAGCTTATAAAAACGTAATAAGGTTATCTTCAACATTTACATCATTGTTAGACTCAAAGCAGATACACTATATAATCGCTAGAAATTATTAGTTTTTTTGTTCTTGTTGATCTCCTTAATTCAACCTCTTATGAAGGTTAAGGCTTTATAACAGGAGAATATTCAATTACAATTTAAGGTACCTCTTAAACATTATAAAGAGCTTTAATAGGAATGACAAAGACTACTTGTTACAGTTTCTTTTAACTAACATCATGATTAACTTGAATTTGTAAAACATCATAATGTTCAATATTTACCTATTCTAGGTAGAGTTTATAGGGAACTATAGTTCCACCACCATTAATGGTTTTAGGAATGAGATTATTTTCAATGACTAGGCTGTGAGACTTATCATTCCCGCTAATGATGTTATTCTTAAGAAACTTAGTATTCATAGACTTAAAAAACCTAGAAGTATATGATGGACAATAAAACTTATAACCTTTCTAATTCTTTATATAGCCTATAAAATATATATTGATAGTCATGGGATCTAACTTTTTCTCTTGTGAATTGTACATTATAACCTCAATAGGATAGCCTCATATGTGCAAGTGGTTTAGACTGGATTTTCAACCTTTCCAAGTTTCAAAAGATATTTTAGAAACAACATTTGTTGGAACCCAATTGAGAATATACATGGTTGTTTTAAGTACTTCTTTCCATAAAGAGGTAGGAAGTTTAAAATTGGTTAATATACTCTTCACTATGTCTAATAAAGTTCAACTTCTTTCTATTGTACCATTTATGTCAGGTGAGTCAAGTACGGTATATTGTGCAACTATACCATGCTATTCAAGGAACTTAGCAAATGGACTAGGTACCTATCCACTATTGGTGTGCCTACTAAAATACTCACTTTTATCAGATCTCACAATCATAATTTGTTTACCAAATTTTACCTTTGCTTTATAAATTTTAAAGACATCAAGTGTTTCACTTTTATTAAAGAACAGGTAGATATACATATAATATAAGTAGTCATCAATAAAGGAAATAAAGTATTTTTAACCACTAAATCCTAAATTAGGGCTATAAAATGTTAGTGTGTATGATCTCTAACTGCTCAGCTCCTTTATTTGACATATTGGTCTACTTCCCTTTTATGCAGTTTGTAACCTTTCATTTCTTATTTAACATTAACAACAACAACAACAACAACAACAACAACAACAATAATAATAATAATTATTATTATTATTCAAATTGAGTTTACTACTAGTATGATATAGCAGAAGTTAATCTTATAAACATAACTAGTAAAATAAAGAATAATCACATAAACATATAAAACTAGTATAATATTTCTAATATATTATTCAATAGTGAGTCTTAGTAGCCCACTATTTTTATATAAGAGGTTTATAGTTACATCCATTCAATCAAAACATTATTTAAGTAAAAATCATAGAGCCACTATATGTATGACAAAATGAGCTCTATAATTTCTACACTATCCACTTTTCAAGATTCATTAAGTCAAATGGATTTGTTGGTGGTGATGGCATTTGTGGTGGAACTTGTAGGTTGATAAACTAATTAGCTTCAGTGATTACATTGGTAAAAATAATGATTATGACCTACACTAGGCTAAAATTTGAAATATCCATGTAAACCCACTCAATTTCCAACATGTACCTAGTTATCAACATTTGGATTATCTAAATATATTGTACTAAAAATAAGAATTATATAAATTCTCAGTAAGATAAATAAATAAATTTAGCATTGGTTCGGTTGTCATGTGTATAGAAAACATTTTTTTTCCTTCAGTCTTATCTTAGGCATGCTAAAAGCAAAAGTATAAGTAAAATAAATAATTTGAATATACAATTAATCATATTACGATTCATCTCATGAAAATTGAAATCTCAACTTTCATTTGCACTTCACACAAAATATGTTAGTACCATAAATATTAAAATAATTAAGACTGCATACTTGGGTTTCCCCTAGTGTGGATTTACAATAAAAACAATCATATAACTATCACTTTTTAGGATTATAATTCCTTGAGAACCCTAGTTATAATGTGTGAGATCATCTCCTTATAAAAACCCTATCTTTCGGAGATCATCTTCTTTCGAGAATCCTACTTCCTTGGTACTAATGATTTGTTACAAACATTATCATAAATCAAAGACACTAAATTAAATATAAGTAATTATAATCTAAATAAATAGACATCAAGAATTAAACATCAAATAATTTAATAAATCGATAGGTTACAAGTTGATTATGTAAATTCTACTGAAACCTTTTATTATTCATGTGTATATTTTTTTAATTATTATTATTATTGTTATTGTTATTGTTATTTTTCCAAGGTCTTACCTATTTCTTGTCTAGGTCTAATAGATCAAAGTCATTTATGTAGGGGAATTGTTAAGGGTTAATCTTTCATACATAAGAATCATGGTTCAAGTATTTAAAATAATAGTCTTCTATATATGGGAATAGTTAGGGTTAGTCTTCCATATATAGAAATCAATATCACAACATCTTGGTTAAAGCAATCTTCCATGCATAGAAACAGTCATAGGCTAGTTTTTTATGTGTGGGGTTTATAGAAATTCTCTAACATAATGATTTTATTAGTTCATAAAATTTCCTAAGGTTTTAGAAGAACTAAATATAGCAACTTGAGTATATATAGATATGTAATATTAAAAGCATCTCAAAATATAACATAATATACTAAAATTGCAATATACTATGTATATCTTAAGATGTAAAATTTAATAATAATAATTATTATTATTATTATAGATATATTTAATATAATTCTCTCTATTTTGTTAATATATTTATATAAATGTTTCATATGTTAACAACATCACCAGGGTAGAAGAATTAGCGAGAGGTGCTTAAGCAAACCTTATGGCATGGGTTTAAATCCAAGTAAGGCAATATATTTCTATTTTTCAAAAACCTACAGAAATAAACTATATATATATATATATATATATAAACATTGCCTATAGAAGACAAAGCTACCCTTGCAAGTGACTAGGTAGTGAAGCGTTTTGAATGGAAATGTTTTATATATTATGTTAGAGATTGTGCTTAAATGCTAAAGAAATGCAGGTTCAAATCCAACTAGCTGCTTGTTTCATTTTATTTACTTCTTTATCATTATTATTATTTTTTAATTAAATATCTTGAAATAAATATGATGGATGAGGATGTTACAATCCCTTCTTTTACTAAGCATTTGATTCTCTCTAAATGTCACAGTGTAAATCCCTAGTTGTGACCAACTCATATACTAAGTTAACCTAGCCTGGAAAATCTAAAATATCATAATCATTCAACCACAATGAAGACTAAATAAATCTCAAAAGTTTTATCACTTTTAAAACACATATTTCACTTCATAAAAGTCACTTAAGGATTATCTAGAACTTAAAAAAACCTCTCCTGAAAAATAGATTTTTCCAATTTGTACAACTAGTCACAATCCAATAACTAATAGTTTTTTTCTCTTAAAGTCAACATAAATGACACAAAGTGACTATGATTATACAAAGCCTACAAACATTATGTCACTTACTTTATCTATCCCAACTCGACATTTAGTAGCTATATTATCATGGAGTCTAACACCACTAAGCAATTGACAAAGAGCCTACCTAATGCATCTCAGAAGTATGCTAGTCTTATAACATTTCACTTGACTACTTGATGATTTAAAAAAAACATAAAAAAATGAGGTAAGTCTAGTGCTAATTTAGTAATTGCATAAATAATAAAGTGTACAGAAAAGAAAATAAGACATGTGCATGAGTTTTTTTGTAATCAGGTAGCATTAACAAGAAAATAAAGTAAAATAAGTTATTAACATATAAATATTCAAAAATTGAACAAATTTATCCAGGTAATGATAAACTTGTAAAAAAAGTGATTTTTAAAGATAACGAAGTCAAAACTCATTTGGATAAATATCGTGTGAGAATACATATCATGTTACTATTTACAATTCTATTATACTTACTTATTTCACATCACAGTGCCACCACTTTACTTATTTCACATTCCAATACCACCATAATTTATTTCATAAATTTCTTTCTTAGTGCCACTGTACTTTATTTCACAAGTTTCTAGCGCGACCATGCTGTTTGTCACTTCTCATAATACTTCTGTGACTTTCATTACATTTCAATTTAATTAAGTACACTTAGGCTATTCTTTCACTAACGGTTACAAGGTTTATGCCATATCCCATTTAATGCTTTTTAAATATATAATATGTATTAATAATAGGACCCAAGGAAGTGTAGATGATTTATCCTTAAAAGTACTATTAAAGGTAAAAACTGTCTCTACAAGTACCACACCAAGCATCCAATATTACTTCATGTAGGACATAAGTTTTCAATGTTCATAAGTGATGCATTAAGCTTCCTGTACTACTTATTGTGAAACTTATGTTTTTAAAAAGTAGTCAAAGAGAAGTAACTACTCTCCTTAAGTGTCACACAAATTACAAATAATTTAAAAAGAATTATTACAAAAATTCATCTATTAATGATAATTTTAAAATTCAAGCAAAGAGTGATTTAAATATATATATATATATATACATATTAAACTAAAAACATAAATTTAAAATGATTTATAAAATAAATCATGAGACAATTTAAATAAAGTTTCATGAAAAAGAAAGGGAATAACATATAAGGAGTTTTACCACCATTTATACTTTGCACATATGCTATCATCATTATTCTCATATCCTGCTAAAAGAATGTTCCCTTTATTTATAATTATAATATTTTAGCAATTGAAAATTTTCAAAATTTTAATATTTGCTTCCTCAAAGCTTAACAAAATAAAAATTATTAAAATAATATTTGAGATAAAAAAAATATAATCAAGGTGTAAACAAAAAGGTGTTACCTTGCTATTTACATACTTACTATTAAGGACCAATAATAGAGATTTCTTTGATTAACCTAAGGCACAACCTTAATTGATGGAGTATCTTCGACATTGTCTAAAATCACATTAAGCATAGAATTATCAACTAACTATCCAATTGATGCCCTATAACATTTATTTTCAAACACTATCTATAATAACTAAAGCCTTAATTTCAATCTAAATTCTTTATCATCACTAGCCTCAAATCCAAAATTTTCAAATTACACATTTATAATTCAAATTAAATTTTAGAAATTATCTTATAAAGTAGGGAATTAAAGATTTTTGTATGAGTTTCTCATTTTGAAGATTCACCAACAAAGCCCTAATCTTGAGAGCTTATCTATAGCTAATTTTGGAAAAAGGAGAGCAAGAATTTTAAACCACTAATGGAGTCAAGATATAATAATAATGAAAGAAAAATGAAAGGAAAGGGCGACAAAAACAAAAAGAAAAGAGAAAAAGATAAAAAAGGGGTGAAAATCACCATATTAAGCTTTTTCTTTATGGAATTTCACATTAAGGTTATGAAGGAACCTCGTTAACACTAGAGAAGAATGTTGATGATGGCTAGATAACAAGGGAGCAATGGTGGATTGTGACCTAGAGGTTGAATTGTGTTATAACTTGGATGTTTGTGGAGGAAGATGTTAGTTTGGTATTTTAAAGGAAGAAGATGTTGTAACAACAAAGAGAAGTTGTAATTATGAGAAAGAAATAATAAGGAAAAAATAAAGGAAAGGGATAAAAAAGAAAGATCTAGGATTTTCTACTACTAGGCTTAAATTGAGATGCCAGATAATTTATTTTTTTAGCCTAAAAATTTAAGTAAAATCTTATAAATATTTGAGCTTAATAAAAAGAATATATAGAAGAGTCTTATTAGGTATAAGACATCTAAATGGCTCAATGAGATAATTTATAGGTCTTAAAATTTAATTAAAATTAATTAGTCAATGTTTTATATCCTAAGATAATTTATAGTTTGAAGTCCAACAACACAAAAATATTTGACAAATGTCTTTCACAATTTGAATATATGAAACACTAAAGAAGGGTTAGCATTTTAAAGTGGCAATGCTTAATGTCGTGACATATGGCCTCTTTTCTTAAAATCTCCAACTTCATTTACATAATTCACACTTAATTGCACTTTCCTTTCATATCATGTCTTCCTTCACATATATGAGCTTGTAAGATCATATAACTACTAATAGCACTTATATATATTTGACATGGTTATAAAAAATCTATTATCTTCCACCATTTACTTCCATTGTATTAACACCATTTTCCCCAAGGTGAGCCTTACAAATTCTATATTAATGATATTAAAAGTGATAAAGAAATTAAACGGCTAAAAGAAAACATGGTCGTACATTGAATTATAGCTGGCTTCACCACATCGCTCAATTTAGCTACTTTCCTTCTTCCAAGGGTAAGTGTGTTTTTTTTTTGGATTGATTAGTCTTGTTTTTCCTTTTTTAAAGGCATTGGTTCATATTAAGTTGACACTAAAATTAATCAAGTTTTTCACAAGCTATGTTACTTATCCTATAACTATCCTTAATCAACATTTTTTATCATTATCTATTAACTAAGCCTGTAACCTTCATTAATGATAAATGTTAAATTTTTGTGCTATGTGCTTTTTATATGATCTAGTCAAGTACAAGGGAAAGTGAAAAATATGAGAAAATCAACAAGAAATTAACTATACTTAACAAAAAACATGGGCTAGTTGTGTTGGTGAGTATAAGTATGTAAAAAAGAGAGGTTCTGAGCAAACCAAAGGCGTATACAGGTTGGCTATGTAAATTTACACTGCTGTGTAAACCCGCATGAGCAAGCCTTGTAAATGGGTGATTTGAACATGGGTTACCTATGTTCGACTAACTTTGGGGCTTTTTATGAAGGGGCTTCAATTTTTTAAAGAAGGAAGCTGAGAAGAAACCTAAAGAAGTAGAGATACAAAGGAACACATTAAGGATCTGCTAAAGATTTGGAGTTTGTACCAAAAAATTACATAAATCTGCCATTAATTTTATCTTTACCCTTTTCTTTAGCTTTTAAATCATGGACTAGTTTGATTTTACTGTTGTTTGCCTTTTTATTCTCATTATACATAACTAGATTTTAGATCTAGAGTTTAAATGAACCTATTTACTGATTACACTAATTTCATATTATTCTTGTGACAATTTTTATTGAATTCATTTATTACTCTTTTATATTTTCTATAAATGGTTGGCCATTATTCATTTGATGCATTCTGAAAGGAATGAGATATTGATCACACTATAGATTACTAGAATAATAGACTCAGATGGTAATTTTATAAAAATATGAGTTTTATTTGAGTGGCTTGTGAATATTTACTTTGAATCCTTTATACATAATAGGTTTATACCAAATTTATAATCATAAAAATAGGCATAGGTTTATACCAAATTTATAATCACTCACTTACAAGAGTTTATTTTGAATAACGATTGGGAAAGCAAATAAGGGGTTCTAAATTCTATGACCTTTACATTTATGTATAATTGGTGTTTATTAAGTGAATATGCTACTTTTAAGTTATGTTTATTAGTTTTAATTTTAAATGGATAATTTAAATAATAGGATAAATTTTAGTGATTGGTAATTGAATTCATTCTTTGTGAGAATGATACTATACTCATTAGTTTATTATTTATACAACTCATTTACAACAATCAACTATAACTAAGCTTGTAATAAAATATTTATCAATTAGGCTTTTAATCAACTACTCTTGACTTGCACTAATTTATTTTTAAGTAATTTTAAAGGCATATATCCACATTAGTCTCTTAGTGAATTAAAAAAATTAGTGCTAATTAAAAAATTTAAACCCAAACAATAAATAATATAAAATAAATTTTCTTGACTTCAAGTAACCTTTTTTAAGATTAATCTATAGCTATCTTCTTGTGCATTGATAGTATAATATGTGTTTATGCTCATAGGTGTGAATAAAAATGTTAGTTAGTAGTAGTTTCAAAAGAGAGAAACTTTTCAAATAGTTAGAAAGTCAACTACCTATGCAACGAATAATTAGTTGAGTCCATAAGTGATATAAATATAACTTAAGTATGAGTGTATTGGTTGTTGAATAATTTGAATACTGCTATACAAATTCTTTTTTCCTCTATCTTCTTTGTCTATGTACTGATACCAACTTGTATCAAACCCATGATTCCAACAACATAGTGAAAGTAACTCGCTTCATATATCAACTTCAACAAGTTGAGTAGGATATGGAACTTATGCATATAAAGGTGAATGAGATGTAAACCCAAACACGTATGGAGATGAACAAGTTGTGAACTCTTATATCAAGAATGAAGGCACTATTGATAGAAATGGCTTCAAAGTTCAATCAGATAAGTGCGATGGGCAATTGGGTCATGGACGAGCTATCGCAAAGTAATCAAGTAGGACAAGGATTGAATAGGTATCTTTAATTTGGTTATTACAATGGCGAAAGCACCAATAATTACTATTTTCTCACAAAAGTTCTCAAGGATGGAGTTTTTGCATTTCGATAACAATGACTTTAAGGGGCTTTCTACAATAAGGAATTTTTTTAGGTTGATGATACTCCCTAAAGGTGCACACTAAAGCCTACCGCCTAGTGAGACCGGTCCAACCCAGCACTAGGCTAGCCATATTGGCTAATATGGCCTAGCCTAGCCTAATAATGTATATTAAAAAAAATTATAAAAACTTATATAAAAATTTTATTTTTAGGGCCAAAATGTTATTTTACAACCTATAGAGATTTATATGAATTTTTTTAAGAACAAGATATTATTTTATAAGGAATTATATAAAAGTTTTATTTTTTAAAGGATTATTTTATAATTTTTACCAAAAAAAGGGGCTTAATCAACAGTGCCTAATTACCCAGATCAAATTGGGCTAACTCGAGCTAAATTGAAAAAATGTTGTTTAGTTAAAATTAGGCTGAGTATTAAGCTGGCATGAAACCCGATGGACTCAATATTTGTGTAGCCTTAATACTCCTTTGGACTAGAAAATTCGATTAACTAGTATTCACTTAGAGGGAAAAGCCCTTCAATGGCATTAGGTATTCTTTAAAAAAAAAGGAAGATGATAAAGGTGAGTTGGATAGAATATATGGAAGCATTAGCTACTTGGTTTCAAGATATTTTAAAAGGAAGCCCAATAGCTAAGATGAAGAATTTGAGGCAAGAAAGTAATGTGACAGATTATCAAGAGAAGTTTGAATAGTTGCAAGTGGATATAAAATTACTAAAAGATCAAACTATCAATTGCTTCCTGAAGGGGCTAAGAAAAGACATAGAGGCACTAGTAAGAATGTTTAAACTAAGTACATTAAGCTGCACACTATATCTTGCACATTTACAAGGGGCCTCAATTCAAGCATCGTGAGCCAAAACACTTAGTCATATGAACATAGTAATTCCTTCCAATTCAATCACTTCTTGAATTTAAGAAACATTAGTACCTTGACCAACAATAACTAGAATAACTAAACACCTACGGCCAATCCAATAAACTCTGGCGTTGCTACTAAGGATAAATCCTTTAACCCAAACACCTCTATAAACACTATCAAGCCTAATACCATAGTTAAAAGACGAATGAATGATGACAAAAGAAAGAAAAAGTTATATTATTGATACCTTAAAATGTTTACCTCCAAAGGTAAAAACTCCTAAACTTTCATGATAATAACTTAAGAAAGGGAAATAAGAGAAAAAGGAACAAAGGCGACTATAGATAGAGAAAAAGAAATAATACATAAAAGTAAGAACCCAAAATTTCCTTGAATGCTATGAAAAAGGGGAATAGGGTATTTGACAATGAAGGTAAATGGCTTTATAATAAAAAAAAACCCATGTCCATACTTTTAGATAAAGGTAACACACATAATTGATTAGATTATTCCTTAACTAAGAGGTTGAAATTGAAGCTGCATTTCACAAAAAGGATTAACATTTTAATAGCCAATAGTGAGTGTGTGATAGTCAATACCAACTGCCTTCAACTAATTTAGAGAATACATAAAGAGCAATTCCAAGTTAATTTTTTAGTGATGCTATTAGAGGGTATGATATAATTCTAGAAATTCTCTACACTTGGGAAAATTGCTTAGGATTTAAAAAAGCAGCGCATGATTTTTACTTTGAATGGGAAAAAATATGAAATTTATGGGTTTAATTAACTAGAAGTATTGTTGAAGATTGATATAAAACAAGAGAAGAATGCTACTAATAATCAAGTTTATTTGATTCAAGTATGCAAGTAGAAAAAGGAAGGTGATACAAGTCTAAAACTCAGTAAATGGAACTTGGAATAATTTAAAGAGAATGAATTATAAGTAGTTTTGGAGGAATTTATAAATGTTAGAACTTGAAGGCCTACCTCCTTCAAGGTCTCATAATCACTTCATTCCTTTTATGGAGAAACAACCAATTAACTTAAGGCCATACAAGTATTGACCTATCCAAAAGAATGCAATAGAAGAGTTAGTACAAGAAATGTTGCATTAGGAAGTAAGGAGGCTGAGTGACAACTACTTTGCTCCACCTATAATGTTAGTAAAGAAGAAGGATGGTACATGAAGCTTCTATGTAAAGTATTGCAAGTTCAATCATTAAATTATCAAAAACAAGTTTCCTATTCATATTATTGAAGAGCTTTTGGATGAGTTACATAGTTCAAAATTTTCTCTAAACTTAGTTTGAGAACAAGTTACCACCAAATCAAAATTAATCTTAACGATCTTTATAAGATGACATTTAAAATACGTAAAAGGTTATATGAATTTTTAGTAACGCCTTTTACGCTAACCAGTACTCTAACAACATTTTAAAGGTCGATAAATTCGAATTTTAGACCATTTTTTGAAAATATATTTTGCTTGTTTTTTTATTCAATGGCATCCTAGTCTACAATGACTCATAAGTATAATTATGTAACACATGAAAAGTACTCTTTAAACCTTGAGAGATCATAGCCTTTTTGCTAAGAGAAGTAAATGCACATTTGGTGTAACCCAACTTGACTACTTAAATCACATAATTCTAGTAAAAGGAGTGGCAACAAGTCCTAAAAAAACATAAGCTATTCTTTTTCAACCAATTCCCATTATTGTTAAAGCACTTAAGAGGTGCTTGAGCTTCTCGATATTATCAGCACTTTGTTAAGAATTATGTTATTGTTAGTAAACTTTTGACATAATTGTTGAAAAAGAATAAAGGTTTTGTTTGGAATCAAAAAGTAGACAAACCTTTTCACAAACTCAAGACCTTGATGATCTCTACCCTTGTCCTAGCATCACCAATTTTTTCTCAAACATTTACCATCAAAATGGATGCTTTAAATATATGCATTTGTTATTCTCTATTAAAAAGGACACCTAATTGCACTTATGAGCAATACCTATCCATTGGTAAAAGCAATCTAATGACATATGAGAAGGAATTGATTGCCATCATCTTTGCTATTAGACAATGGAAATAATACATTCCAAGGTTGCACTTTATTAACAAAACAGACCATCTATTGCTTAAGTATCTACTAGAATAAAAGGTTGTCATCCCAGCTAACATAAATGGTAGCACAAGCTTTGAGGCCTTGATTATGAAAATGTTTATAAAAAGAGAAATTAGAGTAAAGTTGCAAAACACATTTTCTAAAAAAGAATAAGGAGAAGGAAGTGAGGAAAACAATGATAATTCCTTTTACTTAGCAATTATTAAATATACTTTTAGCCTTAATTACAAGGTGAAGGAATTATGAAGCAATGATTAAAAGATTATAATAGTTATTAAAGAATTGGCAAGAAACCCTCAATCACCTCCCAAGTACTCTTGGCATCATCAAATATTGAAACAAAAAAGGGAAGTTCATGGTAGGAGATGATTTGAATATGAGGATTCAATTACTTAAACATTTTTGTAGTGAGTCAATGGTAGGGCATTTAAGGTGTATAACAATGTATAAGAGATTATCTTCAATGTTTTATTAGAGACGCATGTAAAAGGAAGTAAGAAGATTTGTCAAGGAGTGCCAAGCGTGTCAGAAAACTAAGAAGGAAAATATAGCTCGCCTAGTTTATTATAGCCTCTTCCTATATCTACTATAATATGGATAAAATTGAGTATAGATTTCATTAAAGGGCTTCCCAAATCATATAACAAAATAGTTATATTGGTAACTATAAATAGGCTGAGTAAGGCAGCCCATTTTATAGCATTGCAATACTTATTTATAGCTGTGGAAGTAGCCCAAACTTTCATGGATAATGTAGTGAAGCACTATAGGTTTCCTCAATCTATAGTAACAGACAGAGATCCTATGTTTTGGAATGTGTTATTCAAACTTTATAGAGTAAAGTTGTTATATTTATCTTCACACCATCCACAAACAAATGGTTAGATAAAGGTTCTTAAATGTTGCTTAAAATGCCACCTAAGTTACAAGGTTATTGATCATCTAAAGTAATGGGTTAAATGGTGATCATTGGCTGAGCTTTGGTATAATATCAATTATCATTCAACCATTGATATAACACGGTTTAAGGTTGTTTATGGCATTAAACCTCCCTTACATTTACCATACTTGGTTACTAGTTTAGCAAATGAAGTAGTAAATCAAAGTTTAAGGGAAAGGGAGGCCATTGTATAACTTCTTAAATATCACTTATAGAAAGCTCATAATAAAATGGTTTGAGTAGCAAATGCAAGAAGAACAAATAATGATTTCAAGCAAGAGGTTTGGTCTACTTGAAACTACATCCATTCAAGAGAAACGCACTCAACAATTCCGCACTTTACAAGTTGGTAGTAAGATATTAGGGGCCATTCATTCAAAAAATAAGAAAGGTGTCTTATAAGTTAGACCTACTCAACAATTGTAGATACATCCTATATTTTACATGTCACTTTTGAAGAAACACAAGGGAGAATGTATGCTAGTGAGTGCAAAACTTCCTAAAGTTAATTATCAAGGCTATTTGCTTTAGAACATTAAAAGATACTTGCAAGAAGCATTGTTAAAAGAGGGAATTTGCTTGTCACTAAAAACAATTTAAGCCTAAAGATGCTACATGGGAGTCACTTATAGCAATTTAGGATCAATTTCCAAAATTTGTAACAATAACTACCGCTGATAATCCTTGAAGACTCCTTAAAGACGAGGATTAAGATAAAAGGAGGATAATTGATATGTGTTAATGCTTATAAGTGTGAATAGGAATATTAATTAGTGGTAGTTTTAGAAAAGAAAAGTTATCCAGGTAGTTAGAAAGTTAAGTCCTTTTGTAACAAATAACTACTAAATCTATAAGTGATATAAACATGGTTCTATGTTATTATATTGGATGTTGAATAATTTGGATACTACTATACAAATTCTTGTTTCCTCTTTCATCTTTATCTTTGTGCCACTAACCAATCACCATTAAGAGATTAAACATGTACAATAGTTTATAAGTTTCAAAAAAAAAATCCAACATAAAAATTGAAAATAGAAGTACATACATAAAGTTATTGACTAGAGACCTTTGTGTTACTTAAATAAAAAAAATATTTTGTCATTATAATCTTAGGTTATTCTAAGTTATATATATTTGCTAAACTTTTATGTGGTCAAATACATGCTAACATATTGAATTGGAATTTGCCATGTGTACTATGTGACACCTTAACCTCTAGCTCATACCCAAGGTGCCCTCTAGCCTATATGGCACTGCGGAACTCATAAGGGAGACACTTTTTCTACCTTATGCTTACTCTCTCTGTTATTACATACTATGCCCAAATTATGCATTGAATTTGCTTAAATAATTAATTAATGATAATAGATAATACAATTCTCTCTTTAAATTATTTCCTAGTATAAAGTAAAATTATTTTAAGCATGTAGAGTGGCTTTTTGACATGATTGCTATAGTAAAAATAATTATTAACTAAGATATTGCATTGCTATTTTTAACCTAGATGCTAATTTTTTTAAATAAGTAATAAGATGTAGGGTCCAATTATTATTATTTCATTAAATACAAAAATTTGAAAGGGTAATTTAATTTTTTAATTTTTTGAATACATAAAGAATGGTTTATCATAAAATAATATAACAATATGAATTATTAAATGAATGAAATAAATGTAAATTTCTATATATATGAAGAAAGAAAAAGGAATACTTATTCATTAAAGTAATGGTTTCAAGTGTCACAATAAGGCCTTTTATTAACTTGCTATAATTAGCACTATGATAGTTGATCTTTTTCTTTGTCTTCCCCTTGCTTTGGTTAGTTCTTGTTGCTAGTTGATGGGGAACTCAAGTCATGCTGAGGAAATCGAATATGAGGAATCAGTTGACATTGAGTGAATAACCCCTGATCTTATTGGTGCGATGATCCTCCTTAATCAAAACACACTTTGGCATAATCAACATTAAATGCAAAATGATCATTGAACATTGTTGTTTATAAGATGAAGCCACATGGCACGTGTAATTGCTTTTAATGAAAATATGATGACTTAAGAGAGACATGCAAAAATTGTGGAAGTAATAGCATATAATAAGAGAGATTGACATTTTCAAAGTTTGCAAACTACAATGCCAATGCAAACAAAAAAAGACTAGCACCTTATCCTGTATTAGTACCTAGGTGTAGGAAAAGGATGCCATAACTTTAGAGCTCATAGATGAAGTGCCAACAATGGTGCCGTCAACATGTTTACCCATGTCATCCACCATGAGTTCCTTTGCAAACATAAAATCATGATTTTTTTTTCTCAATTTAGCCTCCAACACTAATGATGCCAATAAAGTAGGTTTGAAGAAGATCATGTCTCAATATTCATTGAGGGCATGTAGGATGTCTCTACAAGCCCAACTCATCCTCTCTCTAAAGTTGCTATAATCGAGTAACAAAGGGTCAATCACACTAAGCTTGTGCAAGTCCTTTACTATATTGGCTTGTGAAAGAAATGTAACGATAATAAGTCTTTAAAACTTTGTCGCATAGCCCTAGGAACTACTTGTTGGATGGATCCAATGTCATTTACATTTTTAATACCATTGCATATGCTTTGAGATACAATTCATAGGACTCACCTCCATATCAATATGGGCTAAAACATTACACTATTTGTTCCATGTTGCAATGTACACTATAAGGATTAACATAATACGTAGTTGACCAAGCCAGCAAAATTTGACAAAATAATTATTAAAGGCAAGGACTAAATTAAAAGCTTTTTAAATTATAAAGGATTCAATTACAATTTTTTAGATAATAAGGACTAAATAAAAAATTGAATTAAAATATAGGGCCTAAAAGAATAATTTTCCTTAATTTTTATAAAAATTCCTTTTCATAGTAAAATAACTTTTTTCATAATTTTTTTTTTAAATTGAATGATAGAGCATGGCTAATAATTATGCTTTTATTATATTATATAGATTTTAACGAGTACAACCAATATTTAACGGGGATATGGGACATCGAGAATCTTAAATTAGTTTTCTATAAATAATATATTCAAACAATCTAAGCTCCCTCTTGAAAATGGTATTCCCTCCTCTAACAACATATTTAGTTTCTTAATTCCCTGCTAAATTCCCAGCTAATGGTTCAAACTTCAACATTCAAACATGGCGTCTTTCCCTTTTTCTTTTAAGAAAAAACTAATATTAATTTCTTTAGACATTTATAAGTAGATACTCCAATGAAAATATAGTATGTAAAGAATTTTATTGAAAGAGTCAATGACGTGGTGTATAAAAAAAATTTACATATTAAGTTTTTATTAAAAATATGATAGAAATTATCTACAAAGCTACATCTACAAGATACGAAATAAAACTATTTAAATGCGGTGATGCAAAACCACTTTAATTTTAGTTTCAACTTTGAAAGAACCACTCATTAAAAAATTACATAGTGTTCATCAGAAGTCAATGTACTGGTATGTGAAATTACTTGTGGCGATCATAAAGCTTTTATAAATGATACATATCCATAAATAACAAGATTTCAAAATTTTAAATTTGAAATGTTGCAAACTAACCTTTATAAGTAGAGAGACTAAATTTAAAATTAGTACATTAAATTAAAAATAATAATAATAAAAGAGTTTTATATCATTTTATAGGTTTTACATATATCTCAACAAGACTTTCGGGACATGTTACATTTTATAACATCTCGACGGTTCTTATATCATCATCATCTAGTTTATCTTTATTTTTTTAGGAGTTTATTTTATTTTGCTTTTATTTCATTTTATTATGGGATGATAAAGAAGTCCAAAGCCACCGGCCATCTGAGAACTATAGAGCGCTTTACCAAACTATCAAAGGGCCGAGTTGAATTGAATAGGTATCGAATGACTTGGGCCCAAATCAATGAGAGAGACCAATCCAAGCTCATCCCAGGACGTATGTGGCCCAATTTCATAAACAATGGTGGCTTCCTCGCCTTCATGGCGCGTGGGGTAACTAGCCACCTTCAATCATCAATTTAGACGGCCGGGAGTGCTATAAAGTCTTCCCAACCAACATCGTTCAACCAAAGGAATCAAAGCTCTTTCGACCTGTTTTATATTCTTCAGTGGAAATCAGGAATCTAAAGTGTTCAATTTCTGGTATTATTTGAATCTTTACTTTTGATGATCTCTCTATTTTTTAGAATTTTTAGGTGCGTCATTGTTTTTTCAAATCTAACTTTTTTTCCCTGCTTTCTGAAGATTTGATCGCTGAACGACCTTTTCTTCGTCTATTTCTCTTTTCCGCCATGGCAGCTGTTTCCGATGAAGCCACAAATATTTGTAGTCACTGGTGAACGCTACGTTTGTAATTTATGGATTTTAGAATAAATATGGATAATCTTCTATTATACAGATAAACCCCCCCCCCCCCCCTCCAAAAACACACATACTTTACTGAAATTTGTGAACCTCGTATAGTTACTTCGTTCTTGACTTACATAAGCTAAAAACTCACCGAAGTTCATGGGAAATTGGGATAATAGTGGAATCAGTTATCTGTTTCTGAATTCATAATGGCCTTTAGAATGATTATGCATAAATAGTTAGGCAGTTGTGAAAATTGCATGACTCTTACGACAGCTTCAGGGTGATGAAAATATTTGCTGATATTCATTTATTAGTCTAATTGAGCGTGATCAGTGAATGCTTTTTGAAAAATTGTGTGAAATTTTGTTCATCTTAAACTGAATTGATTGCATTTAAATGTAGCTATTTTTGGTCTGGTAGCCTATGCTTAGTCCTTAAGCAACTTGTGATAATTTGTATTTTAATGTTTTACAGCAATCGGGCTATCCCTGCAGCAAATATTGATTTGCATTATGCTCATTGCTCCCGAAACCTTGAAAAATGCAAGGTTTGCGGTGATATGGTTCCCAAAAAAAATGCTGAGGATCACTACTTAAGCACCCATGCTCCGGTATGTAATATTTGGTCTTGTTTTCCATTTTTTCTTTTGGGGATCAATTTTTAAGAAAGTAGGGGGAAATCTATAAAGTTAAATTTTACTGAGAATTAAAAAAATAAAATAAAATAAAATAAGGTTGGAAAGAGTTTGTGAGATTGTACTGTAGAAGATTTTATGAAACAGAGATATATGGATGTCTTCCTTGTAAATTTTGGATTTATAGGGAACGTTATTGGAGAGTCTAGTGGTTTGACATGCAGTAACTCTAAATATGATGTCTTGGTGGCACTGAGTAGCTAGTTTGGCACTGGTTTGAACCAGATTTAGTAAATGGGTTTGGCACTCAATGTTGGATTCACCTAGTCATGAAGAGTACTGTGCTGCGGATTTAATGGAGAGCAAGCTTCAAAAAGGGATAAATGTGGTATTTTTTAAAACTCTTGATTGTTTAGATAAAGGTTTTGTTTGGTTCCATATCTTTTCTAGCATGGCTTCTGGACTGGGAAAATTCAGTGTCAACTACCAAGCCAGTTAGCATTTGGCTGAGTGATTGGTTTCATTTTGCAAATCTATCAGAGATCTAGAATATAATTTTCTGAGAATGGCTCTTGCACGTTCTGGTTGATGATGCTGCATTAACAAAACATGTAAAAAGTTGGAGGACAAGTTTTTGAATTTCTTTTAGTTTCTTAGCAGCTTGGTTAAGGAATTGGTGGTTTGGTCCATAGATTTGGGTTTCACATTTTGGTGGCAGTACTCAATAAACATAAGTGGGTTGGAAAGTACCTAGTTGCTAGTTAAAATGATTCTCTTGCACTTGGTGGTAGTGGCGGAGTTAGGACCCTGGACTAGGGGGAACAAAAATTTTTTTCCATATCTTATTTAAAAATAAATTGTATTTTTGTAATATATTGTTTAGATAAGATGCTTCCTTTTAAACTTTTGAATTATGCTAACTGAAATTAACTTACTAACAATATCCTGGCTTTCCTCTTAAATTTAGAAACAAGTTTTAATTTAGATGAATCATGTATTGAGAATTACTCTTCATATTAATATCAATAACTTCACTGCCTAAATACCTATAAGGATATGGTTCTGTAACTAATTAATTCATGTAATGCATAACAAGAATACATGAAGAAACAACATTATCATAGTTTAATGAATAGTTTAGAAGAATATTTTGAAGAGAAAAAAGTTTATTTGGTGAAGTAAAAAAATCTATGACTATCAATTTGCAAAATACTATATTTATAGAGCCCTACAAATATTATTTTGTACA
Organism: Erythrophleum ivorense; assembly: GCA_026724425.1. Lineage (NCBI taxonomy): Eukaryota > Viridiplantae > Streptophyta > Magnoliopsida > Fabales > Fabaceae > Erythrophleum > Erythrophleum ivorense. Next base: position 156,087 of record JAIUCV010000129.1, read on the forward strand.
ACAACATTTCAAAAATTTTTACAATATTTTTAGTGATAATTGTTCTAAGTCCAACTGAAAACAATATATTGACATTTGAATTTGGTTATATTATATTTAGTTATTATAAAACTATTATTTATAAAAATATATCCAAGAGATGTATGGATTAAATATAGAGAAATTGAGAGAAGGAACACTGTGTAAAGTTTGACTAAAGCTAAGGACAATTTGGGAAAAAGAGGAAAAAGTGAGGGAGAAATGGGAAAAAAGGAAGAAAGGTAGGGAGAAAATGGGAAGAGGAGAAAGAAAAGAAATGAAATGAAGGAAAAGAAGAAAAGAAAAGCTATGTGTGTGTTCAGTGGATTCAAGTTAAAATATCAAATAATTAACCAAAAAAAAAATACATGTGCTGGTTTAGTTAATTTAATATTTTAGTGGGATCAAAATTTCAAGGGATGTAGGGACATAATATTAAAATTCAATACTATATACATGTAAATTTTTAAAAATTGAGGGGGAAGGGAGAGGGGCAATTGCCCACCCTCATTATAACTTAGCTCTGCCACTGGTTGGTGGAACCAGGTGGTGAAGTTTTGGTGAACAGAAATACAAAGATTACTTCTCTTAGCAGCTTTATCACGACTTACTATTTCCCTTGCTCAACCAATGTGGCTTCTTTTATATATTAATATGATGCACTAATTTTGAGAACTTGATCATAGACAGAATAGGAATTTGGTGGAAAATTTGCATTAATATATGCAAAATATGCATAATTTTTGGGCCAGTCCTAGGATTTTATTTTGGATATAGTGTGATGTCTGACTGTGGCTGCTTAAGAGTAGATATTCTGTATATTTGTTTGGATTCATTTTGATATCTAAGCTTTTATGGTGAGGGGTTGGAATGAAGGTGCCTATCAAAAAGAAGGAAAGAAAAAAGAACTTGGAATGGGAGCTCACTGAGGCCTCCCAGCATAATACAATAGTTCTTGAAGTCAGATATTTGATTCACTTATGCATTATTGTTCTATTGAATGGAAGTGTGTGTGCAGGTCGCCTGTTCAATGTGCAGTGAGACAATGGACCGTGATATTTTAGATGTCCATAAAGGTGAAAATTGCCCTCAAAGAATTGTTACTTGTGAGTTTTGTGAGTTCCCATTGCCAGCAATTGATCTGGCTGAGCATCAGGTAGTTTTATCAAGGAGTTCTGAATTAGGAAGATCCTATTTATGTATGTACTATAGCTCTAATTTCAGTTTGGCCTTTTATCTTTCAGGAAGTGTGTGGGAATAGAACAGAACTTTGTCACCTTTGTAACAAATATGTCAGACTACGTGAAAGATACAACCATGAAGCTAGCTGCAATGGCATCCCAGATCATACTGATACCGTGGGATCTTCAAGGTGGGAAGTAGAATCATTTAATTATAGTGTATCATAGTTGAAACTCAAAATTTATATTTGAAATTCATGTGAGGTTATCCTCTCAATTCTATTTTCTTTTTGATTTTGTATTATTTGCTTCTAGCTGATTGTTCATGTATGAAATGATGCAATTTTTCATCTTTTTGGATTGCTACTGTTCAAGTATGCTCATCTAGGGCTTTTTGCTTCTTGGAGACTTACAATTCCCCCAAACCTTAAATGGTCTTCCAATTCCCAAGCATGTGCATGTAAAATACTTACTCATGCATATCTGTATTTCCCACTTGTACATGTGCTCTTTGTCTGAAGGGCTGTTTATTATATGGATGCTTGTGATTTTATTCTTTGAAGAAACCTGGAAACTGTTTCTGTTTTAATTTTTACCAAAGCTTCAAGTCTATCTGAGGATTAAAAAACATATGTTTATACCAATTGTTTCTCATTTGGGGCAGTCATGTGTCGCTCTTATTTGCACTGTTGCATTATTTGGCTGTCTTCATAAGTCGTCTAATTTTGGTCCCTGTTATTTGTAGAGTTAATACTTGCACAAAGTGTTTGTTAGTTTCTTCATATAACAAAAAAATGAACCTCCTAAGGTTAACTAGGTTATTTTATCTAGGTGATTTTTATTGGAGATTTTGAAAATAAATCTTTCATTTTTGGGTGATTAAGATAATGCAACTAGGTATCATTTACAAGTTTTCTAATTTCGTACAGTAGAATAATCACATTAATTTGTGCCAAGTGCTGTAAGATTATTTAGTTGGGTGTTTAGAGACTCCCACACATGAATCCTTTATGCTCTTTATATGGTTAGGTCTTACTAGCAAGTCAAAACTACATAAAACTAAATTAAATTTGTAGTAGTTCTGTTCACCACATAAAATTTTTGCCTATAAGCTGTATAGAGTCATTTCCTTATTAACAGTGCAATTATCTATTGTTGCTGTAGTTTTTTTTTAGTTTTGGATGAGCACCGAGTTGTGCATATATAGTAGAGGAGCAAAGAATTGTTACACATTTAGGAGTGACGTTGTAGCGTATCTAGACAGGCATTGTTCACATGGATAGGAGGTTTGGCTTGGCGCAGAAGGAAGTATTTGGTATTGTGACAATCTGAGCTTGTATTGGCAGGAGATGGATTGTTGTAATGTAATCATCTTAATAATTTGGTTATTATTAATGTCTAAAAGCCTGCTAAAGAAGTATCAACAATGCATTGTCTTTTATGTTAAATATGATTTATCTGTTCCATTATTGTATCATGTGAGGACATCTAGATTTCTTGAATTGATTTTGCAATCCAACTTTATAAATAAAATCTTGCATGTTGTGATATATTTGAATTTCTTTTGTTACAAATGTGACTGTCGAAGAAAGTTACTCCCTCCGGGGCCTTAGCATGTTGGGGTGTATTAATTATATATACTTTGTTCATATTCATAAAAGGTGTTTCTCCCTTCTGTATTATTAAACTATATGCTTCTAATTTTTAGGGATGTGAGGGCAGCTGAAAGAGAGGATGGTGCTAGAAGAAGGCAGCGGAACAATTTCTCAAGAAGACGTCTTCTTTTCACAATAGCAATCACTAGCATTGCTGTCTTGTTAGGATCTCTGTTTCTCCAGAAGAAGACTGGACACAGTGATGTGAATTAGAAGCAGAGAGGTTACATGTTAAAATGTTGTAAATCGGCTTTAAATATGTATAATTCATTCGTCTGCAACAGAAGTCATATGAGATATATTATGTTACTTTTTTTGGTAAGATATATTTTGTTACTTTATTTAAACACCTCGGCATTGTCATGGTATACTGGCTAAGTTATACATTTGTTGGATAGAACTACTAAAAAATATATTTGACCCTTTTCTATCAAGAGATTCAGGTTGCAATTTGCTGCCAATCCTGTAGTTTTCTTGAGGAAGAACTTCCATTTTCTCTTATATCAATTAAATATCAAGCAATTGCCTTTGCGGCATAGACAGTGCTCATATTTCATAGTCCTAATTCTGTAGGAGCATTTGAGAAATTGTGCGCTGCACTTGTTTATTTTTGTTCACAAAAATATATGGTTTTATTGGTTTGACTACATTCCTAGCAGCAATATATTCGTCGCTCTATACATGCTCCAACATGATAGTTAGGGAACAAAATTCAGCTCTCTCATTTTGGAGATGGTGTTACTCTGTAGTTTAACCGTGCCAAGCCTGTGAGGTTGAGGTCTACATTGGAGCTGCTTTTCTATTATTATTATTCTTCTTTCGCTTGTTTGTTTGTTTGTTTGTTTTGATTGCAAGCTTGGGCTTAACGAAGTATTAGAAGGTATGGCTCCAAGTAATTTTTAATCTGCATGTTAGCGAATTTAATGAAAAAATGGTTATGAATATATTTCTATAATTTTAACCAAAACAATTACTTTAAAAAACTACCTACAATATTTTTTTAAACACTCTTTCCATTTTTCTAGTTTTACTTTTTTCCTTTACCATAATATTATATAATTTTATCTTTTAAAATTCATAGTGTAACTTGTAATTATTTATTGTGTGCCATTTTCTAGTTAAAATATTAAAATGCACATTTTTTTGTAAATAAATAAAATATATTAACTTGAAATAAATTAAAATCTAGTTAGAGCCATTAGACGAGCCAACTCAATTTGTGGTGGGTCAACCCATCACGGCTCACAGAATAAATTAGCTGGCTCATTTGAATCTACCTGGTTAGGTAGATTGAAAACTTGAATATGGCTTATAAGATAGGTTAAATGGCCCATTAGAGTAAAAAAAAAAAACTAATGCACATATTTAACATCATTTTAATGGCTGAAAGGAGGAGTTTCAGTCACACTTTAACTCTATATCTACATATTGGCTTTTGGATCTAGAAAGCATAGACTCGCATTCACGCTTCGATTAGAAGTGATGAATTTAGATATTCACAAACTCACGCTTCAAGTGAGCTTTGATGGTCAAAAGGAGGAGCTTCAGTCATGCTAGATGATAATGGACTCATGGACTCATGCTTCAGGGGAGTTTTGATCATTGAAAGGAGGAATTTCAATCACCCTCAAGCTCAACGAATAGAAGGAATAAAGCTTCAATTGATGGTTCGAGTCGTTGTCTCTTAGTCACACTCTCATTGTTGATTCAATTGATAGTTTTAGTCTAAATCTTTTCATGGCCTACCTTTTAAGATTTTAGACTAAGTGGATTTATAAAAATAAAATAAACTAAAATTATATATTAAATGAGCCAATCCACAAGTTATGGGATTAGCTTATTTAATTAGTAAATTAGGTGAATTGGGCTAGAAATAATTCTACTAACAAATTTTTTAAATAGTGAGTCAACTATCATTAAATTAATGGATCAAGTTCACTAAATTCTTTTCTCTTGTTTTTAATGGTTGAATTCACAATGTTTGGATCAAATTTAGATCAAATGCCACAAATTGTATTTCAATTGCCAAATGCTGGTGAAAAATAAAATAAAATAAAAATAAGAAGATGATTATTTCAAATTGAACAAACAGCCACAAACTGAAATAGCCATAAATTTTAAAATTAGTTAAAAATAATAATAATAAATGAACAAATATGTATTTTATTATTTTTATTACTTAGGGGTTTTTGGCCTTCTAATCCCTTTTTTTTTATTTCACTCTTCTCTTATCTTTATTTAATCAAACATTAAAAAGCAATAATATTTATATTCCTTTATATATCATACTAAATATGATTATTGAATATATGATTTCTTTACATTCTTAATCCATTTTTTATTTTTATTTTATCAAAAAAATTCTACTGCATATTAAAAAAGGCCTTACGTTTGAATCATTATAAAATGTTGAAATGAAAATTTTAGATATTATATAGTGATAATTTAAAAGTATTTTTTAATTTTAAAAATTGAGAGAGTATTTACAAATAACCAGTATTTGAATTTTGCCTCATTAAAATACAATGTTCAATTAACTTTATTATTAATTTATTCTGTAAGATTTGTTTAGAACAATATTACTTCTAAAAAACTTGATCTATAATTAATAAAAGTAGGGATTTAGAGATTTAACTAAATTTAATGTGATTTGTAGGGATTTCATTTCAACTGTGATAAAGTGAAAATTTTACTATATGCAAAGCATAAATTTATTTCGAGATAAATAATAATGTAAAATTTTAACATTTAATTCAATTCTATATATTTTAAAAATTTCTAAACAGGGTTGAAGGAGCCAAAAGTAATAATTTCTTAATATATATATTTGTAATTCATTTTTAAATTAATTAAAATTAAATTTGTTAAAATAAGATTCAAATTTTAAAACTCATTTACAAATCAATTGCAATCATTTGTTTTAAAATGAAGTTTATATAGTTATAATAAAAAATATTATAAATCTAGTATTCATAACAAAGATGAAGACAAAATTTATTGCAGTAAAAAAAATTTTTAATTACCTTATAACATTTGGTTATAAAAGTATCATAATTTTTGTAATGGAACCATCATAATTTTTTTAGAAAATAAACCTGAATAAATTATAAAAATGATTTAGCAACAAATAAAATGAAATCATTTTTTTAAAAAAAATCTATTAGCATTACTTAATGTAGCATAATATATATTTGAGTAAATTATAGAGATTTCTTTTGAATTTTACTAAAATTATATAATTTTTTTTTATTTTCAAACTATACACACATACCTCTTCTATTTTCAATATATATATATAAACTTCATGTGAAACAAAACTCCATTTTATACTTTAATATAATTTTAAATTTTGTAAGTAAAATATTTTTTATTAACTTAAATACATAAGTTTTTAATTAAAAAATAAATAGAAGATATTTTTTGTTAAAAATGTAAAATTAAAATAATATATAAAATAATTTTTATTTTAAAAATTCTATCTATTTTAAAAAATATAAAAAATGTATATAATTTTAATAAAATTTTAAAAAAAAATCTTTGTAATTGGTATTATATATTTGTATATTTATGGCATAAAGTCTATGAATTGTTCGTTTTATCGCACCGCAGGTCACTCTACTGAAAGAAAAAAAAAACACTGTATACTACGAAACGAAGCATTACTTGAGGATATAATGGTCATTACATGGTAGTCTCAACCTCGCACTATATATACCCCCAGCTCCAAATTCTAGGGTATAAAAAGCCCTAAAATCCTTCGCTCCTTCACGCTAAATCGAACCAAACGTTTAACCGAGAATAAGCAGCATAAGGACAAAGGGGAGAGCTGCTCTCTACGTTGCCAACCGATTCGTAATACGATATTTGAACCCTGGATCTTCGTTATTCGGTTATCTCCTACAAATTATTCGCTTCTTCGAACTCTAGTGCAGTTTCACCCCAATTTTGGGCACAAGTTTCTTCGTACTGTGTTTATATTATCCAGATATGAATTGTGATCTGACCTATTTTGTATTTGCTATTGATACAGATCGTGTTTAGCTAGCAACAATGGCGACGTTCGAACTGTACCGAAGGTCGACGATCGGAATGTGCCTAACCGAGACTCTGGATGAGATGGTTCAGAATGGTACTCTCAGCCCTGAGCTTGCTATTCAGGTTCTTGTCCAGTTCGATAAGGTAATTTTATACGGGACTATCTTCCTTTCTTTTACGTATGAATTAGATATGAGCTATAATTTTGTTGGTTTGATATGACTTTTGATGTTATGGTATGCCAACTGCTAGTCTATGACTGAAGCTCTGGAAACGCAAGTCAAGAGCAAGGTCTCCATTAAGGTAATGGCGTTTTTTTCCCCTTCTCTGTTTTAAACTTTTAACTTAAATGTAAGACATTGAATTTTGGGTCAGACAATATTGAGGGGATAATTGGCTGTTACCTGAATGTGCTAGTGATATATCAGTCTGTTGTTGGAGGTTGATGCAAGTTACCGAATGAGTTCATAATTTCATATCACTGTTCTGTTGCTGCAATCATTGTTCTCCGGAGTGGGTTGCTGTTGTAGTTGCTTAGCCACAATTGAACAAGTGTATAAGAATTATTCTGCAAATTCTGTGTGGATTCTTGGTTGGGCGTGCTGTTAATAAGCTTATCGTTAGATGAAAAAGGTCTATTGTTATTCCGACCAGAAACAAGGTTTATTAATAATTTAATATGATGGCACATCGATACTAATCAATAAAATCGCTTAGGGATTTCATTATTGTCTTCGGAAATGATTTCTTTTAGCTTTAAGTTAGGTACCCTTCGGTCTTGACTATAGAGAATGGCTACAAGGACGTGTGAACATCAGTACAAGGAGTGTACTTTATTAAAATTTTGAGACCTGAATATGTAGAGCACAATTTATGATAATCAGCGCCCGTCAGTGCCGATTAAAATTAGTACTTTTATGAAGTGGGATAGTAAAGACACTCCGACATTATTTATGATTTTTTCTTCTGAGTTTTAGTTTGCATGTACAATTAGTGAAGTCTGATATTGCAGGCGTTTTTGTTCATTGTTTTCTGCACCTTGAAAGAAATTGTTCTTTGTTTGTTGTAATTTAAATTCCTTGTCCAGGCTTTTTTTTTTTGGGGGGGGGGGGGGGATTCTTTGCTTGGTGCACCCAATTGTATTGCGGTGGCTGTTTACTATTCTTTGACAAATTGATGATGATCATCTGATAATCAGTTAAACATTTGTCTTAGGTCCAACATTTCGTCCATAAGCTATTCATTTTTTGGGTATCTAGACACATGGAAACACGGAAACTATTTACAATTTTGACAGTCAAATTATCAAAGTAGGGTAGCTCTTCAAGAAATAATAATGCCAACCTATGTGAAATGCAATTACAGTGAACAGTGCAAATGTCGTCATACAATCTATTCATAAATTATCATTTTACTAGTCTTTTAAAAAAAAATTTGACCATTTCAGTTTCATTTGTGAGGTGTGTTCTTGTTTATTACTTATGTATAGTTTGCCTATGTGAAATGCAACAGTGCATATGTCATCACACAATCTATTCATAAATTTCTTTTTAACTGGTCTATATTTTTTTGCCTTTGACCATTTGAGTTAAATGGTTTGTCTAAACATTTGTGGTTTGTCTAAGAATATGATATATGATAGGAGTTTATGATGTCGATTAATCTATGTAGCCAATCTCACTTAGTGAAAAAAGACTTTGTTGTTGTTGTACCATTTGAGTTTCATTTGTAAGTTATGTTCTTGTCTCGTACTTATGTATAGTTTACTGACAACTATGTTGCTCAAGTATGGGTACTGGTTTGGGATATGATAATCTTTTTAAAGATGTAGGGTATGGCTACAACAACATATACCCCATAAATGATGTATATTTTGCAATATATAACATTTCTTTTTTATCTAAAATGATTAGCAATTCTTTCAGCAACGAGGATATATAATAAACATTCTATTATATATAATCAGCCAAAATAGTTATCTAGTTTTCCGTTATGGTTTTAAAGTTTCTGTATCTTAAATAAAAATAAACCTGAGTAATATACAATATTGGAGTTCTGTATGCAACTCTGTATACAAGTTGCTGATAATGGAGAAGATCCATTGTTTCAATTCTCAATAGTTGCCGTATACCTGCTTTTTTTACCTTTTTATTTTTTATCATAGATAAAGAAATCATTAATAGGAAAGATAAGTTGCTTAGATGACCAAAATACAAAGCAATGAGCACCAAAGAGCTTTCTAGTCCTCCATCTGCAAAAGAATTTGTTATCTTGTAGATAAATATTATTCTGGTCTTTCCAGTCTAGATAGTTAAGAAGGGAGTTCATATTATAAATCTTGTCTTCTTGGACTGATCTTGTGATTTTCAGTTATATCGGTTCAAAGCACATTTTTAGTGACTCTTAGTCTCAATGTTTTGGGTTGACTATATGAATCCTCGGTTAAAGTTAAAGGCAATTGGAACACTATCATTTAAATTTGCCACTCAATTCTTTCTTGACCCTATTATTGTAGATTGCCTCTCCTGTAGCCTTACACGTTATACCAATGTAGATTACTGTGGCCAAATGAAATTATGAGTTTATGGTTTCATCATGATTTGGCACCCATATTTTCATTATAAACTTGGGAGTCTATGAATCCACGTCAAAATAATATTTGATTGAACTTGTAATTGTTTAATGTTCTAGTTTGTTGAGCTGCAGCTATTCTCAAACGACTTTGTGATTTCAGTCATCTAACACATTTTTACACCACCTCCCCCCAAATTTTGCTCATTGTGTATGGTTGCCTTAGCAGAAATTCTGCATGTATAACTTTGTTCTGCAATTTATTTTATTCATCGGAAGCTAGTGTCTTTGCAAGTTAAGTCATGAATACGTCTTCTTTTCACCTCCATTAATACTATTAGTGCCTTCATTTAGGCATTGTGAGAATTGAACTGTTTTCAGTTTCTCTCTACTTCTTCAATCACAGGGACATCTACATACGTACAGATTCTGCGACAATGTTTGGACCTTCATTTTACATGATGCTTTGTTCAAGGGTGAAGAAAGCCAAGAGAATGTTGGACGGGTTAAAATAGTGGCATGTGACTCAAAGTTGCTCTCACAATAATAACATGTCCAACGTCTGCTACATTGTCAACAAGGAGAAATTCCCATCTGTTGCTACAAGGGGAACGGAGGCAAGACAAGTGGCGGATGGTCTAAATTCTTGCAAGGACTAGCAACTATAAATCGTTATAGATTTAGAAGCTATCAATCTTGACATCTTTAGGCATTTCATGCTACATCGGTTCAGAATGATGCGTGGTATTCGATGAATATACTTTTTTCGCTGTACTTTGTTCTATGGACTTCAGTAAATGAATCCATTTGTCTTAGCAGGACCTTGTGGTTGAGAAGACAATTATCCTGAGATATGAGCTATAGTGATTACGTAATGAAAAACCGGAATGCCATCTACTCTACAAATATTTTACCCTTTTCAACAAATTGTTTCATATTATTCCTTTGGAAGTTAGTTCAATTGAGGTTCTACAATAGGTACAGTTCAACGGTGAAAGAGGCAGAGATAGAAAACGTGGGTAAAAATCAGTATAGGGAAGGAAAATATGCTTTGTAATTTCTAGGTAAGTGATATATATTTGTTAGATTTAGTAATGCAAATTTAATTATGCATAAAACCCTAAATTTCAAATCTTAGATATTCATGATTATACAATTAAATCAAGATATATACTTAAAAGAAGAAGTCATAGGAAATCACACTACTGGTTTTTCTCTCTTTCCTTTCTCCTTTCTTAATTGATATACTAATTTTTTTTTTTCAGCGATAGAGAATTGACTCTACTGTTTCATGCATCATCTATTATTTGTGTTGGTATGTAACCATTTAATAGATAGAGAGAAGACTGTTAAGTATATTTTAAATTCTTTTAATATGATACATCTATCACGTAACCAGATGTATGGATAAGATTTATTCAATTATTAAAACAATATATAAAAACATAAATATCTTCAATTATTTAAAATTAAAGATAAAACTTCATTATTTATCTCATTATCAAGTTAAATTCTAATATTTTTCTATTTAACCTAATAAATAGACAACATTATTGTCTTGATAGCATAAACATAAATGGTGCATAAAAACAAATCTCATTTGATACTATCATTATACTTACCTTAATATGATAAACCATCACATGTGAGTTACAGTGATTGTATATATCTATAATATACTTCTCTCCATATACTACAACATTTGTAACTTACCATATAAGGTCCATAAACATTAATTATATAATTTTATTGTGATTCACTATAATGTCTTATAAAAACTTTTCCTATTAAATCAATCATAACTATTATGTGTATACTATCATCAATAAAGAAAAAACATAATTAAGTTAGAAACAAATAATTGAGCTAGCAATGTCATTATCATCATAATAAATATTGATCATAAAAATAACCAAGACCCATTCTATGTATATATTCTCTAAATAATTTTGGTTATAATTCTTTTGTTAATGAATCTACAATTATTTCTTTAGTTTTAATATTTTCAATACACACTTTCTATTTCTTGATTTCTTCCTTAACAACAAAGAACTTTGATTAATATACTTTGTTCCATTCAAGTACTTGTTATTTTTGGAGAAGAAAATGGTTGCAGCATTATCACAAAAAAGTTTTAGTGGCAGGGTAATATTGTTAACAATCCCAAATCTTGAAATAAAGTTTCGTAGTTATAATACATGATTTGTTGCTTTATAGTAAGCTATAAATTTTGCTTCTATAATGGATGAAGCAACAATTGACTCTTTTGGACTTTTCCATAAGATTGCTCCTTTTGTTAATAGAAACAAATAACTAAATATAGACTTTTTAATGTCAAGGCATCTAGTAAATTTTAAATTTGAATATCCAAGTACTTTTAAGTGACTATATTTTCTATAGATGAGCATGTACTCATTTGTTCTTTATAAGTATCTTAAAACTTTCATAGCAACTTTTTAATGATCCATTTTTAGATTGATTTGATATTTATCTAGCATTCCAACTGTAAAACTGATATCTAGTTTGGCATAAGTTTGCAAATACATTAGACTGTTGATAACAAAAGTATATGGATTTGATTCCATTTGCTTACATTCTAAATCATTTATGAGCATTGCTTAAGATTGAATTTATCCCATTTTTGTATTACAAGAATTCTACCTTGTCCATATTGAATCTCTTAAAAATTATTTCAATATATTCCTTTTAGGACAATTCTAACAATTCTTGTGATCTATTATAAAATATTTCAATTCTAATCACATAGGATGCCTTTCTTATATTTTTCATTTCAAAATTCTCAAAGAAAAAAACATCTTTTATTTGACATAAGAAGCCAAAATTATTAGCAGCAAACAAAACATCATCAACATATAGAACTAGAAAGATAAATTTACTTCCATTGACCTTTTAATATATACAATGATCAATCATATTTTCTTGAAATTCAAATGATGTTATGGTATCATTGAATTTGAGATACCATTGTCTAGGAGCTTATTTAAGTCTATATATTGACTTCTTAAGTTTACATACCATTTGACATATTCCTTTAACCTCAGAACCTTCTAGTTGGTTCATATAAATTTCCTCCTCAATATTCCCATTGAGAAAAGCTGTCTTCATATCCATTTGGCATAATTATAAATCATAATGAGACATTAATGCCAAAATGATTCTCAAAAAGTCTTTCTTTGAGATTGGAACAAAAGTCTCAATATAATCAATGCCACTTTTTTAAGTACAGACTTTGGCGACAATTTTAGCCTTATATCATTCGATATTACCATTTGAATCATGTTTAGTCTTAAAGGTCCATTTACACCCAACTTGCTTTGAACTTTTTTACAATTTAATGAGATCCCAAACTTCACTTTGTTCCATAGACTTCATTTCTCCTTTCATGGTGTTAATCCACTTTTCATACTTAACACTTTCTATGGCTTGTAAAAACGAAAGTGGATATTTTTTAATTCCAAATCAAAATCAAACTCTTTTTAAATGAAGCATATAATCATTTGAAAAGGGTGATCTTCTTTCTCTTTAAGATATTTGTAATGGTATTTCTTATGGTTCATGTGGGTGAAATGCTTGTAAGTTTGTTTCTTCATGAAGTGTTTCATCATCCAAACAGTGTTTAGTTTTTTTCCAACCACTAGAATAATATTTAGAGTAGGCATTGATATAGGAATACTTACAGATAAGGAAATATCTGCCTTAATTTCCTTTATATTTATATCTTGTCGTTCATTATTCCCATTAACTTCACCATTTTTCATGAATCTTGGATTTTCAATTTCAACAAATCTCGAACTACAAATTTAGACAATACAACCCTTTAGATATTTGTGGGTAAGAAATGAAGTAACTACTAATTGTTCAAAAATCTAATTTCTTTTCACATGTATTATAAATTTTTACTTCTATTGGGTAATTCCATACATGTAAATGTCCAAAACTAGGTTTTCCACTAGTTTGTAGTTTAAAAGGAGTCTTTAAAATTGATTTACTAAGAACTTTGTTAAGCAGATGCATTGTTGTTTTCAATGCATACATCTATAATGACTTGGGTAATGAAGAGTTACACATCATATTTTTAACCATATCCATCAAAGTTTGATTATACCTTTTTGCAACACCATTTGTTGAGATGTGCTTAGTGTAGTATACTATGTACATATGCTATGTCTTTCAAGGAATTTTGCAAATGAACCTAGACATTAACTCAATTCATCATATTTTCTATAGTATTTATTACCTTTATCAAATCTTACAATTTCTATCATTTTTGTCTAATTGTCTTTCAATCTCATTTACATACACCTCAAGAGCTTTCATTGCTTAAGATTTTTATTTAAACAAATAGATAAAATCATAACATGAAAAATAATCTATAACGGTGATGAAATACTTTTCTCTACTAAAAGATAGAGTATCAAAAGATCCATATACATCACTATGTATAATTTCAAAAAGCAAAGTGCTTCTTATAGCTATTTTTTTTTGTTATGTTTAGTATGTTTTCTCTTAATATAATCTAAAAATAAACTAAGATCAATAAAATATAAATTTGGAAGAATCTCATTCTTTACTAATCTTTCTAATATTATTGGATACATGCCTTTAACATTTATGCCACAAGTAAGTAGAACGTTCATTTGCTAAACTATGTTTGATTCCATTGTTATGATAAACTACTAGTAAGGATTTAGCAAATTCAATTTTAAGTTTTAATTTATATAAACCATTACAAAGAATACTATAACCAATGCAAGAAGTATTCTTAAATAAATTGAAACAATCATGTCAAACTTAACATTAAATCCAGAAACATTTAATCTAGATAAAGAAACAAGATTTCCAGCAATTAAAGGTACATAAAAGTCCTTAAAAGGTCTAAATGATAGCTAGTATTCAATACTAAATAATAAGTCTTTATGCCTTCAATTGGAGCCTTTATATGATTTTCTATAAATAAACAACTTTCATTTGGATTTGTAGTTTAGATTGTAAGCAATCCCTGAACCATATTAATACATAAGTAATAGCACCATAATCAAGCCACTAAATTATGAGGAACTTCAGCTAAGTTTGATTTAAAACATATTAAAGCACTAGGTGCACCTTTCTTTTCAAACCAAACCTTACATTTATCGCAATCATTCTAATAGTAACCAACTTTCTCACAGAAGTGATATTTGCTTGCCTTTTGTTCCTTCTTTTCAACTTGAGAAGTATTAATAGGCACTTTTTCTTTTTGAACTTGTTGGCTTTCACCTCAAGTCCCTTAGCAGCTCCTTGGCCTATAAGGTTAATTGAATAACTTCCTTGTGTTCTTTATCTTGTTTCCTTTTGAATAAGCATACTGACCAATTCATTAACATTCCATTTGTCCTTAATAGTATTATAATTGATTTGAAATGGCTTATACTAAGGAGGAAGTGAGTTCAAAATGAGCTGCATGTAAAGGAGTCACCCATATTTATCCTGAAAGATCTTAATCTTGTTGTAATATTAGTCATTTCAATAATATGCTCTTGTATTTAACCCATTAAACTTCATGGTTGTAAGTTCTGCCATCAAGTTACCAACAAATGACTTGTCTATAGTGTGAAGGCGTTCTTCCACAAATTTAAGTTATTTCTTTGCATTTTTTGTTTATGAAATTGTTGTCTTAAAGTCATTAGTAAAAGTCATTTGTATAAATATAAGACTTAGTTTGTTGGAACATTCTCATACTTTTATGGTATGACTTTTCTTCTTAATTACTTCAATTAGTAATAGCATCGGGTTTATCTTCTAAAAGTGCCAAGTCCATACCTGAAATGGTTAAGTGAAACTTGTTTTGTTTGCACTGTTTTAAAAAGTTTACACTATTAAACATAGCAATAGATAAAGTGTTACAACCAATAATTTTTATAATGGATTAACCCTAAGATAAAATAAGAGAAAGGATACAAATGAATAAAAGCTTAATTAAAATAATGACAATGGGCTAAATGTCCATTTAAGGCCTAAAAAGGAGTGCTTGAATTAAATGTGCAAGGAAATATGGACAAAATGGTAATTATGTAAAATTAGTAGTATAATGCGAAAATAAATTATTGTTTCCTAGTATAATGTTAAATAAAGTTATTAGAGGCTCATGAGCAGTTAAAATAACTCATAGCTCTAATTTCATGCGTATCAAAAAATCCAATGGCATAAAGATAAATTTGTCAATTTTAAATCATCGAGGGCCCAAAATTTATTTTTCTAATTATGACAACTAAAAAAATAAATAAGTTAGTAAAGTAAAATAAAAATACAAAATACATGGGTTAGATCAAAGGAAAAATTCAAATCAATAATAAAATAATCCAAAAATATGTCGCTTTCAAGCAGAGGAAAGTGTGCACCTACTATTTCATCTTTTATCTCTTCTTCTTGGCTGACAAATCCCTACTTCAACAGCAGAAGAAGAGAGATATTGCAATGAAAACCCAAGCAAAAATGAAAGAAGAAATTGGTAGAAGAAAGAGAAATAAAAATTAAACTTTTTACGTAAGATTTATTCACTTTTGGCCATTCTCTTAGCTATGAAAGTTTCTCCTCTCTTTAAGAGCTTTTTAATTATCTAAATTCCATCTTAGGTTTTGTGGCTAGACGTGATCTCCCAAGAAGCTCATCTTAAAGTGAAAGTTGGTGTAAAAAGATTAAGACAAAATATAAAGCATTTTCATGTAAGTTTTTCACCCAAAAAAATGTGTGTTTTGAAACTTTTAATTCTTTCTAATTTTTGGTCATGGAGGTGGGGGTTGAATGTGATGAAATCCTCTAAGAATATAAAAGTACAGTATTTAAGAATATCAAAGTATATTCTATACATTATGTTAGGGGTGGATTAAATGAAATCCTCTAAATTGGAAGCTCTATGATACATATTGGTTATAAGGTGCTAATTACAAGACTAATAAATTATATGATTTAATTGAGATTAAAGAGAATTATATGATTTAATTGAGATTAAATAAGCTTAATTAAGTAAATTATAGTTGGTCTTAAGTCATTATTATGCCAATTATGTTAAGTTTGCACATTTATGAATATTAGCTATGTTTAATGTAAGGAATTGGGATTGTGATGCATTGACTTAAATTTTGATTGTTGTGACTGCCTTTACAAGTGATATTTGATCTAAGAATTTTATTTGAGTTATGGAAATAACTCTTGAACTAAGAAAATTGAATGGTTCTAAATTTGGTGCAATCTTGAGTTTTTAGGCCATAAAAGGTAAATTTGAGTTATGTATATTAAAGGAAGAATTTGACTAATAGATATTTAAATTGGTCTTTTGGACTAATGTAAAGAATTTTAAAAGCCTAAGATTCATGAAAAGCTCTTCTAATTGAAAGTCATAAATTTTGGCCTAAGAAAGGAAAAATTGTAAAAAATGTATTAGTAATGAAACTTTTTGAGTTTTAGCTTACATTAATCATTGGAATGACATGTCGTAGGCTATGATATGATTATATATGAAGTTTAGGAAGTTAAAGCATGTTTTGAAACCAAAAGTGTGGTGTCAAAGTCCTTTTTACATGTTAAATTTGGGATAAATATGAGATTAGATGATTAAATGCCTAATTGCTAATGTTATCTAATGTGATATTTTTAAGCTATTTAAATTGATTGACATTGCTTGAAAGTGTTGGGTCAAGAAGGAGGACCTTTTTGTGCATAGGAGTTCAAGAGTTTGTTTGGCATGGGATGGTGATTACCCTTCTTTACATGCATATATGGTGTATGATAATTGGAATACTTGTATATGATTATATATTTGTAATTGTAATATTTTATGACATGAGTTGGCTATATATGTAATGTATTATGTGTCCTTATGGCTAGGAGTGTTCTATGGCATCAAGTATGATGGAATAGGGAATTGAGTATAGTAACTCTTCCCAAGTCAAGAAAAAATATGCAAGTTCATGCTATAATGGCTATTAATTAGCTTATGTAATTACTAACAAAAGTGCTTTTATGATGATATTTATGTATACTTGTATTTTTTTCACTTGAGTAATATTATGTATGCTTAGAATAATGAAATTTGCTATTAAGATTATATATCTCATTCTATATCTATAAATTAACTCATGTCATGTGAAAATTACGCAAGTGATAAAGACAAGAAAATTGCCCTTGAAAAGCTTAAAGCTTGCTTAAAAACTTTTGGAGTATCTAGTTATTTTGTTGTAATGAATTTTATTGGATATGATCTTGGGGCTGATCATTTTAAATTATGTTACTTTTTTGTATTGTAATTAATTAGGATGATGGATTTTAGTTGAAAAATGTTGATGTGACTTTTTAAACCCTTAGTCTAATATAAACATGTATTCAAAAATAGAAATCTATAGATATGCTAAAATAAGGAGCTTTTGACACTTATATTATAGAATGGAGTGAAATTTAGTTCAAAAGTGGAGTTATATCTATTTCTCCTTAATTATCTCATTATAGCTGAGATTATACATGATTATGTTTTTATATGAAGGTCCCTCATTTTCTTTTATAAGGCCAAGAATCTGCATATAATTATGGATTGCATTAGTTTTGATCACCTCGTCTCTTGTTTGGCTAAAAGAAGCTTGTGAAATTATGGTTTAATGTTGTTATAGCTATAGTATTTTATTGTTGTAGTTAGAATATTTCAATTGTTACTTTTTACTTTGGATTATTAGAATTGATGTACTAATGGGGCTAACTACTAATTGAGCCCTTAAATGTAATTAAATGTTATATTTGCTTGTTAAGATGGTCTTTGATACCACTTGATGTATGATTATAAGAAAATAAAAAAGATTATGTGTAGGGTCCCTTAGGGTTGGAACTTTGGACCCATTTGTATGGTCTTTTGGTTAGAATTATAACATATTGATTATCACGTTATTGTTTTGAATTGTTACTCTTATGATAATTAGGTACCATGTATGAAATATGTTTGAAAATGATTAATGCCTTAAAATTTGCCTCGCTTTATAAGTGTGGCCAAAATAAGTATGAAATTATAGTTGAAGCATATGTTATGACTAGTTATCAATTTATATAAGTTTCGGTGCATCGTTAATGTGGTGCCACCTATGAATTATTTTGTGAAAAATTATAAGTTTTAAGTGATGCATGCTATGTAAAGCATATCAAGAATATGAAATACAGGATGAAATAGAAAGATGAATGTGTTATAATTATATTATTGAATGAAAAAGTTTTAAAATTTTGCCACTCTTATGACTTGGTTAATGATTTCTTGGCATAGTAGTGATGAATTACTTAAAATAGTTACAATATATAGTAAGATGTGTCATGAAGCTTATGAATGAAGAGTAAGAGTTGCAAAATGACACATAATTGCTCAAAATTTAAAGGTTCATACATATTCATATAATCAAAGTATATTCTTGCTTTCATTTGGGTAAATCCTACAATATGCTATTATAATTTTAATGCTATAATTTATCCTTATTAGTAAATTGAAATTCTCAATCAAATACATATGTCATCTTTGGATAAACAAATATATTTAATAAAAGAAAATTTAATTTATTACTTTCATGTTCATTATTTGTAGAGAAATTCATTTGCCTTTAGGCAAATCTTTAAAGTCTAACAATTAGCAAACTTAAATTTATAATGATAAGCATTTATTCAATAATATATAAAAGATATTTATTATGCATTTTGTTTATAAACTTTATGATTATCTTCATTTGAAATTTATTATCCTTAAAATTTGGCCATTTTGGTGACTAATAAATTATTATTAAAATAAATTTCAAATCACATAATGATAGTTCTTTTCTTAAGATAAATTTTAAATAATTGATATTATTGCAAAACGATATATATGTGAATAAAATAAAATAATATTGAAGCAAAAAAAAATGTTGTAATCATGAATCATATCCTATTATTGCTGCATTTAAATCACGTGGGATAATACTAATATCTCAGCCATACATATAAATCATACCACATATATTTGGCATATAAATCTATTGATCAATCCAATTTATACACATTGCAACATATTAACATCAATGTGGATAATGCCAAAATCATATATATATATATATATATTAACTATCATTAATCAAGTAACGTATAATAGCATAAAGGAAAGACAAAACATTATCTTAATTGTATTCATTCTTATTCATAAATATCAATATTTCATAAAATAGGAAAACAATCATTTTGAATTTACAAAAAATTATGAGATCCTAAATTATACTAAGATACCAGTTGTTAGATTCAATTATACAAATTCAGTCATGCATAAAACCCTAAATTTCAAATCTTCACTATTCATGATTATATAATTGAATCAATATATATATATATATATATATATAAAGAAAAAAAGTTATAAGAAATCACTTTATTTAATTTTTTTTACTGTAGAGCATTGACTTTGCAGTTTCAATCATATATAACTGCTTAAATGGATAAAAAAACTAATTAAGTGTATTTTAAATTCTTTTAATTTGACATGTCTGTCACATAATTAGATATATGACTAAGATTTATTTAGTTATTAAAATAATACACATAAAACATGATTATCTTCAATTATTTAAAATTAAAAATAAAATTTAAATATTTATTTCATTATCAAGCCACATTTTAACACTATGTACATTCCGCACATAAATAATTACAAGTAATGAAAGGAAGTTTAGTTTGCTTTTCCAAGTTCTAGTTCTAGTATTTTTACAGTAAGAAAAGCTTTGATATATAAAATTTATTCGAATAACTCCAGAGACTCATATCCTCTTTAAATATAATGATGTAAATGTAATTTAACAGTGAAAATAAGACAAATTAATAATATAATGTATTTATATCTTATTGTTTTGTTTTAAATTTTGATTATCTAAAATGATTTCTTTTAACATTCTAAAAGAGGCAATTAAATAATTTGGATCAAGATTTACGTATTTAGAACGTTAACAAACAATTCATTTTTATATCTTTAGTTGCATACCGATTATTAGAGGATGAATCTCCTCTTCTTCTGTTTTTTTTTTTTTACACTAACACAATGTTATTATATTGGAGAAAAATAAATATAAAATATAAGACTTAATACTAGAAAAAAGAGAGTAAGAGTGTGTAAGATCTATATCGTTTAATCTCTTTCTCGCTAATATAATGATATTATGTTAATGTTAGAAAATAAGAGGATTTAGATTCTAATTATTTAATTATTCAACTCAGCCATTTGTTATCTATTTTTTAATGTATAGACGTTCAAATTCTGAGTTAGAATTTGTTTCACATGCATTGTTAGAAATTAAAAACAATGTAGTTATATAATCTACGGTTATGGTTTGTTGATGTTCTAGACATAAAGTAGATATTAAATGAAATTGGTAAATTGCAATAGTTTATGGTGAATAGTAGAGAGGTGATCCTCTGGAGTGAGAAAAGACGAAATTTTTTTGAAGTATCTCACATTTTATTTTATTTACTTATTTTAATATTAATTTTTTGATATCAAAATTTCATCTAAAGTTTTATATTTCATGAGTATTTCACGGATCTTCACCTTAGAGAATTTGTGTTGGTGAATAGTATCGCATCTAAATTTTTTTAGTATTGTTTTTTTAATAAAAAAGTTTTTCTACTACTGATAATTGAATTGCGTATAGAAATTGTATCGAAATTTTGTATTATTTTAGCTGCCTATTATTTATCGGAGTTGTGATCATAACAAATTTTATTTGTGAATCAAGTTCGTAACTCTTAAGAAATCTTAAAAAAGTAGGTTGCTGCATAACTTGAACCCCGAAAGGGGGAATAGTATTATCCCATCAAACACCCGAGACTCGCTGTGGAATACCATAAAAACCTAGGGGCAACAAAGGTAAATCGCCTCCCTCGAAGACCCGGCAACAAGGAAAGACTCTCCGCCAGTTCTCAATATATATACGCCCTTTCCGCTCTCAAAGAGGGCCAAAATTTGTAGAAAAATAAGTACTGAGGAACACAGCTATTCTCAACCCCACCCCATCTCTCCTTTCTTTCGCTTCTCTTTGGGGTTTCGCTTTGCTTCTCTCTCTCGCTTATGTGTCTGCATCCATCCTTTTCTCTCTCATCTCTCAGGTTCCAATTTCCATTCTCAATACTTATAGCAATATTAATATGCTTATATATGTAATAAGTATGACCTATTCTTTGATATATTTCCCCGAAAACAAGCATCTTAATTCGGTCTCATCTTTTTCAAATTTGGAGCTTTCGGTATCGGTTTAGTTTAATCAAGAGTAATCTCTCCGTTTTTATTTTTGGGCTGCTCTCTGATATTTGTTTGAACTTTTTCTGTGCAGTTGTTCAAAGTAGAGAAGTTGAGGTGAGATGACAACCCTAAGATCGAGCTGGCCGTCGAGGCTGCGGCAACTTTTGTCTAGCGAGGGTGCTATTGGCCCCTCCATTAAACTGGACTCTGAACCCGTGAGTTCCCCCACAAAACAAAAAATCTTAAATCATTGTTGCGTCACCTATAAGTATAGTGTGTACGGTTTTACTATATTATCGATTAGGGTTTAACACGACCATCTCTGACTAATGGGTAAACCCATTAAGGTTTCTCTCACCATCTTATTCCTACATCCCAATAGAACATGAGCAAATGCATCATCAGCATTGAAATTGCACTTTGGAGGCCTTATATCCTGTCTTGAGATTCATTTTGTGTTACAATCTGCGTTATGTCTTGTTTGATTCATTTTTCAATTTCTTACTTTTTTCCTGTTTACAATATTTTTTTTTTTCATTTATGTGAGCGAAAAAATTATTAGAGCCAGGGTACACGCTAGAGATTTAGCTTTATTAGAATTTCATGTACGTAAAGGTCCATGACTTTTAGAATTCAAAATAGTTACTGGCCAGTGTAGATAAAGGCGCTTAAAGGTACACCTAAGACGCTGAGGCGAGGTGCCATAGGGGGTCTTTGCTTCTTGATTGAGGCGCAAGGTGCTTACCTTTGGCACCTGAGTGAATTTTTTTTTCTTTCTTTTAACCATTCTTCTAATAATGCATTAGAATGAGCAAATAATGAAGTTCTGAATTTATTTTAAGTCGATCCACTCCATTTACTTTCTATTCTAGGTCCTACATCATGCTGAGTCAAAATGAAAGCAATACAGGTAGAGAGAGGCGTTGGGAGGAAGGTTTGAGCAAATTACTTGATGATTCTAGCTGATTTTAGCATATTCTAAATTTTAATCTACTAGATTTCTAATGTGCATGTTTTAACTACAATTCAATTTGCAATGGACACCTTGAACAAATTGAGAGCAAGTACCTAGAAATTATAAAAAAAATTTAACTACAAGAATAAGTTCTACACGTTATAAATGCATAAAATATTTCTTATTTGAATTTTAGTGCAACTGCAGCCACTTTTTTTTTGGGGGGGGGGTTATGAACTTGAATCCTTTATCTTGAAAGTTTATCATTTTACTTGAATTTTATGCTTGAGCTGTTAATAAGAATGATGATTATATATTTCAATAATTATAATTTACCTATTCTTTATTTATATATCATTTTTCCTTCCCCCCTGCTAATTTTAGTGCCTTGAATCACTCAGGTGATTGCATTTTTAGCACCTCTCGCCCTTACTACATTGGAAATAGTGAGGAAAATTTATAGCAAAACGAGTCACTTGAGTTTGGCCTGATATTGGTTATATATATGTCCAGGAAAACTAATACTACAGTAGATCAAATTAATATGTTATATAGAATTTATTGGTTGCTGCTTTGTGTATTTTTCCTAATCTAAAAAAAATCCTATTGTAATGTTCATTAATTGGAGTTGAAAAAAATGGTGCTTTGACTTGTAGGCTACCTTAGATATGCTGTTCATTGCCGACCTACAATACTGCCAATAGCCGTAGTCATTTACTGTTGATGCTTTAGTGATCATGTGAACATGTTGTGGTAAATTGTCGGTTTTGAATTTTCGATGGCATGTGATTATGCAAATGAGTGCTACTCCATATAGACAGAAATACAAAGTTACCAGAATACATAGCACAGGGAGAAAATAATAGGGTCTGTTTGAAATTGTTTTTGTTTTAATGTTTTCAAAACATATGTTTTTAAGAACAAATTTTTGAGAACAAAAAAATTAAAAAATCTGTTTGAATCATTATTTTGAAAAGTAATTGTTTTCTGTTTTTTATCTGATTCTGTAGAACAAAAATTACAGAACACTTAAAAAGTGTTATGACTTTTTTGTTTTTGAAAACAAAATTTTGTTTTTTTGTTTTACAAAACACTTCACTAAAAACACATTATCAAACAAGTTTTTTTGTTTTTTTGTTCTTGAAAACAAAAAAATTGTTCTACAGAATTAAATCAAACAGGGCCGAGCAGCTTCTGACTATATATGACTTTGGGTTCTGGTATTTATTTGATTTAGGGTGTGCATTTATTATGATGCCAAGATCCTTAATTCGTTCATTTTAATTTGGGTCCTCCTCTCCATGAGAAAATGCCTACTTTTGCAAAACTATTGTTAGGTGTCAATGCTCTTTTTTCCCCTTTTAAAATTTTGATAATAATGTTATTACTCTCTCAAAATTGAATAACACAGTAAAGAAATTTATATTGTGAAGGTTGCCTCAACTGGATAACCCAACCTCAGTTTTGAGATCCCCTATTTATGTTCACGTGTGTTTGCATGTTTGTTTTTGTCTGTAAACTTATATTCAAATTCCTGATGGGGCCATAGGTGATTTAATATGCACTTGAAGTCCTATCATCATAATTTTTTGTTAATTCATTTCCTTTCTCCCAAGTCCCAACTGATGTAGTGGATTTAAATTTGGTGATTGATTTGATTTCAGCCTCCGAAGATCAAAGCCTTCATTGACAAGGTCATTCAGTGTCCATTACCAGATATAGCAATACCTCTCTCTGGTTTTCGGTGGGAGTACAATAAGGTAATGACGCGCTAACCTTACCGCATCAAGTTTCTTTTACTCCCTTTTTCCCTTGACTTATGTATTGCTTTCACATTAGGGGAATTTTCATCACTGGAGGCCACTGTTACTTCATTTTGATACATACTTCAAGACGTATTTGTCGTGTAGAAATGACCTGACATTGTCAGATAAGATTCTAGAAGATGACAGCCCATTACCAAAACATGCAATTCTGCAAATATTACGGGTGATGCAAATAATTTTAGAGAATTGTCCAAACAAGATTTCATTTGATGGCTTAGAGGTGAGCTGGTCAGAAATAATGCCCTTTTCTAGGTCTAGTCTTAATTTAATTTCTTTTGTTCATTTCTTCCTTTATTGTGTAGTCAAGTGAATTATTCTTTTAGTATTTGAAAATTTTTTTCCTTCCTTTTTTCCCTCCTTCCTTTTCAGCATTTCAAGTTTTTACTAGCATCAACAGATCCTGAGATACTTATAGCTGCATTAGAAACTCTTTCTGCGCTAGTGAAAATAAATCCCTCTAAGCTTCATGGAAGTGCAAAGATGGTTGGTTGTGGTTCAGTGAACAGCTATCTCCTGTCCCTAGCACAGGGATGGGGAAGCAAGGAGGAGGGCCTGGGACTGTACTCTTGTATTATGGCAAATGAGAAAACCCAAGATGAAGGATTGTGCTTGTTTCCTTCTGATGTAGATAATGGTTGTGATCAATCCAATATCCGCATAGGTTCTACCCTTTATTTTGAATTGCATGGTTCCAGTGCTCAAGTCAAGGAACTCAGTGCTGATGCAGCTTCCCGTAGTTTGAGAGTTATACATATGCCAGATATGCATTTGCGGAAAGAAGATGACTTGTCATTGTTGAAGCAGTGCATTGATCAATATAGTGTTCCTACAGAGCTCCGATTTTCATTGATCACCAGAATTAGATATGCCCGAGCCTTCCGGTCCCCAAGAATATGCAGGCTTTATAGCAGAATTTGCCTTCTTTCTTTCATTGTGCTGGTCCAGTCCAGTGATGCACAAGATGAACTTGTGTCATTTTTTGCTAATGAACCAGAATATACAAATGAGTTAATCAGAGTAGTGAGATCTGAGGAAACTATATCTGGATCTATCAGAACGCTTGCAATGCTTGCGTTAGGAGCTCAGTTAGCAGCATATACATCATCGCATGAACGGGCACGTATATTGAGTGGATCTAGTATAAGTTTTGCTGGCGGGAACCGCATGATACTCCTTAATGTGCTTCAGAGGGCTATTTTGTCATTGAAGAGTTTGAACGATCCATCATCTCTTGCTTTTGTTGAGGCACTTCTTCAGTTTTATCTGCTCCATGTGGTTTCAACTTCAACTTCTGGGAGTAATATAAGGGGTTCTGGCATGGTACCCACATTTTTGCCTCTGCTGGAGGATGCTGATCCTGCACATATACATCTTGTCTGTTTTGCAGTGAAAACCCTTCAGAAGCTTATGGATTACAGTAGTTCAGCTGTATCCTTGTTTAAAGAGTTGGGGGGTGTTGAGCTTTTAGCTCAGAGATTACAAATAGAGGTAAACAGAGTTATTGGATTGGTTGGAGAAAATGATAACTTGATGCTCACTGGTGAAAGCTCAAGACATAGTACCGATCAGTTGTATTCCCAAAAGAGGCTCATAAAGGTCTCCCTTAAGGCACTTGGTTCTGCAACTTATGCCCCTGCTAATTCTACCAGATCTCAGCATTCTTATGACAGTTCTTTACCTGCAACTCTGGTTTCGATATTTCGGAATGTAGATAAGTTTGGAGGTGACATTTATCACTCTGCTGTTACTGTTATGAGTGAAATGATCCACAAAGATCCTACGTGTTTTTCTACTCTGCATGAAATGGGTCTTCCTAATGCTTTTCTATCTTCAGTTGGATCTCCGGTACTTCCTTCTTCCAAGGCTTTGATGTGCATTCCTAATGGTCTTGGTGCCATATGCCTTAATTCCACAGGCTTAGAGGCTGTCAGAGAAACTTCATCCCTGCGATTCCTTGTTGACATCTTCACTAGCAAAAAGTATGTTTTAGCAATGAATGAGGCTATTGTTCCTCTTGCTAATGCAGTGGAGGAACTTCTACGTCATGTGTCTACTTTGAGAAGTACTGGTGTTGATATTATTATTGAAGTCATCCATAAGATTGCATCCTTTGGGGGTGGTGATGGTGGAGAATCTTCAGGAAAAGCTAATGAGGGTTCTGCAATGGAAACTGATCCTGAAGACAAAGAAAATGAAGGCCATTGCTGCCTTGTAGGGACAGCAGATTCAGCTGCAGAAGGGATAAGTGATGAGCAGTTTGTTCAGCTATCCATCTTTCATTTAATGGTACTGGTTCACAGGACTATGGAAAATTCTGAAACATGTCGGTTATTTGTAGAGAAATCGGGAATTGAAGCTTTATTGAAGTTGTTATTGCGCCCATCTATTGCACAATCCTCAGATGGCATGTCTATTGCTTTACATAGCACCATGGTTTTTAAGGGTTTTGCTCAGCATCACTCCACTCCACTAGCAAGGGCATTCTGTTCCTCTCTTAGAGAGCATTTAAAGAAAGCATTAGCTGGGCTTGGTGCAGCTTCAGGACATTTATTGCTGGATCCAAGGATGACAACTGATAATGGCATCTTTTCCTCCCTTTCCCTGGTGGAGTTCCTTCTGTTTCTTGCTGCATCGAAAGACAACCGTTGGGTGACTGCATTGCTCACAGAATTTGGAAATGGCTGTAAGGATGTTCTGCAGGACATTGGGCATGTCCATCGTGAAATTCTTTGGCAAATTGCTTTGCTTGAAAATACAAAGCCTGAGATTGAGGATGATGGTTCTTGTTCTGCTGCTGATTCACAACAGGAGGAAATGGATGCAAATGAAACTGAAGAGCAAAGGTTCAACTCTTTCAGGCAGTTTCTTGATCCATTACTGAGGAGAAGAACATCAGGATGGAGCATTGAATCCCAGTTTTTTGACCTTATAAATCTGTATCGAGATCTTGGCCGTGCTACTGGTTCTCAACGCAGATCAAGTTCAGCTGGTTCTTCAAACATGCAGTTAGGCTCCAGTAATCAGCTGCACACTTCTGGGTCTGCTGATGCTTCTGAGGCTACTAGTAAGAAGGAATATGATAAACAGAGGCCATATTATACATCTTGTTGTGATATGGTTAGATCTCTTTCATTTCATATCACCCATTTGTTTCAAGAGTTGGGAAAAGTAATGCTGCTTCCTTCTCGTCGACGCGATGATATTGCGAGTGTAAGTCCTGCTTCAAAATCAGTGGCTTCTGTTCTTGCATTAATTGCTCTAGATCACATGAATTTTGGGGGCCATGTAAATCATTCGGGAACAGGGGCATCTATATCAACAAAGTGTCGTTATTTTGGTAAAGTGATTGATTTTATGGATAGCATTCTGATGGAGAGGCCAGACTCATGCAATCCTGTTCTGCTGAATTGCTTGTATGGACATGGAGTTGTTCAATCTGTATTGACCACATTTGAAGCTACCAGTCAGTTGCTTTTTGCAGTTAATAGGGCTCCTGCATCGCCTATGGAAACTGATGATGGAAATGTGAAGCAAGAGGACAAGGAAGATACAGATCATTCATGGATTTATGGTCCTTTAGCTAGTTATGGCAAGTTTATGGACCATTTGGTGACATCCTCTTTTATATTGTCTTCATTCACAAAGCACATGCTTGCACAGCCCCTTGTAAATGGAGATACTCCTTTCCCAAAGGATGCAGAGACTTTTGTGAAGGTCCTCCAATCCATGGTGTTGAAGGCTGTGCTTCCTGTTTGGACACATGCTCAGTTTGTTGATTCCAGTTATGAATTTATTTCTGCTGTTATCTCTATCATTAGGCATGTCTATTCTGGCGTAGAAGTAAAAAATGTAAACAGCAGCAGTGGTGCTCGAATGACGGGGCCTCCTCCTAATGAAACCACTATTTCAACCATTGTAGAGATGGGTTTTTCAAGGTCTAGAGCAGAAGAAGCTCTTAGACAAGTTGGGTCAAATAGTGTGGAGTTGGCGATGGAGTGGTTGTTTTCCCATCCAGAAGAAGCACAAGAAGATGATGAACTTGCTCGTGCACTTGCCATGTCCCTTGGGAACTCTGAGTCAGACACGAAGGATGCTGTTGCAAATGACAATGCTCAGCAACTTGAGGAAGAGATGGTCCAACTTCCCCCTGTTGAGGAGTTGTTATCTACTTGCTCAAGACTTTTGCCGAAGGAACCTCTCGCTTTTCCTGTTCGGGACTTGCTGGTCATGTTATGCTCTCAAGATGGTGGTCAATATAGGTCTATTGTTGTTTCTTTTATTGTTGACCAGATCAAAGAATGTGGCTCGGTTTCTAGTAATGGGAATAATACCATGCTGGCTGCTCTTTTTCATGTTCTTGCTTTAGTTCTTAATGAGGATGCTGCGGCACGAGAAGATGCTTCAAAGAGTGGTTTGATCAAAATTGCCTTAGATCTACTCTACCAATGGGATTGTAGTCTTGATAGCCAGGAGAAACAGCAGGTGCCGAAATGGGTTACTGCTGCTTTTCTTGCATTAGACAGGCTGCTACAAGTGGATCAAAAACTGAATTCTGAAATTGCAGAGCAGCTGAAGAATGAATCTGTGAATAGTCAGCAGACATCAATTACCATTGATGAGGACAGGCAAAATAAATTGCAGTCTGCATTGGGACTATCATTGAAGTATGCGGACATAGATGAACAGAAGAGACTTGTTGAAATTGCTTGTAGTTGTATGAAGAATCAACTTCCCTCAGATACAATGCATGCTGTTTTGCTATTATGTTCCAATCTTACAAGGAATCATTCTGTGGCTCTTAGCTTTCTTGATGCTGGTGGTTTAAGTATACTAGTTTCTTTGCCAAACAGCAGTCTGTTCCCTGGGTTTGACAACGTTGCTGCAAGTATTATCCGTCATGTCCTTGAAGATCCTCAAACTCTCCAGCAAGCAATGGAATCTGAGATAAAACATAGTCTCGGAGTTGCGTCTAATCGCCATCCAAATGGAAGGGTCAATCCTCGCAATTTCTTGATAAATTTAGCTTCTGTGATTTCTCGGGATCCAGTAATTTTTATGCAGGCTGCTCAATCTGTGTGTCAAGTTGAGATGGTTGGCGAAAGGCCTTACATTGTCCTGTTGAAAGATCGTGATAAAGACAAGACTAAGGAGAAGGATAAATCATTGGAGAAAGACAAAATACAGGCTAATGATGGGAAGGTTGGTTTGGGAAATACCAATTTGGCAGCTTCTGGCAATGGTCATGGCAAGATTCATGATTCAAATTCAAAGAGTGTCAAAACTCATAGGAAACCCTCCCAGAGTTTTATAAATGTTATAGAACTTCTCCTTGAATCTATATGCACTTATGTTCCACCCTTGAAGGATGACATAGCCTCAAATGCCCTTCCTGGCACCCCAACATCAAGCGACATGGATATTGATGTTTCAGTTAAGGGAAAAGGGAAAGCAGTTGCCCCCATGTCTGAAGAGAATGAAACCAGTAGCCAGGACACTTCTGCATCACTTGCAAAGATTGTATTTATATTGAAGCTTCTTACAGAGATATTATTGATGTATTCATCATCTATTCATGTTCTGCTTCGGCGAAATGCAGAAATGAGCAGCACTAGGGGCACTCAGCAAAAGAGTCCTGCTGGTTTATGCATGGGTGGAATATTCTACCATATCCTTCATAATTTTCTTCCTTATTCTCGAAGCTGCAAAAAGGACAAGAAAACTGAGGGTGATTGGAGGCAGAAACTAGCAACCAGGGCTAACCAATTTCTGGTGGCTGCCTGTGTTCGTTCTACAGAGGCAAGGAGAAGGGTTTTTACTGAGATTAATCATATCCTGAATGATTTTGTTGGTTCATGTAATGGTGTTAAACCACCAGGCAATGATATGCAGGTTTTTGTTGATCTACTTAATGATGTTTTGGCTGCTCGTACACCTGCTGGTTCATGCATCTCATCAGAGGCCTCTGTCACTTTTATGGATTCTGGTCTGGTTAAATCATTTACTCGCACTCTCCAAGTTTTAGACCTGGACCATACTGACTCATCTAAAGTTGCTGCTGGTATTGTGAAATCCCTTGAGCTGGTAACCAAGGAGCATGTCCATTCGGTTGAGTCTAATGCGGGGAAGGGTGATAATTCAACAAAGCCTTCCGATCTTAGTCAATCTGGAAGATTAGAAAATACCAGTGACATGCCCCAGTCTGTGGAAATGACATCTCAGGCCAATCATGATTCCCTTCAAGCTGACCATGTTGGGTCTTATAATGCAATTCAATCCTATGGTGGTTCTGAAGCTGTCACTGATGATATGGAACATGATCAAGATCTTGACGGGAGTTTTGCTCCTGCTAATGAGGATGATTACATGCATGAAACTTCAGAGAATGCAAGAGGTCTTGATAACAGCATTGAAAATGCTGGGATAAGATTTCAAGTCCAGCCCCATGGCCAAGAAAATCTTGACGATGATGATGATGAGGATGATGAAATGTCTGGAGATGATGCTGATGATGTAGATGATGATGATGAGGAACATAATGATTTGGAAGAAGATGAAGTCCATCATTTGCCACATCCTGACACAGATCAAGATGATCATGAGATTGATGATGATGATTTTGATGACGAAGTGATGGAGGAAGATGATGAGGATGACGAGGATGATGAGGATGGAGTGATACTGCGACTTGAGGAAGGAATTAATGGAATAAATGTTTTTGACCATATTGAGGTTTTTGGCAGAGATAATACTTTTTCAAATGAAGCTCTTCATGTGATGCCGGTTGAAGTTTTAGGATCTAGGCGTCCAGGGCGAACCACATCCATTTACAGTCTTTTGGGAAGAACTGGTGATATGGCTTCTCCTTCACGTCATCCACTTCTAGTTGGACCTTCTTCTTCATTCCATCCTTCTAATGGGCAACCAGGTTAGTTCTTAATGAATTTCTTTATATGTTTTAGTTGATGCTACAGTCCTTCTCTCTATAAATTAAAAAAAAAAAAAGGAAAATTGTCATCTGTATTTCTTGTAAACTTTTTGATTGAGCCTGAATGACTTTTCTTTTTTTTAAAATAAAAAATCCAGATAGTATATCGGATAACAACTCAATGGGTTTGGATAATATCTTCCGATCACTTAGGAATGGACGCCATGGAAACCGTCTGAACTTGTGGACTGATAATAATCAGCAGAGTGGTGGATCAAACAGCAGTGTTGTACCACAAGGTCTTGAAGAGCTGCTTGTCTCTCAATTAAGGCGACCCACCCCTGAGAAGTCATCTGATCGGAACATAGCAGAAGCAGACCCTCAGAGTAAAGGAGAGGCCAGCCAGACACAAGATTTAGGAGTTGCAAGGACAGAAATCCCAGCAGAAATCAATGCAAGTCAGGAAGGTGTTACAATGACTCCTGCTGCAGTTGATAACTCTAGCAATGCTGAAATGAGACCTGTAGGTACAGGGTCTCTGCAAACAGATGTAGCAAGTGCTCCATCAAATGCAGTGGAGATGCAGTTTGAGCATAATGATGTAGCTGTACGGGATGTTGAAGCTGTGAGCCAAGAGAGCAGTGGCAGTGGAGCAACTTTTGGAGAAAGCCTGAGGAGCTTGGATGTTGAAATTGGAAGTGCTGATGGCCATGAGGATGGTGGAGAAAGGCAGGTTTCTGTAGATAGGATACCGGCAGGTGATTCTCAGGTTGCACGGACAAGAAGGGCAAATATGGTTGTCAGTCATTCTTCTCCTGCAAGTGGGAGAGATGCATCTCTTCATAGTGTTACAGAAGTTTCTGAAAATTCTAGCCGAGATGCAGATCAAGATGATCCAGCAGCAGAGCAGCAGGTGAACAGTGATGCTGGGTCAGGAGCAATTGACCCTGCTTTTCTGGAGGCTCTTCCTGAGGAGTTGCGTGCTGAAGTCCTTTCAGCTCAGCATGGCCAAGTGGCTCAGCCGTCAAATAGTGAGTCTCAAAACACGGGGGATATTGATCCAGAGTTCCTTGCAGCTCTTCCCCCGGATATTCGAGCTGAAGTTCTGGCACAACAGCAAGCACAGAGGTTACATCAATCTCAAGAGTTGGAAGGCCAACCTGTCGAAATGGATACAGTCTCAATAATTGCAACATTTCCTTCAGATTTAAGAGAAGAGGTAAGTTCATTGGTAGAATGAACATTCTTCTTTTTTGTTTCTGTGAACTTTGAATGAACATTCTTTTTTTCTTCAGGTTCTTCTAACTTCATCTGATGCTATCCTTGCTAACCTTACGCCTGCACTTGTTGCTGAGGCTAATATGTTGCGGGAGAGGGTTGCACACCGTTATAGTCGTACCCTCTTTGGTATGTACCCCAGAGGTCGTAGAGGTGAGACTTCCAGGCGTGGTGAAGGGATTGGTTCTGGGTTGGATGGAGCTGGGGGAAGTGTTTCTTCTCGACGGTCTGATGGAGCAAAGCTAGTTGAAGCTGATGGAGCACCTCTAGTTGGCACTGAAGCTTTGCATGCCATGATTCGGTTATTCCGCATAGTTCAGGTATCAATTTATGACAAACAGCAGTCCTTGAAAATGTGTCTTCTTTATTGCTTATTTATTGTCCTAAACTTTTTGCAGCCACTCTATAAAGGCCAATTGCAAAGGCTTCTTTTAAATCTCTGTGCCCATAGTGAAACCAGAACTGCTCTGGTAAAAATTCTAATGGACTTACTAATGCTTGATGTAAGAAAGCCTGCTAGTTGTTCTAGTGCAGCTGAGCCACAATATAGACTATATGGTTGTCAGAGCAATGTTATGTATTCACGCCCTCAATCTTTTGATGGTAAGACCACTTGATCAGCCCTATTGATCGGAAATACAGGTTTTTAGACATTATGTGCCCAATACTTAGTTGATTATGGTTTTAGTTTATGTGGAGAGATACATTACTGATCATGTTCATACTTCATAGTGTAAAGTGGTTCATGATGATGGGTAGTGGTACAAGCATTTGTGACATTTTATGTTGGATAATGACAGATCACACCTCGTCCTTATTGACACTAACTCTGTTATTCTTTAATGTAACTTGTCATATTTTAAATTGGTGCTCATAGATTTGAATTTTCCCAAGCAAACAAAGTTGAGGGACTATATTTGGAAGGATGCCATGTCCTTTTTCTGAGTACTTGCCCTAAAGTGATCATTTATATTATTTGGAGGGTCTTTTTATCGAAGCATTAAACTATTTAAATTGTTTGATTATGTAGGAGTTCCTCCATTGCTCTCCCGGCGGATACTTGAGACTCTCACTTTTCTTGCTCGAAATCATCCATATGTGGCAAAAATTATGCTTCAGTTTAAACTGCCTCATCATGCATTAAGAGAACCAGATGCTGATGTACGGGGTAAATCTGTGGTAATTGTTGAAGATGAGGTGAATAGAGTTGAAAATAGTGAAGAATATGTTTCCATTGCTATGCTTTTGAGTCTCTTGAACCAACCCCTTTATCTGAGGAGCATAGCTCATCTTGAACAGGTAATGAGTTGGTTTTTTTGTGTTATCTTAGCATCATCTTAATCTCTTGTTCCTGCAGACTTTGCTGTGCAGACATGATTTAACATATGTGCTTTTTGATGTTTTCCAGCTGCTAAATCTTCTGGAAGTCATCATTGATAGTGCTGGAAGCAAGTCTACTTCATATGAGAAATCCCAGGTTTCTACTTCTGAGCTGCCATCTGGATCACAAATTTCTGCAATGGAGGCGGATGTCAATATAGACTCTGGTATTATGTCTTCTGGGGTTGATACCTCTGTGAAAGTTGTTGAGTCCTCCAAACCCACAACCTCTGGTAATGATAAGGAATGTGAGAGTCATAGAGTATTGAGCAACCTGCCACAGGCAGAACTTCGGCTTTTGTGCTCATTGCTTGCACAAGAAGGGTATGGTTATGGGCTTATGGTTTTGGTTATGCTTATTCTGCTGTGTGGATTGCGTCAATGTGCTTAGTTTGGCTGACTATGGGGTAGGGGTGGGAGGGATAAAACTGCTGGGAATTAGTTGTTGTTTTCAGCTTCTTTTACAAACATTTCTCTTCATCTACATTTGAGCAGTAGTGGTTTATTTCTTGGGTAGTGTTAATTCAGCATTTACATTTTTATCTTTATATAGTTACACCGGTCTTGTGGGTGTTTACTGGCTGTTGTTATCAACACCACTATTCATATCACACACTATCAGATTAGATTGGTTTGGTAAGGTTGTTGGAAAAGCAATTTTGTGTATTTGAGTAATGTTGTAGTTGATCTGAAGTTTTATGCTTTCCTCTCAGTTTGTCGGACAATGCATATGCTCTTGTGGCAGAGGTAATGAGGAAATTGGTGGCCATTGCTCCTAATCATTGTCAGCTTTTTGTCACTGAACTGGCAGAAGAAGTTCAAAAGTTGACTTCATCTGCAATGGATGAGTTACATGTCTTCAGAGAAACAATGAAAGCTCTTCTTAGTACATCTTCTTCTGATGGGGCTGCAATTTTGAGAGTTCTGCAGGCCTTAAGTTCCCTTGTCACCTCACTGACTGAGAGGGAGGATGAGAAAATTGCTCCTTCTGCTCTTTCTGTAGTTTGGGAAATCAATACAGCTTTAGAGCCTTTGTGGCATGAGCTGAGCAGTTGCATAAGCAAGATTGAATCCTACTCAGAGTCTGCCTCTGATATTTTCACACCTTCTAGAACTTCTGTGTCCAAACCATCTGGTGCAATGCCTCCACTTCCAGCTGGCTCTCAAAATATCTTGCCATATATAGAATCTTTCTTCGTGGTTAGTGAGAAGCTGCATCCTGCACAGCCTGGAGCTAGTCATGATTTAGCTATTCCTCCTATTTCTGATATTGAAGATGCTAGTACATCTGCTACTCAGCAGAAAACATCTGGACCTGCCGTGAAGGTAGATGAGAAAAATGCTGCTTTCATCAAGTTCTCAGAGAAGCATAGGAAGCTACTTAATGCTTTTATCAGACAAAATCCTGGTTTGCTTGAGAAGTCTCTCTCCCTTATGCTGAAGGTTCCAAGGTTTATTGATTTTGATAACAAGCGTGCCCACTTCAGATCAAAGATAAAGCATCAGCATGACCATCATCACAGTCCCTTAAGAATATCAGTAAGAAGGGCCTATATTCTGGAAGATTCTTACAACCAGCTTCGCTTGAGATCAACCCAAGATCTCAAGGGACGATTGACTGTTCACTTCCAAGGGGAGGAAGGTATTGATGCAGGTGGGCTTACCAGGGAATGGTATCAATTGTTGTCCAGAGTTATTTTTGACAAGGGAGCACTACTTTTTACCACAGTGGGCAATGAATCAACGTTTCAGCCTAACCCTAACTCTGTTTACCAAACTGAACATCTTTCTTATTTCAAATTTGTTGGAAGAGTGGTGAGTTCCACTTTAACTGCTCCTATCATTTAGGTTCGATCATATATGCTTCTTTCTTAACCCTTCCTACATTATGCAGGTTGGGAAAGCGTTATTTGATGGTCAGCTCTTGGATGTCCATTTTACTCGATCATTCTACAAACACATATTGGGGGTCAAAGTAACATATCATGATATTGAAGCCATTGATCCTGGCTACTTCAGAAATTTGAAATGGATGCTTGAGGCATGTGCACTTTTGCATTGTATCTCTTCCATCTTTCAGCACTCTCTTCACTCATCCACTTGTTGATTGTTACAACTGTCTTTGTTTCTGGTTTATTTGCAGAATGATATCAGTGATGTTTTGGATCTTACTTTTAGCATTGATGCAGATGAAGAAAAGCTAATCTTATATGAACGAACAGAAGTAATAACTGCTGTGCTACTCGTTGAAATAATTTATTAGATTGTTTTAGTTATACTCTAAATTGGGTGAACATGTCTAGGTGACTGATTATGAGTTGATTCCTGGTGGACGGAATATTAAAGTTACGGAAGAGAATAAGCATCAATATGTGGATTTGGTGGCTGAGCATCGGTTGACCACTGCAATTCGACCTCAAATAAATGCTTTCTTGGAAGGATTCAACGAATTAATTCCCAGAGAGCTTATATCTTTATTCAATGACAAAGAGCTGGAATTATTGATCAGCGGCCTCCCTGATATTGATTGTAGTCTCTCACATTATCTTATATATATATATATATATATATATATATATATATTTATGATTTATTGATGAATAATTGCTATCTGCCTACATCTTTGCAAGTTTTAAAACTGCGTGAGAAGGTAATCATAACAAATGTTTCTGCATCAATCTTTCAGTGGATGACTTGAGAGCAAATACAGAATATTCTGGGTATAGTGCTGCATCTCCAGTTGTCCAATGGTTTTGGGAGGTCGTTCATAGTTTCAGTAAAGAAGATAAGGCACGATTGTTGCAGTTTGTGACAGGCACATCCAAGGTAAACCGCATCAATAGGTTTTTTGAACTTTTTTATTAGCTATAACTCTAAATTTTCCTGTAGTTTTTTCCATGCCTATCTTTGGATTCAGCATTACCTAGCTGTCTTTCCCTTTGTATTGGAAGCCCCCCCCCCCCTTTCTTTTCTCTCTTTCTTTTTTCTTTTTTTGTCCTCTTTAATCTTAATACGATGATAGTGGCTGAAACATAGCATGTAGTCAATGAAGCGCTTGCTACATTCAACAATGCCCCGTTTTTTAGTTCAATTTAGTTGAAGATTGAATGAGAACTGTAGCAGAGTTTGTGGTTGCTTTTGTAACATTTTGGATTTTTTGGTCAAAATTGTGGTGACTTGAGGAAATTATGAGGGATGACTGTAATTTATTGAATAGGCTAAGGATGATCTTGCTGATTGAGTTTTCTTCCTGACAATATTCTAACTTAATATGAGCTTTTGCTCGTATCTTAATGCTGGGGATCATAAACAACACTTATGATCATTGAATAATGTAGGCACCTGATTTTGTTTCATCTTTACTGTTAGAAAATGTTAAACATACTACTGTTACATGTCTGATCTTAGCTATCGATTTTTTAGGTGCCCTTGGAAGGGTTTAGTGCCCTTCAAGGAATTTCAGGCTCGCAGAAGTTTCAGATACACAAAGCATATGGAAGCCCTGATCATCTGCCTTCTGCTCATACTTGGTACATTTTCCTCTTCATTTTCAATTGACTATATTTTTTATCAACATGTTTGATTTTTGGTTTATCTTTAAATTCCGACTTTTGTTTTATTTTTTAACAGATCATAGTTATAATTAAGTTCCGAAAGATGTAACATTAATTATTATTTAATGCAGTTTCAATCAGTTAGATTTGCCGGAATATCCATCTAGACAACATCTGGAAGAGAGGTTACTGCTTGCAATTCATGAAGCCAGTGAAGGGTTTGGATTTGGTTGACAATTTTTCTTTTTTTCTTTTGTGTGGGGCGCGGGGGGAGGTGTTGGGGGATGGTTGTGGTGAGATTGATGAATACCCATGTATTACGTAATAGGTCTCCTGAATTAGAATTTGAGTGGTACAGGGGGTTGACGAGATTTTTAAGTTTTCATCATGTTAATATGTTGTACAGTCGTAAATTTTTAATGGGAAATGCCTCCGGCAGTTTTTCAATTCCTTCTTTTCCTTTATGATATCTGTTTGTTTATGACGGCTTGTTTGCAATTAAAATTAGTGATGTTACTAAATCCGCTGGCAGTTTCCTTGCAAAAATTATTCTGACGTAATAATGAGGTAACTATATATACTTAGTTGTCCTTTTTTTCTTTGGTTCAAAATTTATTGCCATTCTTTGAACTTAGAACCTCATTTGATTGAACAATTCCATAGTGTTTTTTTCTCATTTGTGTTAGTTGTCATCTAATGTCTTTACTACTAAACCACAATTAGATGTCATTAATAATTTTTCCCCCATTAGGCGTCACTTCTACAAGTCAATTAGCAATTGAACCTGTGTCATATATGAGATGCTCAAACGGTGGCCAGGTATGTTTGATTAAGTTTAAATATTTAAAATATCTTAGATCCTTGGCTGATGACTTTTTTATATATTATAAAATTTTAAGACTTAAAATAAAAAAAAATAGAAATGAAATATTGTTAAACAATTTTAGTTTCTTTATGATAAAATAATTAGGATTGATTTGTGTAACTTAAGTAGATAATAAAAACTTCAGTAGCACTTATAGTGGGGATTCGTAATGTATTAGAAACGAGTTAAAATCATACAATGAGTGCTTTTTTGGTTACGTTTTCTGCAATGTAAGACTAACTTATCATTAGAACATTAGAACGTGAAACATCGATTTGAACCATTTTGATATATGGCGCCATTAAGCATACAATAGTTCTACTCCATCCATACCATCAATATATACATCAATAAAATGTGATGCAAATTTGGAATGAACATATTAATTATCTTGCCGATTTAAAAGAGAATAAGTCAAACATAGAAATACGGGATATTCAAGGTTTGGTTCAGCCATATCAAGCCAGGTTAGACCTGATCCCAAGAAAAAAAATGTACAAGGGAGGGCTGATCATGTTGGCTTGTATGGCCTAATTTGGCCTACTATCCTTAATTTTTAAAAAAAAAAATTAATAGAGATTTATATGATAATTTTTTTAAGAATAAAATTCAATTTTATAAAGATTTATATAAAAATATTATTTTTGTTTAGAGTTTATTTTATAAATTTTTACCCAAAAAAAAAAGGCTTGGCTAATTCAAAACACTAGTTTGGCTTGAGTATTAAACTTAAAATTTGAAATCCGGCGCAAAATTAAACCAAACATTAAGTTAGTCTAATGTTTGACCTTATCCAAAATTTATGTGGCCCAACATGGAAAGTAATAAAGGATCAAAATTTTGCCATGAACAAAATATATGTAAAATCATCTAAAGACTCTGTCCACATCCGTGAAGCTCAAAAGAAGAATATTGCCCTATTATAGAAATTTAAGTTGTTCAAAATACTTCTCCATCCTTAACTGATCACTACTTCCTCAAACAATTGGCTTTACTCCAATTTCATCTTTATTATATTATAAATTAGGTTTTTTATTTGTGTTAATGAGCCTATTATTATAAGTTTTTTTATTAATATAAATAGTTTTATCATATTATATTAGTATCAATGGTCCATGACAGTAAATTCTTATATTTCTTACCTTTATTGTAATATTTATGTAAAAATTTTATTATAATTAATTGCTATCTTATAAACAGTTTTTTTACTATTAATTTATCTATATTATAAATATTTGATATTAATATAAACTGCTTTATTATATTATAATTTATAAATTTTCTATTATTTTTTTATTTGTATCAATGGGCACGTTATTATAATTTTGTTTATTAATATCAATCGTTATATTATATTATATTAGTATCAATGGTCCATGACAATAAACTTTATTATAAAATTGCTATTATTTGCAGCTCTCTAGTTATATAAAAATAAACAATGATCGTACTTATTAACTAAAATTTAGAGATTTTCAAGCAAAATTAATATAGAGCTATTATTATCAAAAGTCAGTTCTTCTGAAATAACCGCAAACTACCAGCCTGATAAATGTAAAAATAATTCTCGTCGCCTCTACTTCATTCTGTTCATTATCTTTGTAAATCAATCTATCTTCTACTGCTCCATTCCACTCAGTCCTAAAATGTCAGATCATTGATATTTCATATTAATCTACTTTGTACCTGCCAAAAAAAAAAAAAAAAACCACCACCACCACCAAAGAAGTGCAACGCTGGAGATAGAAAATACTTTTTCCAATATAAATCACTGAAGAGAAAAACAAAAAAGTTAGTACTTTTTTTTTGGCATCAAGATTATTTAAAAACAAAAACATTGCCATATTTTTTTATCATTGAATTTTAATACTCCGCACGTCCACATTGTAGCTTCACAAAACACAAAATACTCGTGTCCAACAGGAGGTACACCTCCTGTATACAATTTATAAAATCAAACATTTGTTCAACTAATGTTACCCTGCTAAATTCACAATATCCCCTTTTTTTATTTGTTGTTATTATTATTTTGCTTAGAAACACTTTTCGTACATATGAAAAAATGCATGCCATCGTAATTTAAAATAGCTAAAATATATATAATTTTATAAACTTTGAATTTATATAAAAAATCTATTAAAATTTAAAAAATGACGCTAAACTTTCTAAAATTTGAATTCTTAAAATCAATGTGCCACATTAAATTTAATTTAGACAAGTGGCAGCTGACATATATTAAAGGTTAAATTTGTAATTTTGGAAGGTCTCAGAAGGCATACAGTTTGGTCCCCCTCCAAACGCACGGTGTAATTTCTTCTTCATCACAAGCACAACACCATCGTTCTTCACTCGT
The DNA here is from genome assembly GCA_026724425.1 of Erythrophleum ivorense. Taxonomy (NCBI): domain Eukaryota; kingdom Viridiplantae; phylum Streptophyta; class Magnoliopsida; order Fabales; family Fabaceae; genus Erythrophleum; species Erythrophleum ivorense. Next base: position 196,963 of record JAIUCV010000129.1, read on the forward strand.
TCTCCACTCGTTCGGACGCAGAGAAGCTACGCGTCCAGATCCTGAAAGCACATCGTCCTTGGAATGACGACCTCTTCGTCTCTTTTCTGAACGGTGAGCGTGAAGCGTTGGAAGAGGATCTCAACCTCACCAGAATATTTTCCCTATGCAGTTGTTGCCCCCACTCTGCCCAATAACGTCAGATTGGGGAATTTGACACGGTCATACGATTGATTGTAAGCTCTCCACTATTTGTGGTAGGATCTAGCAAACCATAACATAAGCCCACATCTGTCCTTATACGCCGTAACTAGTTCATATTCCAGGGAAGACAAAAATTGGAACAAGAGAATTCAATTCTTCCATGAGAATACGATGTCTTCCCCACGTCCCACTATCAAATATTGAAGAGGACAAAGGAAATGCATTTAGTTCAGTGCATAATGAACTCGTTCAAGAAGTTGGACTACCTGATTGACAGACAAATATGAAGATGGGAGTGGTTTCAAACTTGATTTTACCACATCCATAAAATGGTCACTTGATGAATACTTTATACTTGTAAGTTCCAAGAACTGAATTAGCATGTCACCATCAAGTATCTTGGGTGCTCCAACTTGTCCGTAAGATAAAATGACTATAAGTAAAACAAAGGCACAAATGTTAATGTATTTATTGTAATTGTAAATTGTAGATTTTTTAATTTATATTTTTTATTTAATTTATATTGACCTTTAATTTTAATCTAATTTTTTTATTTTGGATTAACTAAATTAATTTATTTTTTTATTCAGTCTATTGTGTATATAAACTTATATCAACCCAATAAAAGATACAATATTCATACAAAAAAATTTGCTCTTTTGTCTCTTTTTGTTTAAAGTTAACTTGATATTAAAACTATTTTTTGATTTATCCCTTTGAAAATCACTTCAATCAAAATAGTTCACACAACTATCCTTGCATTTTTCTTTTCTTGTTGCTGTTGCTTACCTTTGGTTGAGCTTGTTTAGCAATCTTAAGATGTTTTTTGGGTGCCACGTGCCATGTCGCCATCTTTATTTGCCTCTTGTGACTTTGTCATCAAAATTTTAGTCCATTCTATTGTCGTCATGCACTATCATGCATTGCACAATACTATCTATTAAAAATTCATCTCGTAAACCAGCAAAATTTTTGACCAACCAATTTTTAAGGTTTTTGGATGAGATCTTTTTGTTTTTGCAATCTATTTTTGTAATCTTCATCTTTATTTTCTTGTTTGTATTGTTCCAATTTATGGACAAGTCTAATCTTAGGCTCCAAACTACCTATTCCAGTTATTTTTTAATGGCTCTAATTATGGCCTTTGGGTAGAAGGAATGCATGATTTTCTCAAAGTTTGTAAACTATGGTGATATGTTACTAGTAATATCAAATATTTCATTAAAGGAGAAACTAATACTAATGAAACATATGTTGATCGATTAGAATATTAGGACAACAAAAATTATCAGATTATTACATGGTTTAGAAACACTTCCACCACTAGTATTCACTAGCAATTTGCACATTATGAAATTGCCAAGGAGGTGTGAGATTATTGTGCAAGTCATTATACCTTTTTTGATTTAACAAATCAATTTTAGCTTCTAAAAGATCTCAGCACCCTAAAACAAGAGCAAGGGTTATCTGTTTATGATTTCTTGGCTAAGATGGAATCTATATAAGATCATTATGCAAGTCAAATATGATGTTAATGCCTATATGCATGCCATGTATCATGATCGCTTAAGGTTGATTTAAATTTTAATGGCTTTTACTTATAATTATGAGCTTGTTCGAACTTTCTTGTTACATCAGAGTCCTGTCCTCACTCTTAAGGATGCATTTCACTAATTGAAATTCAAAGAACATGGTTGGGACTTTTGAGGCGCAATACTAAAGTGGCTTTTGCTATAACTAAGAAAAATTCTAAACTTTGCCATCGATGATAAGAGTCAAACGAAACTTTTACTAAGTACCACAAATTGAATGATACATATGTAAAAAGAAGAGCCCTATAGCTACAAATTGTACATTTATAATTTGTTGATATTACAAAAAGATAGGACATGTTATTGATAATTGTCCTACTCGTCTCCATAGAGCTTATCAGAGTAAGAATCAGTCCCATCCTACAAAGTCACCTAAGCATGCTTTCTCCACTATTGTTGTTGTTGTTGATGAGATACTTACTTCATCCTGCACTTAGCCATCATTCTTTGGTGATTTCAAAGCTCTTCCAAAACAACTTTTTTCTAGTACCTCTAATACACCTACTACTTTAGCTATTCCATCAAGTACCTTTCATTGGTTTTTTTTTTTATTCTGCTTATTGCAATCATATGACTTTTCAATTCAAATTTTTTTCTTCTTTATCTTCTAATCTTATTGCTCAATCTATACAAACTACTAATAGTTCTTTGCTATTTGTTAGTCATATTGGTTGTTTTTCTTTGCTTTCTCTTTCTTTCTATGATACATACCTTGTCCCCACAATCAATTTCAATCATATCTCTATTAAGCAATTGTTTGATCTCGCTTACAAACTCATCCTTTCTTCTCTTAGTTGTCATGCGTAGGATTCATAAATGGGATAGATCATTGGAATTGGGCATAGGGTTGGAAGATTGTTTAAGCTCCCTTCATTACATCCTTTATCTTCCACTCATTTTAGATTCTATACTGCTTCCACTTCCTGTATTCTAGAATTATAGCATCAATGCCTTGGTCACACTTCTCTTAGTAAGTTATATCTCTTAATTTTTAATGATTCTTTAGGCACTATTATGGACAAATTTTTGCATTGTATTACCTGTCAAATTATAAAGCAACCAACTTTATCACTTAATAAAAATGTTTTAATTTTAAATTTCCCTTTTAACTTGATTCACTATTATGTTTAGGGTCCTTCCCCTACCCCTTCAATGGGTAGTTTTGATATTTTATACTACTTATTAATGATTATTCTTGATTTACTTGGATATATATATATATATATATATATATGATGAAAGGTCGATTTGAAATGTCTCAAATTTATATCACTTTTATTACTATGATTCATATTCAGTTCTTAATGTGATACATTTTTTACATATTAATTAAACTTTAATCATACTTACTAATCAAACTAGTGAAGGTTATTATGCTAATTTTATACATTTTTAATAGGAAATTCATAAGTGCTAATGAGATAAGGAAAATGTAAGGAAGATCAAGCCTATGCGTTTAACTGAAAGCCCAATTCATCTTATGTATGGTGCTTAAATCTAGCTTAAAGAGAAAGAAATCAAAATAAGAAATTCCTTGCATGAAAAAAAAAGAAGCATTCTAAAGTTATAAGGAAAGCAATATAAGAAACTTCATGCAAATTAAAGACTATGGCAAAAATAGAAAACCCTAACAAAAGAGTATAAAAAAGGAAACAAAAGGAATTGGTTAAGGCATGCTTCAATCAAGGAAGACTCTAAAGAATGGCTATGACATCAAGAGATGTGAAATTCCATCTAAAAATTGCTATGCCATATGAAATAATTTTTGTTTCATCTACTTCTCTTTTCTTCTATTGTTATAATCATTCAATTTAGCTTTTATGATTTTATTTTTGATCATAAGTAGCTAAACCCCTTAGATATAGGGTTTGAATGGACTTGTTTGTAAATTGTGCTTGAATTGAAATATTTATATTTTGATTTCTATTTCTATCAATCTATTGTTTAGTTTATTAATTATTGAAAATTATTGGCCATTCTTTGTAAATTTTGATCTATAATAAGAAGAATTTAAAGGTGAATTGTTATAACTGATCACTTGGCCAATATACTTAAGTTTAAATTTTATAAAGATATAGTTCTTACCTAGGCGAATAGTAACCTACATGCAAGTCAAACTATTATATGTTGACATATATTGAATTCCATTAAATTTAAAGGGTCCTTATTAGAATTTATGATCACAAAAGTTGATCTAAAATTAGCATAAATACATGTGTTCTATCTTGAAATAAAATTACACATATATCAAGTAAGTAACCGTTAATTGAGATAGAAATTAATTGCATAAGTTAATATTTGTTTCATAGAAAGTAAATAATAAAATATAAACTCCATATTTTTCTTACTTAATCTAGTTAAATCATTTAATTTAAGTTTTAGGTTGTTCTTAGTTTCTAGTTATTTAATTTGAATATTTTGTTTTCTAAATAATAGAGATAATTAGAAAAATTAGTATTCAATTAACCTTTCCTGTAAAACAATATTTTATTCACTCGTGTATTACTTATATATCTAGTACATTTATGGATTTTACACAACAATTCTCTAAAGCTATCAAAATTTTTCGTTGTGATAATGCCATGGGATATTGTGACTTGATTTTTTTGTTGAACAAGGTACTCTCTTTTAGTATTTATGTACTCATACATCTCAGTAAAATAGTCATGTTGAACAAAAGTATTGTCATATTATTAACTCTATCTGTGCCCTTCTTATCTCTTTTTCTTGTATTAAGTGCTTTTAAAGTGAAGCTACTATCACTACCATTTATGTTATCAATCATGTTCTTTCTTTTGTCCTTGGGAATATTTCCCTTTTTAAGTGTCTTCATAACACTTCTCTTGATTATAACATATTTAAAATTTTTGGCTATGCTAGTTTCATCCTTCTTCCACCTCATGAATATACTAAATTGTAAGCCTATGCTCATTTCTATTGTTTCTTAGGTTATGCCACTGAGCATAAAATGTATCATTGTTAGGATCCGCTTTCTCTATGCATTTACATTTCCTATCATGTTATATTTTGGGAGCATGTTATGTTTTCCATATTGTCCTAATTTTCTTCTATTCCCTCCATTTCATCCCTTATTTCATTAATCCTTATATTGACCTTTTTCTTAGTGAACTAGGTATTGAGTCCTTTAGTGAACTCCTTAGCACTTCTAATGTTATGTCTCTTATCAATAGTATTGTCAACCCTGTTAATCTTGCACCTAATGTGCCTCCCTCCTTTGATCAACCCACTTGAGTAAGAACTCTCCCTTATTATCTTCATAACTATCATTGTTTTCTACTATGTTTCTTTTACATGGATTTTAGTTCTATAAAGTAAGTTTCTTATTACTCTCGTTGGTAGCAAGCAATGCAAGATAAGTTACAAGCCTTTAAAAAAACTCACATTTGGGACTTGATTAACCTTTCTCCTAACAAAACTCTTGTTGGCTGCATGTGGATCTATAAAATCAAAACCCACTCTAATGGTTTTGTGGAAAGATTTAAAGTTTGTTTAGTTGTTAAAGGTTTTGATTAAAAATATGGCATTCACTATGAAAAGACCTTTACTTCTATTACCTGCATCACTTTTGTTCATAGTTTTTTAGCCATTACTATGGCTCAGTGATGAGACCTTCATTAGATGGATATGAAAAATGCTTTCTTCAATGGTGATTTGAAAGAAAAGATATATATACACCCCCTCCTAAGTATGCTCATCCAACCAACAAAGCATGCAAACTTCATCATCCTCTTTATGGTCTCGAGTAAGCCTTTTGGGTTTGGTTTGTTAAATTTAGTTTTACTATTAATCAATTTAGCTTCTCTTCTAATCCTTATAATTCTGCACTCTTCATTCGTAAAGCTAATAATGGAATTATTTTGTTGCTTTTATATGTTAATGCTAATAGTGGAACTATTTTGTTGCTTTCATATGTTAATGACATGATTGTTACAGGAGATGATTTGATAGATATTACAAAACTCAAGCATTTTCTTAGTCATGACTTTGAAGTGAAAAATCTTGTTGATTTGAGCTATTTCTTGGGCCTTGAATTGTTCTTTTTTAATAATGGTATATATCTCTCTTAGCCTAAATATGCGTTTGATTTTTTTTGGGTAATTTATTTGATAATAAAACTAAATCTGCTTCTCATGAACTTAACATCAAGTTCACCCTTCAAGATGGCACCTTATTAAAGGATCCTACACTTTACTATTAGTTAGTTGACAATCTCATTTATCTCATTGTCACCTATCGTAACATTCCCTATGCCATTCACATAGTTAGTTTATGACAACACCTATACTACCCACTATGTGGCTGCCCTATACATCCTTTGACATGTTAAAGGTATCTTATTTCATGATCTTCATTCTCTACTAGTTCTTCCTTCACTCTATATGCCTATTTTGATGTTAATTGAGATAGTGATCCTACTTATCATTGATCTACTATTTTTTTGTGTGGCTTTTTTTATCTTCTGGCATAACAAGAAACAAACATTCACAGTTCATTTTGGTATTGAAACTGAGTATTGTACTATTACATATAACACTTATGAAATTCTTTGGCTTCTATAGTTATTGGCTAATTTAGGCCTTTTATAGACCTCCCATATTGAACTTTATTATGGCAATTGCAGTGTCATTTAGATTGCTCACAAAAATATTTTTCATGAATGTACCAAACATATAGAGATAAATTATTATTTTATTTGATAATATGTCATTAGTGAGGTTCTTTGTTTGCTTCTTATAAGTACCTTATACGAACTAGTTGACTTATTCACTAAATCAAACAATCTAGGTCGCTTTTGAACTTTGTTATATAAACTCAAGTTGGTCACGTCTCCCCTCATCGTAAGTTTGAAGAAGGGTATTAATGAATTTATTGTAATTGTAAATTATTAATTTCCCTAATTTACATTTTGTCCTATTTGGTTTAAGTTGATCATAAATGTTAGCCTAATCTCTTGATGTGAGGTTGATTAGGTTACTTATTTCTTTTTTTATTTAGCCTCATATATATATATAAACCTATATAAACTCAATTGAAAAAAATATATCAGTTCATACCACACATTTCTCCATTAGTTTCTTGTTCTTTAAAGCTAAAATGAAAATATCAAGTATATGAATAACGTATTTTGCTCCATGTAATGGTCATGTTAATACTACTTAATTCCATCAATAGCATACAAATATACATTTATAATATAAATTAGGAAGAAGAACGTAAGAATGAAGAAAATGAATCCTCTTTTCAAGATCTAAATACGTTGCTTCTCTACTTACAAACTAGTGGAGAACAAGCTAAGAGTAACAGTGCTATGCTTCTAAGGAAGAAGAAATCATAAGGTGTGTTTTAGAGAAGGACCAAGCTCTATGCATTTTGTAACCTTCCAAAATTACAAATTTATCTTTAAATATATGTGAGATACCACATGTCAAATTAAATTTGATATAGCACATCTCTATTAATAATTTAACAAAATTATTAATGAAAAGATTTTTTACATAAAATTTAAAATTTAAAGGAGTGTAGCGTTATTTTTTAAAATTTAATAATTTTTTATATATGATTCAAAATTTTAAAAAATTATAACCTTTTAAAATTTGTGTATTAAAAGTTTAACTGTCATACTTCAAATGTCATGTGTAATTTCTCCTATAATTAATCTCAAGGATTAAATGCATTTTTGCCCGTTTTTAAAAAAGGGCCTTTTCTGATATGTCCGGACCTGCAGACGCAGAATCCCACGTCCAAACCACCACGCAAAAGCATCATCATCCACTTCTCTGCGAGATTTTCCGCCATGGCATTTTCTTCCACGTTGCCGTTTCATTCCTTCCCCTCGCGTTTTGAGTTTATTGAACTTCACGGCGTCAACGGAACAAAACTCCGACCTCTGGTCCCAATGGCTTTTAATTCAAGGGCACCATTGCATTTAGAAGGCAAGCACAAAGTCAACCACAGCAGAAACAGCAATGTCCACAAGCGAAGCATTTTCAAAATTCGAGCCTCAAGCTCAAGCTCGAACTCTTCCTCGGACACCAATCTCGTCTTAGTTAGCTCCGTGATCACCGTCACATTAGCGGTAGCTAATCGTGTGCTTTACAAGCTTGCTCTCGTTCCCATGAAGGATTTTCCCTTTTTCCTGGCTCAGTTTACAACTTTTGGGTCAGCCTCTTCAATAATTTCTTCTTTTTATTCTATCAATTGATTGATTGGGTTTTATTATTGCATTTCATTAGTGTTTTACCTCCCGGTTAAAGTATAAATTTTGTGGGTTTATAATTTGATCAGCTTTGCTGTGTATCTTACAAACGATTCTGGTTTGTGTAATATAGGTATGTAATTATATATTTTACTATCTTATATATACGATCTCGGGCAGGCGTTGTAACACGTGATATGATAGCCATTCCGAAATTGCGCTTCTTGGCCGTTGGTTTTCTAGAAGCTTTGGGAGTGGCTACAGGGATGTCTGCTGGAGGTACTGAATATGATCTTGATTTCCCTTGTCTGTTTTATTTAAGTGTCTTTTTGAGGGTGTTTGTCATTGATATCTAATATACAAACTTTACAAAGAGTTGCTTAGTCTAAGGATTGAAAAATATCCATTTTGTGTTGTCTTATTTGTATATCTATGTATATTAGATTTCTTAGAGAGTATTAGGTACCATAAAGCTATGATTTTGTCACCATTAATGGGGAGTAAATGATTTGTTTTCTATTGGACATCAAATGTTTCTAGAGGAAGAAATGTAGCTGAGGCTACAATTCATATGGTATGTACCGTGTGGTGTTATGAGTTTTCTTTTATACTGAATATTAGTTACCTTCTGCAGCCATACTTCCTGGACCTGCCATACCCATATTGAATCAGGTATCTTAACAATTTAAGCAGCTTTCTTCATCCACAAGTAAGAGAGGGTGGCGAATAAAAATAGAGTTTCATCCTTACCTCCGGCAGCAAAGTTTGCTTTACTTTCATATTTTCATTTATCATACATTCAGCAAGGTTTTTGGTGGAAATTTTGCTTTCATTTTACATTATAAACATAGCTTGTTATATGGCATTGCTTGATCAAACCAACATGCTGAGATGCCAATGATCGTTAAGCTTTTCCATTCTTGATGCAAGTGCATCCTGCATCATTGATTGTATAATGTCCATTATCTATCCTTTCATCATGACTAAGGTGGAAAAAAAAACCCTCAAATATTGCTGTAAAATCTGTAGAAAATGTGTTTAATAATTAAGTGGCTTGGAAAATTGATGTTTTTAGAGCATTACTGTATATTAACATGAGAATCTCAAAATACTGCTTTTTTTTTCTGGCAGACATTTTTGGTTTGGCAACTAATGTTTTCGACCCTCCTCTTGGGTAGAAGATACTCAATCAACCAAATTGCTGGGTGCCTACTTGTAGCCGCTGGTGTAGTGGTGGCTATTGCAAGGTATCTAACTCTATTGTCCGGAGAGTGGATAAATGGGATTTTTGAGCTAAATCCATGTGTGGAAAAGAAAAATACGCCAAATCCATGTCGAAGAAAAAAATTACACGCAGATGCTATAGATTCAAGCGAAGTGGGATTCATGGGATCCGATTTACGATTAACCCTTTTTTTTTTAATAAAAAGCTTGAAGTCGAAACCAATGGTACCTACTTCAAGCATTAAAAAAAATTATATATACGCTACTTGACAACCTTTTTTTTTGTTAAAATAATATAATTGAAGTTGGACCCATTGGGTCCGACTTCAGTTATAATATATATTAGCCTGCATCTAGCTCACGGGATTCCCAACCCTGCCTCCCCTCTCCAATTCATTCCCCTTCCCCCCCTTCATCCTCTCCCTCTCCCTCTCAATAATATTACTTATAAATATGTTTAGTATTTTTTAAATCATGAAGATAAATGAATAAAATTACTTATAAAAACATATCAACATGTTTAATATATTTTTAAATAAAAATATAAGCTAAATTATTCTATTAATCTTCATAATTTTATTTAATTTTCAAGTTAATTTCTATAATTTAAAAGCATATAGTTGAATCTTTATAGTTTTAAAAAATTTTAATTTGATCTTTTTCATTAAACTTTTTTGCATGTGCTATTAAATTTCATTGGCATAGCCAAATATGTACTATTTCAACACTTTGAACATGTTTTGACACTAAACATGACGTATCGATCATATATAAAAACTTTTCACAATTATAAAGATAAGAGAAGTGTCATTAGCAATATTTTTGTATATTTTTATAAAAAATAAATAAATTTGTATATTGCTTTCACTTTACCTATAGAAGCCCCAGTTAGGAGAGTAGATGAGATGGAGAATAGTCCAATAACTAGAGGTAGAGGAAGACCAAGAAAAACTATAGGAGAAATTATTAAGAGAGATTTAGATTTAAATGGTCTATCTAAAAATATGATTTATGATAGATGTTTATGGCATCGATTGATCCATGTAGCCGACCCCACTTAGTGGGAAAAGGCTTTGTTGTTGTTGTTGTTATTGTTGTTGTATTGCTTTCACTTTCCCCCCAAAAAAAATTGTATTACAATAAAAAATAATCGCCTTATTCAATATTTGTTTCATCTTTTGTCACAAAGTCACAAAATACTTGTATATTAAGTGATAAGCGATGGAATAGAACATCAATATGAGAGCCCTGCGTACATGAGAATCCCTTGTTGCTATTCCGTTTCAGGAGACTTGCATCCTTCCCTTTGTCGCAGTCTTATTCAAATGCCATCCACCTTTTTCATTTTTGAACAAGGTAGTTAAGATATATCCAAGACCTTGTTTGATTGACAATAAAGAGTATTTTAAAAAAAAATGCTGCCATGAAGTCGGACCTATCAAGTCCGACTTCATGGCAGTATATATATATATATATTTTTTAAATTGTTTGAAGTCGGAACCAATGGTTCCGACTTCAAGCTTTTTATTTAAAAAAAAAAGAGGTTAATCGTAAATCGGATCCCATGAATCCGACTTTGCCTTAATCTATAGCATCTGCGTGTAATTTTTTTCTTCGACACGGATTTGGCGTATTTTTCTTTTCCCCACACGGATTTAGCTCAAAAAACCGGATAAATGAGCCGGTCACTATCTGCACTCTCCATATTCAGTGTCTGTGCTGAGTTCTCTAACTAGTCTGAAGGCACTGGAAGCATCAATCACTTTTTAATACGAAATATTTGAATGGTTTGCTTTTTCATTTTAGGCATATAAAAGTTGTTGAGTTCAGAATGAGATTTTGCATAAATGTATAGTAGGGTGCATGATCATTGAGGCATGGTAATGACAGTAGCAGAGTTATTTCTGATCCAGAAAAACAGAAAAGCAAATATATCTGAGAGTTATCTTAAATGTGTTTCTTATTGGCTTATAATTGTTATTGTAAACAGTTCTTTAGATTCCATTTTTCACTTTGTACTTTTTACTTTGTTTCAGGAAGCAAACTAATTTGTTGTATGTATAAAAGGTTTCTTTAGAAGTGAAAAACTATCATTAATATTATAACTACCCGGGTGGCTTGCTGGCCTTCTAATTTGAATGGGATGGTGAAAATTATCAAATTTGCTTGTACCATTTCTTATAACAGGTTATGTAAGTTTTGTAATAATAATACTCCCCATGTCTTTCAGTGTGGTTCTTTGGGAGTACTAATCTTGTGTAGTCAATATCTTTGCTTGATTTGTGGTTGTGCTTCACTATGATGAAATGGGCCCCTAGCCCCAGCTACTCATTTGCATCCTACAATTGCAGTGGGTCTAATGCAGGTCAGATGCTATCTGCAGTTGAGTTCTCATGGCCAGCATTGATGATAGTTTCTAGTGCTTTTCAGGCTGGTGCATCTGTAATCAAGGTTTGTCCTTGATTTGAGGCTGATTTTTAGTGAACTCTATTTTAAGCAAAATCATAAGCCTTTGCATTCTCATGTATGGCAGGAGTCTATTTTCATTAATTCTTCCCTTCAACTTAAGGTATGGCTGGTTCATTTTTGTGTATTCTTATGGCCACTGGATTCATAATTTCAGTTGGCAATTCAAGTAATGCATGGGTCTTTCTTGAAGTCCTTAACTTGTTCACATGCAGGGAAAATCACTGGACATATTTGTGGTCAATTCTTTTGGATCTGGGTTTCAGGTATGGCTTTCTGTGGACTATGCCAATTCACAGATGATTTTAATTCTAATGGTTGGCACAACGTAAACTATGTTCATCTTAGTGGATCTTTGCTGTATATTTGACTATGATGAATGCCATGCAGTTTTTTAGTTTCTCATTCTGGTGTTGCTTATTTTATAGTTGTTATACCTTGTAATGGAAGAATGATCTTGAAGCAACCTGTGAGCTTAAACTTTCTTAATTTTCTTCATACTGTATCGTGTATGCTGCTACTGTTTGGCTCCTCATTTTACTTATGAAGTTTCATATTTCCCTTATCACTTCAAAATTTTGAACTATTTACTTTTGCCCCCTGATATATAGCAAATAATAAGAGAGCATGAGGAAACGTTAACTGAAGATTGTCTCCATAGGGAAGAATTATATTGCTAACCCTTGAGGATTTCACTGTTGAGAATGTGTAATATCTTGCATGAAAAAGCCAGAAGTCTAGGCTGACAAGGCACATTGGCTTATCCCTCCAAGGATAAGTTTATGATCTGCTTTCATGTAGGATGGATTAGAAAGGATGAGTCAGTCAGTGACTCAGTATGCCTATTCAGCAAATGTGAAATTCTGAGCTCAACTTAGGCTGCATGCCATGTCTAGTCACCATACAGTAGACATCTGGAATGCAGCCGAATCAGAGAATTGATTTTGCCATTTTACTTGGAGTTGACTTTGAATACTACTTTCCTCTTTTGAAAGTTTTAGTGTGAAGCAAAAGTCAAATGATTCTACAACTTTTTTTGAAAGCATCTTATTAGCTTTTCTAGTTTAATCTGAATGATGTCTATTTTATGTTCATGACTTCCGTAATGAAAATAAGGTATATATATGTTTGCCTTATTATTATTATTATTATTTTTAATGTAGGCTCTTTTTGTACTTCTCCTTCTACCATTTCTTTCAAATTTAAAAGGCATACCACTTGTTCAACTTCCTTCATATTATAAACGCGCTGCTGGTTGCTTTCTAAATACTGGAGCTGATACACTAGGTAAGCTCTAATAAATTGCTAGCTATCCAATAACATATCTTACTCCATGATTTTCTACTTTACAATCTAACTTGTCTGGATTTCCTTTCATTCTTCTGCTGTTAAAATTCTATCAGATTAGATGTTATATGAGATTATTTTTTTCGGTGGATTCCTGTCTATGCAATTCCTAGTGTGTTAGAATCATAAATCTTTTTGGTCCATCAGAACAGAAATCGGTGAATGGACATAAGAATCGTTTAGACCCACATATATAAAAAAAAGAATTTGATTACAATTGATTATGTACTAGCCTGCCTCTTAGAGAATTAAATTGAAAAAAGGTATAGACTTTCTGACTCAAAAAGAATAACAGAATGGACAAGACTGACCAAGCTAGTTCTTGTAAGAGACTAGTTGATTACTGTTCAGACTTGAGAGCTTATTCTCTATTTATTACTTGATTAAGGAACACTACAAGTCACATCAGTAAAAATGAGAACTCACTAGCTCTTATTTCCTTAATTTATTGTCCTCTTTCCCAGTTCTTTGCAATCCACATGTTCATGTCTCAGGTTGCAACGGGGCTCCCTTACTTCCGCTGCTTTACATCGCTGTCAATCTGGCATTCAACATATCCCTGCTTAATGTAGTAAAAATTTCTTCTGCAGTTGTTGCTTCCCTTATGGTAATGTTGTCAGGTACTCACACTTTCTATATCTATATTCGTTGCATTTAATAAAACTTTGACTGTACAATGTCTTGCGTAAATCAGTTCATCTGGTTAAATTTATGTGCTTTTCAGCTGATGGGTGCTTATGAATATGCAGTACCAATTTCAGTTTATATTCTTTCCCTTCCACTGCCATATCTTCCTGAGGGAACAACCTTGAGCCCATTTTTTCTCCTTGGCTGTGCAATTCTCGTATGTGGTCTTGCTCTGTACAACGTAACGCAACTTTCAAAGCATGGTTCTGGGGTTGACTGAAACAAATCCATCCCATGAAATCAATGCTCGAAGGAGACATCTAAGTTACAGGGGCTCTAGTCAGACTCAGTGAAATATGTATTTTTTTAACCATGTCCATCTTGTACAAATTTCAATATTTTTGTTTGTTTCCACTTCGAAGGAGGAACGTAGTAGAGTTTAAGAGTTTGTTTCACATTTTAGAAAATTGATCCTTTTTAATCTGGTTTTCTGAAACATTGAAAAGTAAAGGTAATAAAGCCTAAAAACCTTTCATTGAATCTACACACCACGTGAAACATTTATTTAAAAAAAAAAACATGACCAAAGAATCTTGTTTGCACTATTATTATCTCCTTTAGCTAATGAATTCTGTATCAACAAAGACGACGTTGATGATCGTGGAATGCAGTGATAGTAGCACAAGCGACGGTGATGATACTTATAGTGACATGACACCCTGTATGCTTCGTTTTAATATGAACACATTTCATTTATATCATTTATGTAATATCTATTGTATTTTTGTAATTATCATTTTATCTCAAATCACTATTTTAATTATTAAGTTATTTTTTAAAAAAATAAAAAATGAAAAAATTATTTTTAATCTTACTTATTTCTATCTATTTATTTTTTTACATTTTTTTTTCACGTCTATATCCTCCAATCAAATGATGAATTACAATGGTGGGTTTGACAGCTTCTAAAGCGAAAAAAATAAAAACTTCCTTTCAACAACTGAATAAGGTGACTTTGATGGTGCTAATTTCTGTACCATGTGCGTTTGATGCACATAATAGGTGCTAATATAACTTCTCTTTAATGTATTGGTATTTAGTTAATGATTTTTTTAATTCTAAGAAATCCATAAAAAGTTAATGTTTGTTGTACCGATACATCTTCATGGGCTAAAAACATCTTCCCAATGTTCTGATAACATTACATGAATATTAAGTGTTAGCAACCCTCTCTTTAATCTCTATACTAGCATCTCATAAAAATATTACAAGCACCTTAAGTTGCTTTTAAAATGTGTAGGCAACATTTTCATAATATATTACTAAAATCTTCTTGATGTATTAATAAGCATTAACACAAACATAAATTTTATCATGAAATTCACTTTAAAATAAAATTTTGTTCTGCATGAAAGAATTGGTTGCTAAAACTTCTAACAAACTTTTTTCGTAAATCAAATTTTTACCTAAATCTTTTTAAAAATAAATTAACCTAAGCAGAATGGAGGGAGCCAAGATAATTGTTGTGGCATACTACTCTAGGATTAGCTCCAATTATGAAGGATTTTAGGGCTGTAGTCTTGAAGGTCCCATTTTCCTCCCAATGATTGTTCTAAGATTGTCATGCTGTAAATATTATAAAAATTTATTGTAAATGAAATTTCATATCATTGTTCAATAATAAATTTTAACAAAAGCTGTTTATTCTATATCAACATTCTTTTGTAAATATTAGGTTGAAAAAACTTTATCACTGTTAAAAGCTCTAGAACAATAAATCACAACCTTTCCAAACAGACATGTGAATAAGGCAAGTGATTAAACATCCAAACTAATGAGCATAGCCGCTTACGAGTGATTCCCCCCCGGAGGTTGGGGGGTGTTGGGAGAAGGAGGAGGGTGACATTAAATTGCTAATTTGATAAAAAGACGAAAGATGACCAACAAATTCTATTGAAAAACCTCACTTGTTTAGACAGTTTGAAACATTGCATCAGAGAATCAAAAGGACCCAAAAAGGTCAACCAACATTGGGCGAAATAAGCCAAGACCATCTCAGCGCCCGTATTACTTCCTCCTACGACATAAGAGGTGTGTCCCAGATAGCAACTTTATCCACTCCTTAGGTGAAAACTAGCTTCAATGTCTCCTCTGCAAAGAAGCCAAAAACGTCAATTCCAATCTCTACTGAAATAGCATAATTCAACCCACACAACATACAATAATACACAGGCAAACACAAGATGTATAACACGAGACAATGGGTTCACCTTACTTCTTGAGAACAAAATTGTTGCAGAAAAATGGGGTGAGGAAAAGTGCATATTTCTCGAAGGCGGGATTCTATTTTCAAATAAGAAGTTCCTAATTCCTAGTGATAAGTAAATTATTTTAAAGGACATTTTTAGTTGTACTTCTTACATGGCCATCATTAATTTAGTGTAGCTTACTACAGACAGTATAGATCTCAAAGCAATCTGCAAATATAGATAGATATTCTTCATAGCTATAAATAAAATGACCAAAGTTAGTTTTAGACATGAATTAACTACAGTTTTTGGACCCATCTAACCGAACCAAAAAGCTGATTTAGGGGATTGCAGGAAATAACATCATTTTGCAAAGTAAGGTTCCCACTAAGACTAATTTCATCAACTAAGATAATGTAGGACTCGCCACCATGAGGACGACAAGCAAGAGATAATCTAATAAAATGAAACATTGAATGAATATTGCGATAATTGAGAGCTGTGTGATAAAAGGACACAAGAGGTTGGTTATTTAAGTAATTGTTTAGACACAAAGGACAAAGGACCAATACAAGCTTAAAATTTCTCAAAGGTGATCATCAGATAAATAGCATTGATATATGCAATTCAGATGCAATAATGAATAAATATAAAGCGTATGCTGTAGCTCAAGTGACACATAAACCCATATATGTTTTAGAAATTAATATATAAGTTGCATATAACAATCTCAAAGTATAAATTATGCATGCCTTTCGCTTTTTCAGTCTCCTGTCTCTGCTGCTATCATTACTAGTGCCCATCATTTGCTCTCCACTTTTATCTCCAAAGGGTAATGTTTTGATATCGTCAAAGAAACTTTCTGTCAGACCTTGCAACCTGGAATCAAATCAACATTAACAGTAAGGGAGGAAGGAAAAGAAGGAAAAAAAACAAAAAAACAAAACAAAAAAGGGCATGTGTGTATAAAAATTATCTTAATACATTCAACACTTCTTAAGGTCATTAGAATATCAAGAGCACATTCCAGGCACTCTTCATACCCATTTCTTGATTTCTTCAAGTATTTATCTCTCTTCTTCTCCAACTTTGTAAGTGGAACACGAGTGAAAAGCTCCTCCTCTTGCTGAGCACGCTCCTCCATCTTGGCAACATGTTTTTCAACTTCTCTGCTAGTTCCCACAAAATCTCTGACCTGTGCAATAAGCAGCCAAAACAAGACATTACATAAACTCATTGAGTCATTATTATTCAAGCTTCAAAATAAACTATGAGGTCACCTCTTCAGGCCGTTCCTCCATATCATTCATCAATGACCTAATATAATCACTCTGCTTAGCTTGCCTCAGAATCTCTTTTTCTCTTCTCAATGCATTTCTTTCATGCTTTGAAGCTTTATCTAGCTCCATAGAAGTAGGTGCAATTTTTACAGGATGATACACACCACTACCGTCCTACAGTATAAGTAATTCAGTTAGAGAGGAAAAAACAAGATCTCATGCTTCTCATAATACCACCATTTCTGCACTTGATATTATTCCATCCACTCACCTGAGATGTGTTATCTAACCTGCTAACAAGCATGTCAGGGTTTGGGCGGTACTTTGATACATCCTCACTCTTGTTGGGTGCAACTGGCTCCTTCTCACTTGGAATAACATTTCCCTTTGCATTCTCAATAACATTTGTTAATTTCTGAATTTGGTAATGTTGTTTTTTGTCTATTGGCCGAATCTGCAGTAAACAAGGATGTAAATGTGCTAAAAACAGTATATAAATTTGTAAGTGACCTTCATGAGTAAGACAGAGGATTGAACTAAACCTTTTCCAAATATAACCTTATCTCCACAATACTTCGCACAACAGGATGTCCTTCTATTGAGAATCCTTTAGCCTTTCGGAGCAAGTAATAGACAAGGGACTGACAATAATTTAGGAGCAGCAAATTTTTAGCTTCTAGATAGCTAAATCCGTCTGCAGTAGGAAATTGATTTTGTTTAACCTGATATAAGAGACAGGGAAACAAATTATTTCAGACATGCTAGAGGAGGAGCAGTAGGTATCAACAAAAATAGACTAAGTAAGAACCAATACTTTAACTCCAAAATGATAGCGTTATCAATTTGGTGATCAAGTCAAAAGAACAGTGTATTGAGAGAAAAGATGCTTTTTTAAAAAAAAGGAAAAAAATTCTTTTCTTAATACAAGGAGGTGCTTCCCACCTTCACAGTTAAAGATCGAATTTTACTTCTCACAGCATCAAGCCCCTCTTTCATTTCTTTCAACAATGCAGAGAGCTGAGGTGCTTCTCTGAAAATAAAGTAAAGAAATTGAGTGAACTAACCTTACAAAGTACCAACCATTTCCCGATTTGTGTGTCTGTGTATCAAAAAACTAAAGTACTCATATAATTTAGTTTTTAATGCACATGCTTGCACCCACACAGAGACAAACTTACTTTTCCTTGCTATCATCATTATTTGAGTGGTTAACAGTCTTCTCCATGGTTTAGGAAACAACTACAAGTATCTTGAAACCTGTACTTTTGGAGAAAGATAAGTTTTACTTAATATCAATGGGAGCACAAAATCAAATTATAAAATCAGTCCATTTTGCCAGGAAAAAAAAAAAAAAAAGAAGATAAATATTCTAAGATAATTATCATAAATAACTCAAGAAGCACTACAAATACACGAGCACCAAGATAATTAATGGTACACCTGTGTTAAGATAAGTTAATATTTCTCTCTATTTTCCTTGAGTTTATAGAGTAAAAGCATCGATATAAATTTCAGGTACTACTTAGTATGGAGAAAAACTCAAAACTTACCCAGGGTGACAGCGGCACACAACAATCAATTGCTTGCAGAGATGGCCGCCTTTGCTTTCATGAATCAACAGGGCAGGCAAGTAAATCAAATCCGCCCTCTTTTTCTTCTTTTTGAATAATGGAATTTACTTCAATGGAATACCCAAATTCAAACTGTCATATCACATATATTACGGGTTTCTTAGTATAAATATGTGTTGATAAAGCAAAATTTTTACGCCTGGGAAAGAAGTTAAATTATTTACAAATCAACATCAGGAGTTTGCTAAATAGAATTTCTTCATACTGTTAACTGCTCAATTACCATAAAAAAGAAAAGGGATTCCTTTTTTTTGGGGGGGGGGGGGGTAACATTTGGCAGTACTGCCAAAAGTCAATCACCAAACGAAACCCTTCTATACATACACAACGTTGATAGGCAACACTACTGAGATTCCAGTGGAATAAAAAATAGTGAAGAAATATCTAAAAAGAGAAGCAATATCACGATAAATAAAAAAGTAAGCTTCTAAAGAACCGACGATTAGAGCACCTCCTTGATTCAAAGGAAATAGAATAAGAGGGCTTAACTTACGATACTATTCGGCCGCTGTGAAATTTGAATCCGATAAAGAATCACAAGGATTGCATTCTTGAACTGAGACTGGAGGAGACAAGCTGCGAGCGACAGCGGCTTTCGATCATAGGATGTAGGGGGAGGGTTTCGACCAGTTCGATGCACAAAATAATGTTAAATTTTTTTATGAATTAATGTATATATAATTTTATAGATTTATCAAATTTATTTTATTTACTATTTATTAAAAAATAATAATATTAAAAATATATATAATAATACAACGAGATAAATAAAAAATAAAGAATTTAATTAGATGAATATGAATAAAAAATTAAATATAACTAAAATAAATAAAATATAAGCAAAAGTACTTTGACAAATTCACAAAATTAAATATAATTAAAACATAATTAATTACAAATTAAAAGAAGTTGACAAATAATATTTTTTATACTTCTTTCTATATCTCCTTTCATCATATTTTTTTTATATATTTTTGTCATCGCTTTCTTTCACCTTTTAATTTTATGATTATTTTTTGGGACACCTATAAAAGAATATTGTTAAATGAAATTAACATAAATAAATCTAACTAATAAGAATAAATTGAAATTAAAATTAAAATATTAACAACAATCAGTGAAAAGAAACATAATTTATATATTTCTAAAAGTAAAGTCTTTGGTGTAGTAACTGCCTATATTCACTAATTAGTAAAAAGAAAAAAAGAAAAAAAAAATACATCTAACTTGTAATGAAGACTATCTTGTGATTGCTCAATTTTCATTAACTCTTATGTCGGTCCATCTTTATCTATAATAAGTAGTCATTAATAATAGAGGGGGAAAAAACATATAACCAATTAATAAAAAGAAAGAGAATAACCATTTAGAAAAAGAATCTAACTTGTGACAATAGATTAGGAGGCTATGATGGCATATGAAGAAGTTTCAAAATAGGGCACCACATTTACAGTTATATAAAGTATATTGTTATATACAAAACATACAAAAATTTAAGTTAAATTAACAATTATCTTCTTATTAACAATGATTTTTAATTATCCTAAAATAAAATAATAATAATGAAATTATTGAAAATATGTTGAATTGTCTATTTATTAACAACTTAGATAATTTATAATATTTAATATATCTTCTAACTATTTGATTAATTATTTATTCCTTATTAAACTTTGAAAAAGAAGATGACTCCTTTTAGTATATATACGATGATATTTACGTGATTATAAGTTAAGTAATATTCGTCATCATTTAGATGATTGAATTATTTTTACTTTTGATTAAACTTTTAAATATAAAATAATTTTTTAACCCTTGTTATATAATACTATATAAAAAAAAAAATCTTCACATGGACGTCTAGCATCAATTTGAGCATTCACACGGTGCAATATATGAAGAGTTCAATGGAGAGTCATATGACTATTCACTTATTACAATCCTGCGTGTTCATTTTATATAATATAATAGTTTATTGTGTGCTGTTAGAAAAGAAGTGCTTATCTTTTTTTAAAGTAAATTGACTTAAGTGACTATTAATTTTACTTAATTTTTTAGTTTGACCAATAGTAAGTGATGAAATTCATTTAGTTAAAGAGCAACATAAGTTTTTCCTTTTACGCAAATTGATATTATTCATTTTCTACATCGTTTACAACTCACATCTCTCACATCATCCTAATACATTTAAAGTAATAAAATATTTTTATGTGTTAATTGCAAAATTTAAACCTCACTTTAAAAATAAAAAACATGTTTCTTTAATCAATAGACTCATCCTTAGGTGAATTGATTTAAACATTTGATTTCAAATTATTTATTTGAATGTGTTCGACCACATTTGTCTCTCGTCCCAATGTTAAACATTTAGAATTTACCAAGTACCAGACCTTCTTACAACTTCGAAACTAATGTGTTTTTTTTTTTTTTTGGTTTGTTCTCCCTTTGCTGGGAATCAAGATTCAACAACTAATATAAAATACATGTCAATATTTAATTCAGATGGTGTGAACTATTAATTCATTCACAAATTGATAGTCTATAGATAATAGTTTAAATATGTTTTTTTTTCCTTTTTGCCACAAAAGATTGACAAAAACAAATACTAAACAAAAATTATTGCCCACAAAATTGAAGCAAATTGGTCAATTTAGATAGAAAACCATTGATTTAGCTCACTATCCAGTTTAAAAGATGTTATGAACTGAAGTATTAAAGAATTGGTCAAATTTAATTAAAAAATAGGTTCAACCAGACAAATTTAGAAGTGAATCAAGCATTGGATTAACGATTGAATTAGTCCATGTCAAAAGGTTCAAATTAGAGACCTTGGAGAAGTTTAGCAAGCTTTTTACTATTAAGCCACCTTGGGTTAAGATAATAAAATATGCAAAGTTTTAATGTAATAACATGAAAATTGGAGATAAAATTTATATAAATCTTTTATTATAATTATTTTAAATATAATGAATGTGGATATTGTAATGGATATTAATTTATTTGGATTTGAATATTAAGTTATATTTGACGTTTAAAATTTATTAACATTTGTTTTTTATTATTTATTATATGAGATTTTTAATATATATATATATATATATATTAAAAAAATATTTAATTATCACTAATTTAATTATAGTGAAACTAATGAACCATGTATATAAGCATATCTACTAATTTAATAATCAATTTAATTTTAAAAACATTAACAAAAACCAAAAGGAACAATAGTAAAATAACAAGAAAAAACAATATGTAATAGCAAATGAAGACTCTTTGTCAACCAACACCAGTTTAAATAGCTGTCTCGTCACAAGCCATCAAAGAAACCTTACTTAGAATAATAGCTAGAGGAGATGGTGGCATAGAATTCCACTTAAGAGGATATATCCCTTTTGTAAAATTTACTGCTAACCAATGAGTAGCTTTGCCTCCTCGGTGATCCACCAAAGAGGAAAGGAAATATATATATATATATATATATATATATATATATTTGGCAAAGACTTCTTAAGGCAAATGATATCATCACAACTCTACTATAAGTCCAATTACAACTAAGGTCATTCATAGGTTTGGTTTGATTTCATTTTGAACAAAAAGCAAATCGAGAGTTAGTCAATTTTTTCAAGTGGTAGGCCTTTTTAATTTTTTATTTTTATAATCGATTTAGTTCAATTTTTAGTCGTTTTGGTTCATACTAATTCTATTTTTTCAAAAAAGTAATTTGATTTTAGACATCATTTACATTATCTTATCTTTACTATATTAAATCACTTTATCCTCAACAAGTTGCAAGCAAATTAGGAGGAAGACAATGCTAAGTAACATATTTTTCACATTTATTGAATAAGATTGTTTTATAAATTCTACAAAAAATTGTGTCTCTTAATATCATTTAAAGAATTTAGTATTCAATGGTTAACTTTCAAAATGGGTCTTACATTTGCATCAATTGTCAATTTTATATTAGTTTGTCAATAAAAATAATCATATATAAAATATAAGTCATTGTAATTCCTATCTCTAAATTCATATTTAATGAGAAAAAATTATCCATTATCCATTCTCATTTAATCATTGAATTCTTATATCCAAATAAAACAATATATGGTGGAAGTAAGAATATTTCCATTTAATCATTGAATTCTTAAGTTTCAATATAGATAAAATGGCATTCATTTTTAAAAAAATGCAAAAATGCATTGGTATTGACAGACAAAAAACCAAACATATCACTACTATTTCATCTTTTAAAAAATGGTATTAAAAAGTAATGGTATTCAAAAAACCAAGCATATCACCACTATTTCATCTCTCAAAAAATGCACTTGTATTGGTGGATAAATCTGAATCCCAAGTTAAATCTTTTAAGAAATCTTTATTCTTCATGTAATGTCCTACTTTAGACTCTAGCCCTTGAAAAGAAAACAAATTATGTTAATATACTAACTAAATAAATTTAACGGTAGTGTATATAGAATTTGTGTTACTTACATATGTCCACAATGAGGAAATACAAACAAAAAAAATCAAGATCTTTAATACTTGTTTTCATTAGTTGGTAAAGCTATGCTAATATCTTATAATTCATTTGAGTCAAAATAAAATAGAAAAAAAAAACATAAATTAGTAATACAATTCATAATCAATGATGTCAAATTATTTTATACCATAATAATAAAAAATATTATCTAGCTTTATTTTTTCAATATCTTCTACTAGCTCTTTAGTATCACTTAATAATGGGTTAGATTGAAACCAATTTTATACATAAACAAGGACTTCAATTGTCTTTAAACTCAAAGAACTTTTATACTGATCAAGTACACAATCTCTAATGCTAAAAACATATGTAGAGGATACAATAGATACAAGTATAACCAACACATCCCTAGCAATTTGTCCAATAACTAGATATTTAGAGCAATTCACTTTTCATCAATTGAAAATGTCAAACTTAGTTGTCATTTTTTCTCTACTCTCCATCAAGTAAAGCTCTACTTCTAATTGATTTTCCATATTATCATCCTTATTCATAATTTCATCAAATTCTATTGCAAATGAATCCTTTTCATTCTCTACATAGGGAACAATCTCTATATATTGGTTTTGAATTGTGACTTGAATTTTTCTATAACCATAAAAGCCTTATAACTTTCATATATCTTGTTAAATATTTCTTTTACCCTTTAAGTCATCAATTCAACCAAGTCTTCATCATAGAGTTTTTTCAAACTCCATTCTACAAATTCTAATTTATATCTTCGATCAAGAACCACATCTGCAAAAATCATCATATTTAGTCATAATGACTAAACCAAAAAAAAAAAAGAAACTTTTCTTTCTTTCAAAATTGTCTCTTGCAATAAAATAATTTGTGTAAGAAAAAAATACAAATTATTAGTAAATTTTAGTAGTGAAAATAAAATTAAAAACAAACTTTTCCACTATCACAAAAGTATTCAACAAGTTTGTTAATGTACTTAGCTAATAAACATGCACACAACACAAAAATATAGCATAATCTCAACAAAGTAGTCAATGAAACCACAATCCAAATATGAATGCAGTCCTTCTTCTATCTTCACAAACTTAGTAATGTGAATGCAGTCCCTTTTCTATCTTCACAAACTTAGTAAAGCAATCGAATATCAATGCAATTCCAACTTCTAACTCTATTCTCTATCTTACAATATAGACAATGCCAATATTCTTTTAATATGTACCAGAATTTGTCCAATTTTTTAACTATAGGTGGCTTTCTTGGATTGATCTCAAAGTCAATTCCTAAATCCCAAGGCCATATTTAGTTTGAAAAAATGCAATCAAAAAACACAAATTATATTGTACCTACCTATAGCTATCCTTGATGGCAACAATAATAGTAACTTTCTTCAATAGCAGCTTTCCTCGATGGTTACAACAAGGACTGAAGCAGCTCTCTGTGATGACAAAGACTAAACAATACGTAAACCTTAGCAAAATGATTGTCGTGCATAATTACTAATGGCATGTAGATTATAGAATAATTAGATTCAGAATTATGTGTTATGGTTACTAACTCATGGGCCTCTTATCTTTCGACTGTTTATGAAACACACGCATAAGATAAGGGAAGAGAAAAAATAATAATAGGATAGGTTCGATTTGGTTTGATTTAAACTGAACTAAACTTGAAAAAACTGACAATTGAACTAACCTTTTCAGTTTAAGAAGTAAAAAATACAATTTATACTTATTTTTAATAGGTTTTTATTGGTTTGGTTTAGTTTATATTAGTTTAATAGGTTTAATTCAGTTTTGAACACCCCTAGTCACCGCCACTTGTTGTCATTTTTTAATCATCATAAATAGCATCTTACAATTAGTCTTATAACAAAGGTTAGAACTAAAAAAATATCAAGTAAGTTCAAGAGCTTTTCTGATAGCAAGGGCTTTAGTCATGAAGCAAAAATTGGCTAGCATAGCTTCAACAAAATCATCTAACACCATATCATTTTTGAAAATCACCACAGTCTTAGCACAATAAGACTTTTGATTAAAAGAGCCATCTACATTAACTATGATCTAATCCTTTTCAAAAATTTTAGTAAAGACTCCTTTTATAAGTCTCTATAAAACTAATCATATTAAATTTAACATCTTTAGCACTCTAAAACTCAAAAATAGCAACTTAAAAGCTTGTTATTACATGTAACGACTTAGCATATTCTTTTTGAAAAATTATATACCACCTTTCTTTTTAGATTCTCCAACAAGTCATAGCCAAATTACTTTTCAAAGCTTCCCAAACTTGCTTTATAAGAAAGCAAACTAGCACACCAAATGTTAAATCTTGTGATTGAGCTACCACGAATTCTAAAGGACAAATAGTAACCAAGCTAATTTTCTTTATTTAAGGCCAAAGTTACAACATATGATTAGTGGTTTCAAACTCTAAATGACAAATCGGCAAAAAGGATTAAGAGAACACTTTCTTCCCTAAAAAAAACATTTTAAGTAGGTAAGGCACTAAAAGCAACCTTCCACAAAGAGTGCCTAACCTTAAGGGAATCTCTAAACTCTAAATATTTTTTCATAGCTCTATAAGCGATATAAAAGAACAAGTTGGTCTTTGGGCAAATTATAACAAAAAAATCCTTTTAGCTAGAAATACCCTGATCTCACAAAATAAACACCATTTTTTGATTTTGTCTTCCTCAATTTGTCAGCTTTTCCAAACATTGGAATAAGTATTTTTTAAGTGTCCTTACTTTCAACTACAATAATTTTGTTAGAAATAACAGAAAGATCCCACCTCTTATTTGATATACAATCAGCAACTCTTATATTTCTTTGCACTTCATCCTCTACAGTGTTATGAATTTTTTGGCCATTTAAGTTGGGAATCCATTTGTCTTCCTATAATTTGATAGTTAACCCATCACTAATTTACCAGCAAAGTTACTTCTTCAAAAGGTCTCTCCCTTCCAGTAAGCTCAACCAAATCATGTTACGTTAGGACCCTTCCTGGCTTTAGAAAAAAAAAGAGACCTTGAAGAGTACAAACCCATAAGCACCTTAACCCATAATCCTATGGATTTTGCACTAATCCTATAAACACTTTTAGCATGAGGAGCCATATTAAAGCTGATGAAATCTTTGAATCTCATATGCCCATCCTTTTTAAAAATTGTTAAAATATTCCAAGCCTTCCAATGTATCATTCTCTTCCTTCTTTAGGCCTTACCAAAATCTATAGATTATTTTGTTAAAATCTTCACATGATCTCTTAGGAAACTTAAATTATACACATGATACATAGTAATGGCATTGGTATTATTATAATAAGAACCTCACACCTAGGTTGAGATAAGAGATTTTATTTCCACCCCTAAATTGTTAGGAATGGCTAAGTATGTGAATTGGATGTTTTAAAAATTTTAAATTCAAAAGATAGAATTTATAAATAAAAAGTAAGATTAACCTTAATATAAATGAGAGATAAAGAAAACAATTGAAGAGGAAGGTGCAACACAAGAAAATAAATCAATTAGAGCAAATAAAGTGCAATAATGTAAATAAGATAAGGATAAGAGAAATTAAATTTAAGAGATTTATTTTAATTCAACTTTACCACAAGCTTATATCTAGTCCCTAAGAGTAATATTGAAATTTTTCATTATATCAACAAAATTGAAGTAGACACTTACAAGTCACTCCAGCAAAGAGCTCAAGTGAGCCCCTTAAACAAGGATCTTTTCCTTGACATAAGGTATTCACCCAATACTTACTTAAGGAATCCTTATCCTTGATATTTTAAACTCTTCACAAGGACGAAAAGGAAGTATATAAAAAAAACCTCTCTTAAAATAGCATATTTACTAATGAACTAAGCTTAAAAGAATATGAGAAAGATTTAAAGTTTAAAAAAATATTTCAAAAGATTAGAGCTAGTTTTCTTGATGTTTATGAGTTTAGATGTCTTCTTATTTATAACATAAATCATAATAAAGTTGTTAAAGAGAAAAAGGAAATTAAAATGTACAAAAATAGCCATTTGAAAGCTATAATAATCTTTTTGCACTACACTTGGTCTAGGCTGGACAGTTGACTAGTCTTTAAATTTCCCTTTCAAATATTAAGTTTAAAAAATGTTAGGAAATTAAAGTTGAGTAGGTGACTGGCCCTTCTTTGACAATCAACTGCTTTAATGAAAGCAATCAACTAGTTATTCATAAAATGACCAATCCATAATGGTACTGATCAATTAACCATTACTTAGGGGTTGATTGACTGATGTAGTATAGAATGCATATGTGCATCTCTAGTCAAGGCCAGTTAACTGGAGATTCTACAAAAGTTTCTAATAGCTTTGCTTAGTTATTTTTAAACTTAAACACACCTAAAATACTATAAGATATATGTGATTAAAGAAATCATTTTAAGAGCTTTGAAATTCTCAAATCTTTTTATAATAATTTCTAAGTCTTAGAGGCTAACTTATTCTTCCATTGAGCAGTATTTTAGGCATTGGCTTAATAAAATTTTCAATGCACTTTCCTAATTTGTTTATTATCATCAAAGTACCAATCCATAGGCAATGGGGTTAATATGAACTTTATGAGCCAACTTATCTCTAACAAAAACAAATGCCTCATTTTTAAACATACCTTAAAGGATAGGTTGACCAAGATATTTTCCATGCTCATTTAAATACCTAGCACTTCACAAACATCATCCCTCACCTTATCTAACGTATTACTAGAGTAGAAGACATAAGATTTGTCAAGATTGATTATAATAACATAACTTTTAGAGTGCTATTGATCCTAGTATCGTATTAGAATTTTAGAATTATGGTAAAATTTTCAATGTTAAAAATTTTGACTGTCTATCATGTAATTAATTTCATACATCTAATTTTTATAAGTTATATAATTATAAATGATATCATGCTTAGTTACTAATCTAGCTAAAAGTATAGTTAGAGTTCCTAGACTAGACAATCCAATACTTATCGATGTCTTATTATTATTACTCTAAATACTTTGAAACAACTATTATCTAATTGTCCTTCCTTGCTAAAGTTGACATTAATACCTATGTTAACTTGACTCTAACCTATCTTGATCACATCAACTTATTGTTAGCATAACATCCTTTGAATTGAAGTCCCCATTTGAACACATCATCAGTATAGTGAGAATTTATATTCTTAGTAATAACACTTATTAATTTTGAAAACTAGTGATGGTTCAACTATTACGAAACAAGGGAATTTAAAGAAAAAGTTTTCTAACAATGTAAGATTGGCAAATATAACATAATAAATTAGCTATAGACAAAGTAATATTCATACATGAAAGCATAAACATATAGATATATAGAGCAGATATCCATTTATATATGATTAACTAGAATCATATTTAGGTAATGTTAATTAGGTAACTTTAATCATAATAATAACACATTGGATTTATCATCTTTAAGCTTCACAATCATGCATGGTAAATATATCACATATACTTACATTCAAATAATACAAATATGTAATATAATAACACTTGTACATAGTTAGATCT
This sequence comes from Erythrophleum ivorense, assembly GCA_026724425.1. Taxonomy (NCBI): domain Eukaryota; kingdom Viridiplantae; phylum Streptophyta; class Magnoliopsida; order Fabales; family Fabaceae; genus Erythrophleum; species Erythrophleum ivorense. The sequence goes on from JAIUCV010000129.1 coordinate 225,846, forward strand.
TTCAAAAACATATTTTAAGCAATATTAATTCAGTTTAATCATAATAGACTTAGTTATTCACATTTGTGTACTTTTTAAACTTGGTATATACTAGTATGCCTTATTATTTTATTCATAGATCCTGCATTGTAATCCAATGAGTACATTATGTGAATATCGTTTTAAGAAGGCATAGATGATCTTGCCTTGAAAATGTTAGTATAAAGAAATCACTTCCATAAGCCACATATCAAGTGTTCCATACTACTTGTACAAGTTTGGGTTTTTGTAATAATAGGTAACTCACTAATTATCTTTTACTACTCAATATGATATCTAAGTTTTTAATGCTGATAAAGAGGAAGATTATTCTCTTTAGTTATTATAATTAACAGAATCATCACCTTAATAAATAGGAGTAAATATAAATAGAGTGTCTTTTATAGTGAATTCTCAAACTGAAACCTGGAGCCATATAAAGGCCTTTTAACCTTTTTGTGACCCCCTATCATAATTTTATCCTTGGAAGAATAGGACTTTAATTCTTGAAGTATTTTAACCCCCCAAGTTGATTTCAAATGATCATATTCTTCTTTTTATATAGACAGAAATTCTATCTTTGATAATAAAAACTATCTTTGGTTGGAATTTCCTTACTTGAAAACCTTATTTTTTTTAAAGATTTATTATAAAATTTAAAGTTCATAAAATCTTGTTTCCAAAAATCATTTTCTAATGGGAGTCTGTTATTTGAGAACCCCATCTTTATCCTAAATTTTTTCTTCACCTATAAAAAAGTTGTTTTAAGTATAACATATAAACAAATATTCAACAATCAAATATATAGAGTATCATTGCATGTATTATTATATTACTTAACATCCACACGCTAAGTTATGCAAGTCATTTATCATAATAAGTACTAATTATATTAAGCAACAAACATCAACAAGAGTATAAATTACAATTAAATAACAAAAGCATAAATCACAAATAATAATTTACAAAATATTATTATGCTAATTATGTAATTATATGCTTCTAAAGCTAGTATATCTATAAAAATTCTAATGGAACCATTTTTTTGTTTTATTGTGTCTTTTAATATCTTTTGTATCTGAGTTAAATCCATTTCAGGTCCATATTAAGGTATTTCAAGGGCTAAAGTCATCTATCTATGGGAATATTTCAAATTTTAATCATTTATGCAAAAGAATCTAAATATATTAGTGTCATGTATAAGAACAATTCAAAGTTAAGTCTTTCATATATAGGTCTTCAACTATCTTTCTTTATAAAGGCAATTAAGTGAAAAGTTATTATATTTAAGTTTGACGAGTTCAAAAAGAATTTAATAAAGCAACTCACGTGATTTATATATGAAAGAACTATACCATCCATAATACATTTCTAGACAATTCATAATCATAAAAATTAACTCTTTAAAATATTATCTTTTAACGGTAGTTAAATCTATGGACAAACAGTCAAAAATATAAAGATGTTGAAATTTTTTTCAATTTCAAAGTGACACTATAGCATGGTTATTTGGTGTTGTGACACTCCTCATTTAATTTATGATTTTCTTTTTGATTGGCACAATGGGATGAAGGGCATGATGACGTGACATCATTAGGTCTATGATAGGTTGTTTCTTTCGCAAAACAACACTTGGTTATGTGAAAGAATCATCCTATATTTTTAAATCACCAATTTCAAATTCCAAATTGTTACTACATGTATCCAAAATTATTTTAACATGACTATAATTATGGGAAGGTCTCAAATCGAGTTAAGTGGATTAAAATCTCCTAAACTTCTCCTCCCATTCATACTATGCAAATAAGAGAGATGAGGAAGATAAACGGATGGTGACCATATAATGCTCGGAAGGAGATAAACTGGCATTATTTACTTAGACAAGATTGTATTTTTACCTCAAGCTTACAAATTTTTCTTCTTCTCACGCGTCTTAACTTTCTCACTATCCAATTGTCATTCTCTAATTCTTTTCTTCTTTGCTTTCGCTGGAGTGTAGAAACGGGGGAGGGGTTCAGCCTTATATAATGAGGGAGCAACCATTGATTTGTGCCAAGTGTAAGGAGGATGTTTGATTCCTTGGCAACACTCCAATTAACTTTAAATGCTAAATGAAGATATATACGCATCACATAACTTACATCACCCCAGTTGGCTGAAATTTGTGACATCATTTGTATTTTGAAGCATTAGAACTAGAAAGGATAAGGAGTTATCATTTTTATTTATGTACACGCACATTTAAACCCAATGCACACTAGCGAAGCATGGTCAATGGCATTTTCTCTGCGTCTTTTATCTCTTTATATATAAAATTCTTTTATAATATTATAATATACATATATATTACAAAACATACACATATCATGCCTACTGTTTCTGATTCTATATATATATATATATATATTGTTTATTAAACTAGGATGAAATTATAATATGGTACTCAAGTTAGGACATATTTCTCTATTTTATATTAGGATAAGAATTTTTAATTTCCTATTCCATTTAAATAATTATACTTGTATACAATTTTCTATATTGTATTTTCAATAAAATATTTTTCTTAAATGAATTTTATTAAAGCTTATTTAACTCTAATTTCACTAAATAATTTAGATACATTCAAGAAGCCAAATCCAAACCATTTTCACGTCATTTTCTCTAGCTTTCCTAAGACCGTTTTTGCTTTTCTGCCACTTTTTCCTTAGCCAAAAATGTCAAGTTTTCAATTTTCAACTTTTGACAAAAATTGTATTTTAACCGCTAGGAGAAAATATATATTCTTACCTTAAATTTTTAGTAACTGTATTTTAACCCCTAATTTTTTTCCTAAATATTTTTATTTTGCAAAAGGTTTTCTTATATTTTTGGGCTCTAAGAGTCTGCGAAATTTACTAAAATTTTAAAAATATTTATTACATAATTACTTATTATTTTAAAATTAATAATTAATTCTTAATAATTTTCACTAATTCCTAATAATTTTTATTAGGGTCCTAATTAATCCCAGAAAGTTTCAATATATTTTTAAATTTTCCTTGTTCCTAAAACTTGGAAGAATCTCATATTATTTTATATAATTATTTTTATTATTTAATCCATTTAGTATTAATTAATTGAGGATCTAATTTTAGAAATGTTATATTTGCAAGCTGCCCATAAGCCTTGCCATAAATTTCCAAGATCTTCCCTAACATTTGGCAATTGCCTTTCTTTACATTTATGAAGAAAAGGACGTTATCAGCAAAGAAGCAATGCGAAAGCACGGGACAACCTCTAGAGAATTTAACTCCCTTCAGATCACCATTATCATCATGATAGCTAACCATAGAAGAAAACATATCAGCAACCATAACAAAAATAAGGTGACAAATGATCCTCTTGCCCTAATCCTCTACAAAGAGATAGAGTAGCAATCTTCTTGCCTGAAAGCTGCAAGTTATACTTAGGCTGGGCAGCATAACCCCTTTATTCTGATGACCCATTAGTCCTCTTTAAACATGTTAAATCCAAAGGATATCTTCAATCTTAGCCAAAGGATTCAACTATTGGAGAAGTCAAAAATAATTAATTGCATAGTTTAATTTCAAAACATTAACTCAATCTTAATCTTAAAATTCATTAATTATTTTTTTTAAGCAAATTTTAACTTGAGGACACTATGGCATAACTTCCACGAAGACAATGTTGACTATAGAGGAAATCTAACTTTCCATGAATGTAGAGTTTACAATGGCAACTTTTTAATTGGTAAAATATAATTTTTTATCCAGTGATTTATTTTATTTTTATCTTGCTAGTTGGAAGTTTAAAATTTTGTTTGTTGTCATATAATTTCATTTATTAGCAGAAGGTGTAAATATGACCAACTGTTGTTAACTTTTCAATGGCCTTTGCACGTGATAGTCATGTGATTTTTAAAAACTGTTTAGTATATAAAATGAAAGGAAATGAAATAAAAAATTAAATTAAAAAAATAATTTTGTGAATGATAAATGATCATGGCATCTTTATTTTAAAAAATAAATAATAAATAAATGTTATTAAATAATAATTATAAAATATAATAGATATTGTATAAAAAATTTTAAAAAATTCCCTTTTCTCCCATTTAACCATAGGAGGTCTAAAATGTCAAAATCTCTCAAATTCTTAATTCTCTCAATTTTATTTCGGAATCTCCATCATTCCCTTATGTCAACATGTAATACATACGCCCAAGATTTGTCCCCAGTCCATAGGGTCTGGCTTCTGGGAGTCAAGTGCATTGTGGACTACAATCAAATTGATCAAAATGCACATGGTGACTAACGGGAAAGTTTCGACGTCAGTGTTTGATTGATTCTTTAATGTACGCCTGTTAAGATGTTCAATTAAAAGAATGATAGTGTTTAATTGAAAGTTATAGTGAGATTCGGAAGTTATTTAAAAATAAAGAATAAATTTGGAACGATTTTAATCGTTAGATCTCGACTGTGATTAAGGGAAGAAAAGAAACTGCATGTACACTTTTAACTAATAAAATAAACTACATAATATCAAATTACAAATTTTCAAATCACAAAATGACAAAGTAAAACCAGGTTAAATTACTTGGTTTACCCTGTTGATACTTATTAATTTGTATTATCTAATTTTAGTGTTCAATTTTAAATTTAATCCTGCAATAGTTTCTCTGATTAAAAAGAAAAAAAAAATCTTGGCGATCATTTTGCAATGGATTAGAAACTCCTTTATCCATGTATAGATCTCTTATTTTTGAAAAATTAAATATAAAAAAATTAGATGAAAAAAAAAAAGAAAAAAGGATAAAAAAAGTGTATGATTTTTAAAAGAAAAAAATACATAATTATTTTATATTTTTATTATCAAATTCTTAAATCAAAACATGATAAATGTGTACGTATCCGGTAATAATGTAATATAATTATGATTTTTATATATAATCGTATAATTTTTAATTAAATTATATACTTATTATTTTATTGTTAAAGAATTATATATTTGTCATATTTTGATTAACAAATTTGATAATAAAATATAAAAACTGCATATATGATCTAGATTCTCTATTACTTCTCTTAAAGCAATTTTGACCCTCCAAGGTATACTTTTTTTAATTAAAAAACACATAAGCCCCCTAAGTTTTTAGTCATATATAAAAAAAAACTCTTTTATTTTTAAAATTTAATAATAAATTTCTTTAAACTTTTAATTTCATATATAAAATTTCCTTTTTAGTAATTCCATTAAAGTATTTCATACATGACATGTTGACTTTAGCTATCATCTTAACTTCAGTTGGCATCTAATAACACTGTCGTTTCCTTTCCATTTCTTTATACAAACCCCACCAGAGCGGAGGAAGAACCTTTTCTTTTTTGATAGTTGATAGATAATGTTGGAAAATATTAATTTATTATGGATTAATGTTAATTAATTGTTAAACTAATTAACAAATTATATTCTATTAATATCATAATAATTAATTTAATAACAATCATTATATAAATAAATTGATTCTCTTGTCAAATTTATAGATAATCTGTAATAAATTGATTACTCATAAATTTATTTAGGAAATAAGAATCTAATTCACAATTCATATAGGACTAATTATTTTATTTATGCTAATTAAGGTTAGGTTTTATGATATAAAAAAATTCTAACCTACCCTCTAAACTTACTTGTGTATTGTAAACTATAATCCCTACTCCTCTATGTATGTGTTATTATTTTCTTTGTAAAAATTCATCTTTATAAACTATCCGATTATATCAAGTACTATTTGAATTTTAATCTTTCATCTTTTAATAATTGATATTAAAGTCAAAGGTTCTAATATTGTATTGCATGAATTTTTTTTTTAGTTTTGATTCATCTACTATATCTGTATGATGATTTGAGTTTTGAATCTTGATACAAGCTTTATTTATATTGTGAGAAATCTTAGTTTAAAAATTCGCTATTGTTCATATGCGTGCTCTATACTTTATTTAGAATTTGGTTTTCTTTTTAATGTTAGCTTATGGATTATTTGTCTATGGTTATAAATGTTTACACATCTAAGGATTTAATTTTATTTGGATTTTGCTATACCAAAATAATTTAAAAAAAAAAGATATTTATGACTCTAAAATCTGAATCTATATATGATTAGTTCTTTGAATTTGTATAAATTAATCTAAAATTTTGATTTTTTTTACCAGTTCTCATTTGATCCATTTTATGATTCTTAGTTTTACTGTTATGGTTTTTCAAATAACAAAATTTTGAACCCATATACCTACCAAATCTTTGGAGTGATTTGGAGCCCATATTTTGAGATTTGATTTTATTGACTTTCTTATATGTATTTTGAAAATTTTGGAACTTAGAAAAAGAGATATGGTTAAAAACAAAGTGATGAATTCTAAAAATACCCCAAATTTGTGTATGGCTAGTTTTAGATAAAATTTTTGAGAAAACAATATGAGCCACTTTTTGGATACTTCAAACATTCTTTTCAAACAGAAAAGTAATTATGATTTATTATGTTAAGCACTTATTTGTGTGATAATTTTTTGTGCAATAAATATGGGGCTATTTTCATCTATTATAAATGAATATTTTGCCCAAAAGGGTTTATTTTTAGTATTTAAAAAAATGATTATTTACCATTTTAGAAGTTTGAGTAAGTTTTTTTGGATCTTGAAGAGAATTCAATTTTAGACATTTTGTATATTTTAATAGCTTAGAATAAGTTGTTTAGTTCAAAATTTTATGAAAAATTATTTGTATACTATTTAAATTTTGCCTTATTTATGAAAAAATATTTTTATGCAATATTTGAAAGAGCTGTTTGTGATGAATCTAAAAAGGAAATATTTTAAAGAAAATGAATTTTTTTTGTGAGTAATTATTTTAATCTTAAAAGGTTTTTAGTAATAAAAGTAAATACTTTTTTTTTATGATAAATCACTTATGAAATTGCTTATATCTTCATATATCTAGCTTTATATTATTCTTCATAATTATCTTATTTTATTTGTTTGGTTTAACGTATGAGAGTTATATTAGTAATTTATTGGTTTGATTTTTTTGTGAAACATGACTTTTGCATATAAAAGTAAAGAAATTGTAGGAATTGTTGTAATATTTTAATAATTGCCACATAAGAGAAAGATATTATAAAATTAACATGTGGTATTGACATTTATAACATGTGATAATAATTGTGCATGAATTATAATTTTTTATCAATAGGCATCCTTAAAATTTAATAGATAGATACTTTTAGACATAATTTTATTTTTGGAACATGGTTTAATTTCATAATTTTTACAATAATATATGTGTATCTTGTATACTATGTCATCTAATTATATATTCATATTCTTATAAATTCTTGCTATGAGATAGTAGAAATATTAATTTTGTTAAGTCGCCTATTGTAAGGCCAATAACAATGATATTTGTTTGTTGGTTAATTTGCTTATGGCATTTTATTTTAATTGATATGTATATATTTATATATATATATATATATGATAATACCTCTACTATTTTATATTGTACAATAATTGCTAGGTAAATTATATTGATAGTTAATATGCCCTATCATTGTAATGTTATCAATGTAATATATTATTATAATAAATAATTTGTATAATCTTTTTTAAAAATTAAGGACATATTTACAAAATTATAATTGTGCAATTTTTAGTGTTAAGAGTATCATAATATTTTAATTCACAATAGAATGAACATTTGTGAGAAGTATATAAACTATTTATAATAAATATATATTCTTTTTTAATAAATCATGTAAATTGTGTTTAACTTTTAATAATAAATATTTATCTTTGATGTTGAGAATCTTACAATTTTAAAATTTATGACTTAACAGATTTTTTTGTTTGATGGCAAGAAATATTTTATTTTGCTGATAATTTGTCTATGGTGAATACTTGAGGATTATAATTATATTTTAAAATGTACTTAATAATATTTCTTAAAATACTCTTAGATAACATTTATAAAAAATGACTCTTGTATTGTCTAATTATTTTGGACACATTTGTGATTAGTAACATTATATAGTTAGGTATATATATTTTGAATTGTCATATATAATTCAGATATGAAAATGAACACATTACTTATAGTAGTTCAATTTTGTGTAACTATAATTTTCAAATAATTATGCTTCTACCCATTATGAAACTAGTTATGAAATTTGTTATATGAAATATAATGTCTTTTAACTTTGATTATTGGATTACCTAGGATGTATTATACAAGTAATGACATACCTTACCATTATGATATTATTTGTTATAATTTTGATAATATAAGGATTATGATAAATATTTTTTTTAATATCAAAAGATTGATTGTATAACGCTTTTGTATCAATTATATGTTTTAATATGTGACATTTTCAATCAATTATGTTAATATAATGATACATTTCACTTAATGTCTTAATATTTATTATATCGTATTAACACATAAATGTTATAAACAATAGTTTTTTGTTATCATTGAGATATTTATTAAGTTCTCTTGATTTAGTGTGAGTTGGGACTTTTATGCAAAATCATGATAAATAATAGTTTTCTATGTGTAATTACATTAATTGGATTTTGAAGGAAACTTTTGTTATACATAATTGATGTTTCCCTACATTGTTCTATTCCAATTACTATGTCCATATAATTATTTTCGATGAGAATTTCAAATGAGACCCACAGTGAGGACTTATAAGTTAAGTTTTTAAATAAATATTTCATTTGATATCTTACTTGAGTAATTAATTAAAACTTGTCAAAGTTTATGAGACTTAAAAAGCAATATAATATTGTAATTTTGTATTCTAATAAATCTTATTTAAAAATCAATGAGGTATTTTATCATAATAAATATTTTCTATTGTTTTGATATATTCATTTGGTTTAGTAAAATATTGTTAAATATTTTTTTACCAAAATTAAGTGAAAACAAGTTCATTTTGTATGAATTTTTACCCTTCACTTAGTAGAATTTTGAGTGAGTGGTGCTTTTTTACTTTCACTTTTATATCAATATGATTTCTTTTAAAGGGGAGAAAGAATCAACAATGTTTGATATCTTTAGTGTCAAATAAAGTAAGTACCATTTTTTCTTATGCATAAGTAAAATTAAAAATTTAAAAAGTTAATAATCAGTTATAAAACTATTAGCTAAGTGGATCTTTAAGACTTATTACGAGATTACAAAAAATATTGCAAAATTTAAGGTTAGATTGATTGAAAATGACCATGAGTAGGAAAATGATTTGGTTTTATATAACTTCTTACTAGTGTTTATTAAAAACACTCTTAAAAACATTATGATATTAATTAGATTTCATTTTAAGACCCCACTGTACGGATGTCTAGATTGCCTTTGTTGTTAAAATTTGTTTAAGATATAGCAAGATAATTTCATAAAATTATAAAAAGAGCACTTAGTATGTAAATCAAATAGTTAGTTTATGGGATGAAACAAGCTTTTAGGTACTATTTTTTGAAGCATAACGAGATTGTAGCTTATTGTGATTTTGTAGTGAACACTTTGGATCAATGGATTTTTAAGAAATTAGATATAAAATTTTTGTTAAAACTTCTTATGTTATTGAGATATAGTTCCTTTAAGATAAATCTCATGATATTTTGGCTTTATCTTACAGAATTTTAATTGATTGAGTATTTAAAAAATTCAATTTACACTCGTATTTCTTTTATGTTATACCTATTATGATAGGTGAGAGGTTGTCTATATCTTAGTATCATCAACATCACATAGAAAAGACTAAAATGAAAAATATTCAATTTCTTGCTTTTGCTCTTGGCAACTTTATGTTTACTTAAGTATACATTCATTTGAACATAACTTTTGTTAATAGTATATTTGACAAATACTTGAGTAATTTTGTTTAGAATTTTTTTGGAAAATTACTTAAAAAACTTCACTTAGTACTTACCCAATACTTAAAATTACATCTTAAGTTAGAGTAGATTTACTCCATTTGTAATTATTAGCCTTATTAGATTTAGAATATGTAATTTGTATAAATATCTTTAAATTTATTTTTATATATATCTTATAATATTTTAGAAGAATTGTTTTGCGAAAAGTGTTACGTAGACATGAATAACTAGTTCAACCTCTCTCTCTCTCTCTCTATATATATATATATATATATCATAATGGTTAGAATTATTTTGATGGTGTGGTCAATACTAATGCTTTTTGGGTGAAATGTAAAGGCATATATTGTTATAAAAAATTCATTTTTATTATTATGTCAGGTGTGGTTTCATTATATTGGTATAATATTAGAATTTTTAATTCACAATCACCTATTTGGATTGGTATATCTTTAACAGATAATTCTATATAATGGATTTCTTTCCCTGCACTACTCATTCTAATAAGTTTTTCTTTCTTCTATAATTCTGATGGTAATATATTATATTTTGCGGTTGTAATTTTGCTCCTGTGTCTATCATTGCATGATATTTTCAGGATTGATATTTTACATAATTGAATTTCACTAAGATATAGTAAAACTTCATCTGAGCTAAATTAATTTTATTTTGTTTAATATTACGACTTGGTGATTTATATTAATTAGGATTCTATCCTTTTGAATTCTATATGGTGTTACATTCTCTAAGAAGTCTTGTCCTAAGATAATTTTATGAGTTTGATTATTATCAATTTCTGGTTCAACAAATAATTTTATTTTAATTATATCCCTATGATTAAATCTAATAGATGTTTGAGCTATTGTACCTTCTTCATTAATTTTAATATTATTATCTGTATATTCTAATTGAATAGTACTTTTAATAATGTTGGGATCTATTAATGCAATTATTTTGATCCATTTTTCTTCTTTTGTAATTTCTAAGAGGATAAAGTTTTCTAATGGTTGAGTTAAATCAATTTCAGGGGTCAAGTTTGGTACCACAAAAAAACCTTTTGAATTTGAAGAATTTGAAAAAAAAAAAAACTATTGACCCCAATGAATTCTAGGAAATCATCTCTATAACTCGGTTTAGTTTTGATTATCCCTATTTCCAAATATAAATTACTGTTGAACGGATAGCTGATCTCGCTCATTTCAGGCTGTCCCAAAAATGGTATCAGAGCATAGGTGGATGATGAGTAAAGAAGTATGAACCTTAATCTCCTATTGTTTCTAGAAAGTTTTATTTGTTACCAGCCTTGCTTAAAGTTATTCCATCTTATATTGTGTGTTTATTTTACAAATATGTGCTGACTGCCTGTAATTAAAATAGTGTTTACATGTATTCTATAAATCGAATAGAACCCCGAATATATGAAGTATATCAGAGTAAACTTCCAAATAATAGTTATATTCTAACACCAAATGAAACATTTATAGCTTCACCCTTCATGTTAGGTGGTGAAGGTGATAACATATGGAATCTGAATAACTGGACTAATATATATTTAACGAAACAATTAGGATGTCTTGTAAATCCTGAATTAGATAATACCTCTGATTTACCTACAGAAATCCACAATATATTAGAATCAGAACCAGAATCAAATAAAAAGTACTAATTAAAGGAATTAACTAAACCATTAGAACAAAAAATATATGAAATAAAAACTAAATTACAAGAAGTAGGATCAGAAGTAAATATAATAAATCACAAGATTGACTGAATAAGTCAAACCTTAGGTATTCATAATCGAATAGAATCAATAAATGAACAACAAGAAATTAATATGATAAAATTATTTAATGAAGCCATTGTCACACCCGAAAATGTGATCGCGTAGCGCCTTTCTCAAATAAAAAGAAAAATATTCGATTTTCTCTTTGAAATTGAAAATCGAAATAGAAATTGCAATATGTGTAATAGTAGGGTAAGGGTTCAGGAGTCGCCACCAAAATTTTATTTTTAAAAAGATAAAACTTTAGAAAACCTTTTTAATTTGGAAAATGGTTTACAAACCAGAAAATGGATCCGGGAGTCGATTGTGAGTGGGAAAGGTATTAGGCACCCCACTACACCTGTTACTAAGAACGATTACCCTAAAATCAGTTGTGCAAAAATAAAATGGCCCAAATTCTATTTTAACTCTCCCTACAAATTATATGCAAGATAGAAATAAAGAAATAAAGTTAAAGTAGAGGAAGAAAGGAAATCAATATTAAAATAAAACATAAAGAAATTCAAGAAAAATAAAAGGAAAGAAGAGAAATAAAAAGAAAAATATTTTAGTTATAAGGGCGGACTTGGCCTAGGATGAAAGCCTAGGGCCTACGTACACTTTAAGAGGGATCAAAGTCCACGTAGTTCGATTTGAGATTTGGTTGATATTTTGTTTTGTTTTGTTTTTTTGTTTATGTTTTGTTTTTTGTTTATTTATTTATTTATTTTTATTTTTATTTTATTTTTGTGTGTGTGTGTGTTTTTTCTTTTGTTGAAAAGACAAAGAAAATAAAATTTACTTTTTCTTTTCCCAAATAAAACAATTTTAAAATTGATTGATGTATTTTAATTTGTTAAGAGTAAGTGTAATCTTACTTTCCTTTTATCTTTTCAATTTTTCTTTTTATCATCCTTTGCTTTTTTCATTTTCTCTTTCTATGTCTTTTTTTTTGTTTTATTATTTTTTGTTTTATTTTTTTTTTTGACTTTTTGTTTGTGTTTTTTTTATTATTTTATTATTATTATTTTTTCTTTTACGTTTTGTTTTTATTTTTATTTTTGTAGTCTTTTTTTGTTTATTATTATTTTTTTTTAATTTTATATAACTCAATTCCCACATATATTTTTTGGTAAGAAGACATTGGAAACAAAAATTACTTTCTCCTTTAGTAAATAAAATAAATTTAGAAAGGGATTAATATATTTGATTTACTAAAGGTAAATATAATTTCTTTCTTAGCACTCTAAATCTTTTTTTGTTTTATCACTTTTTTTCTATGCCTTTTGTTAATCTTTCATTCTTTTTATTTTTTTTTGTTTTTTTGTTTTGTTTTTTTATTTTGTGTTTCTATTTTGATTTTTTTGTACTTTTTTAGGTTTTTGTGAGTTTATAATTTGTGTTTTTGTTTTATTTCATTTTGTTTGTTTGTTTGTTGTTTTTTTTGTGCCTTTTTTTGTTTTTAATTTTCTATTTTTTCTTTCTTTTTACGTTTTGCTTTGTTTTATTATATATATATATTTTATTTTTTGTTTTATTTTGCTTTGGTTTTGTTCTATCTATTTGTTTTTTATTTTGGTTTGATTTTTTTTAATTGATTATTATTTCATGTTTTTCGTTTTTTTTCTTTATCTTTATTATGTTTGTTTTATTTATTTATTATTATTTCTATTTTTTTATTTTTTATTTTTATATTTTTATTTATCCTATTTTTTCTTCTTTTTCCCTTACTACTTTTATTTTCTTGTCTGTGTTTCTCCTACTTTTTTTCTTTTTTTTTCTTTATTTATTTTTCAGTTATTTTGTTTTTCTTTTCCAGTTCATTTTTTTTTCTTTTTAATTTTGTGTCGCTCCATCCCTTTATTTTTTGCCTCTATTTCTTTCTTGCTTGTTCGTTTATTTTTTTCATTTTTTTTGTTTTATTATCTGTCTCTTCTTCTTTTTCTTTTAATCAAACCCTCTCTCTCTTTTTTTTCATTTCATTTGTTTGCCTATTTTAGATACCAAGTTCAAATACATTCACTTGAAACCTTAGAATAACATTTTTTTTGGTAAAAGAATCTCTAAAACAAAAATCCTTAAGGCTTGACGATGCTCTTCTTTCTTTTTCTTATCAGGACTCAATCCTTTTCTAATCTTTATTTTACAGTTGGTTTTTTTTATTGTTATTATTTTGAAAAGACTCCTTTTAAATGAGGCCATTAGAGCCTAAAATATTGAAAATATGGACCCCAAAACCCAAAAGGCGTCAAGGAAGCTATATTGCCACACATGACCTTTTAGTTTGTGTTTAAATGTTTGAGGGGATATAAAATCCCACGCGGCTGCCCTAATAAGGTAAAATAAAATAAAAATAAAAAATAAAAATAAATGAAAATTAAAATTAAAAAGAGAGAAAAAATAAAATAAATAATAAAATAAATAAATAAAAGAAAAAAGGAAAAATATAAAAAATGCAGACACCAGATAATTTGTGAGAGTGTGTGCTTGGTGTGTAGCCATACTCCAGTACATTATTCTCAATTTCATTTACAGGTTACATGGCTGATAGAATTAAAATGATACACATTACACTTTATCTCCTTCCTACTGCTGTGGAAGAAAGGGCCATTTCCAGTGAGCTTGGGCACTCCCTCGTTTGCTCCATCATCACGCCAACTCCATCAGACAAACAACAGGCAGAAACCCAGTAAAGACATTCTCAAATAAACATTTTAATAATCGTTTTAGAGTTGAATAGACAAAATTCATCTCTCAGGTTGCAAATACGACATCTCTCTCTCAAGCATTTTATCAAACACTTCCAAAGCGTTTCTCATATAGATGGGATCTCACACTAACCCTCCCCATTTACTGAATGATTACAGTAGCTCAAGACCCAGGGAATGAGTCGACTAGACACATAAGCATTCCTTAGCTATCCTAGATGAACCAACCCATGTCTCGGAGAACGAATGAGGGTTAAGCTAATGCAAGCGATACAGGGAATAGACAATTAAAGAATAGTCAATTGGATAGAATCAACAGCATGTGATCCAACAATCTAAACTCAAAATATTATTCAGTACTCCAAAATTGATCAGAGCGACACTCAGAAACAGGAATCAATAGCATGTGATCTAGCAATCTTAACCCAACATATCATTCAGCAATTCAAAATTGATTAAAACGAAACCCAGAAACAGTAATCAATAACATGTGATTCGGCAATCTAAACTCAACATATTATTCAGCAATTCACAATTGATTAAAACGAAACCTAGAAACAGGCAGAAATTAAGTCAATCAGAAAGGGACCAAGGACCGGGTTTTCTTGTAGAGATGGCTAAATGATTAACTAGGATTAATAACGCATTTATCCAAGAATTCGAGACAGGCCAGATTACATTTGAAAACAAACTGAGGTTAGATCGACATCTGACCTGTACCTTCGTTCAACTCATAATGCCTCGTTCGCTTTCAAGACGCGTTGGACTTTTTTTCTCCTCTGTTCCCTAATCTTGGGCTCCTCCTTCAAATTGAATAACCAAGAGCTTCCCTCCTTCCTCAACTTCTCACAGCCTTCACTCAGTCTCTTCAAACTCGAGTCCCTCAGCCCCAAACCAAAAATCCCGTCGTGATTTTTCACTCAGCCTCTTCGCCTCTCCGACTTCCTCGCTCGATTTTTCTCTCCCAAAATCCCTTCGTCAAAACGCGAAAAAACCCCTCCGCAGTGATTTTCACTCGACCCCTTCGCCTCTCCGACTCCCTCGCTCCATTTTTCTCTTCCCCCCTCCAAAAACCTTCCTGAGTCTCTTCCACCCTCTGCTTTTATAGACAATCCACCTGGTCCCCGCCATCTCCGTACCCCCTCTGCTCCACTAACCCTAGTGTTTATGCTCGCGCACTCCCCTTGTACCATCGCGTCGCCTTGCTCCTGCAGGCGTTGCGCGAGATACTGCCAGACAGACGAAAGGGAGGGGGGACCAAGGCATCTAGGGTTTTCTTAGTTGATTCCTTTCATCTCGGGTTAACAGGCTCCTGGTGCTTCATTCGGGTTCGGGTTAGGGAAATCAGAGGTCCAGTGAGACAGGCCCATTCTCTTTTCTTTTTCTTTTGCCCAATTCCGATTTAGCTTTGGGTTGGCTTCCCCTCTCCCTTTTTTTTGCTTTCTATTTTTTGTTGGGCTCTCTCCTTTTGGTCCAATTTCTGGATTATTTTTGGGTTGGGTTCTCTTTTTTTTTTTTTTTTTTTCGGCCCAATTCTGACTTTATTTTGGATTGAACTCTCTCTCTTTTTTTTTTTTTTGGATTTTGTTTTGATTGATTTTTTTTTGTTTCTGTTATATTCATTTTTTGTTATTCTGATTTAGGCTTTCCTAAATTATACTTCAAAATCTTACATTTTTTTGTAACTATGTTTTTATTTTTTATTTTTTTTATTATTACTTTTTCATAACTATATATATATATATATATATATATTATATTCTCTTCTTCTTGTAGCACCCCTTTTGATACTTTTAATTAATTTTTTTTTTGCTTTTATTCTTATATTATTATCTTTTTATTTTATTTTATTTTTCTTATGATGCTTTTAGACTTTTAGATTTTTGTTTTTTAATTTGATCATTATTTTTGAAGCATGCCCAGACAAAATACGGTGTTCACAGCCATATTTGGAGAAGTAACAGAACCTCAAATAAAAACTAAATCTATGAATGAACAAGTTTATGAAACCAGAATAATTACAGAAGAATTAAAAAAAGGACAAGAAGTTATTAATAATAATTTATGGACTATTTATGATGAAATTCATAAATCTTCTACTAAAGCTGTACAAATAATAAAAGAATCAACTGGATATATTTCCCTAGAAGAGTGTAGAAAAAATGAAGAAGAAACATTAAAGTTTATGAGATATTTAGATAGATTAGATTGCGATGAAGAATTACAATTAAGCCTTATTCATAAAACAGAACCAGTAAAAGAAGTAAATATGATACAAATATTAGAATAATTAGAACAAGAAGAAAAAGAAAAGTGAATGGGTAAAAAAGAAACAAATTTAGCAGCAATAAAAATAAATTAAGTTATTTAGATTATTTAGACAATGAATTTAAATAATTAAATATGCAAACAACAATTAAAACCGAAGAACAGCCTTTTAACCCCCCTAATTTACAAGCTCCCGGATATAATCAAACTAATATTGGAACTAGTATACCTATAATAGACAGAAACAGAAATAAGTAATACTGAATTAAGACATAAAGAACCTCTCAACGAAAACACTAACTTTATGTTTGAAATAATTTATACTCCTATAGATAAAAGTAATTTTCTACCTCCTCCATTAGAACAATATGAAACTCACCAAATATCTAATGCAAGAATATGGTTAAATCTAAATTATCAATTAGATAACGAGAAAAGATTATAAGAATGGGTAAAAGCTCAAATAATAGATTTATTACATAGAAATATAGATACTAATTCTCCCCCTTTAGTTGTAGAATCTAGTTTTACAAGAATAGTATTAGAATGGTGGAAAACTCAAACTGAATCATTTAGAGAAAATGTAAGAAAAATAGAAAATTATAATAGTCGAATGGAATATTATTCTTTATTATTAAGAAAATATGAACAAATATTAAGAAACGAATTCTTAGAAAGAAGTGTAAGAGCTAACGAATAAACAAAAATATATAGAGCAATAATGAAATTACACCAAATAGGCATATGTACTTTAGAACCCAATGATTTAAATCAATATATTTGTGAATTTAAAAAATATTATTATGAAGCTAGATTTTTTAATTATGAACAAAAATGATTCTATTTAGATTTATTTTACCATAAACTACCAAAGTTATTATCAGAAACATTAATAATTGAATATTAGAAAGCATTTAATGATAAAATAGACTTAATACCTCATTTAGATACTATGAGAAGAAGAGAAGATTATCTAAGAGAATATTTATCGAATAAATGCAAAGAAGCATGGAAAAATAAAAAATATTATAAAACAAATATATTAATCTTACGATGTCAAGATCTCGAAACACCTCATAGAGGGGGATGTAAACCTGTAACAAAATATAAAAAGAAAAAAATCAAAATATAGAAAATATCAAGCACCTTATAAAGGTATAAATATAGTTTCAAGAAATATCTAAAATCAAAACTTCAAAAAAAATCTAAATTTAGGAAACCTTTCAAACCTCAAGAATATTTTAAGAAAGGAAAAAGAAAATTAAATTATAAAAATTATCCCACTAAATGTCAATGTTATAAGTGTGGAGAAATAGGACATATATCAACAGACTGTAAGAAACCCATAAATAAAAAAAGTTTAAATATTTTGGAAGTAGCTGACGATTATGATTTAGAACCTATAGAATTTAAGAAATATTTAGATGAAGAATTAGATTATTCAGATATTGAAATCTATAAAATAGATATAGAATCAGACTATAGTAAATCCAGTAATAACGAAAAAGAATATGAAAATAGTGATTTATACTCAATAGATTATATAACTGAAGAAGATCAAATTAATATGATGCAAGCCGAAAGTAGTAGTCAAAATGAAAATGAATATGAAGAATTTCAAGAAATTAGAAATCCCATAGAAGGAATAGTGGAAAAAAGAATGATGTTTAATAAAAAATAATATAATAAAATCTGAGATAAATAATTAGATTTAACACCAAATGATCTTACCAAAAACAGTATTATACAACAAATAGGAAAATTCATTAAAGCAAAGAAAAAGGAAAAATACTCTTGTGTAGTAATCGAAAAGAAACATCCAATAGAAGCAACTCTAACTGAAGGAATCTTAAGAATACCTTTAATTGATAAAACTTTGATTGAACAAGAAATTCAAAAATTAGATATAAAAGATGAAGTAATATAAATTTATATACCAGGAGTACAATTATTAATCAAAGCTTATTTTAAAGCAGGAATAGATACACTGATAGAATTATTAATTATAGATAATCGAATTATTAATAATGTTCCAAATAGTATATTAAGAGCCTTAAATGGAAATCTAATATATTAAAAATTAAAATTAACTGTTAACACCAATTTTACTATCTCTAGAGCAGAAATAAATATGAATCGAACCTTAATCATTTATCATAAATTACAAGGTATTAAAATGCCTCCAGGAAGTCGAATAATTAGTATAACGGGAATGGAATGACTAATATTTTCAAACGAACATAAAATTTATAATAGAAATTTAGGAAATATTACAATAGATAAACATTTTATGTCAGTATTAGAAGAATTACCATTAGACCGATCTAGAATAACGATACCTCAATAATTACAATTAGAATTAGACCAAACCAGAGAACTAGGAGAAGAAAATCCTTTTAGAATAATCTTTAATAATAATCTAGGAAGTCAAAATATTCGAATAAATACACCAACTGATATTAATATTAATATTCATCCTCGAAGAAGTATTCAAGAATCTAGAACTATAAACCAACCATTAATCAGATCTAGAAGCCATAGTAACTATGAAGCAGAATTGCAGAAATCCCAATAAGATCAAACTTAGCAGAACTTCAACCTAATACCCTTGAAATTGATTTAACTCAACCATTAGAAAACTTTATCCTCTTAGAAATTACAAAAGAAGGAAAATGGATCGAAATAATTGCATTAATAGATCCCAACATTATTAAAAGTGCTATTCAACTGAAATATACAGATAATAATATTGAAATTAATGAAGAAGATACAATAGCTCAACCATCTATTAGATGTAATTATAGGGATATGATTAAAATAAAATTATTTGTTGAACCAGACATTGATAATAATCAAACTCATAAAATTATCTTAGGACAAGACTTCTTAGAAAATGTAACACCATATAGAATTCAAAAGGATAGAATCCTAATTAATATAAATCACCAAGTTGTATTATTAAACAAAATAAAATTAATTTAGCTCAGATGAAATTTTACTATATCTTAGTGAAATTCAATTATGTAAAATATTAATTCCAAAAATATCATTCAAATTGGAAAGAATTTTTAGCAATAGTTAATGCTGTATAAAATTTTGAATTATTAATTGTTAATTCTCACTTTATTATTTGCACTGATAATACTCAAGTTAAACATTGATTATCAAAAGGAATTTGTACCATGAAATTAGCCAATAAAATGTTAATTAAATGGCAAGTTAATTTATCTTATTATGATTATGAAATTAAGTATATCAAAGGAAATAATAATCTTATTGCTGATTTTTTAAGTAGGGATGGAGCCCTCAGACACGAGTAAAAATACAAGTAAACCTCAGAATGAGGAACCAAGTAATCAGACAAGTATTGATCCAATTATTTTGAGATTAAATGCTCTAGAAGCCAACCTAAGTATTCTTTATTCTCACATCAATAATCAGATCACAAATATTAATTCTCTAAGTTTTAATATTGGGAACTTAGAGAGACGAGTAAATCAAGTAGAAAGACAAGTAGAATGACCAGTAATTGGTCATTCACCCACACCATCAATAATAGGTCATTCACCCAGTCCATCACCACTAAGTCCTATACTAAACCCACAAACAACCACTCAAACACCATCTTTTTTATCCATCGTCAAAAAAGAAATAGACAATAAAAAAGCCCAACAAAAATACAACCAATTAGCTTCCGCTTCCGCTTCCACTCCTACTTCCATTTCCACTTCCACATAAACAGCCAAATTTAAACTTCTTGAACAATATCAATATTTCTAACTTGTCATCGACAAATTAAACCACTTTCAAATTTCTACACCAACCATAAAATATATTTCTCATTATTCTTTAAATAAAGCTATAATACATGCAGGAACTAATCCTCAACTTGTCTATACCCTATATAGTTATGGATTAATTCACTGTATTTATCCTTCCAATAATCTTCATGAAGTTAGCCAACTCCCAAAATCCATTCAAGAAGTAACTAAGCATATAAAGATATTATTACCCAATATACTATGTATATCCATTTTTATTCCACCCTAGCCGAAATTACCAAAGATAAATTTTATTCTCCCATTAATCTCATCAAGTTTAGTACCACCAAAAAACCTTTTGAATTTGAAGAATTCGAAAAAGAAACTATTGACCCCAATGAATTCCAAGAAATCATCTCCAGAACCTAAACTCAATAAATAAATACTATCTTCCTTGAAATGAACAAAACATTAACTAGTGATGAAGTTCAATGGACTTATTTCACTAGATCCACTACATGTTTATACTCTGTTGGAAAAACTCCTCGAAACCAACGACAATTTACTATGTTTTATGACTGAATCAAATCCAATACCATAGACCATCTAGAAGAAACTAAAAAACGAATATGCCAGCAATAATTTGAATATCCTATTCATACATGTAAATATTGTCAAGATACAGATAAGAAAATCCAAGATGAACCACCAACATCCATCAACATCCTCAATGCATAAAAAGACAAAGAACAAGACATCCCTACAGGACTAGATGTCACCAAAGTTAAAAGTAATGGCTGACAAGACCAAAAGTAACTCGAAGTGACCAAAAGTAGATGCCCTATGGATAATGAAGCTGACAAAGGCGACCTCAAAGAGAAAAAAGCAGACATGACTAAAGGCGACCCCAAAGCGATAAAAAGTAGATGTGAAATGACCTCAAAGAGATAAAAAGCAATTCTATTATTAAAAGAAGACAAACCGTCCCTCGGAATCTATTATCTACTAAAAATCAATAATGTAATCTCCATTATTAAGATAGACAAAGGGCAGAGGAATGCCTCGCCTATATAAAACCATGTATTATATCTTGTAAAATATCGAAGTACCTCCTATCTCTTTAAACTCAGACTTCAGAAACCCTTTGAATTCTCTGAGCTCTCTTACCTCCACTGTAATACTTTCTTTTACCAATAAAGAGGAATATTTCAATAATTCTTTGTTTATTTGAAGACGATTAAGGTATGAACTTCTAACTTTCTTATAGGAGATTAAGGGTAGTGCTTCGAATCTTATCTTCCAAATATGAATTGATCCACCGCTGTGTCAATACTGGAATGAGGATTAGAGATCCTTTGAATTTTAGTTTGTATACAGAAATAGTACACCTCCTGTAGAAAACGAAGGAAGGTTGTGCTGAACTAAGCTGAAGGGAGAAGGTCTTGGCTGAAGAGCTTTTGCTCTTAATTGTTGTTGCCATAGAAAAGACCTCTGTATGAAAGAGGGCAGAGTTCCTTCCATAATCCGATTTAGTTTTAGTCATCCCTATTTTCGAATATAAATTACTGTTGAATGGATAGCTGATCTCACTCATTCCAAACTGTCCCAGAAATTGACTGCACCATGTAAGCATCAAGCATTGACAATTAGAATTAATAATCCTTATAATAGAACTGATACTATATTTTGAAAAAAGAAATATGATAATGAAATTCAATTTATTCCTAATAATAAACCAATTGAAATTGAATATAAAAGATCAATATCCCATATAGAAGGTAATAATAAAACTATTGAACAATGATTATTAGATAATTTTAGTGATAGTCCTTTAATCGACTGAGAAAAATCTAAACCTTATGTAAAAATTGAATTATTAGATTATAGTAAAGAAATTAATTGTAAACCTTATCCTTGGACAGAAAAAGATAAACAAAAATTTATTATGTATATAACTGAAATGAAACAATATAATTTAATTAGAGAAAGTAGACCCAATTATTATTCACTAGCAATGATAATAATGGGACATGTAGAAATTTGAAGAAATAAATCTCGCATGGTTATTAATTATAAAATATTAAATGATCTAGCAATTAGGAATAGATATCAAATCCCCAAAATAGAATTATTATTTAATTTGATTAAAGGAAAACAAATATTTAGTAAATTTGATTATAAATTAGAATTTTTTCAAATTAGATTGGAAGAAAGTAGTAAAAAGTATACAGCTTTTACTACCTCTGAAGGACTATATGAATGGAATGTATTACCAATGGGATTTCATAATAGTCCAAGTATATTTCAAGAACATGTTACTAAAATATTATCTCCAATTAAAGATTTTGTTGTAATTTATATAAATGATATTTTAATTTTCTCATAAACCTTAAAACAACATGAAAACCATTTAACTCAATTTATGGATATAATTGAAGAAAAATGACTTAATATATCCCCTAAGAAAGCTGAATTAAGAAAAGAAAGAATAACATTCATAGGTCATTATATTACTTGTAATGGAATAGAATTACAGGAACATATTAGTAAAAAAATATTAGACTTTCAAAAAATAACCTCAAAAAAGGAATTACAATCATTTTTAGGATTAGTAAATCAAGCTAAAAACTTTATCCCTAATTTAGCTAGATACATGGCTAAAATATCTAAATTAGCAGAAAAAAAAAACTCCTTGGCAATGAAATAAAAACCAAGAAAAAATTCTTCAAAAAATCAAAGAATTATGTCAAGACTTACCTAAGTTAACAATTCCGACTAATAATAATATTAAATGGATCTTATATACCGATGCCTCAAAAAAATTATTGGGGTGCAATCATTTATTATGATAATAGAAAATGTGAAAAAATTATTACCCGATATGCTAGTGAAAAATTTAATGACAGTCAGAGTAAATATCATTCAAATTGAAAAGAATTTTTAGCAATAGTTAAAGCCGTAAAAAATTTAAATTATTAATTATTAATTCCCACTTTATTATTCGCACTGATAATACTCAAGTTAAACATTGGTTATCAACTAAACACTTACTGCCTCACTTGGTTGAAGAATATATCATTTGTTGCATGGCCATTTTGGCTATATAATTAAGAAAATTAATTTACTGAATGCATGTTAACTATTTGGGTACGATAATAATTTTATCATATATTTCTCTCGAGCTTAAAAAAATTTCATATACATTAAATTGTAATATTAAGTTGATATTTCCTCAAGGAAAAGCTTTGTGAATCTTGAATTCAAATTTATAAATGTTCACAATAATACGTTAAGTTAATCTGTTAACGCCTACAAATTTTAATCTCTCGTCTCATGAATATGGAAGCCAAATTGCCCAAGTCGGCTCAACCACACTCGCCTTGGCATTCTCTGGTTCCATGCTTACTCGGAGGTTTGGCTGCTATGTTGGGTCTAATCTCTTTTGCCCTCTTGATTCTGAAACAAGGGAGTGGAAGCCGTGATCAGGTACAGTGTGCAGGAACACGGAGACCCAGAATACCTTAACTGATCAAAACTATTAAATTTTGCAATTGAAAAAGCTCGTGATACAATTTTTTGGACTGTTGCTATAGGTTTCCGTATATATATATACGAGCTTGCATGCCAGATTGGTAATATGGGGGATTGCTTTAAAATTTTAAAATTTTCTCCTTTAGTAAGTAAATTATTCGGGAATGTTGCTACGGCGGGGTATGGAAAATTACCAGTTTCTTTTAGCAATTGTATTTTTGCAGGCTAGTTTTGGACAGAAAAAAGGCATGAGATGCCAGAATATTGAACGCCGTTTGTGTGTCTGAAGGGATTGATTGCTATGTTATTGATATGTGGTGACCCGCGATTGTGTGGGATATAAAGTTGAAGGTGCGTGTAAAGCTACGGAAGCATATATCTGCTGATGTTTGCATATGCAAATAAAGAGAGGGGAGAGAAAAGGGAGAGGAGAAATGTATCGTAATTAGATGTTAATTAAAATAAAAAATTTTAAGTAATGTGTTATGTAAAAATTTTGTTAATAATTTAACAAAATTACAAAGAATTTGTTATATAAAAATAAAAATCTAAAAGAATCTATTATCAATATAATTTAAAATTTAAGAAAATTATGTATATTTTAGCTAATTTTTTTAATTATTTAAAATGAAATTCTACCGCATAATATGGAAACTGCTCAACCAGGAAAAAAAAATCATTTTCATAGCAGGTAAGTTCACTCTTTTTTATAATAACCTTTCTCTGGCTTTCTCATTTGAACGATCCGAATCCGAAAATTTCTTGCGCGAATCTGGGGACGGGGGTGAAATTTCTTGATCTGCGCGGGCACATCAACTAACACCATTAACCGCCACCGATTGCGCAAACGCAGTGTTGACAAAGAGCCTGGATTCGCTCATGTTTGGATGGTCATATTATCTCATATTCCTCTAATAAAGGATGCATTTCCAAAATATATATATACTGAAAATAAAAAAAGATAAATTCTGTGATTAACCTGGGCAATATGAGCAATTTTAAACATGAGCGGATTCATTTCTGTTGACAAATTTCTTTTCCGTTTCCTGCTAGAGACGCTTAAAATTACGGTTATAAATTATACAGAGGGGGACATCTCGCGGCACGTTTCCCGAAACCCCCATTCCAAGGAAAAAATGGGACGCCTATGATATTTCTCCTGCACCCGCGTCTCACCCGATCTCAGTTTCCCGTTTCTTTCCGCCTGGTTCTCCCTCCATGTCTTTGATCACCGAACACCTCGCGGTTCGGATCTAAGTCCTGGATAAACAACCTTTCTGATCACGGCGCGACAAAGTCTGATTCGCAGTCTTTATTTCGAAGATATTTTAGCGACTAAAATTTAGGGTTCTCTTTTCTTTTTGTTCCCCCCCCCCCCTTTTATTCACCGTAGTTCTTTTGGTGCACTCTGCTATGAAGTTGCGCGAGAGAAGCGTGTTCGTTCTTCATCTTGGGGCATTTCGAGAACGAGATTGAAATTCACCCATTGCTGGAGAGAAATTACTCTTCCCATTGAAAATGGCAGCTTCACCTGTCAAGTTCCTCTTTGGATTCTTGTTACTTTCTATTACGTTGTGGCTCGTATTCATGTAAGTTCTCATATATATATATATATATATATATATTCAGTACTGATTTTTAGCATATTCATCGATTTCAAGTTATCCAATGTACTTGTAGTAAGCATGAGCCCCCTTCTTTTTTTTTTGGGAACAAATTTTAGTGGACCGAAAATTCGGAAAACTCTGGAGAATCTTAGTATTTATCAAGACAAGGAAGTCGCTTAGATTCTTGAATTATTTAAAAAGAAAAAGCGAAAAATGTTTGAAGAACAATAATATTGTTATACTACGATGGCAGTAGAATACATGATTTAGCATTGAAGGCCTGATAATTTTTTACTAGAAACAAGGAGTGGAAAAGCATGAAGGAATGGCCTGCAATGCTGCTGCACATTTGAAAGAGTCTCTCAAAAACTATTCGCTGTCACATAATGAATACAAGTAGACTACTATAGTTCATAAAAGTAGCAAGAACAGGGATATATATTTGTAAACCTTGTCACTTCTCTCCAACCAAAGACACCAAAATTCTCATTTGAACATTGACATACAGCTATGCACTCCTTACCCTTCCAAAGCACTGAAATTTCTTAGAAAAATTGCTCTGGGTTTGCGGGACAGGTCCAACATTTGCCATAAATATTTAACAGTCTATTCCACGAATACCAAGCCACTGGTCAGTGAAGAAATAGATGAATATTAGCCTCAGAAATAAAAAATCACTTGACACAAACGGTAGTTGTAAGTGTTTTGTGTGGCCTGGGGGGATTCCAACGGGTCATTGATTCTGGCCGTGTTGAAAAACTCAACTACTTCTGGGAGTTTTATTGTGTTAAGGAAGTCCCTTGGATTTAGGGGAATGCTTGGCTTTTAAGAATTATTTAGTCTTTCAGGCTGATATCGAATAGGATGATTATTATGTGCTCTCCTTGATGCTAAGCCCATAGTTTCTTTAATAGTGTTTTTCTAACAGTTCTGCATAGGGATTGATTGTTCTGATGTATCGATGAGCTTGCTTGTTTCTACTAGTCTTTTAGTCTTTGTGCTTTATTCTTTGTATATACTCCTCTGTTTTTCCCTTAATGGGTTTTACTTCTATCGAGAAAAGAAAAAATAAAAGAATTTTACTGCCTTAGTGTTCCGTATGGTGAGTAAGATCGTATTTATCTTTCATTTATTATAGTTATCTTTCTGTTGTATATTATTCCTTAATTTTAGGATCTAGAATCAGGGTTGTTATTAGCCTTTATTTTTCCAATTCAGTTGCTGATATCTAGCCGAGATTATAGCTATCGGCTGTATATATATATGGAACTTTTGTGGAATGAATATACGATTTTTATGGCTCACAAACACACATGGTATCAAAGCCATCAGAATCGAAACTGAGTCACAATCTCCCTCCCTAGCAGCCTTGTCGATCTCGTGCTGTGCCAATCATCCATCGCAGATGGCTGGCAACGAAGAGAACTCGATTGCGAGCTCGTTGACTGGAGGTCCCTCAGGGTCGACCTCTGGTCCTGAGAGTTCTTTGGCTTCTGTTCTAATTGTGACTGAAAAGTTGAATGGAAAGAACTATAGAGAGTGGGCCCAAGCAATGAAGTTTGCCATTAGAGGCCGCGGGAAGCTTGGGCTGATCACCGAAGGTTCTGGGATTCCAAATGAGTCTGATTCTAACGCCAAAAGGCAGTGGGTTGCTGATAATCATCTAGTGTCCTCATGGCTTATCAACGCCATGATTCCTACCATCAAGAAGAGTTTCATGTTCCTCTCCTCTGCCCATGATATTTGGGAAGCAGATCGAGAGTCATATTCTGATGGAGAAGATGCTTCCCAACTGTATGAAATTAAAACGAACTTATGGTAGCTAAAACAAAATGGTAGAGATGTCACATATTACTGGCTAGAGATTGTTGCTTTATGGTAGGAACTCGACCTCATCAGTGATGAAGAATGGTCATGTGCCTCAGATGCAGCAAAGTTTAATCAAAGAATTGAAAAAGAACGCGTCTTCCAATTTCTTGCAGGACTGGACAAAAGCTTAGATGATGTACGTAGCAGAATTTTAAGCAGATCTCCATTGCCCTCAACTCGAGAGGTCTTCTTTGAAGTTAGAAGTGAAGCATCTCGAAGGAAGGTAATGATGAAGGATGAAATGCAGCTTGCTCCAGAGGCATCTGCATTGGCTGGACGAATTGTCGAATCAAATCAAAAGGTACAAAAATCAAAGCTGGTATGTGATCATTGCAAGAAGAAAGGCCACACCTAGGAAACTTGGTGGGATATTCATGGCAAGCCAGCGGATTGGAAGCCAAGAAAAGGAAAGGGACGTGGATATCTAGCTAACAGTGAACCTAACATGGAGAAACAGGAAGTTTAGAAATCTCAATTTGCGAATTCCAATAACCAGCTTGAAAAAATTCTTGAAATGCTGACAGCAATACAAAGTGCTGGACAAACGAAGCCAACAGCCTCCGTGGCACACAGAGGTCATTGTTTCCATACTACTTCAAAGGTTACTAATTGGATTATTGATTCGGGAGCCTTGGATCATATGACTGGTGATCCACAACTATTTACTTCATATTCCCCAAGTGCTGGAAATGAAAAAATTCAAGTGGCAGATGGAACACTATCTACTATAGCTGGAAAGGGAAGTATAAGTATTACTGATTTAATCCAATTACATTCAGTTCTCCATGTCCCTCGTCTAGCATGTAACTTGTTGTCTATTAGTCAATTGACAACACAAGCAAATTGTAGTGCTCATTTTTTCCCACACTATTGTATTTTTCAGGATCTCTCATTGGGGAAGATGATTGGCAGTGCTAGGAAGCACAATGGTTTTTACTACCTTGAAGAATCCGTTGGGAGTAGTTTGTGTTCTAGAATCCTATGTAATAAAGCCGTGTCCTCCCTTAAGAATGATGATTTTATGTTATGGCATAGGAGGATGGGTCATCCTAATTTTCAGTACATGCATCGTGTGTTTCCAGAAATTTGTCCTAATAAAATACTTGATTTTTCTTGTGTTGAGTGTGAACTTGGCAAACATCAAAGGACAACCTTTAAACGTTTTGAGTACAAATCTACTGAGCCTTTCTCTATTATCCATAGTGATCTTTGGGGTCCATCACGTATTCCAAACCGTACTCACACAAAATGGTTCATTATTTTCACTGATGACCACACTTGTTTATGTTGGGTTTATTTATTAAAGGAAAAACTGAAGCTTCACCTACCTTTATTGAATTCTACACCATGATTAAAAATCAGTTTCATACAAGTATCAAAATCTTTCACTCTGATAATGGAACTGAATATTTCAATAAAACCCTGACCAATTTCTTAAAAATTCATGGCATAGTTCATAAGAGTACTTGTGTTCACACCCTCCAACAAAATGGGATTGCTGAAAGAAAAAACAGGCACCTTCTTGACGTTGCTAGGGCCTTTATGTTCACATGTAATGTACCAAAATTTCATTGGGGGGATGCTGTCCTTACAGCCACTTACCTTATAAATAGAATGCCAAGCAAGGTTCTTTCTTTTAAATCTCCTCTTGAGAAACTCCAAGAAAGCGACCAAGTTACCCATCTTGAAACCAATCTCCCACTAAAGGTCTTTGGTTGTTCTGCTTTTGTACACATCCATCCTTATACAAAACTTGATCCTAGAGCTGTCCGATGTATTTTCTTGGGTTACTCTTGTACTCAGAAAGGGTATAAACGTTATGACCCCATTTCTAAACATCTTTTTGTTACAAGGGATGTCACATTTGCTGAAAAAATTCCATTTTTCTCAAAAACAGAAATTCAGGGAGAGAGTTGGAGTGAATTTCAATTTCTTGAATCTATTCCTGAGCCTATTCCTGAGCCTTTAATTTTAGAACCTCTAATCTCTGATTCTCCTATGTCACAAACTAAAGTGAATTCTAACTCAGGGGGAGAAAATAAAAACTTGCAAAACAAGGAATTACAGTTCTATTCTCGAAGGAGGAAGCAAGGTAGTGAAACTTTTGTGCCTATTGAAACACAGCCAGATTCAAAACCTTTGAAGGATCTTGAATCCGAGACTAAATACACAGAGCATGCTGAAATTGACCTTGAAGGAACTAGCAATGGCCAGGTAACTGAATTTCATGATCTAAACTTACCTATTGCTCTTCGAAAAAGGCAAACATCATGTACACAACATCCCATCCAAAACTTTGTCTCTTATAAGGCTCTATCTACTGAATACCATGCATTTGTTACTGATGTTAACAAGTTGATAATCCCTAAGAATATCCAGGAAGCATTGAGTCTTCCACAATGGAAAGTAGTTGTTTTGGAGGAAATTAAAGCACTGGAGAAGAATGAAACCTGGGATATTGTTGATCTCCCAAGAGGGAAAGAGGTAGTGGGGTGCAAGTGGGTGTTTACTGTGAAATACAACTCTAATGGAACGATTGGAAGGTATAAGGCACACTTGGTGGCAAAGGGATTTACGCAAACATATGGAGTGGATTATAAGAAAACCTTTGCTCCCGTGGCCAAATTAGATACCATTAGAGTAATATTGTCAATGGCAGCAAATTTTGATTAGCCCCTCTTGCAACTAGATATAAAGAATGCCTTTCTCAATGGGGAATTGCAGGAAGAAGTATATATGACTCTACCTCTTGGATTTAGTGAAGGGAGGAGTAACCAAGCATGCAAGTTGAGGAAATCCCTATACGGTTTAAAATAGTCCCCAAAGGCTTGGTTTGATAGATTCTCTAAGAATTTGAAGAGAGAAGGTTACAAACAAGGCATATCTGATCACACCATGTTTTTCAAACATAATCAAGGTAAGAAAGCAATCCTTATTGTCTATGTTGATGATATAGTTCTCACTGGTGATGATTTGGATGAAATAGAAAGGATAAAGATTGCACTGGCTAAGGAATTTGAAGTTAAGGACCTTGGCAAGATGAAGTACTTCCTAGGGATGGAGGTAGCTAGATCAAAGAAGGGAATTCATGTTTCCCAACGAAAGTATACCTTAGACTTATTAAAGGAAACTGGGATGCTTGGCTGTAGGCCATGTGAGACACATATAGAAGTAAGAAGAGAAGAAGATGATGATGGGAAACCTGTTGACAAAGGATGCTATCAAAGACTTGTGGGTAGATTAATCTATTTGTGTCATACAAGACCAGATATCACCTTTGCAGTAAGTGTAGCAAGCAGGTATATGAACTCACCAAAGGAAAAACACATGAGGAGCCTATATCGAATTCTGAAGTACTTGAAGGGTACACCTGGCCGAGGATTATTCTTTAAAAAATAGGAGAAATCCCTTATAGAAGTCTATACTGATGCGGATTGGGTTAGAGACATTGAAGATAGAAGATCAATATTTGGTTATTGTACATTTGTTTTTGGCAATTTGGTTACTTGGAAGAGTAAGAAACAAAAGGTAGTTTCAAGGAGCAGTGCAGAAGCTGAATTAAGATCCTTAGCAAAGGGGATCGTGGAAGGGTTATGGCTTAGAAGAGTTCTTGAAGAATTAAAGATCCCTGTGAAGTCACCGATCAAGCTATATTTTGACAATAAAGCGGCTTTAAGTATGGTTTTGAATCCTGTCTAACACGATAGAGTCAAAAATGTTGAAATTGACAGACACTCTATTCGGGAAAATGCTGAGGATGGATCCTATGCTTGACCTATGTGCCTACGAAACAACAACCAGCTGATATTCTTACAAAAGGTCTTACTAAGAGGGTTTTTGACAATTGTGCAAGCAAGTTGGACATGATAAACATCTATGATCCAACTTGAGGGGGAGTGTGAGTAAGATCGTATTTATCTTTCATTTATTGTAGTTATCTTTCTGTTGTATATTATTCCTTAATTTTAGGATATAGAATCAGGTTTGTTATTAGCCTTTATTTTTCCGATTCAGTTGCTGATATCTAGCTGAGATTATAGCTATTGGCTGTATATATATATGGAACTTTTGTGGAATGAATATACGATTTTAATGGCTCACAAACACACATGTACTTCTCTTTCACATTAGCAATTTAAATTCTTAAAATATTCTTGTATTTGAGGGTACACCATCTATTCTGAAATGATCCGATTCATAAGATCTGCTTTTTGTCAAAATGTGATGACATTGAGGATGGGGGCAGTGACAAATCCTGCCATCATGAGAAGAGAACTCAAACAGCAGCAATGTCTCTGTAGAGATGTTTAAGAGGAACAGCCAAAAATTTATTGTCAAATTATATCCCAGTGATAACTTATTGTTAAGCTGCCATTGTTTCTTGCCCAGAATTGCAATAAATGCTGAGTTTCTATGCCTTGTGATTTATGATTTAAGCTATATTAGGTCACCATTGGTCCATTACTTTGTTTCTATTTCTATGATTGCTTTAGAGACTTGAAGCATTTGAACAATCCCGATACTTAATTTGATCATGTGTCTCTTTGCAGATTTGCTTCTAGGTTGTTGGCTTGGATCTTGAGCCGGATTTTGGGAGCATCTGTTGGATTTCGTGTAGGTGGATGGAAATGTTTAAGAGATGTGGTAGTGAAGTTTAAAAAGGTCTTCCTTTGCCTTCATTTGCTACCTTCTGTTTTTCATTGGTGTTTTGAACAGCAATGGGGTTATTATGTAATGCATTTTACCAGGCTACAACTCGAGAGTAAAATTTGTGCAGTGATCATATATTTATTTTGTTAAAGTGAAACCTGTATTTTCAAGGGTGTCTCAGTCATTATATGCATTATGGTCTAGGATAATGTTTGTCACTTCTCTTTGGTGTTTGGCTCAGTGTATTTTTAAGGGAGTGTCTGTCAGATATGCAAAAGGACCGGGCAGCTTTGCTGAATGTTTAAGTTTCAATTTCAATTTGTTTTACTATGTTGTTTCAGTGTTGGTTCTTTACCTTAGTAGGATTCTCTATCCTCCTCACATGTACCTTACTTCCTTCATAATATAACTTCTCTGATCCAAAAAATTTCTTTTTTTTTTTTTTTTTGGGGGGGGGGGAGATTAAGGAAGTATTTAGATTTAATGGTTAAATCATGTTCTTCCCCATAATCTCCTACAAGTTTAAGCATTAATATGATATCTCTTAGGGTATCTAATCCTTGCTGCCTCCTGCCCCAAAATGAAAAGACTATAAATTTTATGATGATCGTTTACTGTCTGATCAATGGCCAAAATTTGCTTCTGTTTCTTGGGAAAATAATCATTTCATGTTTAAGGAGATGGCTATGAACCTTGGTGGAGATCTGAACTCTGCTTTAGTACAAGAAGCTGGGTTTTGAAATTATCATATCCAGATCAATTAAAATGTTATTTTGAGAAAAATGTCTTCTCACTTGTGAACTTTTCATTGCTTGCTGATGAAGTTTTGTCCCCTCGATATCTCCTTTTTATTCTTATTTCTTAGTGTTGCACAAGTTTTGTTTATTTTTAAATTCTTATTTCTTAGTGTTGCACAAGTTTTATTTATTTTTAAAACACAAAAAGTAAGGTCTTGTTGTTCAAGCAGCCCCTTTAATAGGTATTGCTGGTGTTCCTTATGGGTACAGTGTGCTGGGAGAATTAAATTTTGAATTAGCCATGAGGGCTTGTAGCTCAAATTGCCTTCAGTTCTTACTTATTCCAATATGGATGATCAACAAATGTCTATTCTTGCCTTTTCCTCAACATGTTTACTCTCAGCTTCAGAATCCCTTGGGCAACTTGGTTCAGCTGATATTGGTTATACAGTCCCCCTCTGCTGATCCTAATTATTTCATTCTAATGAGATGCAACATTTCGTTTTGTTACAGACTTGTGTCTCTATGATCTCATCGCAATATGTTATTCAATTGCATGTACAGGGTGCTGTTGAATCTGTATCTGTTGGTGAAATTAAACTTAGCTTGCGCCAATCCTTAGTCAAGCTTGGAGTGGGTTTTATTTCTCGGGATCCAAAGCTGCAAGTTTTAATATGTGACTTGGAAGTTGTTATAAGGCCTTCAAATAAAAG
This sequence comes from Erythrophleum ivorense, assembly GCA_026724425.1. NCBI lineage: Eukaryota > Viridiplantae > Streptophyta > Magnoliopsida > Fabales > Fabaceae > Erythrophleum > Erythrophleum ivorense. The sequence goes on from JAIUCV010000129.1 coordinate 259,402, forward strand.
CCCTCAAAAGATGAAAACTCGGAAATCAAGTGCTTCAGGCAGGGGGAAGTGGATGATTGTAGCCAATATTGCAAGATATCTGTCAGTTTGTGTGGCTGATCTAGTTGTGAAGGCATGTATCACATAACATTGTGCTTTTTTGCTTGTATGGTTAAACACTTGTTGATTTTTGGTATTTTCATATAGTGATGTATATTTGTATTAGCAAATTTATCATGTGTTTTGCACACATAACATAAATTAGTATTTATATTATAATATCGTGTAACAATGTAATAATTTGGAAAGTTATATCATGATATCATCGAATGTAGTGACTATATTAACTTTAATTAGATAAGGTTTAAGGCATCATGCCTACTTGTTACTTCAAACTAGTAATTTTTTTTTTATTTCTTTTTCTTTATCTCTGTTTGGAATGTTGTTAGAATGTTTTCCTTAGGCCACTGACACTATCTTGAATGTTGCAGACACCTAAATCTATTGTTGAAATAAAGGAATTGAAAGTGGATATATCTAATGATGGTAGATCGGGGTCAAATTTGTTTGTCAGGCTACATATATTTCCTATTCTTGTTCACATTGGTGAACCACGGGTCAGTTGCGACCAATTATCTAATTTTAGTGGTGGAGGGTGCAATTCTTCTGGCCAGGCATCCATTGCCGCAATAGAAAGGTCTTCTGCCCCTTTCATCTGTGAAAAAGTCTCTATCTCATGTGAATTTGGTCATGATAGGTATTTTTTATCCCTCTATACTTTTTTACATTAATCTTTCACTTGTTGGAATTGTGGTTGGAGAAGAGGTTTTTCCATGTCAAAGTAGTGATTGGATAAAGAGGATCTGGATTATGTTGGGAAGATGATTCCAAGCTGCCTGTTGTGAACCTTATAGTCGGAATGAATTGAGCCTTTTCAAACAAAGAGCTTCCAACTATAGAAGCCAAGGGTTTCCTATCAAAGACTTACGGCTTTGATTTCTAAGTCTTAGCTAGCTTTCATCGTTTTCTTATTTTCTGTCTTTAATTTCTGTTTGCCTTGCCCTGCAAGGAGGCTCTTCTTTGTACAGTTCTTGTTTCTGTGTTTGGTTTGCCTCTTAGCATGTTTTTATACAAGTCTTGTTATTCCTAAAAAATTTCTTTAACTTATTCTCATTCTGTACTGTTCTAGTAGTTTTCCCCGGCTTTAACTTAGGTACTCTTATTAGTTTATTAATTTGTCATTTATATTTATGGCTACTAAGTTGTTCTTGTTGGACATAGGGAAGTGGGTATAATTATTAAGAATGTGGACATTTCCAGCGGAGAGGTCACTGTGAATTTGAACGAAGGGTTACTTTTGAAAAGCAAGAGTTCCTCAGAACCGCCTTCCGGCTCTGATAGAGTTATTGAGCCGCCAAGTGCTGATTCTTTGTTGACAGAAAAGCCCGCCAAGAAGCAGCAAGCATTTGCTTCTTTCTCCAAATATGGTTCTATGTTTCCTGAAAAGGTTGTGGATTTAGACATACTTTTGTTTCTTTTATTACATATATGTTTTGGTTAGAAAGAAAGAGCATACAAAGATGAAGGATAAAATATCCTTCTCAAATGACTAGAAAACAGCAAAACAAAATAGAAGCAAAGGAAGTAATTTTAATATTGAAGTATAAAAGTATTATTTATTGAACCTATCTTGAACAATTTCTGTCATTATCATTGGTGATTTAGTTTTTATCCTGCAATTTGACTGGATATGAGGAGATTAGAGCTATGGAACATACTATTGTCATCGAGAATCCTTCTAATGATTTTTCTTTTTCTATTAGAATTGTTAGAGATATTATTAAAACAATCATGGTTCTGAATAGTTTAAGTTTTTGGGTTGAAATGGTATCAAAATCTTCTTGATCAAGTGTAAAGGAGTTTGATCTTTGCTCATCCATTCTCTTTATTAAAATTGTTTTGGCATAAGATATGGTGGGCTTGTGCTTTCTCCAGATATCATGTCTAAAGAATTTTTGTGCAAGATGTTTTAGAGATTTAAGTAGCTTAAGCTATTGGGTTGAAATGGTCCTTGACAAATATAAAATCTGTGACTTGCGTGAAATTTATAGTCTTTTTGTCTGCTTTTTATGAGCAAGAGAAAAGAAAAGGAATGTCTTGCTTTATTTCCTCCTGACATCATTTTGATAAAGATTTTACTTATTTGAAGTTTTTGAAGATTTTTGGCTTTGTTTTGTTTTGTTTTTCGCTCTATCATTGTGTCTTAACGTAGCCAATGATGATTGGGTCTAATTGTATATCCTTTCTCCTTGAGACCAAGGTAGAGGAAAGTATCGCAGCTTTGAATTTCAGAAGTTGTATGTGAGAACCTGATAATCATGAGAAATAATCTCATGTCTGAATGTATAGAAGCAGTTGGCAGCATTTCTCGAATCTTAAGTTTGAATATATATGGCTTTCTAATTGCTTTCTTTTAGCTTCTCTTTCAGTGAAAAATAGACAATTTCTTGCTGTATATTCTTGTCTACATTTCTTAGGATTCACATTCTGGTATGGTTTTGTTTTCTTTGTTTTCTCTCATTACTTCAACAAACATGCAAGGCTGAATTTTACTGTAGCACTTCTAGGATCTGTTCCTTTCCAGTGCATTGACCTTCTTTCTTATGTCTAGGAGCAGTTGAGTTGATTGAATTAAATGTTAAACTGTATGTGTATCGACTTTATTCTTTATTTTAGTGAACTGTTGGTGCAGTGGTTTCTCTGAAAAGTTTCTCATGTACCTTTTTAATTGCCACATGGTGTAATTAATTCAGAGTGTTGATAACACCTCTGTTATTTTGACTGTGGAGATTATTGTTGTCTTATCAGTTTATCTTTCTAGCAGTATGTTTGGTGTAGTGATGTATCCTTGTGCAGCCTTTCGCCCTCTTCATTGGCCATACTGTTCATGCGGTGCTTCTATTGTTAGTTCCCTTGTTATGGATGGTTATTTTATTTATTTATTTTTTGGGTGGCCATTTTTTTGGGGAAGAAATATAAACAATAGAGAGACTACCTATCTGACCTTGGTACTGGGAAGTCTGGATTCTGTTACTGTTTTTGGCTTCTGGGCCACTTGTTGGTTTTTGGGCAAATTTTGTTTCTTCACGTGCAAGTCTCTTTCAGTATCAGGTTTTTGTATTTGATGTTTGGTTTCATTGTGGTTGACTTAATTTGGAAATCTAGGGCCCTATTGAAAGTCGAAGTGTTTATCTGCTTTGTAATACTTGACTGGAGTGGATAATGGATAACCAATTTCTCTTTCTCTAATCTTGATGTAAATCGAGGTATCTTTCTTGATTCATATTGGGTGTTGGTTATATTTGAAGAAAAGAATTTCAGAGTTATTGATTCTCTGAATTTATCTTATTTATTTGAAGAAAGAAAATACTTATATATATATATATATATATATATATGGGGTGTTGGCCACAGAAAACAGCCACTCACTCCAGACAAACAGAAATCAAAAGTTAGGGAAAATAAATGAGCAATAACGATGAATAAAACAGGAAATAAAATGTTGACATTTGAACAGTAAATGCAGATATGAGAAAATTTGGGGCATAAATCATGGGATTCCAACAATATTTAATCAGATAGCTTGTAAAACAGTTGAAAAGGTTTTCTAATGGCATTAATGTCTCTGCGAAGAAAGTTATAAAATAGCTCTAATGTCAACTGGGGAATTATACTTGCTTGTTATTGATAGGTCAGCTTCAATCTACCGAAGCTAGATGTGGGATTTGTGCATCATGGACATGGTCTTTCCATTGAGAATAACATCATGGGCATCCAATTGAAAAGCATCAAATCACGATCCACTGAGGATGTTGGGGAAAGTACACGCCTGGATTTTCAACTGGAATTTAGTGAGATCCATGTATGGAGTATGACTATTGATTTTGGTGAAGATCTCATGATATGATTTCCACTATTTCACATTGCTTTGCTTCTTGCTGACAAGTTTTCTGTTGCCCCATTGATATTACAGCTTCTTAGAGAAGCTGGTTCTTCCATTTTGGAAATATTGAAGGTGAATTTGGTTTCTTTTGTGTTTATCCCGGTACAGGTAAGTTACTTGCAATCTAGCATCCTTTTATCATAGTATAATTGGTAATTCCTTTGTATCATTCCATGGAAAAAGTTGCTTAACATTAACAGCAGGAAGCTTTTAATAGAGAAGGAGAGAAATCATTGCAGATCTAACTGGCATTTAAGTCTTATTGCCTTTGCTAATCACCTGAGAATTTTTTGAGAATTTTTTGGGGCCTACACATTGAATAGTTTTCTACATTAAATTATCATGAAAAGCCACATCATTTGTGAAAGAGCTTTTTGCAGAAGTTTATATATAAATGGCAATGCTTACCTATTATAATGGTAAACTATGTGTGTGGCCTCTGATCTTGGAGCAGTTTCTCCAGACAAGATACTGAGATTTTGGTTGAAATAAGGAGGCTAAATCTCATGGTGTTGTGCAGTTTTCATTTTTTTATGGTGCATGTGGTTGGAGAGGAATATTTGCATTTTTCATGGTGTCTCATTGTCTTTGCAGCTAGTTTGCCTTAGAGTTGTAATTTTGGCTTCCTTTTGGCGTTCTTCCCTGTCAGATATGCAGAGAAATTTGGGGGCTTTGTTGTTTTCTTGGTTGTTTTTTGTTTTGTCTGTTCCAAGAGCATACCTTATCGTCCTTAATTGTAACTTATTAATTTTGCAATAAAATTCCTTTTCTATAAAAGGCAGAGCTCTTGTAATATTAACTAGAATTGTTGCGCCCTCTAGTGGTTCTACTCTATACAATTTTTGCTTACTACCCACCAACAAGTATAAATGCATGTTGGAGGATACCTTGTCCTTCCTTGTAGTTGTAGCTTTTTCTTTTTTCTCTAATAAAATTTCTTTACACAAAACTGCTACTTTTTCCTTTTAAAAAAATTCCATTAGAGAAGTAGGGGAAAAAAAAATTAACACAAAAATAGATGATAGCATTTCCTGTCAAGTTAAAATACAAAAAGGAGAACAGAACATAAGTGACTTAAGTGCTAGACTGCAACTCTAAACATAGTAATGCTTTGATTTACCATATGTTGCTTACTTTTTTCCTCTTTTCGTTTTAGTATATTGGTTACTTGTTAATTGCATAGAGTGTGAATTATATCTTTCTTGCTTTTTTTCCAGCTTATTTTAATAATATATATTTATTATTTTTGGGGTGCTTCCCTTCCTTCAGCCAACTTCACCTGTTAGAGCTGAAACAGAAATTAAGCTAGGAGGCACACAATGCAACATCATAATGAGCAGGTTACAACCTTGGCTGTTCCTTCATTTGTCAAAGAAGAGAAAAATTGTACTGCAAGAGAGAGCCCCTGATGTTATAAAGCCACAATCAACGGATAACAAGACCATCATGTGGACATGCAATGTCTCAGCTCCCGAGATGACAATTGTGCTTTTCAATATGGCTGGTTCTCCCATGTATCATGTGAGTAATATGCTGCTCCCTATAATATTAATGTATACATGTATCGCTATTGTATGAATTCCAAAAAGTGGTTGAAATTGTTTGCCAGAGGTTCTAAGCCAAACATTTTCTGTTTTTATTCTATATTTCTATTTTCTGAAAATAACTTCTATTTTCAGTTTTCTTTAAGAAATATGTATTTTTGTTTCCTCATCTAAGAAAAAAGAAATATGTATATTTGCTTTCATTTTTATTGGATATGTAAGCACCACTCAACCTTTTTGGTTTGCTGCTTGGCTAATGAATTTTGACCCATGGAGAGATTAAGTTTATTTAAAAAAAAAAAAAGAAAAGAAAGGAAAAAAAAGAAGAGAGGGTTGGGCTTTATTAGGGGTGGGTGAAAATTGGGCTGGGCAGAGCCCATCCTAACAGTAACACTTATTACTTGGGGCCTAGCTCAGCCCTGTTTAGGAATTTAAAGCTCAAGCCTAACCTAGTCTAGCCTTATTTAATAATTTTTTTTATAAAAACAAATTAGAATATCTTATATTTATATATTAAAATTTAATAATATAAATATTATTTTATATTTATCTCCTATTTATGGACATAGAATTTATTTTTCATTTTAAGAGAAATAAAAATAAAAACATAATATATAACGGGGCAATGTTGACTTCCTCACTCTTATGTGGAGGCTAGCAACCTCTGTATTGGATATTTTGACCAAAAAGCCATCTATCTTTCAATTATAGACACAATAAATGTGAAGAATTTCAGAGTTCAATGATGCTTTGATTTTTATTCATTGAAAGGTACAAATAGGGGTTGGAGTGTTATGTTGCAACGCCCAAAATTCTAAGAAAATAACTAATATGAATTTTAAATTAAAACTAACTTATCTTGATCGAAATACAATGTCAGAAAATAATAATAATAATAATAATAATAATAATAATAATAATAATAATAATAAAAGCCTAACAACCTAACAAACAGGTAAAAATTTAAAATATTATTCTCTCATAACAAAAAGATAAGATAATAAAAAATTAACAAGATAATGTTTTCTAGAATAAATAAAAACTAATATTAAAAAAGCTACTAAATAATAATAAAACTAATATTAAAATGATGCAAAATAACAAGTGAAGTAAAGCACGTCCTTTTATTGTCTTCTTAAAAAATGACTTTCTCCAACACCCTCCTCCAAGATGGGAAGTAAATATTAGTCATACTTGGAACTAATCTTTTTAGCATTGCCAATCTTCTTTTTTGAGACCAAGTCCTACTTGAGCAAGAGTACTAAAACGATAGAACCCACAAATTTCTTTGAAGTGTTCTGGTCCTTATTTCCAAATAAATTTTGTGCAATTCCCATTGTTCTTTGGTAAAAGGATTGGTCTGAGATTGAAGTTTTTCCTCATTGGGTCTCGTTAAATTATAGGTCTCATCTTTTGGAATTGGCTTGCAATTTGCTAGTTTATCATGGAATTTTTTTGCAAACCCTTTTACAGCTGGTTTGGTACGCAAAAAGTATTTCAATGGAAATGGAAATTGAATGGAATGGAAAGGAAAAAAATTTGTTTGGTATGACATATAATAGAAAAGGAATGCATTTACTTTGATTGTTTGGTAGATTGAAAATAGTGTTGGAATGGAAAAAAAAGTAAAGTGAAAGACTAAAATGCCCTTATAAAAAAATATGTAAAAATAAAAACCTATGTTTTTTTTAAAATTTAATTACCCTATTGCTTTTCACCTTTCTTGTGCGCACCTGCAACCTAACCCTCTCATTCCATTAAGCCCCGTTGTCTGCAACTCAGAAGAAGCACAAACGGCCATTGTTGCTAGTTGCATCTTATTGCGACGTTAAAGAGGGGAAGCCATCCATTTATATTTGACGTTCTCTTCAGCAGTCTGGATTTTGTAGGAGTCATGGCATAATAAAACTAGAGTCCAAAGGAGTTGCTCAACTGTCCCTTTGTTTTGTATCGTAGACGTCTGTACCATCACAAGGGCAAAATAGACTTTCTCTATCTTCCCTCCGTCTAATGGTCACCTTCCCGTGCTCAGCAAAAGAAATTGCTTGGGAAGCTAAATTTTCCCTTCCATTAGGCTTTCTCCACACCAAACGCATTGGGCAAACAAATTCTGTTTCTCTTTCCCTGTCCAAAGATCTACCAAACAAGCCGTTAGTGTGGCTTGGTATTTGACAATGATCACACCAAGCCTTAGTCTTTTGGAAGTCAAATGGGTTGTAAGTACCATATGCTGCCATAGTAGATGATTGTGTGAAAAATAGTCTGAATATTGTTTCTGACTAAATAATAGAAGGAGGTGCAATCTCAATATATATAGCATGTCTTCTGTTTCTGTGAAGCAAAATATAGGAGACCTGAAAAGGGAAATAACAGCACCATAAACCAGAAATTGAATGCTACAATGGATAGAAGATCAAAGCAACAAAGGAGAGAATATTTTGTAGCCTAAGGAAGGAAAATAACTATTAAGAGACATTAGGTCTCACCTTGGCTGTGCCACAATGTTTCTGTGAAGCAAAATATAGGAGACCTGAAAAGGGAAATAACAGCACCATAAACCAGAAATTGAATGCTACAATGGATAGAAGATCAAAGCAACAAAGGAGAGAATATTTTGTTGCCTAAGAAAGGAAAATAACTATTAAGAGACATTAGGTCTCTCTTGACTGTGCGACAATGTGATTGTGGCATAGCCAAGGTGAGACCACATAAAGCATCATGTCACGTGCAATGCTTCTTGCAATTTGCCAACAGTTCCCTTCAAGTTAGAGAGTTGATGTTAATCATCTCCAAGTTGCTTCCAAGCTCTTCAACTTTTAGTCTGGATAATGCTTATGTAATCATGTCTGCAACTTTAGTTTTGGTAGATGTGTAGGATAGCTCAAGGTCCCTTGAGTTGACTTTCTCTTTAAAAAGTAGCAATTAATTTCCACATGTTTGTATGATCATGCTGGATGGGATTTTTTGCAATGCTTATGGTAGCCATGTTGTCACTTAAGACTTTTATAGGCCTTTGAAAATTAATTTTCAATTCACTTAAGTGATGCTTGAGCCATAATCCTTCACATATTCCTTGTGCTAAGGCTTAACGTTTAGCTTCGAGACTGCTTTGAGCAACCACATATTGCTTTTTGCTCCGCCATATTACAAGGTTTTCCCAAACATAGGTACAATATCTTGTAGTTGACCTATAATTAGTGGTTAATCCGGCCTAGCTTGCATTATAGTAAAATGGTACGGCAAGGATTCTTGTGGAAGAAAATTCCTTTTCTCAAGTTCAGTTTGAGGTACCTTAGGACTATGTAGGCAGCATCAAGATGGCCTTCACATGATTTATTCATAAATTGTCTGAATATATTGATAGGGAATCAAATATCTGGCTGTTTGTGGGACAAGTAGATGAGTTTGCCTACAAGTTTTTAAAAGCTCTCAGTATCTACAAGTGGGCTTTCTTGAGTAAACTTATGCTTGTAGTCTGCCTCCATAGGGGTGTTAGCAAGTTTGCAACCTAACATTACTATTTTAGTTAAGAGATTGGTTGTATACTTTTGTTGGGATATAAATATGCCTTTGTTTGACCTTGCTACTTCTACACCCAAGGAGTATCTTAGGAGGCCAAGGTCCTTAGATTCAAATTCCTTGGCCAACACCTTTTTTAGGTTGATAATTTCTTTTGAGTAGCTTCCAATGATAATAATATCATCCACGTATATGATGAGGATAGTAATTTCTCCTTTAAGGAACATTGTTGTGAAAACAATATGGTTTGCTTGGCCTTAAATGTGCCATGATTGGTGATTAGAGTGTTCTCAAGTTTTTGCTTATCTTCATTTGGTCTAGGTAGGTCACCATTAGGGTGTTATTGAGTGGTTTTACTCTTAGGTTCAGGGTCTATGGTGCTATTACTCTTCTTGGCTTCATGGACATTAGAGTAGGAGAGGACAACCAAAAATTCCATTCATTATAGGTAGTCTCCCCCTAAATGGTGGTTTTGGGATAATAGGATTGCTTTTCAAGAAAAGTGACTTTTGTTGAGACAAAGAATTTTCATAGGGAAGGTGATTAGCAAGTGTAACCCTTTTGGTTGAGGAGCACCCTATGAATATGCATTTAGTTGCTTTTGGGTCAAGTTTGTTTCCTTGATAGAGGTGGACAAAGGCAGTGCACCTAAAGGCTTTTATAGGAAGGGGAGAGATGAGATGTGTTAGGATGGGTTTTAAGAAGGGTGTTGTAAGGGGTTTGAAAGTCAAGAGTCTGAGAAGGTAATTTGTTGATGAGATAGGTTGTAGTAGTCATTGCCTCTCCCTAAAAATGATGAGAAAAATTCATGGTAAACATGACGGCTTTAACTATTTTAAGGAGATGTTTGTTTTTTTTGCTCCACTATTCCATTTTGTTAGGGTGTGTGGGTGCAAAACATTTGGTGGTCAATACCGTGAGTGGTGAGATAGTTTCCTAAGAATGTGTTAACATATTCTCTTCCATTGTCACTCCTTAGGACATTTATATTTGTTTGGAATTGAGTTTTAATTAATTGATTAGATTTTTCTCTCATTAGAACCACCCAAGTAATCCTAGTATGGTTGTCTACAAAGGTCACAAATCACTTACTACCTGTTATCCCTTGAACCTTAAATAGGTGTTAAACATCACTATGGATAAGGTGAAAAGGGTGTAGAGGTTTACATGTGTGTGTAGGTAGTGAGCCTTGGTGTGATTAGCAAGTTGGCAAGTTTCACAAGTAGTAATAGTGATATTCTTATTGAAAAAACTAGGATACTAATAGGCATCCAAGTGAGGTGAGGAATCCTCCCTTAAAAGTTAGCTGTTGAGGTAAAAGAGTTACCCTACAAGTACTCCATTGAATAGTCCATACTATTCGATGTAGAAATTTGGCATTTTATATTACCTTGGTTTCCATCAATTGGTTGCTCTTGGAAAGTTGACATTTCAACGGCTACACTCTACAACATTTCACTTGGCCTTTCGTCAATCAGAATCCCTTGTGGGTAGCTCTTTCCAGAGCTGCTGACTATTAGCTTTGGCCAATTGATAGGCATCCAAATAAGGTGTGGAGCCCTCCTTGGAAAACTAACTGTTGAGGTGGGAAAATTGCTCTATTTAAATACTCCATTAAGTAGCTCATACTATTCGATGTGGGACTTTGATATTCCATACTATTTTTGTCTCCATCAGATGCATTCTTTTCATGTATTGAAAGTTTAGATATCCTTGTTTATTATGCCATAATATAAACCCAAAATCAGAGCAAGTATTCAAGGTCCACTTATTTTGTCTTTTTTAGTGCTTGTGAGGTATAGTCCATCTATTTCTTTAGTATTGTTAGTCATCTTCTTAGATACCAAGTTTTGAAATTCATAGCCACCATTAGAAAAATTGATTTTGCTATTGCTATCTTTTATAAGTTTACTTATTAAGAGAAGGTTGTAGGCAAGGTTATGAATAAGTAAAACATACTTAAGAATTAAATTTTCAGATATGGTAAGGTTAGAGTTCCATCAACAATTTTAACCTTTGAGGGAGATGAGAAAAAATTTAGATTATCAAAGAGGTTAGCATTATGTGTCATGTGATTTGATACTTCCAAATCCATAGGCCATTGATTTTTGAGAACATGAGTGTAAAGGGCAATTAAAAATTTACCTGATTAGGTTATGTTAACAGCTCTTACATTACCCTTTGTGTAGTTGGTTGTTACACCTTGCCATTCAAACATCTTTTGAAGTAATTCTAGTTGTTTGCGTGAGGAAATGTGTTGAATTAGAAGGTGCTTCACAACTCACCTTATTCCCTTTGGCCTTAACTTCTAGATTTGGGTTTGAAATTGGAAGGTTTGCTATGAATTTTCCAACGTTGATCCTTTGAACGACTAAGTTTGTGACAATGGTCGCACATTGGACGAGTTGGGAAATTGGAAACCTTTTGGGTTCTGCCATCTAAGTGAGATAGGTGTTGTGAGGTGCTGCTTTCGAGCAAGAAGGGCAGTAGTGTTCGTGGTGACAATAGGAAGAGGGCTCCAGGTGAGTTTTTGGCAATTCTCTTCACGTCTTATTTTAGAAACAGTGTCACAGAGGCTAGGCAAGGGTTTAATGCTCATTATTTGGCCTCTAATGTCCTCAAAGGTCGAATTTAGTCCCATCAAGAGTTTGTAGACTTGTTCCTCCTCCATAATCTTTTTGTTTAGCAATGCATCAACAGTATAGGACTAGGGAAAGTTCTCACAATTGTCCAACTATTGCCAGTGATGATGGAAGACATTACAATATTAAGTCACATTTAATTTACCCTGTCTAAAATCATGAAGAAACAATTTTATTTCTAGAAAAACATTAATATTTCCCCTAGCCAAATAAGTATCTCTAGCGGCTTCCTATATTTCAGCTGTTGTTTTGCACAAAATAAAGTTTTCACCCACTTCCAGTGTCATAGAGTTAATGAGCTATGACATGATCATGTGGTTTTCAGCATCCCAAGTGAACCATTAAGGATCATTGGGTTCGAGTATAGTGACCTCACTAGTGAGATAGACAGCTTTTCCTTTACCTCTAACATATATCATCACTGAGGAAGTCCATTGGAGGTAGTTTGAGCCATTCAATTTGTGACCTGTTATCATAACAGGGGAAGGTTCAACAGAAGTTGTATGAGTGGGAATGAATGACCCATGGTTTACAGGTATCAATCTGGATTCAGATGCATGGATCTATCCAGTTGTTGCTAGAGTATTTTGAGGGACACCTGACCCATCGTGAGTCTTGGTGTTAAGGCCAGTAAACCTGCCAAATCTGAGGGGTGGGTCAGACATGAGGCTCTGATACCATGTGAAAAATACCCTGAATATTATTTTTGACTAAATAGTACAAGGAGGTGCAGTCTCAATATATACAACACATCTTTTGTTTCTGTGAAGCAAAACAGAGGTGACCCAGAAAGGGAAAAAACAGCACCATAAACCAGAAATTGAATGCTACAATGGACTAAAAATCAAAGTAGTAAAGGAGAGAAGATTTTGTGGCCTAAGAAAGGAAAATAACTGTCAAGAGATGTTGGGTCTCTCTTGACTGTGGAACAATGTGATTGTCGCATAGCCAAGGTGAGATTGCGTGAAGCATCATGTCACGTGCGATGCTTATGCAATTTACCAGCACTTAGTGGTTCAGATGGGTGATTCATTTCCTACTTTCCTCATGCCTCACTTTTGAGAAAGTCTTTGAGTGATGGGAGAGGTGTGTTTTGGGCAATTCATGGTTAGTTGGCTGGGCTATTTTGTTGGTTGACTCTCCTTTTTCGGTGTCGAGTGCCATTACTTGCTCATATTTTGTCCTTCAACTCTAATACCACGAAGAATTTTAGAGTTTAATGGTGCTTTGATTCTTATTCATTGAAAGCTGAATGGTTTGAGTACAAATAGGGGTTGGAATGCTACGTTGCAATGTCCAAAATCTCAAGGAAATAGCTAATATGAATTTTAAATTAAAACTAATTTATCTTGACTGTAATACAAGGTTAGAAAAAAGAAAAAAAAAAGCTTAACAACCTAACAAATAGATAAAAATTTAAAATATAATTATTCTATCATAACAGAAAGAAAAGATAGTAAAAACTTAACATGATAATGTCTTTGAGAATAAATAAAAACTAATATTAAAAGAGCTACTAAATAATAATAAAACTAACATTAAAATGCTGCTAAATAACATGTGCAATAAAGCATGTCCTTCTGTTGTCTTCTTCAAGAATGACGTTCTCCAACAAAATGCATTATCAAAAAGTAAATGTAGGGGTATTTAGGGCATCCTCTCATGACACGAATTCTAAAGCCCTGAACTAAATGATATTGCATTTTATTGTGTTGTGAGAAATGACTTATATGCTCATGCTTTTATTGTCTTGTAATGAAAGAGGGAAGGGTTTCACAGTCATAAAACCTTATGTCTTCCATACAACAGTGAAATTAGCATTTTCCTATATGATAAATTACATAAATTACATTTATATTTCTTAATATATGAAAGCTGACCTTGCCCGGCTTGGCCAATTTTGTAAAATTGTTTCCAAACATGGGCTGACATTGAGATTGGGCTTTATAATTTGTCCAAGCCTAGCCCTTGAGGCTAATTATCAAGTCCAAGCCCTAATTTTTTCTGAGCAAGGCCCATATTGTCTGATATGCTGAGTGCTAAATTCTCACTCTTTCAATCTATTTGGTAAATGTTTTTGGCTCACCCAACTAAACACATTTTCACTCATGTTTTACTTAGTTTCTTTTTTCTTCTCTTTTAAGTGGGGGTAGCATGGGCAGTGGTGTTGGGTTTCTGTTGTTGTAGACTGTGTATGACAACTGCAGTTGTTATGCAATCCTAGGTGTATACTGCTACTTTATCTCATCCACAACTATTTCCTTGCCTCTGGTGACTTTTTAGATTTTCTGGCAGCATAACTATCCGTTTAAATTATATGGCCAGTTGGATTCCTTGTCTATTGTGGCAACTTGATTCTCTTAATGGTAGTCAGTATTGCCCATATTTTTATGACGATAGAATACCATGATGACACTGTACTAATTATAGTTCATTTGTGGGATGAGAAGTCTAAGAAGAGGGCAATAATAATATGGCACAGAGCACAGAAATTCTTTGTCTTGTGTTAAGGTAAATCAGGTTGAAGAGTTTTTATAAGTTCAAATCATAGCAAGCTAATTTTAAAGGGGGTGGGGGGGAAGAAAATCTATAATTAAATGATATAACTACTATGTTTACAGTTAGCCTAAATGCATTATGCATTTGAATCCCCACGTTTGTCCATAATGTTTTCTGGTACATGATTGGAAATTTGTAGTCTGTGCTAGTGAATTTTGAATATAAACTCGATTTGAAATATCTGATTCTGGCAATGTTGAAGGCTTTGAGTAGCAGTACTTCTGGGTTTATATGCTTTATATCTTCAATGTCTTTAAGGGAAGGGTTAGGACAGAGGCCCTTCATGGACCTAACAGTTAGAAGAGCATGCTATGTGGCAGAAATTCTTTATCATCATGACACTGTACTAATAATAGTTCATTTGTTGAATGAGATGTCTAAAAAGAGGGCAATAATATTATGTAGCAGAAATTCTTTGTCTTAAGGTAAATTGGGTTGAATGATGATATATTCTGTGGTCTTACAAACTTGTTTTGTATGTTCATCAAGCATGCCTTAAAGAGGCAAGTACAACCATTATAAATTTCCTGAAGAGGGAGACTTTGACCAATGAACCCCCTTATAATATGTAATAGCACTTGGATTTCAGATTTGGAGTTCAATTTTTCTTGTCTTTTCTCTGCCCTCTTTGACTCTTCTGTTGGAAAGGCACTTGACAGATGATTCTCATCATAAGAAATCTCTCTCTTTTTTTTTAATCATCAAGCTTGACTACTGAAATTTTTTTTCGGTTGAATTCATTGTAGTTCTAATGTTTTAACTATTTTAAGTCCTGTTGTTTTGGATGTAGTTGTCCTAATTATCCTTTTTCTTTCCTGAAAGTTGACTTATTGGTTTGACCAGAGACATTGACTGTAAAGCCTCCATCTATTGCTTTTCCTTTCTAGGGTTGCTCTCAATCATCACATCTATTTGCAAACAACATTTCAAATACGGGGACAACAGCACATGCTGAACTTGGTGAGCTAAATCTCCATTTGGCTGAAGAATATCAAGAATGCTTGAAAGAAAGTTTTTTTGGCGTGGAATCAAATTCTGGCTCCATTGTGCACATAGCAAAGGTTAGTTTAGATTGGGGCAAAAAAGACATGGAATCCTCTGAAGAAGATGGTCCTAGGTGTAAATTAGGTTTATCAGTTGATGTGGCTGGCATGGGAGTTTATTTAAATTTCAAGCGTGTTGAATCACTCATATCAACAGCCATATCCTTTCAAGCTCTCTTGAAAAATCTATATGCTTTGAAGAAAAAATCAACCCAGAGCCAGGGGCGGTTATCAAAATCTTCAGGGAAGGGATTTCAAATGTTCAAATGTAATCTTGAACGGTGTTCAATCTATATGTGGGGTGAGACAGGCCTGGAAAATACAGTTGTTCCAGATCCCAAGCAAGTTAATTATGGTTCGCAGGGTGGTAGAGTTATAGTAAATGTATTAACTGATGGCACCCCACGCAATGCAAATATAATGTCCACAATCTCAAATGAACACCAGAAGTTGAAGTATTCTGTCTCTCTTGAAATCTTTCACTTCAATTTGTGTGTCAACAAGGAGAAACAGTCCACACAGATGGAACTTGAAAGAGCCAGATCTATCTACCAGGAATATATGGAGGAAAATAGGCCAGTGGCAAAGGTGTCTTTGTTTGACATGCAAAATGCTAAATTGGTGCAGCGCTCAGGTGGCCTTAAAGAGATTGCTGTCTGTTCTCTTTTCAGTGCTACTGATATTACGGTGAGGTGGGAGCCTGATGTGCATCTATCGCTAGTCGAACTTGTTCTGCAGCTGAAGTTACTGGTACACAATAGGAAGCTTCAGGAGCATGGTAAAGAATACATGGGAGATTTGTCTAATGTGAGAGATGGTGGTTGGAAAAAGGAAGCTACTGTGGAATCAGGGCATCCTGCAAAGCACAAGAAGAAAGAATCTATTTTTGCTGTTGATGTGGAAATATTAAGTATATATGCTGGGCTAGGAGATGGAGTTGATGCTGTGGTTCAGGTTCAGTCAATTTTCTCTGAGAATGCTCGTATTGGAGTGCTCCTTGAAGGACTTATGCTTAGTTTCAATGGTTCCAGAATTTTCAAGAGTAGTCGGATGCAAGTTTCACGAATTCCTAGTGTCTCTACAAGTGCATCTGATGCAAAAGGACCTGTAGTGACAACATGGGATTGGGTAATTCAAGGCCTTGAAGTTCACATTTGCATGCCATACAGATTACAATTACGTGCAATTGATGATGCTGTTGAGGATATGTTAAGAGGTTTGAAGCTCATAATTGCTGCTAAAACTAATCTGATTTTTCCTGCGAAGAAAGAGAGCCCTAAAGTTAAAAAGCTTAGTTCAATAAAATTTGGATGCATAAAATTTTGCATACGCAAATTAACAGCTGATATTGAAGAGGAGCCAATCCAGGGATGGCTTGATGAACACTATCAGCTAATGAAGAAGGAGGCCTGTGAGTTAGCTGTCCGGTTGAAATTTCTGGATGAACTTATATGGGAGGCCAAGCAAGATCCACAATCAACTGACACCAATAATTCTGCTCAACAAAGAAAGATTTATTTTAATGATGTTGATGTTGATTTTAAAGACTCTTCAACTGTTCAAACCATGAGAGAAGAAATTTATAAACGGTCATTCCGATCATATTACCAGGCATGTCAGAACCTAGTGTTATCTGAAGGATCTGGTGCCTGTAGAGAAGGATTTCAAGCTGGTTTCAAACCTAGCACTTCTAGGGCTTCTCTTCTTTCGATATCTGCATTAGACTTAGAT
This sequence comes from Erythrophleum ivorense, assembly GCA_026724425.1. Taxonomy (NCBI): domain Eukaryota; kingdom Viridiplantae; phylum Streptophyta; class Magnoliopsida; order Fabales; family Fabaceae; genus Erythrophleum; species Erythrophleum ivorense. The sequence goes on from JAIUCV010000129.1 coordinate 276,422, forward strand.
GTAAGCTTGACAAAAATTGATGGTGGAGAGGCTGGGATGATTGAGATTCTGAAGAAGCTTGATCCTGTCTGTCTTGAAAATGATATACCATTTTCTCGACTGTATGGGAGAAATATTCTCTTAAATACAGGTTCTCTTGTTGTCCAGCTTCGGAATTACACATTCCCTCTTTTCTCTGGAAGTTTTGGTAAATGTGAAGGTTGTCTTGTGTTGGCTCAGCAGGTAAGATTAAGAGATCACATGTCCTTCCCTTCTTCTATTTACAGTTACAAATTTAAGTATATTGCATAACTTATTCATCTTTAGGATAAGAAGACCCTGTTAGCATGCAGAATTGTGGGAGTGAAAGGATCCAGTAAATAATGCAATGACCAAGAAGCAATGTTTTAAAAATTATACTGGTAAAAGGATTGGTTCACGTTTTATTAGTCTAATTATAGTCAAATTGTAGTCAGATCAATAATAGAAAAATACATATTTTTTATTTTACATGTTGTTTACCATAATATATAAAAAAATATGATATATAAGAATTAAAAATATCAATTATTTAAGATAAAAATAATTAAACAACATATACTAATATATTTTAAAACATATGAAATAACTCAATTACACTTGAAAACAAGAACGCAATTTCACTTTATATAGAATTTGTTCTGGTAAAAACATGATATAACACCTAAGAATTAATATTTGTTTCTTTTAGATTTCTTATCTAATAAAGTATATTCAATGCATACTATATGACAGCAGTTAACTTGGATCAGTGGCATCCTGCATTGCTTTCTTTCATTAAATGCCGAGTTTGGATCCCAAACATGTACCATAATGCCCTTTTTTAGACTACTAGCGTGCCCAGCTTATTGCCTCATGCTTTGACTGGTTCAAGTCAATGACTGGCCATTTCACCCTGATTTTCTGGTTCAGCTGGCCAGTTCATTGACTTTTGACTAGTTCTTGAGCTTGCCAGTTCTTACCAAGTTTACTTATACGTTGATCAATATCAGTGAAGTAAAGTGGCCTCTGAATTATGGAATATGTTGTTTGGTATCCTTGGTGAGATCTGGGTGGGCCCTGAAAATCTTGAACAATTCCTTTTGTTTCAGTTTATCCCTCTGCCCTCTCTAAGTATGAGATGGAAATTGGGATGGGCTTTTGGAGTAAATTTGTGTCTCTCATAATAGTAAATCATATGAATTTTTTTTTGATCATATAGAAGAGATTTCTGCATTGCAATTTGCAAATATAACCTTTGGAGCTCAATAATCTAACTGTTGAGTTCTTTTAAGTATTCTTCATTATTGAGGTTGGATATTTTTCTGAGAAACTTGAGAGTACTTAGGATTTGATTAAGTAGTTCTTATTGTCTAAATAATCAAGTGAACTAAAGCAAAAAAGCACTATTTCGCATAAATGCAGACTCATAGTATAGGTTCACAGGACAATCTTGAGGCACATGAATTGCAATAGAAAGTTGTAGTAATACTGTTTTGGAACCATCGAATTTTTAGGAACCTTTGAGTTGAAAGTTTTACATATTATTGTTTCATGTTCTCTTCAAGGATGACATGTTTCTATGTGCTTTTGTGAGTATGCAAGTAGTGCCTAACGTATCATGGATGTGGTTCAGGTTGTTGCAATTGTGTTTGTTTATATATATAATTATTTATTTAATAAATTACCACATGAGTAATATGTATATTTTTATTGTTCCTTAAATTGAAGTTTATTATTATTATTGTTATTTCTTTTTAACCCTTTTTGAGGCATTAAATGCATGAGCCTTATTGTGTGTGTCTTTCTAATTTTCCCCCCCTTCTTATTCAACCTGCCCAAAATTAATAATTCTTCTTCACTGTTCTTTTTCTTTATTTCAACTAGGCAACTAGCTTTCAACCTCAAACTTTTCAAGAAGTGTATGTTGGGAAATGGAGGAAGGTGCGCATGCTTCGATCAGCTAGTGGTACTACTCCACCAATGAAGACATACTCAAATTTGCCAATACATTTTCAGAAAGCAGAAGTGTCATTTGGAGTGGGTTATGAACCATCTTTTGCTGATATAAGTTATGCTTTCACTGTTGCACTTCGGAGGGCTAATTTAAGTGTTAAGAATCCTGGTCCACTTATTCAGCCACCAAAAAAGGAACGGAGTTTGCCATGGTGGGATGACATGAGAAATTACATTCATGGAAAAATTTCCTTATTCTTTAATGAATCCAGATGGAATATTTTGGCTAGTACAGATCCTTATGAAAAGCTTGATAAACTTCAAATTGTAAGTGGCTCTATGGAAATTCACCAGTCAGATGGCCATGTTAATGTTTCTGCCAATGGTTTTAAGATTTTCTTGAGCAGTTTGGAGAGTTTGGCCAACAGACGTGGTTTCAAACTTTCAACAGGTGTCTCTGGTGCATTTCTGGGAGCCCCAATCTTTAATCTTGAAGTTACAATGGACTGGGATTGTGAATCCGGCAAACCCTTGAATCATTATTTATTTGCACTTCCAGTTGAGGGGAAACCTCGGGATAAAGTATTTGATCCGTTCAGATCCACTTCTCTTTCACTTCGGTGGAACTTCAGTCTTAAACCCTTGCTTCCCTCATCACAAAGACAATCCCCATATTCTATTGTAATAGATGGTATGGAGGGAGATGCTAATGTCTATGATCCTCCTCAAAATTCTAGGAATGTTTCACCTGCTTCCCCAACATTGAACATTGGTGCTCATGATCTAGCATGGATTTTAAGATTCTGGAGCATGAACTACAATCCTCCACACAAACTGCGTAGCTTCTCTCGTTGGCCTCGTTTTGGAATTCCAAGGATTGCCAGGTCAGGTAATCTATCACTGGACAAAGTGATGACTGAATTTATGCTCCGTCTAGATGCCACACCATCCTGTATAAAACACATGCCTTTAGACAATGATGATCCAGCCAAAGGACTGACTTTTAATATGACAAAGCTGAAGTATGAGCTTTGTTATAGTAGGGGCAAGCAAAAATATACTTTTGAAAGCAAGCGTGATGTTCTTGATCTTGTTTACCAGGGTCTTGACCTTCATGTGCCCAGGGCTTTTCTTAAAAAAGAAGACTCTGCTAGCATTGCAAAAGTAGTAAACATGACTCGGAAAAGCTCACAGTCTGCATCCATGGACAAAAGTGAAAAAGGCTACATGATTGGTTGTACAGAGAAGAATCGTGATGATGGATTTCTATTGTCTTCTGATTACTTCACTATCAGAAGACAGTCCCCCAAGGCTGATCCTGCTAGGTTATTAGCCTGGCAAGAGGCCGGAAGAAGAAATGTTGAGATGACATATGTAAGGTCTGAGTTTGAAAATGGGAGTGAAACTGATGAGCATATGCAGTCTGACCCAAGTGACGATGATGGTTACAATGTGGTAATAGCTGACAATTGTCAGCGTGTTTTTGTCTATGGTCTCAAACTTCTGTGGACTATAGAAAACAGAGATGCTGTTTGGTCTTGGGTTGGTGGTCTATCCAAAGCTTTTGAACCTCCTAAGCCTTCTCCTTCGCGGAAGTATGCACAGAGAAGATTACTTGAGGAAAACAAACAAGATGATGGAACTGAAACCCAACGAGATGATGTTTCAAAACGCCCTCCCACTGGTAATGTTTCAAGTTCCTCATCTTCTCATCCCGTGGAGATTCCTGGGTCACATTTGTCTCCTCCAAATTCAGTTGAGGTAGACAACTCATCAGCTGGTATGTCCCTATGCTGTAAAAAGTTCTGTTTGCTGCTATCAATTTGGCCATGCAATTAGATCATAGTTCAGAGACTAGTACACCCAAAAAAAAAAACAATTAAAAAAAAAGAAAGAAAAACTACTATTTGTGGATATGAATATTGTCACCACTCATAAGATTTTTTTTTTGGGGTGCTATTTGTTCATTTTTATTGAGAGGTTTTCTCTGCCCTATATTATTCTCCCTTTTGGTGTATTGCCAGCTAAAAATGAAAGCTTAGATAGTTCAAAGGAGGGGACTGGTCACTTCATGGTGAATGTCATTGAGCCGCAGTTCAATCTTCACTCAGAGGATGCAAATGTAAGTTCAAAATAATACTTGCGAATTCAAAACTTTCTTGTTGGTTCTCAGGAAATATATTTGTGTTTTAATATTGGTCAGAAACTTGAACCCAGATGAAAATAATTTTCCTTTTTCTAAGTTGATTTAATTTGTTGAACTAATCCTATTGCCAAAAGTTGTCCACTCCTGTTTTCTGTTTTTCCTCTAATTTAACTAAGGCTTCCTTTCATTTCTTTTCCAGTATTCAGTTGTACTATTGATGCTGTTGTTATAATGCCTTGCTGTTCCCGCATCCCAACCTCATTCTATAACCACTAATTCTGGAGGGTAGTACAAATATAACTGTTTTGCAGTAAATTTCTTTTCCTTAAATACTTACGTTTATGCATATATATTATATAATCTTGATATTTGTTGCCAAAGCCAACCATTCTTTGTCTCTTTCTAGATTTAGCCTGAAGTAAATCGTCCAAGTTGGTGGTCCTTACAAACACTTCTGCATGTTTCTTTCAGTACCACTTCCTTATCGTTGCTTGCTACTTCTATGTAGTTTGTGACCTGACTAAGGAATGAGCTTTTCAAGTGTCCTTTTAGACTATACTATAGGATATGAACTTCCCCACCTCTATGTCTGACGATGGGCCAGATGGGTTGGGGGAGGCTGCCTGACATCCAATGGCTGGGTTTTGTTTTAACTTCACCCGCACAAATTTTTTGAAGGGCTCTACAAGTATTTTATGGCACTTCTGTCAAATTATCCTCTTCAACTATCTTACTTTTAAGTGTTGTTCTTGTTATTTCAGCCTTCTTGCTTGTGACATCCAAACTTAAAACATGTCCTTGCCAAGCCTCTTTCATTTTCTTATGTGTTTGACATACTAAATTGTTGTATAAAAATGGTACCCCTGAATTTACATGACTTATTTCTTCTTTCAAATGCTATTTACTAATTTATTCGTAAATCTGCCAAAAGCATGAAATTTTTCTTTCAGAGAATGCTTTACCAATCATGTTGGCCCCCATTTATACCTTTAAAAAAAAAAAATCACTGAAGCAGAAAGTTTGTGACACAAGTTTCAAACAGTATATGCTTCTCCTCTTTGGAGTATTTGATTGTTTGCATATATCTTCTTCTCTTCTTATGTACTCCTTTCCTCTCTCTAACATATTTTCTCATTTTATAGAAATGAAGATTAAGTACAAAATTTTGCACCTCCTTGATACTTTAATTGATTTTACTTATTAGATATTAAATTTATAATTTGATATATTTAGTCACTTGATGGTAGTGTACACATTTTCTACTCATGCCTTTAGAGCCACCTCTTTTTTTGCCAAACAGGGTAGGTTTTTGCTTGCTGCTGTGAGTGGCCGTGTTTTAGCCCAGTCATTTCATTCAGTCCTTCATGTTGGCTATGAGATGATTGAGCAAGCACTTGGTACTACAGATGTACATATTAGCGAATATCAGCCTGAACTGACATGGAAGAGAATGGAGTTGTCTGTTATGTTGGAGCATGTGCAGGCCCATGTTGCACCAACAGATGTTGATCCAGGAGCTGGATTGCAGTGGCTCCCAAAAATTCTCAGAAGCTCTCCAAAAGTAATGCGTACAGGTGCTCTTCTTGAGAGAGTGTTTATGCCTTGTGATATGTACTTCCGTTATACGAGGTACAAAGGGGGGACTCCAGAATTGAAGGTAAGTCATTATTTCTCCCATTTTGACATCCTATCTGTGTATATATTCACATGGTACTTTTTTCCTGGATAGATGTATGTATTCCCTGTGTATTCTTCTTCTTTATATATGCCTTATATCCATTCTCTGCTCAATATTGTATGTCAAATGTCTTAACTTTCTGCTTCAGGTGAAGCCCCTGAAGGAGCTCACTTTCAATTCTCATAACATAACAGCAACAATGACTTCTCGCCAGTTTCAGATTATGCTGGATGTGTTGACTAATCTTCTCTTTGCTCGTCTTCCAAAGTAATGGCAATCCCTCCCTCCCTCCTTCCTTCCTTCATTGTATCTTTTTCTGCTCTCATTCTGCGTTTTTTTTTCTTTCCTACTTCTAATGCTATAATGCATGTGGTGACTCACTTCTTATAACTTATCTGAAGCATGCATTCTCCATATCTATATTCATAATATAGCGCTACATTCATATTTTGACAACATTAAGTACTCAATCAACTTTAGTAGTATATTTTTCTTTTTGTCAGAGACCAATTCACTCCAAAAGCTTAAGTTGTTAGGAAAATACCCAATAATGGTTTTACTGTTTATTTATTCTTCTTTTTTTAAAAACCCAATAATGGTTTTATTGAAATTAACACACATACTGATGCAGAACAGTGATGAAAAGAAGGGAGAGGAAGAAGAAAGTGGGAGGAAAAGGGAGAAAATGAGGGAGGGAGGAGGTTGTAAGAGAAAATAGAGAAGTTGGGAGAGAAAATCCAGAGAATACAATTGACAATAATTCAAATGAGTCTAAAATCTGCAGCTCACACTAATATAGGGCTATTCGAAGGGAGCCCAAAATATAAAAAGAGAAATAAAAAGTTAAAAATAAGAAAATAAACAAAAAAACAAATAGAAGTCAGAAAATACAAAAGATTAAAATATTTTTAAACTATTGTCTTCTACATTTGGAGTAGATTTTCCATCATTTTCCCTTGGCTTGGAAAAACTCTCCTTTGGAGAGAAAGATTGTTGGTAGGACTGCAACAGGGTAGGAGCCAAATGAAGAAACTTTTCCTTAGTGATCCAAATAGCATCTAAATCTAAGCAACCTTTCCAATAAATAAGGTGATGGTGGAAAGGGCCATGAGGAGAAATAATAATCTGATCATCTATAATTGCATCAATTGGCTCAGTAGGTGGTGGAATAAATGAGAGTGGGCATAGGGGCATGATGAGTCTAAGTACTTGCAAAACAAGCAATGGGGGAGGCTCAAAAGTGCTTTAGTGAGGAAATAAATCCTCTGCATTGAAATCTGAACTAATGGCCATATCGGAAGGTAATTCTAGTATGTATGTGTGTATGTGTGTATGTATTAGGCCCAAGTTTCTCAGTGACACAAAAAAGACTTAAGGCTCGAGCATACAACTTTTTGAAAGAATGTTCAGGATAACGCTTGGGACGGATACAAATCATGACAAAATCACCCTCATTAACATTTTGAAAGTGATAGTAAACATTAGGAGATAATTTATGTTATTCGTTGTTTAATGCAGGTTTGCACCTAATCTTTGCATGCAATTCATCAAAGTGTTGGACAAATGATTATGTAGATTTAGAAGTGTGGAATGTCAAGTGAATGGGCATAAGGTCAATAAGCTGGTGAGGGTTAAAGTTTTGGGCAATCTCAAAAGGACTCTTACCAATGGACTTACTAAATTATGAGCAAACTTAGTTGTTGGTAAAATTAAATTCCAATTCCCAGGTTGTCCCCCACTAAATTCTTAAGCAAATCCTTGAAACTGTGATTAGTAACCTCAATTTATCTATCATTTGGAGGATGAAAAGTAGAGAAAAACTTCAATTGGGCGCCAAAAAATTTTCAAAGAGTTTTTCAAAAATAACTAACAAATTTAACATCCTTATTCAATCCATGCAAATACACAATCTGTCAAAATCAGCTTAGCTAAGTGAGAAGCATCTATGGTCTTACTACAAGGGATAAAATGAGCTATCTTAGAGAATTTATCCACAAAAACTACAATATAACAATGTCCTCGTGCCGTTCAAGGTAATCCTAAGACAAAGTTCATTATGAGATTCTTCCAAGGAGCCATAGGAATAGGCAAAAAAGTGTACAATCTTGTATTCTATTTTTTTGCCTTAGAAGTTTGGCATATACAACATTGAGACAAAATTCTAGCAATAGCATGCTTTAAGGAAGGTCGATGAAATCTATACTCAACCAATGTTATGGTTTTACCTCTACCAAAATGACCAGCTAATCTCCTGACATGCAATTTCCATACAGAAAAAACTTCTCATGGATGTATGAGGAATGCACAAACTAGTTACACAAAAGATATAACCATCCCTAATGAAAAAATCTATAGGATCATGAAGGTTACCACCACTAACTTCTTGAATAGACAAAGTTCATGATGTTGTCCTCAGGTTCAAGCCCATTGTTGCTCTCGGGTTTCAAACATGGTAATAGGAGACTAGAAGCTCCATTTATTATTACATATAGTCTCCTCTTGAATGGAGGTTTTGGGATAATAGGATTGTCTCTCAAAAAATGTGAAATCCATGGAGACAACATGGGAACAATCTGAACACTAAACAGTCACAACAAAACACACAAAATCCTAACCAACTAGAAGAAAACTATAGTTACCCTTATGTGTACTCTAGAAAAGAAAGCTCCATTTATTATTACAGATAGTCTCATCTTGAATGGAGGTTTTGGGATAATAGGTTGTGTCTCAAAAAATGTGAAATCCATGGAGACAAAAAATTTCTGTAGAGTTGGAGAATAGCTGGTATAGCCTTTTTTTGATGAGGAATATCCTAGAAATATGCATTTTGTAGCCTTTGGGTCAAGCTTGTTGCTATGATGGAGATGGACAAAAGCTGTACACCCAAAAACTTTCATGGATAGGTTAGAGATAAAATGTGTGGTAGAATAAGTTTGAAGAACAGTGTCATAAAGAGCTTTAAAACTTTTAGAAGGTATGCGGTTGATGAGATAGATAGAGGTGACAACAGCCTTTCCCCAAAAAATGATAAGGGACATTCATAGTGAACATTGTGGGTCATGTAGGTAGAGGCTCTTAAATCCACAACCCACTGATTTTAAAAAAAGAGTATTGAAAGCAATTGCCTGATTGGGCTATATTTCGAACCCCTATATTACCTTGGTGTCATTTGGAGTCATATGTTGCTGTCCAAATAATTTTTGGAGCAGCTCTAGTTGTTCACGTTAGAATACGCTTGGCTCAAGATTGGTTTGCTTTTCTGATTTTGTTGTATAGCTTCTGCTTGCGATCTTAGGCTTTGGTTTCCAATTTGGAGGCTTTCATGTAATTTCTAGCAGCTATCCTTGGTGTGGCCATTCTCGTGATAGTGGTCACACCACATTTGCTTTATTTTTTGCCATTACTTCCATTAACTTGGCTGGATACATTGATGTTGCTGCTAGGAACACCATGGAATGTGAGGCCTATAGCCTCTTGAGGAATGGTGATGTGATTGCTGCCTTTCGTTGCCTTCTTCCTACTTTCTTCTCTCCTAACCTTGGAAAAAACTTCCTTTAGTGTAGGTAAAGGTTTAATGGCTAGAATTCTTACCCTCACATCATCAAGATTGTTGTTGAGGCCTGTTGGAGGATCTGAGAATCATGCTGCAAATTTCCTGTTAATTTATGCTTTATTTTTAAATATATTCTGTTATCTTTTTGTATTTATCTGGTTGTTAGGATATCTATTTTATTTAAATTATATTCTAACACCTAGAATCCCTAGATAATAGGCTATGGAGGCAGGCATGTTGTCTCTTTGAAAACCCTTAAATAGGGATTGAATTCAGGAAATAAAGTATGCGACTGAGATAAAAGCTAGTCTCAGCGATTACATGGTATCAGAGCTGCCATGTTGAGGTTCGGAGAAATTCAAGCCATGAATACATCTGCTTATGGCAACAGTTCTAGTCGCAAATCTAGGGCAACGTTGTGTCTCCTCTTCAGGGGGCCAATGAGTTGTCCAGCATCATGATGACTGCACACAAATTAGACGGTGACAACTATTTGCAATGGTCACAATCCTTCCTAATGTTCATTCGCGGTAGAGGCAAGGAAGATTACATTATTGGTCTTGCTACTCAGCCAAGCAACACTGATCCCAAATTCGCCACCTGGAAGTCAGAAAACAACCAAGTTATATCTTGGTTGATCAACTCAATGACATCCGAGATTGGAAGAGGTTGCATGCTCTACAAAACTGCAAAGGAGATTCGGGATGCTGCAAAAGAAAGTTACTCCTCTGTTTCCAACATAGCAGTGCTTTTCAAAATCAAAGGAAAACTACACGAAGCAAAACAAGGTACAATGATAGCCACGAGTTTCTTCAATCTTCTCGTAAGCTTATGGCAACAAATAGACATGTATGAGGTTCATCAATGGACCTGTACAACAGATGCAGCCTACTTCCAGGACTTGGTGGAGAATGAACGAGTTTATAAATTTTTACTCGGTCTTAACAGTGAGTTCGAAGATGTGAGAAGCAGGTTGCTTAGTGGCTCATCACTGCTAAAACTTCGAGAAGCTCTTTCTGTCGCTAAACGAGAAGATAGTCTAAAAAAGTTGACCAATGGAAGTTCATCAAGTGAGAATATTGCCTTGATTGTCAGAACAGAGAACAGATCAAAGAAAGGAGGATGCCCTTGGTGTGATTACTGCAGCAAGCATAGGCATGTTAAAGATAACTGCTGGAAGCTCCATGGCAATTTTGGTAAAACCAGACAAAAATCTAAGTTTGAAGGCAGAGCACAACTTGCTGCACATGATGAAAAGTCAAGTCTGAATCTTGAATAGATTAAAAGCCAGCTAGAACAATTGCAGCAACTAATTACTCATCATGAGAAAGAAAAAATTGTGAGTACAACTGGATTAATAGCCCAAACGAGTACTTATTCTATAGTCTTTTACACTGTTTCTCTCAATGCTGTGAGACAAGAAAAGAATTCATGGGTTGTTGATTCTGGAGCAACTGACTACATGACAGGCGATATATCTGTTTTAAGTGATGTAGTTCCATGTGAAAGGAAGATGGCTGTCCAAATTGCAGATGGGTCATTTGTAGAAGTTATATACACTGGGATAGTATATTTATCATCTGAACTAATATTGAGAAATGTCCTCCTTGTTCCAAAACTCATGTAGCTTGATATCAGTTAATAAATTAACCACTCATAATGACTGTCATACTGACCTTAGGCCAAATGAATGTATTTTTCAGGATTTGAGAACGAGGAAGGTGATTGGCAGTTGTGAACAACTGGGAGGACTCTATTATTTTCACAAGAATAACTGCAAAGGTGCATTGATTACAAGTACAGCAAAGGAAGAAATAAAATTACTGCATTTTAGGTTGAGTCATATGAGTTTAGAGTATCTTAAGCTTATGTATCCCTGTCTTTCCAATAAAGATTTTCTGAATTTTCAATGTGATGTGTGCCCACTTGCTAAACACACAAGAAATTCTTATCCTTCACATGGACATGTTCCTTCAAAACCATTTACATTGATACATAGTGACGTTTGGGGTCTATCTAAAATAAAAAATTTGAATGGAACAAGGTGGTTTATAACATTTACCGATGACCATTCCTGCCTAACATGGGTGTATCTTTTGAAAGAAAAATCTGAGGTATCCTTGGTCTTTCAAAAATTCCATGTCATGATACAAAATCAATTCCAGACTAAACTGAAATTCCTAAGGTCTGACAATGGGAAATAATTTTTTGATTCCAACCTAGAAACTTATCTTGCCCAACATGGAATTATTCACCAAAGTTCTTGCACAAACACGCTACAACAAAATGGAGTTTCTAAAAGAAAAAACAGACAACTTTTAAATACAACCCGTGCCTTACTATTTGCATACAATGTACCATCATTTTATTGGAGTGAAGTAATTCTTATTGCCACTTATCTACTTAATCGCACCCCCACCAAAACTTTGAATTACAAAACCCCACAGCAAGTTCTTCTAGAAAACTATCCTGGAAATCAAGTAATGTCCAATTTGCCACTGAGAGTTTTTGGTTGTACAGTGTATGTTCATATCTATAATGGGGGAAAATTAGATCCTAGAGCCTTCAAATGCATTTTCCTGGGTTATTCTCCTACTCAAAAAGGATATAGATGCTACCATCCACCAATCCACAAATTTTACACTACCAGTGACATTCCCTTCCATGAAAATAAGCCCTTCTATTCCAAAACACCTATTCAGGGGGAGAACCAGAACCAAAATCACCAAAATCCACAAGAAGAATGGCTGTTTTTGGACACTATACAGACCTAAAGTCTTCATTAGATGCAACAATCAGATCCTAAACCAGGAGTACACCCTGAGACTAGACCTGAAGTCAGCTTGAAATGCATCCCGAGGACCACCATATACCTGACCAAGGGGAGATACAACAAGTTGGAGATTCTATACAGCAATCTAAACCTGTATATAGCAGCCAAGTCAAGAAAGAGAATCAGCTTCTGCACCTGACCAGCAGTCACAACAACGCCAATCATCCTCTTCTACCTCAGATCCTCAGTTGAATAATTTTGCATGGCCCATTGCATTAAGGAAAGACGTGAGATCTTGCACTACTAAACATCTAATTGGTAATTTCATATCTTATGATTACTTATCCTCTAGTATGAAAGCGTTTGTGACAAGTTTATCAGCTGAAAAATTGCCTGGGAATGTGTATGAAGCAATGAAACATCCTAGTTGCTATTATTGAAGAAATGGATGCACTAAAGAAAAATGGAACCTGGGCTGTGACAAACCTATCCAAAGGTAAAACCACTATTGGTTGCAATTGGGTATTCACTATAAAATATAATCCAGATGGAAGTGTTAGCAGATATAAGGCGAGACTTGTAGCTAAAGGGTTCACACAAACCCATGGGATTGATTTTCAGGAGACTTTTGCTCCAGTTGCCAAATTCAATACAATTAAGGTATTATTGTTTCTTGCATCCAATCTTGACTGGCCTTTATATCAATTAGATGTTAAAAATGCTTTCTTAAATGGCATGTTAGAAGAGGACGTCTTCGTGGAAATACCTCCTGGATTTGAATCTGGTTTAACTCAGAATAAAGTTTGTAAGCTCTGCAAATCTCTTTATGGCTTAAAACAGTCACCACGTGCATGGTTTAAAAGATTCACCGTTGTGGTGAAAGGAAATGGTTATATTCAATGTCAAACTGATTACACTTTATTTATGAAACATGCTTCCAATGAGAAACTTACTGTGTTGATAGTTTATGTGGATGACATAGTAATTACAGGTGATAATCATGAGGAAATACAACAGCTAAAGAAACTGTTAGCCTCAGAATTTGAAGTGAAGGACCTAGGAAAACTTAGATATTTCCTAAGAATGGAGGTTGCTAGAACCAAGGAAGGTATATCAGTATCTCAAAGAAAATATACTTTGGACTTGTTGGAAGAAACAGGAATGATGGGATGTAAACTAGCTGAAACCCCAATGGAAGCAACTTACAAAATAGGGCTGAAGCAAAATTGTGCTTTGGTTGACACTAGAATATACCAAAGACTAGTGGGATGCTTTATTTATTTATTTCATACTTGACTAGACATCTCATTCCTTGTAAGTGTAGTGAGTCAGTTCATGAGTAAGCCTAATGAAGAACATTTGGAAGCGGTTTACAAAATTCTTAGATATCTAAAATACACTCCTGGCAAAGGTCTCTACTTCAAGAAAGGGACACACAGAGGTATTGAGTTATATACAGATGCAGATTGGGCAGGGTCAGTCACGGACAGGTGCTCCACTACTGGATATTGTTCTTATGTATGGGGCAATTTGGTGACTTGGAGAAGCAAGAAGCAACCTGTAGTAGTAAGAAGTAGTGCTGAAGCAAAGTTTCGGGCACTAGCTTTGGGAATCTGTGAAGGTATTTGGCTGTCCAGGTTACTTAAAGAGTTAAAAATCTAGGTTGATGAGCCTATGAAAGTCCCATGCGACAATATGACAACCATTGGAATAGTCAAGAATCCCATTCACCATGATAGGACCAAACATGTGAAGATTGATTGCTACTTTATCAAGGAGAAAGTTGACTTAGGAGCAATAGAAGTGCAGTACACACCCATAAGAGAGCAAGTAGATGATCTTTTAACAAAAGTTATAGCTAGAGTAAAATTCGAAGAGTTAAGAGGCAAGTTAGGAATGCTCAACATTTACTCCCCAGCTTGAGGGGGAGTGTTGGAGAATCCGATAATTATGCTGTAGATTTCTTGTTAATTTATGTTTTATTTTTAAATATATTCTGTTATATTTTTGTATATATCTGGTTGTTAGGATATTTATTTTATTTAAATTATATTCTAACTACCTAGAATCCCTTGATAATAGGCTATGGAGGCAGGCATGTTGTCTCTTTTGAAAACCCTTAAATAGGGATTGAATTTAGGAAATAAAGTATGTGACGAGATCAAAATTAGTCTCAATGATTACAAGGCCCATTAAGAACTTGTGGATATGTTTCTTCTCCATGATCCTTTTGAAATTTGCTGCATCTTCTACGCAGCTCCATACGTGCCTTTCAAGTTGTTGCCAAGATTTGGAGAGGATGTTGAAGTATTAGTTGACCAGCATGTCACCTTGCTTCAACTCATGAATTGTACATTCAAGTTCAAAGATTTCAACTGCACTTTCTTGTGTGAAAAACACTTCACAGTCAAATTACCACATGTCGTGAGCTGTGTCATGAAACATATAGTTCTTAGCTATGTTGGTCTCCATAGAATTGATGAGCCACACCATAACTTGGTGTTTCTCAACTTTCCATATTTTGAATTTTGCATCATCTTTGGCTGGCTGAGCTATTTCACCAGTCAAATATCCGTCTTTCCTTTTGCCACATATGTAGACCATTATGGATCTACCCCAATATGGGTGGTTATACCTGTTCAATTTAGCAATTTCACTCGTCCCTTGATTTGAATAGGATGCCATTTTGGATGTTGCTTTGGGTAGTGAGGAGGTGGACTAAAAGCTGTATTTAGGCATGGAAGAGACCAGGCCCTAAAGGCTTTGACACCACATGAAATTCTCTGGTATTTCATTCAGAACTCCGGTTACTGTACAAAGAAAAATGGCTACAGCTTAAATAAGGTACTTATGTAAAGGATGCTGAATAGAGGCTCCTGAAAGGGAAAAAAAATACAACTTGAAACCTCTGAGAAAGGGTGCTGGTCAGAGGTTCTAAAAAGGGGGGGAAAAAACAAAATTGAAATTACATTAAATAACCTATTAAAATCCCTAATGATTAGCAGCATTAAAACATAGCATTAAACAGCCTAATAAGCACATACTGGACAGAAAATCAAGGCAGACTTAAATGCAATATTTGACTATCTAAATAAGGAAAAAAAATTAAATGAGAGCTGGTGGAGAGCAGCTTCAAACCTGGGACAAAAATGGATGCTGATTCACACTGATTCCCAACAATAATCTTTGATGTTAGCTAACCAATCCAAGAAGGCATTATAGTCTACCTTACCATTATACTCGGGCTTCAATCTTAATCTTTCTAATCATGTCACCTGAGTCATTGTGGTTATGTCTAAACCCTTCTCGAATATTCCCATGGGCTGTTTTATACCACCTGGGTGATGTTCTATAAAATCTTGATCATCCCAAAGGTCTTCTACTAATTAAGGTTGTCAATCAAAAGGCCTATGAGGAAGTTCTCTAACACTAGGACCTGTAAAAGATTGTTGATTCCCATTGGAACCCATCGGTAGAGTCCTAAGTTGGTTATGGATTGACACATGCTCTTCTCTAGGAATTCCAACTAGACCTTCCATATTTTTATCATTGATTTGCTTACCCAACACATTAATGGCACTCATACTTTCTTCAAAATGATGGTCCACATATTCTCTATCAGCCTTATGCCCTTTCTCAGGAATGTCTGGTCTAGTTTGGATGTTTTAGGTACTTTGTTACATGCTAGATTTGAAAACGGTGAGTTTTTGCTCTAAAAGGTTTTGTTTGTCATATAAATCATAAATGGTCATGCAAAGAAATATAGATACAGTGCTAAGTTGGCTAAAGCAATAAACTATCTAAATTGATATTACTGAAAACTTAGCAAACAAAATTTAGTGGGAAATGATTTTGAATTTGATTCTGATTTTTTTAAATTTTTTTTAATTATTCTTGAATGGTATACACAAATTTATAAGGGAAAAAACAGCAAAGGTTACAATGAAGAGTAAAGGCATTGGAATCTCTATGAAAATGTGATATTATTGAATGTAACTCTAGCTTTCCTTCCCTCCCAAAAAGTGATGATGGGAGGATTACAACTCAAGGAAAAGGAAAATTCTACTATTACTATGATGCAATGAAACACCACTTGCATTCAAGAGGTAGGTTCTCTCCCAAAACAATTCTTAGTTCTTTCTTACCTTTCCACACACACCCACTACATCCCTAAATTCTTAGACTCCATGCAGTATTCCCTCGCCCCTCTCTCTCTCTCTCTCTTCCAACTCATAGTTATTTTTGTCATCATCACCCAGGACCACACTTTCATTTTTCTCTATTATCCTCTTTTTCTTCCTGCTATATGTTTTCACCAGTTGAGACCCATTAGGATCGGGCCCATCAATACCCTCCCCAACCAGTTTCACCTTGTCTTCAAGGTGGAAATCAGGGAATTGGTTACGTGTCGTATCATAGTCCTCCTAATTATTCTCAAATTTAGGTAGTGCAGCCCATTTGATCAATATTTCCACCACTCCATTGGTTAGCCTCCTGGCCCTTCTAACTGCCTTTGGTTGAACTTGTAATTCGAGTTCTTGAGATAGAAAAGGGGGAAATTGTTGTGAAGCCTTAGTAGCATTCAAGGACCGTTTGAGGTGTAACACATGGAACATCAGATGGATTCTTATGGTTGGTGGCAGCTCTAAATGATAAGCCACATGCCCTATCTTTTCTAGCACCTTGTAAGGGCCATAGAACCTAGGATTCAGCTTTTCATTGGCTCTTTTTGATAGAGCTTTGAATTTGTAAGGGCTGATCTTCAAATATACCATGTCCCCTTCTTGAAAAGTCACTTCCCTTCGTGATTTATTAGCTTGCATTTTCATGTATTCTTGGGCTTTCTCTAGATTCTGCTTTAGTTGAGTGAAGACTAGATTTCTAGGTCTTATGGTCTCATTTATCTCGTCTGCAGCTGAGTAAACATCTTCCATCTTTAAAAGAGTTGGAGGATCTTGCCCATATAGAGCTTTAAAAGGCGTTATTCCTATGGAACAATTGTAGGAAGTATTAAACCAATATTCAGCCTATAGCAACTGTCTAGGCCATTGCTTTGGTTTGTCCTTTACAAAGCAACGCAAATAGGTCTCAAGGCTTCTATTTACCACCTTGGTTTGACCATCCATCTATGGATGGTAACCAAAACTATATTTCAGTTTTATATGAGCCATTTTGAATATCTTCTACCAAAATTGACTCATAAAGAGTCTATCTCAATTAGACACGATGGATTTCAGAAAACCATGAAGCTTGACCACTCCTTTAACAAAAAGTTCAGCTACTTCTTTAGCTGAAAAAGGATGTGATAATGCAATGAAGTGTGTATACTTAGTAAGCCTATCCACCGTCACCAAAATGGTATCAAGTCTCTTTGATTTGGGAAGCCTTTCTATAAAATCCATGCTAATGTCTTCCCAAACTCCTTGTGGAATGGGTAATGATTGAAGTAAACCAACTAGGTGCATGGCCTAACACTTTCACTTCTGACATACCTCACATTTAGCAATGAAATTCTGGACATCTCTTTTCATTCCTTCCTAATACACTACTTCTGTGAACCTCTTGTAAGTGCGCAAGTAACCTGAAAGGCTCCCAATAGGAGATGGATGGAACTCCTTCGTAAGAGCTGTAACTCAAGGAGAATTTTTGGGCAGTACCATTCTGTCCTGGTAAAACAAATAGCCCCTCTTTAAGCTATACCCCTTGGGAGGTTCCTTGTTTGCTATCAATTGATGCACAATCATTGCTAATCTTTCGACCCTCTTGACTTCATCTAGAGCCGCCATCTCTTCACAATTCCATAGACAATAAGCCTTCAATTCCATTGTCTCTTCCTTTTGTGACAATGCATCAACCACCTTATTTTTAGACCCAGGTTTATAAGTTATCTCAAATTTGTATCCCATTAGCATGGCAATCCACTTCTACTGGTCTGGATCCACAACTCTTTGTTCTAGCAAAAATTTGAGAGCCTTTTGGTTTGTGTGAATAATAAATGGGTGTCCCACTAGATAATGATTCCACCTTTTTACGGCATGCACAATTGTCATTAATTCCCTTTCATAAACAGAGGTTTGTAGAGCTCATTTTGAAAGAACTTGACTGAATCATGTTATGAGCCTTCCTTGTTGCATTAGGACAGCCCCTGTTCCCCTACCTGAGGCATTTGTCTCAACCTCAAAGGGTAATGAAAAATTTGTTATTGCCAACATACATGTATTAGACATTGCTTTCTTTAAATTCTCAAAGGCTGCTTGAGCTTTGAGTCCCTAATTAAAGCATTCTTTTTCAATAACTATGTAAGGGGGGCAATTATTTTGTTGTAATTTTTCACAAAATTTTGATAGTACCTTGTTAAACCCAAAAAACCTCTCAAAGCTTTGACATCCTTTGGTTCAAACCAAGAAAGCATTGTGTTCACTTTGCAGGATCTGTCTCTGCTCCTTTAGCAGAAATGACATGTCTCAAGTACTCCAACTTAGGCTGCCCACATACACACTTCTTTCTATTGATTACCAAGTTATGATTTTGCAATACTTCAAAAACAACTCTTGAATGTGAACAATTTGGGAATGAATTTCGATGGTAAGTTACTAAATAAACATAGGGTACAAATAGGGATGATGAGCAACAATGATCTGCCATTCAATCCTAATAATATTGTCGAGAATCAGGGAAAATAAAGGCAAAATAGAATACAAAATAAAATCCCTAAAAATCTGTAACTAAGTAAGGAAACAAACAAAGTCAGAAAACTGATAAGTAGAAGAGGAAATATTATCGGAATATTAATGTATAATATTCCGCCAACACTCTCCCTCACGCTGGTGAATAGAAATTTATCATTCCCAACTTGCAACTCAAGTCTTCAAATCTGACACGCGTTAGTGCCTTTGTGAATAAATTTGCTACTTGGTTGTTGGTGGATACATAGGCAAGATCTATTAGTCCAGAATCGACCTTTTTCTTTATAAATGTCTATCTATCTCCACATGTGTGGTACGATCATGGTGAATTGGATTCTTAGCAATCCCGATAGTTGCCATGTTATCACACCACGCCTTCATCTGAGTTTTAGAGTTTATTTTCAATTCTGCCAGCTGCCTTTTTATCCACATCCCTTCACAAGGCCCTATACTCAGCTTTTGCACTACTTCTGTCCACCATAGGTTGTTTCTTGCTTCTCTAAGTAACCAAATTACCCTAGACAAAAGTACAGTAGCCTGTAGTTGACCTTTTATCAGTAATTGATCCAGCCCAATATGCTTATGTGAATACTTCAATATTTTTAGGTCCCCCTTTCTTGAAAAATAAACCCTTCCCAGGTGTCATCTTTAAATATTTAAAAATTATGAAAACTGCACCCATATGTTTTTCTTGTGGATTGCTGATGAATTAACTCACTACACTAACAGAAAAACCGATGTCAGGTTGTGTATGTAAGAGATTAAATCAGCTTACCTACCAGCTTTTGATATCTTCTCTTATCAACTAGTGTTCCCTCCTTTTTTAGACTTAGTTTGTAATTGGACTCCATTGGAGTTTCAGTTGGTTTGGCTCCCATAATACCTGTTTCCTTGAGCAAATCAAATGTATATTTCCTTTGAGAAACTGATATTCCCTTGTTGGGCCTTGCAACTTTCATGCTCAGGAAATATCTTAAGTTTCCTAGATCCTTCACTTCAAACTCAACAGCTAAAGCCTTTTTTAGTGCATGAATACCCTTATGATCATCACCGGTAATGACAATGTCATCAACATATACTATAAGAATAGCAAGTTTTCCATTGTCTGAATGTCTTACAAAAAGTGTGTGATCAGTTTGACACTGATAATAACTAAGCTTCTTAACCACTTTTGTAAACCTATCAAACCAAGATCTAGGCGACTGTTTAAGGCCATATAGGGATTTCTTGAGTTTGCATACCTTAGAAGGATGATTAGCATTTCTCAAACCTGGTGGCATCTCCATGTAAACTTCTTCTAGGTCCCCATTTAAAAAAGCGTTCTTTACATCTAATTGATGTAATGGCCAGTCTAGATTTGTTGCTAGAGATAACAAAATCTTGATGGTGTTGAACTTTGCAATTGGTGCGAAGGTTTCTTGGTAATCAATTCCTTGCGTTTGTTTAAATCCTCTTGCTACAAGCCTAGCTTTGTACCTGCTAATGCTACCATCAGAATTGTTCTTGATGGTAAAGACCCATCTACAGCCTACTATGGACTTCCCTTGTGGCAAATCAGTTATTACCCATGTTTGGTTCTTCTTTAGTGCCTTTAACTCTTCACTTATAGCCTTTCTCCACCTCGGATCCTTCACTGCTTCTTGGAAATTCTCAAGTAATTTTTTAGCATTCAATTGAGGCACAAAGGTTTGAAACTGAGGAGAAAGATTTGCATAAGAAACAAACTTATTGATAGGATGTTTAGTACACAACCTGACTCCCTTCCTTAATGTTATTGGCCAACATAACTCCTCAGTATTTGAAGTTGTGTTGGATTCATTACTTTGCTCAGAGATCATGATGGTTTGTTTTGGTTGTATCTCATCACTTATCTGCTGATTTCTCCTACTTCTCATGTACACCCTTGGAGCTTCAATTATAGGTCTATCCACCCTAGTCTCTTCATTCTCATCAGTTACAAGTTCAGTGGAATTCTGATCATTTTCTGGATTCAAAACTTGATTATCAGTGGATTCTATGCTAGGTACAGATTGGGGTTCATTATCAGTGGATTTTGAGCTAGGTACAGATTGGGGTTCAGGTCTGGGTATTTCAGAAAGAAGGTCAAGTTCAGGTTTGGGCATTTCAGACGCATCAAGGGATGGTACCAGTTTTGGATTGGCGCTCAAAATAAGCCATTCTTGTCCACTGTTCTCCCCTTGAATAGTTTTGGGTAATATGGTTTATCTTAAAAAAAGGTTACACCATAGTGATAAAATACTTATTGAGGATGAGAGAGTAGCACTTATAGCCCTTTTTGTTAGAAGAGTAGCCCAAGAAAATGCATTTGTGCTCTTGCCTCTAATTTGCTACCTTTATAATTATGCACAAAGGCAATACACCTAAACATCTTTGGAGGTAGAGTAAGAGCGAAAGAAATGTAAAAGTAAGTTTTTAACAATTTTTTCAGAGGCGTACTAAATCCCAAAACTTTAGAGAGCATACGATTTATTAAATAGGCAGATGTGAGAATGGCCTCTCCCCAAAACGACTAGGTACATTAGAAGTGAGTAAAAGGGATCTAGCAACTTCAAGTAGATGTCTATTTTTGCATTCAGAAACACCATTTTGTTGTGGTGTATTATACCATTATCATTTAAAAATTGCTCAAAAGCATGACTGAGGTATTTCTTTGCATTATCACTTTTGAAAATTTGAACAGTTGTATGAAACTACTTTTTAATAGGAGAACAATTTTTTTTGAAAATCTAGAAAACCTCAAGTTTATCTTTCATGAGATATACCTAAGTAAGTCTTGTGTAGTCATCAATAAAAGTCTCAAACCCATCGGGCACTGTTTTGAGTTTTCACTTTTGATGGCCCCTAAATATCACTATAGAGTAAGGAAAAAGGTTTTGATGGTACATGTGGTCGGGGCAACTAAGAGATGCAGGTATGTTTAGAGAGCTGACAAAATTCACATTGAAAATTTTTGTTGAAGAAAGTTGGATATAACTTTTTCATATAATCTAAACTAGGGTGGCCTAACCTATAGTGCCATAGAGCAATTTCATTATTTGTAGGCAGCATAACATTTGCTTTATTCATCTGAGAACTTCCAATGTAATATAAACCATCAATCTCTCTAGCATTGCCAATCTTCTTCTCCGACTCTAAATCCTGGAATAAACAACCATCAGAATCAAATTTAGCACTATAGTTATGATCCTTGGTAAGCCTTTTGACAAATAATAAATTGCAGTCCAATTCAGGTACATAAAAAACATTTTAAAGAACAAGTTTATCACCAATAACAGCAGTACCAATTCCTTAGACCTTAATGAATTTACCATTGCCGACTGTTACCCTTCTATTACCTGGACAAGGCCTTATATCATCAATTAAAGTATCATCACCTGTCATATGGTCTGTACAACTAGAATCTACAATCCAATCCTTTTCATTAGAGGTTTTAATAGCCAAAGCAGTACCATCATTACCTGCGTGAGCCATATTACTAGTGGAGACAACCTTTTCAGTATGTAGGTCATATTTGCTGAGAATTTTTCTCAGCAACTCGAGCTCTTCCTTGCTCATTTGTGAATTTTCTTCATTGTCTTCTCACTTCTAGCAGTTACATAACTCTTGTTTTCTGACTTGAATTTCTGTTTCTGATTTGGAGGCTTGCCATGTATCTTTTAGTAGTTTTCTCTAGTGTGCCTACTCTTTTGATAGTGTTCACACTAGCCCTTATCCTACTTCTTCCTTGAATCTTGTCCATTTGCACCTTTAATAGCCATGGCAAATGATTTTGAACTGGTTTGACCGCTAGGTGTCCCTTGAACAAGTTGTTTTCTGCTTTCTTCACACTTGACAAGGTTCACCACCTCTTGAATTGTAGGTAGTGGTTTAGTAGTCATTATTCTACCACGAACTTCTTCATATGCTAGGTTCAGGTCGAGAAGAAAGTCATAGACCCTCTCTCGTTCAACAATTTTTCTGTAGCACATCAAGCTTTTAGTGCACGTCCATTGGTGAGGATCATATAGATCTAATTGTTGCCACAATTTCACAAGAGTTGTGTAATATTGGGTCACGGTCTTGTCACCTTGTTTAGGAGAACACCTTTTATCTGAAACATAGCCGCAGTGTTCTCAATGGTGGCATAGGTTTGCTTTGCAGTCTCCCAGATCTTCTTGGCAGTTGTAGCTAACACGAATTGCTCACTGATCTCAACAGTCATTGAGCCAACTAACCAACCCAGGACTTGATTATTTTCAGCTACCCATGCCTTATACTTTGGATCTGTCATGTCTGGTTGTTAAGCGTTTCTGAGAAGATATTTCTCCTTTCCTCTCCCTCTTATGAACATAAGCATGTTGTGTGACCACTGCAAGTAATTATTGCTGTTCAGCCTGTGATTAATAATCATAGGAGTGGTTTCCATGCTGTTTTGGGGAAGGTTAGGGTTAGAGGCGCTGTTTGGTGTGTTCAGCGATGGGTTCGATCCTTGGTGGGCCATGCCAGATGAATCAAAGTTCAATGAGTTCTCTGATTCAATATGCATAGCCCTCATCAACCCAAAAGAAATCATCCCCTGCGCTTGTTCAATTGCTCTGATACCATGAACAATTTGGGAATGAATTTCGATGATAATTCACTGAATAAACATAGGGTACAAATAGGGATGATGAGCAACAATGATCTGCCATTCAATCCCAATAATATTGCTGAGAATCAGGGAAAATAAAGGGAAAACAGAATACAAAATAAAATCCCTAAAAATCTGTAACTAAATAAGGAAACAAACAAAGTCAAAAAATTGATAAACAGAAAAGGAAATATTATTGGAATATTAATGTATAATATTCCTCCAACAGAATGTGATAGGTGGGCTTCGAAATCAGCACTGTAAACCAATATATCATCAAAGAAAACAAACACAAACTTCCTTGAATAGGGTTTGAAAATATTGTTCATTAGGAATTAAAAAGTGCAAGGAGCGTTCGTCAATCTGAATAAAATCACCAAGAATTTGTAGTGACCTTTGTGTGTTCGAAAAGTTGTCTTTTCTTCATCTCCCGCTTTGATCCAGATTTGATGATATCTGGATTTCACGTCCAACTTAGAAAAAATAGTGGCTCCTCCTAGTTCATCCAACAACTCATCAATAAAAGGAATAGGAAATTTGTTTGTAATAGTGGCCTTGTTCAAAGCTCTATAATCAACACAAAATTTTCAACTCCTCTCTTTTTTTATCATTAATAAAACGAAGCTGGAGTAAGGACTACAACTTGGACGAATAATTCCAACTATGAGCATCTCCTTCACCATTTTTTTGATTTTTGCTTTTTAGGAGTGGGCATACCAATAAGGTTTAACATTTGGTACAACTGCTCCTTCTTTAATTAAAATAGCATGGTCCCTTGAACGACAAGGGGCAGACCCTTAGGTGACTCACAAATGCCTTCAAACTCCCTTAATAATGCCTGGATTTCTGGAGCTCCCTGTTGCTATTCCTCTTGTATAGTTAACTCATAATGCTCCACCCAGAACCCTTGTCCCTCCTCCTGCAAGCTTTTAAACAATGAATTGAAGGACACCTTGGATGTAGTTAAGGATGGATCTCTTCTTAGACAAACCACATTGTCTATTCACCTTGTACTTCATGGTAAGATGCTTCTAATTTACCCTTGCCTCTCCAAGAGACTAACCATTCCACCCCCAAGACAACTTCACCTCCACTTAGGTCAAACGAATAAAAATCTTGCTGAACTTTTACTCCCTGGAATTCCAGTTCTAGTTGCTTGCATATACCTTGTCCAAATATCTTGTGTCCATCGCCTATGTTAATAACATATTTATTTGTTCCTTCTATAGGTAATTTGAGGTGCTCCACTAGTTCTGAAGCTATGAAATTATAAATGGCTTTACTATCTATCAAGATCAGCACTGGTTCACCCCTTAAAGTCCTTAACAGCTTCATTGATTTTGGCTCACCTATTCCTACAATTGTATTCATGGATAGCTCCATAGTATGAATATTCTTGTCTATCTCATCCTTTCCTGCTAGTTCTGCTATCTCTTCCCCCATTTCTTCTTCTTCAGGCACTAAGATTAATAGTTGCAGTGCCTTACCCTTGTATTGATGGTTGGGACTATACTTCTCTTCACATTTAAAACATAGGCCCTATTCTCTCCTCCTGATGAGTTTAGCTTCAGTGAGCCTTTTAGAAGTCACACTTCCAAGTTATTGGGATGTTAACACTTGATCCACTACTAGCCTTAGATTCCACACCTCCTTTGCTACCAGGACTATAGGTTCTCAAAGTTGATAATGTGCTCTTTTGATGCTCCAGGGAGTTTCGTATTTTAGGAAGTACTACCTTGTTTCCCTGCCACCTAGACTCTCTTGAAGTTCTTACCACCTTAGACATAATTTTCTTCTCCCTGGCTTGTTAAACCACCAAATTTCTCTCCTCCACTTGAAAAGCTAGATTCATTAGTTGTTTTAAGGAGGTTGGTTGCATTATTCGAACTTCTGCCCTTATTTCCTCTTTAAAGCCATTCTTAAATGCTCCCATAAGCACCTCCTCAAGAGCTTCTATCATTGTAGCGAACAGTAGTTCAAAGTCTTCTATGTAATTAGTGACAATTCCCTCTTGCCTCAAAGCCATGATATTTTGTACCCATTGCCTCGTTACCTTTTGTGGAATCGTGCCAACACTTCTTAAATTCAATCCAACTTTTCATTGTACTCATGTTTTTCTAGCCATTGAAGCTAGTTGAGTGCCTTTCCTTCCATATAGACAGCAATGGCCTCAAGTTTTTCCTCATCTCTCACTCCATTGGTGGAAAAATAGTGTTCCACTTTGAATAACCAACCAACCGCATCGTCTCCTAAGGACAAAGGCATCTCCAATCTCTTGAAACATGACAAATCCTTCTCTTATGCTGTCACCTCCCCTATACCCCTTCTAGCTTCCTATTGCGCTGCAGGTTGTTCTATTGCGACCCTCCTCTCTCTTCCCTGGCTCTATGTCGCACTCTTACTCTCATTAAACTTGTCTCTCAGATCCTTCAATACATCCATCACATTCGTCAGTTGATTGCGCACCTCATCCAAGCTTATCTCCATCGCATCAACTTTCTGCTCCATTTTGGTGTTGACCATCCCCTTTGGAAAGAACGGCTCTGATATCAAATTGTTGGAATCTCTATGAAAATGCGATATTATTGAATGTAACTCTAGCTTTCCTCCCAGAAAGTGACGATGGGAGGATTACAACTCAAGGAAAAGGAGAATTCTACTGTTACTATGATGAAACGAAACGCCACCTACATTCGAAAGGTCGGTTTTCTGCCAAAAAAATTCTCAATTCTTTCTTACCTCCCCCCACACACCCATTACGGCCCTAAATTCCTACACTCCATGCACTAATCGCACACCTCCCCCCTTCTCTCTCTCTCTCCAACTCAGTTATTTTTGTCGTCATCACCAAGGACCACTTTTTCATTTTTCTCTGTTATCCTCTTTTTTTTTTCTGCTATATGTTTTCATCAGCTACGACCCATTAAGATTGGGCCCAAAAGGGTAAGTAAATTTATGGACAAGGAACTACAAAGAAACCCAAGAAAATGACCTTACATTAATTAGTCATAAAAGTTCAAATAGAGTATAAATACCTTACTTTAGCAAATTTAAAAAGCCAATGATGTAGAAATACCCCTAAATTACTTCCAATTGATGATTATCTGCAACTCAAGTTGAATGGAGTGAAAAACAAGAGGAAAACCACTGAAAAATGACATATGGAATGTCTGGGGCATGCAGGAGTGTGAGGCACATGAAGCCTGCTAGCAGGGAACTTATTTGGCATGTGACAGCACGTGGCAACTCCTTTGGTAACAGAATTTCAGGGATAGGCTGAGCTTGATGGTGTGGTTCTAATGTTGGGGTTAGTTAGTCGATCATATGGCTGGAAATGTGAGTTTTGGTACAGATAAAAGCAAGGATAATTTCTGGCGAAATTCTACCAAGTTTTTGGTGATAGAAATGTGACTAGAATAATGGAAACTAGGCTTTGATACCTAAATTGATGCAGAACCGTGACAAAAAGATGGGAGAGGAAGAAGGAAGTGGGAGGAAAAGAGAGAAAATGAGAGAAGTTGTAAGGGAAGACAGCGAAGTTGGGAGAGAAATTTCAAAGAGTACAACTAACAATAATTAAAATGAGTCTAAAGTCTACAACTTACACTACCATTGGGTTATTTATAGGGAGCCCAAAATATAAAAAGAGAAATTAAAAGTCAGAAAATAAGAAAATAAATAAAAAGAAATAAAGTCAAAATATACAAAAGGTTAAAATATCTTTAAACTATAGTCTTCTATGTGTAGAGTAGGTTTTCCATTTCCCATCACACACCTAATAATGGTTACTTTGAGGAGAAATGGGTTTGTCCACCTGATCTTCAAGCTTTCTTGGCTATCAAGTTTATGGGTTTTGAGAGACAATATGAGCATGAAGTTCTTAAGCAGTGTGCAGTTCTTTCTGGTTTATGATAAATTTGGTTAGAATGGAATGCAAGAGTTTTTAATTAGATATTTCTTCTACTGCATTTTTGGTAGAGGATTATTTGTTTGTCTTTTGTGGGTTTCAATAAATGCTGTGCTTTAATATAACTCATTTTTCATAATCAGTCCCAAGCCCGTAAAAAAGAAGAGGGTTGTGTTAAATAGTAGACAGCCAACGTAAAATTTGTCGAATCTTTATGATATGAATCAAAGATATAGTAAAGTTAATGCTAGGTCAATGTGCTGTATAGCTCGAGCACATTGTCAAATGAGCAAAAGCCGTTGCATCGATACCTGGGTGTAGTGAAAAATAAGCAAGGGTTCCCACATTTTTGTGAACAAATGTGGGTAAACACTTTAGGTTTTAAGCTTTTGTACACTGGTAAGACTAAATTTAGAAATGAGGTAGGTATAATTGTGGGTAAGTATTAAAAAAATATTGTGATAGATGTAAAAATATTAAGAGACAGAGTTATAGCGTTAAAATTTATAATAGAAAGAAAAACTTTTAATATTATTAGTGTTTATGCACCACAGATAGGGTTAAAAGAGCATTATAAGATAAAGTTTTGTAAGGACTTAGAAGGTCTAGTTTAGAGAATACTTTTTGGGGAAAAGATTCTCATAGGAGGGGATCTTAATGGTCATATGAAGAGTGTGTCTACAGGTTACGAGGGTTTGCATGGGGGATATAATTTAGGAGGAACAAATGCAAAGGATAAAACTATTCTAGACTTTTTATTAGCGTTTGATTTTATTATAGTTAACACTTGTTTTAAGAAGTGTGAAGAGCATCTAATTACGTACAAAAGAGGAAGAACATGCTCTCAAATTGATTTCTTTCTAAAAGGAAAGTGGACAGAAAGCTTTGTATAGATTGCAAAGTTATACATAGAAGGAGCTTGACTACACAACATACTGTCTTAGTGATGAATGTTCGAATTAAAAAAGGAGTAAAAAGAAAAGGTCAAGAGAGGGTGTCAAGAATAAAGTGGTGGCAATTAAAAGGTGATAAAGAAAAGAGTTTGCAAAAAAAAATTTTGAAGGAAGGATCATGGGAGGCACAAGAAAGTGCTAATGATACGTGAGATAAGATGGCTAAAGAGATTAGGAAGATTGCAAAAGAGATACTTGGAGAATCAAAAGGTTTTGGACCTAGAGATAAAGAATTTTGGCGGTGGGATGCAAGCGTACAAAATAAGGTTAAAGTTAAAAAAGAATGTTATAAAACATGGTTTTTGTGTAAAAGTGAGGAAAATTGAAAAAAAATAAAGTAGCTAAAAACGACACTAAGAAGGCGGTAAGTGAAGCAAGAGCTATGATATTTAATTGGTTATATCAATCCTTAGGTATTAAAGATGGGAAAGTATTTATAAGCTTGCTAAAAGTAGAGAGAAAGACAAGAGATGTGGATCAAGTGAAATGCATTGAAGATGAAGGGAGAGTCCTAATCACAGAATAGGATATTAACAAAAGGTGAAAGTGTTATTTTTATAAGTTATTTAATGAAGGATGCGAGATCTTATGGCATTCAGATAGGCTAGACACCGCAGAAAAAGATCAAAATTATACTTTTTATCGTAGGATCTGAGAGTCAGAGATAAAAGAAGCTTTCAAGAGGATGGAGAATGGTAGAGCAATTGGACTAGATAATATATTTATTGAGGTGTGGAAGGGTTTAGGAGAGAAAGGTATAAGCTAGCTTACAAAATTACTTAATAAGATTATGAGATTCAAGAAAATATCGAACAAGTGGAGGAGAAGTATTTTAATTCCTATTTATAAAAATAAGGGAGACATACAAAACTGTGCAAATTATAGAGAAATTAAACTTATGAGCCACACTCTGAAGTTATGGGAGAAGGTTATTGAACGGAGATTAAGGCAAGAAACTCAAGTTATAGAGAATCAATTTGGTTTTATGCCTAATAGGTCGATTATAGAAGTGATATATTTGTTATGAAGATTGATGGAGAAATATCGAACAAATAAAAAAGACTTACATATGATGTTCATTGATTTAGAGAAAACATATGTTAGGGTGCCAAGAGATGTTTTGTGAAAGGGTTTGGAGGAAAAATGAGTCTGTATTACTTATGTTCGAGCAATTCAAAATATGTATGATAGGGTTACAACTAGTGTGAAAACACAACGGAGGCCCACCAAAGATTTCTCAATGACTATTGTCCTACATCAAGGGTCAACGTTGAGCCCCTATATTTTAACTTTAACCTTGGATATGCTTACTAAACATATCCAAGAGCCAATGCCATAGTACATGCTCTTTGCAGATGATATAGTCTTAGTTGGGGAGTCGAGAGAGGGAATAAATGAGAAGTTAGAGATGTAAAGACTAGTTTTGGAAACACATGGATTTCGTTTAAGTAGAAGTAAAATGGAATATATGGGATGTAAGTTTAGCAAGAGGCGTACTAATTCTAACATAAAAGTAAAAATCGAAGAACACATCATACCACAAGTCACTCGATCTAAGTATCTTGGGCCCATCATACAACAGGATGGGGAAATAGAGGAAGATGTAAACCATATGATTCAAGCGGGTGGATGAAATGAAGAAATGTTTCGAGTGTTATTACAGATAGAAGAGTATTGCTCAAACTTAAGGATAAATTTTACCGCACAGTTATAAGACTGGCAATATTGTATGGGATTGAGTGTTGGGCATTAAAAAGTCAACAGGAGAATAAGGTCAATATTGCAGACATGAGAATGTTGTGTTGGATGAGTGGATATATCAAACAAGATAGAATTAGAAATGAATATATTAGAGAGAAAGTTAGGGTCACACCTATTGTGGAAAAGATGGTAGAATCGCGTATCAAATGGTTTGGACATGTGTGGAGAAGACCTATACAAGCTCCAGTTAGAATGGTAGATCAGATGGAGAGTAGTCCAATAATTAAAGGTAGAGGGAGACTACAAAAAACTATAAGAAAAATTATTAAAAAGATTTAGACTTAAATGATTTAACTAAAGAAATGATTTATGATAGAACTTTATAGCGTCGTTTGATCCATGTGGTTGATTTCACTTAGTGGGAAAAGGCCTATTGTTATTGGTGTTGTTGTTTCTCTTGTAGATCTTCAAAGGGATTGGAAGGCTCTCTTGAGATAGAGAGTCTGAGTTGTTTTTTTTTTGTTTTCCTCTCGCTTTTCTTATGTTTAAGGACTTCTTGTCCTCTATCTCTGTATCTTGTATCTTCTCCTGATCAATAAATTCTTTTTTCATTTAAAAAAAAATTAACACACATACCCATGCAAAGAATCGCATAACTTGTGCTGAAATTTGATTTATTTAAAAGGAGTGGGGGAGGCAAGGATCAGATCTATAGATTTTACTTGAGTTAGATCTTTCTGTTGTTATATAATATGGCTAGATCAGTATGATTTTTATTAGGTTTTATTATATGGCATGAGAATTAACATTTTATATTTTCAACCTTTAAAGTCAAGTCCATGATATTGTTGTGTGCTATATGATGAGTAAAGAGTCTTCAAATTAATTGAGGATTGTATACAATTCAGACCTCGAAAAAGTAGCCTGTCATTTCCTGCCGAAGATGATGATGACATCCAAGAGGAAGCAGATGAGGTGGTTCCTGATGGTGTTGAAGAGGTGGAACTTGCAAAAGTCTACCTTGAACAGAAAGAGAGGGAACAGAAGTTGATTCTCGATGATATTAGAAAATTGTCTCTCTGGTGTGATACCTCCGGAGATTTATATCCAGAAAAGGAAGGTGACTTGTGGATGATAACCAGTGGAAGGCCCCTTCTGGTAAGAAATGAATTGTATTGACAATCTTTACTTCTAAAAATAATTAAATAAATAATCTTTAATGGTTGTGACTGGATAATTTGTGACTCCTATTTTATATTCCTTGTAAATTGAATATTCTGCTCTTTATGTTAACTGAAAAGAATTCACGTCTAGTACATTGCATGATGTTATTTTTGTGGTCGTGGCACTTAAATGTTCATATCAGTTTGATAGACTCACAAGCAGTGAAGAGTCAATTAGTGGTCAAAGGAGTTTTTCTCTTGATAAAAGAAATTATATTAGATAGAAAGAAGCAGTACATATGGGGAGGATAATTTAGCCTCCTTATATAAAACACCAAGCAAGCAACAAACATTGATAAAAAATATCTATGCAGTATAAAATACCCAAACTCTTATTTTCTACAGTATGAAGTAGAAAGGGTACTTTGTTGGATGTGGAAAAACCTAAGGTTTCTACATTTTTGTCGCTTGAATGTTAATGTTAGGTAGATAGCATTAGTTACTTCAGCTCAGGTAATGTACTGATTGATCACAACGTGGATCACTTATGCATGAGTCAACAAGAATGAAATGCATGAATTTAATGATAGTGATGACTTCTAATATGACACACTTATATGCCATTTCTGATTGGTTATCCATACTGTGTACATACTGGTGTATTGTGTGCCTGGTCCATGTTGGGTATTATTGGCATTGTTTGTGCTAAATTCAAGGTTTGCAATAATTGTATTTTGTTAGTTGTGACTTTTGGTATGATTATGCACTGTGCATTACTTTAAAAATACTACTCATCAATATACTTTGTCATGCCTATATTTTAGAACTTTAGAAAACTGGCATTTCTGCATATTTTATTGTTTTGAATATGATACATCTACTTTTATCAGTGCTACGTAGCTTCTAGTTCTCTTTCTGGGCTCTGTTTTTCTTCTCATCAGAGGTTGCCTCTTGTTTCACATTCAGTATGCTTTCTGTTGTTTTTAGAATGGCTCACAGTTATAGGTCCATATTGTATGCTTTGGGCTGAAATTATATTCTTGTGCATCTATCTGGATATTTGCCCTGGGGTTCTATACTTGTTCCAGCACTTGAACTGGTACTCTTTGGCAATTATTTGTGGTGGTATTTAGTTATATACTCTGTCATTTAATGCTCATCAATGCCACTGACTGTGTGGGCAACATCCTGTGAAAAATTATGGTTCTAATCAATAGTGACTTTGCTACCATCTTCTTTGGTTTGGGGTTTTGCCCTTTTTTTTTAGGATTGGGGGAAGGATTTTGTGTCTCTCATTGGCTTTGCCTTTTGTGGGATCTTAAATTTTTCTGAAGTATATTCTCTCTATGATTTTACCTTCGTCAGCAAACATGCATTGAGATATATAGACTCTCTATTTATATCTATGTGCATATTTCAGTAGATGACAAATGTGCATGAGTAATCAACAGTAGTCTAACAATGCCAGGTTCAAGGACTGAAGAGAGAACTTGTTAGTGCACAAAAGTCTAGGAAGGCGGCATCTGCATCATTAAGGATGGCTCTACAGAAAGCTGCACAGCTACGGCTTATGGAGGAGAAGAACAAAAGTCCTTCCTATGCCATGCGCATATCTTTGCAAATTAACAAAGTTGTTTGGAACATGCTTGTTGATGGCAAATCCTTTGCTGAAGCTGAAATTAATGACATGGTAAGAACCTAATATCGTAGGAATTCAAAGATCAATATGATCTGATTCTATTATTATTCAAATCTGAATAGAGGTATAATATATAGAGAAGGGTGGACAACGTAACATCCTCTAGGAAAGGGGGGGAAAAAGAGAAATAAAACATAATAAAAGTCTTAATTAAGGTCTGCTTACAATTACATAAAAGCAAATAAGATGTTGATCCTCCCAACAAAATAAAAAAACAAATAAAGGGATTAACCTCAAAATAAGGAAACAAATGAAAGTGTTAAAGCCTGAAAATAATCACATGTGATTTGCAACAAATATATTACAAACTAAATCTATCTTCCCTCTGTTTTCCCTTCCGGAAGTCTGTGAGTCCACTTAAAATTGTCTTCTTGCTGAGTATGAATTTTTGTCATGATATCGACTCTCCCAAAACCTACTCTGTCTTACTGCGTTAGATGGCTTTCCTACTCTCTGTTTTTTTCTCCCTTTTTGTGTTCCTCTTTTTCTCTTGTTGTATAACTCCTGATGAATCCATCTTTAAAAAGTGAAAAATATTCAATCTGATCTTTGTTTCCTTACAGCTACTGGGGGTAGAAATGTCTTTTTGGCATTTACTTGGCATCCAACCAATGGGTTTCTTAAGGGCATGTCATTATGGATAGAGTTTAGCATTCTTGTTTCAATGCTTTCCATATATCTTTGCTCTTATTTTTTACTTGACTTTAAGGGGTATTACATTGTCCTTTGCTTCTGTATACACAGTTCTACTTCCAGCTGAACTTTTTTTTTCCTGGGGTAAAGAGACTGACATTCTGTCTGTTCCAGCCAAAAACGCCAGAATTCAGGAAACAGGTTACTTCCATGGAGCCCTACATTGCTTCCTCCAGCCAAAATCCCTAAGAAATTAATGGTGAATTAGAAGATGTCATACCCAAAAAAACAAAGAAAAAAGAATGCCATAAAATAGCGCAGAGGCATGTTTCAAGGTGAAAGGATTTACATACTGGGTTGGGGACAAACTTGGGATTAACACCCTTTGGAGTTGGCTAACTCGTTCAACATTCCTGATGTCTTTGATTTCAACACAATCAATGAATTTTTGAATTTCAGAACTTGTACCGATCCTTGAAGACAAGAATCATTTTAGAAAGAGGGGGGGGGGGGGGGGGAGGAGTATTGCTACGTGGGATTAGTTGGATTAGGTAGGGTTATTTAGTTGTTAGTAGAAGTTGTTATTTCTGTTAGATGACTTGCATTCCTAGTAGCCTATAAATAAGGGATGAGGCAGATATATTTGGGGTGAATGAATGAATTGAATTGTGTTTCTGTTTTCTCTGTACTACATTCTTTAGAGAAAAGAGCAAGGCATGTTGACTCTGCATAAGAGAATCCCAGCTAGGGACTCTTGATCATCTATGGGAACCTATTTTAATTAAGGAATTGCGTATTATAACTGATCTTGTAGTGGAGTTGTTACAGTTGTATATTCTCATTCATATATCCTGCTTCACTCATTTTAAACTGGATTGTGTTTTGATTTTCATTGTTGGTAGCATTTAGTCTTGAAAATTTTCTAATTGATTTGTTCTATATTTCAATTTGCAAGAGTATACTAATTTATTGTCATTCTATTAACCTCTTAGATCTATGACTTTGACCGAGATTACAAGGATGTTGGTGTTGCTCAATTTACAACAAAATATTTTGTCGTCAGAAACTGCCTACTTAATGCCAAGTCTGATATGCTTTTATCAGCATGGAATCCTCCACGTGAATGGGGAAAGTATGCAATCTATCCTGGAATATTTTCTTTTTTTGCCCTCTGATTTTATCGGTGCGTCCATTTTAACTTTCTAATAGTTGTTTCATGCATTGCCTTAGTTGTCAAGATTTAGCCTTCATTCTGTTAGCATTAAGAAAATAGGGAGATGAAAAAGCTGGGGAGAAATGTGGGGGAGAAACAGAAAATATACTATTGAAAGAGTTGAGAATTGTGCGCACAACCCTTTGCCTTTGCTATAGGGTCCATTGGGAATGCTATGGTTTCTGAAAAGCTGTTGTGTTATAAATATCGCTTTTAAGGGAACATTGATTATTTAATTTATGAAGAATGGGACGGCAGGGATTATACTCCTAACCATTTGATCATGAAGGTTCCAATACTATGTCAAGGTATTCTGCACATGTTTGTTTCAAAGGAGTTCCCTGATACTGATATGCATAGAGGTTAGATGGCTTTGTGTATATTGTTATGCCACTTTGGCTCTTTTCTCTTTTAAAAGGATTCCTTGTACCCCAGCTCTACTTTCTTTCTCTTCTTGTATAATAGTTTCTTCTTTTATCAAAAAAGGGAAAAGTCAAATCCTTGATGATTGATGCATGTATGTCTTTGGAGTGGAGTTACATTAGGATGGATCTTTGTTGATGTTTTAGTCTATTACCATTCTGGAAATATTTCTGTAGATTTTGCAAGGTATATTAAATCCTGCTGTTTTCTGTGCTATCCTGATATTGCATGCTTCCTTTTTTGTTCTGTTCTGTTCAGAAATACCATGCTTCGAGTAGATGCGAAACAAGGAGCTCCTAGAGATGGAAATTTTCCCCTTGAACTTTTCCAGGTAATGTTTCCACTAAGATTATTTTGGAATCCAATACAAAACCTAGAAAGTAAAATTTGTTATTATTGGTTAAATGTTTGCTTAGAACATGAATACTGACGTTCCCCCCCCCCCCTTTCTCTCCCTTTCCCTTCCTTTGATATGGACTAACTTTACAGGTAGAAATTTATCCCCTTAAGATCCATTTGACTGAGACAATGTACAGAATGATGTGGGAGTATTTCTTCCCAGAAGAAGAACAAGATTCACAACGCCGACAGGTTAGTGAAGAATTTCAAATTACAACTTGGTCTTAACAACCAAAGCTAAAATTTACAGTTTTTTGCAGGTTATAATTATGGTTATTTATGCTCGTATAGGAAGTTGTAATTTGTGTTATTTATACAGGAGGTTTGGAAGGTTTCAACAACTGCTGGTGCAAGGCGGGTAAAGAAAGGTTCATCAGTCCATGAAGCTTCTGCTTCAAGCAGTCACTTAGTAAAAGAGTCTGAAGCATCATCCAAATCTGGCATCTCTGCAATGCTATTTCCTGTTACCAGTCAGCCTTCTCTCCATGTTGATTCAGCCCAAGTGAGTCCCTTATGAATTTTTTATTGCATGGTTCTCAAGTTAGAGTATCAGTAAAATCAGGGATGCTAATCTTGGGCTGTGTTGGAAGGATAGCTAGGGGAATGTATGACATTTGTTTTCTTCTATTTGCAGGCATCTAAATCACAAAATGTTAGAGCAAACCCAGGTAGTGGTTCGATCCCCGAGTTGAGAAGGACGTCTTCTTTTGACAGGACATGGGAAGAGACTGTAGCAGAATCTGTAGCTAATGAACTTGTCTTACAAAGCTTCTCTTCGTCAAAAAATGGCCCATTTGGTTCTATTGAGCAACAAGATGAAGCCTCTAAGAATAAATCAAAAGATTCCAAAGTTATCAAAGGTGGTCGCTCATCTCATGAAGAGAAAAAGTTAGCTAAGTCACATGAAGAGAAAAGATCTAGGCCACGAAAGATGATGGAGTTTCACAACATCAAAATTAGCCAGGTTGGTAGTTTTGGTGAAGCTGTTATCTGCCATCACTTATGTGGCAATAATTCAGAATTCAGCTAAATGCAGTGTATTATTCTCTTTTAGGTTGAGTTATTGGTTACATATGAAGGGTCAAGGTTTGTTGTGAATGATCTGAAATTACTAATGGATCAATTTCACCGAGTTGAGTTTACTGGGACTTGGCGAAGACTCTTCTCACGAGTTAAGAAGCACATCATCTGGGGAGTCCTGAAGTCAGTGACCGGAATGCAGGTGATGAATGACTTACAGTATCCTTTTCCCCCTTCATTTTCTTGTTAATGGTTATATCCCTTGTAGCATCCTTCAAACTCACATTTGCTATTTTTATCTACTACCACAAATTGATGAGGACGTTATGATAAAGATTTAATACTTTTCAAAACTGTGCACTTGAGTGAAACTACTGTGTTTGTGATTGCCTTCAAGAAGAGGCTATCACCAATCAAGAAAATTGTATTATTTCTCAAAATTATGGAGATCTATCTAGTGACAATCATTAGCCTTTTCTAATGAATTTTCTTCAATTTTTTTTTTGGGGGAAATCATATAGGGTAAGAAATTTAAAGACAAAACTCAGAGTCAGCCTACTGGAGCTGGTGTTCCTGAAATTGACCTCAATTTTAGTGATAATGAAGGCCAGGTCGGAAAATCTGACCAGTACCCACCATCTTGGCCTAAGCGTCCAAGCGATGGAGCAGGTGATGGATTTGTAACATCCATTAGAGGACTATTTAATACCCAACGCCGCAAGGCGAAAGCATTTGTTCTGCGGACTATGAGGGGTGAAGCAGAGAATGATTTTCAAGGTGATTGGAGTGAAAGTGATGTAGAGTTCTCTCCTTTTGCTAGGCAGCTCACAATTACCAAAGCTAAAAGGCTTATTAAGCGGCACACTAAAAAGTTCCGCTCTAGAGGACAGAAAGGTATGTGCAAGCGTCCCTTCCATTCTTCTGATTTATTACTACTTCGTTTTCATTGTGATTAATGGATAAAGTGATTGCAAGTGAATGGAACTTCAGGGTAGTAAATATATTTTTGGAGATCATATCTAGATTGTATAAACAACATTTGTACATTCCGCCTCAGGGTAATTGTTTGCCAGGTTTTGTGTACTAATCCAACTATTTTTGTTGTCTATTCTTCTGAAGTTCTTTTTGTGATGTTATTGTGTGTTTATTTTAGTTGTTAAATCTCCCAGACCAGAAAACTAGGATTATAGTGGGCTTTAAATTTGATCTTTTGAACAAACCCACATGATCCATGAGTATATCTGTGTGCTTATCTTTCCAGTTCCCAAAGGATTCTTGCTTTCAGACAACCCAAACCCGCTGAGATGTAGTGTATCGAATCTGTCTAACCTACTAGGCTATGTCCACTAGTCTTGAAAATTAACTATTCATAGCTGTGCCTTTGGTGATGTCTTGTCCAACGACATATTTCAAATTTTTTTACTTGTTGACCTTGCTATGATTTATACCTCTGCTAGTCAAATCTTTTCTTGTAGAGAATGTTAGCAAGTCATGTAACTTGATAACTTAAAGCCTGACCTTGAAATCTTTTGCAGGTTCGTCCTCCCAACAAAGAGAATCACTTCCATCATCTCCAAGAGAGACGACTCCATTTGATAGTGATTCTTCGAGCGGATCCTCGCCCTATGAAGATTTTCATGATTAGAAACATTCTATTTGAAGGAATTCTTCTCAGTAGAACATGAAGTACGTTAGGTCTGGTTCTTGAATGACTGTAGCGGAACAGCTAATCTCTCTGAATTGGGTAAGTGCGTCGGATGAAGATTCAAATTTCAAGGCATCTTGAGAAGAGGGACGAGGAAAGAGATGAACTGGGGACTCAAAGTTCGGACAATGCGTATGAACGGTAGGGATTGACAGTGATTCAATGTATATGTTCGCGCAACTTTGTGATGAAGAGCCTTGCATTCGTCTCAAAACATCTATCGAACGTTTTTAGTTGTATATTTCTGTAGCTTTAGGAAAATTTGCATTTTTGGGCTCTTCAATTTACTATAAAGTAGGACCCTAGGATTGACACGATTATGTATAGACATTTGATTATATTTCAAAAAAATAATAAATGCATTATTCTCTCTCTTTAAGAACATAAAATATTATATAAATTATTTACCAAAAAGATGTTAAAGTTCAAAAAAATACCTAGTAGTCATTTGATGACATGGATATTAGGAAACATTGGTATTTGTGTTTGGATTCAAAATGTCTACTAAAGCTATTATACATATTCACTGAGGGAGTGTTTGGTTCAATGGAGGGGAGGGGAGGAGAGGGATTTTAATGGAGGGGAAGGGAGGGTTTTAATGATATGTTGTTTGGTTGATTTGGAGGGGAGGGGAGGGGAGGGGTTTTAATGATATGTTGTTTGGTTGAGGAGGGGAGGAGAGGGGAGGGAAGGGATTAATGGACAATTATACCCTTAATTAATTTTTTTTTAACTTTTAAGATATTTTTATAAATTTTTTTTATTTTTTATTATAAAAAATAATTTTTTTATTTTTATTCAAAAATATTTTTTATTTTTATAAAAAATATTTTAAATCTTATTAAAAAAATAAGATTTATATGATATTTGAAGTAAAAATAATTTTAGGGGCAATTTTGTCAAACTTATCCAAAATGTTTCTCTCCCCTCCAAAAACCCCCACTTTTGGAGGGGAGGGTTTGGAGGGGAGGGGAGGGGAGGGGAGGCAATTTTTGCCTCCCCTCCCCTCTCCTCCCCTCCAATTTTTACATATCCAAACAAGGGGAAGGGCTCCCCTCCCCTCCCCTCCCCCCCAAACCCCTCCAACCAAACATTGCATAAACCTCGGAAGCAACGTTTGATTTGTGGCTGTTACGTTGGGTCAATTCAATTCACGTTCTCTTAATTGTCTCAATTTATGTATCATTGTTTCTAATTTAGAGACGTTGGGAGAAATGCGATCTAGCAGTTGATGATGGTCGGATGCAATGCAACTGATATTGGGAATGCAGAGTGATCTGGCCCTTTTTGGGAGTCAACCATCTAGATAGTGCATGGACTGTATATTCTCAAGTCGGAACCTGGTTGCTTACTTTGATTGTCATAGGATCCAAAAAGATTATTGTTGTTTGTCATGTTTGATGACTGCTTCGTGAGCACTTGTTGGACTTTGTACCAGAGTAGCATATTATGCTATAACAGCTTTATGATAGTTTTCCTTCCTGGGTAGCAAAATCTGCATGTTTATTTAGTAGATTTAGATGACGGGTCATATTTAGAATACCATTTGTGCTTTAGAGGGGAAGTTTAAAACGGAGGAAACAGTGAACATGATAGTTTCGTCTACACAACGCTAGGTTCTTTTACTCCCCGTTTCATTCGGCAGCTTAGTTCTTAAATTTTTCCCACTTCACTTCTCCAACTGATTTCTAAAATCATTTTCGCATTTTGTTTCTTTATTCATTTCATACTAGTTATGCCATTATCTTGTACGACTCTCTCTTTTCCTCGATTTATATCTAATTTCCAGTGAGTTAACTAAAGCAATCAGTTGGTACAGCATACAAGAGATACAAAAGAAGTGAGAAACAAGCGAAGAGTGGAAACAATGGTACCGGTGTGGAAGTATTGCGCTCCTGGTCGATTAACGAACAAGGCGAATCTCTGAGTATTAAGCAAATAACACAAACCAGAGCCAAGATTGCAACGAACTGATTTTATTTGTAACTGCAGATTACTGCACCAAGGGACCGAAAAGAATTGTACCGTGTAAACCTAGATTCGTTTTCCTTGAGCCTGCATGGCTGGTGGACCAAAATCTTCTGCATTTAGAAGATGGTGCATTTAGGAGAGAGATAGAGAGAGATGGGTGGGGCCCACTCTCCCTTTCTATCCGGCCCCAAGTCTCCTTTTCTATCTCTCCTAAATGCATCGTAAATTTAATGCAGCGGATGTTTTTTTCCCATGGTGGCTGGTTTTGTTGTCTTTGCATTGTCAGTAGCAGCCAACTCTGAGAAACCCTACATGCGCAATTTTACATAGGGTTGTAGTAACACTTCCATTCGAAGTAGATATTTCATGTACACCCAAAGGTGTATAGGTCGAACTGAAACTCCTATGTGAGATCACTAGGACAGAATTTAAGTTCCAGGTCATACATCGCGAGATTAAAAGAGTTCATGCAAATTAACAATCATAAAAATAGACCATTTGTATTGATGAGAGCATTGCTATAACTGTACATTCTCTGGCTCAGCTGAATGGAATTACTACATGCCTACTAGTGCCAGTGTCATGAATAGCATTTTGTGACTGGAAAACTCAACGATCAGATATCAAAGCTGGGTTATCGTTATCAGAGAAAGAGACAAGACTGTTATGTGTAGTAATGGCAGTCCGACTGTCGGATTCATTACCTTCGTCAACCTGGTCATCAAGTGCAACATGGGGTAAAAGGATGCGCTCATTACCTCGCTATTAAAATGAAAGGAAACTGAACCACAATGATTAAAAAGCACTCTGGTATTGGAAAATTGAAGTATACCTGCTCAGCAGCAAGAGAATGTTCTTGGTTCTTCTTGGAAAGGTCTCTCAAAGTACCCTGCAAATTCCCATTGTCAAAAAGACAGCTGACAAATAAGCAATTTGCAGTAAAAGATATTGCACATTCACAGTTGAGTGAAGTTACGTGTTCAGAAAGTACATGCCTTGAAAATGAAAAAATAAATTACTCTGACGAGTATTAGTAAAAAGAAACATAGTCTAGAATTGCAAAAGTTTTTTTTTCCTTCTCTTTTTTCTTTCGATTAGCTTACAATTACAAGTTTAAAATGCAATAAGACTAATCGCCAATAGGCCAGGGATTGGAATTGGACAGTGCATTTTCTCTACTCTCAAAATGAATTCTAATGTGCATAGAACTTTGCATAAGACATTCAAATACCTGATTAACTATCAAAACACCCATACTACAGCTTCACATATCTATGAACAGTACATAAGGATTACACCAAGCAGCCTAGACCAATAAGATCTGCTTAACTAGAAACTAAGTGATACATGTAACTAGAGAATAAAGGGAAATTAAAGGTAGTTAGGACTTATTCTGTTATTGGCTGTTATAACAGTTGTAACGTCAACAACTTTCCAACTGCTCTTAACTAGTATAAGTAGGAGACACTTGGAAGAGGGAAGTTTTTAAGGAATTATTGAATAGGAACTTTTGGAAGAATTCCCCCATCCTTGCTTACAGCCTCTCTGTCAATTGTGCCATCTCCATGAACTACACCCTTATCACAGACTTAACAGCCCTTTTCTCAACCCCTCTACTTCCACTTCCTAAGCCCCCTGCCTGTTCTTACCATCAAGAAGGCTTAAGAAGTGTTTGGATAACATCAAATTCAAACTTAAGAAGGCACTTTGTCACAGCTAAGTGATTGGAGAAAATCAAATTCAAGCTTTAAAACAAATGTCTATTAGGGAAGGATTCACAGAAACCTTTCCCTTGTTTGAGAATTTATTATGAGGGGAGGAGAATGAAGAATTTCAGCCAACTCTCCAAAGTCCTCCCTCTATAATTTTATGTTCTCCCAATTTGGGAGATTTTGGAGAAACTAACCATTAAGTGGGAAGGGATTTATCACTCAAGGATCCCTAACCCTCCTCCCTCCTCTCTCCCATTCCTTTTTCTTTGGATTCCTTCCCTTTCCTTCCCCAACTTCCAGACATACCCTTAAGTACAATTTTTTTTTTCTTTTTTGGATAAAAGAAGATTTTATTGATGAGAATAGAGAACTACACATAGAGGAACAAAACAGAGGACAAGGAATCCTGCCCAAACAAAAGAAAACGACCCAAGCTCTATCTCAAAATAGCTTTCCAATCCCTTTAAAAATCCACAAGGGACAACCCCTAAAGCACCATTCGGAGAAACACACATAGAAGACATAATAATAATCCTTTCCCAACAATGATAACCTTATGAAAAGAAAGGGGGGCGGGGGGGATTCTACACAACTTAAGTCATACAGCACAAGTCTAGTAGAATGAAGGCTTTGCATGATTGCTGACTAGCAAAATAAGGCACATCTCCAATTCACCATATCAAAAATCAAACTGCTACACAGGGAAATAATGTATTATAAATTAATAGTTAACAGTGATACACTATCAGTGTATATAAGCAGCTTACACTAGTACCATTTCTACACAACTATTTTATTGAAATAATGAGTCCTATATATAATATGAGTATGTTATATGCATGTATGCTGTTTAACAGAAAATTCTTTTGAAGTAACTTTTTATTCCTAAATATGATATCAAGACCACTAGATGCTAGTATAATAAATCTATACGCTGGCAATGTTTCCAAGTTCAAATATAAGCCCTTCAAAGTTATATATCAGAGTAAGTGACTGTGGAGTATATAATGACAAAACCAGCAAAATTCATATTTCAAATTTTAATCACATCAGAAATATGCATGCTCCCCCTGAAAACAAACCATTTGGAGAAATACCTACCCTATTTGCCCAAAAAAGCCCACAAGCATTGCAAAGTGATCTCGGACCAGATGGCCCTCGCCGCATCATTGGGGTGGATTTTGAACTTATGCCACAATGCGTACATCTATACAAACATGCAATAGGTACAAAAGGTTAAACATCCAATAACAGACATCCCAGTCAAGTAAATAGTTTAA
Source organism: Erythrophleum ivorense (assembly GCA_026724425.1). Taxonomy (NCBI): domain Eukaryota; kingdom Viridiplantae; phylum Streptophyta; class Magnoliopsida; order Fabales; family Fabaceae; genus Erythrophleum; species Erythrophleum ivorense. The sequence continues at coordinate 319,620 of JAIUCV010000129.1, forward strand.
TTCATGTATGGAATTTCTGAGCATAAGATGTAAGTCTCACATAATGATCTAAATATAATATGTTTCATAAACCTCAATGAAGCATGTAAGACAATTCGAATAGTACCACCAGAAATCCATAATCAAAGTCACAATTTTATATTAAAAAACAAAGCTTCTGCTGTATGATAAATAGGGTAACATGGAACTAACGAGGTTTCTGGTTGACTCTCATCCTGCCCAGACTCCTGGACTGTACCCCAACTATTAGATCCATCTTGTTTCTTAGAAGTGAATTGACCCTTATTACGGTGCATCCTGCATTTAAGCATCAGATAAAATAAGAAACAAGTAATGACTCATATAACGCCCAGCAGCTACAATGATGACCAACAAGAAAAGAAGATGAAGTCCATGACAAGATGAAAGGTTTCTCATTTGTTGAAGACATACAGAATATCAAGTCCAAGAAAGATTCAGTCAGAAAGACAACCATTAACAGGAAACCAGCACCAGGTGTCTTGTTCATACAGAGATGCATACAAGTACTTACAAACCTATGTACATAGTAGTTAAATCAAACACATTGCAAGGTACAACTACATTCCTCCTTATGTTTTAGCATGGATTAATAGAGAATACAATTCATGTATGCATTGTATTAAAAATCTCTAGATACTCAATTGAGAATATGGGTGAAGGAGAAATCAATCCTGTTAGGTTCTTGTTCGTTATATTATGTGCAATATTTGTCTCACAACAATAGGAAATCAATCATTTAAGAGAATACAAACAAATGATTGAGATCTTTTTGGAATCTATGAAGCATAAACTAAATAATATCATCTAAATTTTGGAAAGAAGTAAATTGCGACATACAGAATGATAATAAAAGTAATATTCAAAATTTATTATTAAAATTGCACAAAATAATGTGTCATTATATCCAACAAAACGTTAAATGATATGATTTGACAATTAAAGTTTTATCTAACATCAGTTTTCATTTAAATTTTAGTTGCCGACACTGCATAACAGATTTAGACACTACATTCAGCTTCTGTCGTTCCACAATTTAAAAAGGCAGGCTTCTCTATAGTCAAGATTGTCCCTGAAAATGAATTATTGACTTATCTCAGCTGTTCAGAGTTTTAAAAAAAATACCCTTTCAAATAGGTAAGAGGAATGCAAAAAAAACCTTTGACTCACGCACGCTATAATTTACATCTTATGCCAGTTAAGGATGGGAGAAAACTTTAAAAACATATCCTGAACATTGTTGCCCCATATCTACGCTACTATTCATAACCTAATTAGTTTAAAAAGAAAAGAAACAAATTGAACAGCAAGATGAACATTCCAAACAAGTAATATTAAGTTGTAACCTCAGGCCATAAATAACTCTAATTAATTCAAAAGGCTCAATCCATTACTCAGAAGCCAAACTACAATCCTTTTAACTAGAAACTTGGAATGTTAATTATCAGACCTAAGGGCAACTTCTTGGCGTACACTATATCGAACTTTTTTATCAAAGCATCGCTCTTTCCTCTTCTGACGGAACCTACTCAATGAGGCTGCTCGTTGTGGCTGACTACATCTTCCGGGATATTCCATTGCACCCTACAGAAAGTGGCAAACAATTAGAAATTGCAACAAACATTGAACATGACACTTGACATTGTGTTCTTGAGCATGAAGGTTCATTATCAGGGAATACCCTCTGATTTTGAGGCGCTATCTCCACACATTGCGAACCTGACGATAGTTCACATCCACCCAAAAGTAATAATACCGCTTGAACCTGTTAAACCATCGAAAATTTTTGCCTGAAGTTTTCAAAGTTATCAAATTCACACTCTGATCAATCTTTTGCATGCAGTGAGAATTCGAAGGCAGAAACGAGAAACTTTCATCAAATTGCTTCAGACGCATGCTGCTTAAGCCCGGCAGAGAGATTGAATAATTTACAATCTTGGATTAATGAGAAATTACTTAAAAAAACAGAGATAACACAATGCCTCCTCCCATTAATCGTCCGGAGACAGCGCGTTAGAGTAAAATCGCAGAAATTAACATAAAAAGAAGAAACAATAAATTGCTACCTTATCAGGAGTAACAGAGTCGAACACATATACTTGGCCACGAAACGAGAGCGTAAGTTGGCTAGAATCGTCAGAACGTTGGGCAGATATTTCAGGACCTCCACTACCAGAGACATAGAGAGCATCGGACGTAACATCCTCCATGACGCCACCAACTCCATCACCATCCTCGAGAGCGGGATTTTCGTAATGGATGTGGTGGTTATCAATGGACTCTGCACCGGCGCAAGAGCCATCGTCATCTTCACCAGCCGCGATCTGCGAAGCTATGTTCATAGTCGTGGTGTGTCCGTACATTGCTGTTCCGATGATTGAATTAGGGGTTTCCCGTGCATTACATGAAGATACGAACAATGTTTGAAACCCTAACCCTAATAAGAGTTTGATTGGTAGAACGAGAGGTGACTGAGAAAATAAAGAATATTATAATCCCTGAGAGTCTGAGACTGTTAAGTGTGAAGCCGAGTTTCGCGCTGTTGTCGGAGTTTTGAGATTGAGAATGGAAGAAAAAGAGAGAAGGCTGAGTGAAGCTGAAAGACAGCTCCGGAGAAAACAGCGTAGGGCAAATAAAAAGTGACCCTGAATGACGGCGGTATTTACGAGGCTTACCCAAACATGGGCCACTTGCCCGGGATTAGAATATGTAGGAAGAGGAAGATAATTGTTCATGACTAAAGCCGGGATGGGTCGGACATTGAACAAGTTTAATGCCAATCCCATTAAAATATTAAATTTATTTTTATGTTTGTAACTCAGTCTAACTTGAGCAAATCTAATTTTATGTTGGGATAAGATAGATTAGGATTGTGTGAGTCTTTTTTTGGTATGAATTGATATTTATAATATAAAAATATCTTTTTGTAAATTCATAAACCTATATTTTTAAAACAATGAACTTTTAAAACTATCATATTTTTATCAATAATAAAAAAATAGTTTAATATTATCAAGTAAAATATAAGTTATATTAGTATAATTAACTTTATATAAATATGTGTATTTTCATTATTCAACAAAAGAAATGTTAGTAAATACACACATAAATTATGAAAACAATTAAGAAGTAGAGAGTGTTTGGGTATGCAATAAAAGTTACAACATGTAAAGAGAATTAAATAAAATAAGAATTGAAAAAATATAAGATGACAAGATGTTTATAACTAAATAAAAAAAATAACTATTAAAGTAAGTTGAACAAAATATGTTTTCGCACATAGGCAGTTAGACCTGATATAATTTTTTTTAAAATTTTACCTATTTATATTTTTTACCTGATCGACCTAAGCCGATTAGGCCCAATTAAGGTAGGCCCTTAGGGCATAATAGACCAATGAACCTCTCTAGATAACAAGGTTATATTTTTCTATCAAATATTTCAATTATATATAACAAGTATATTATTTTCTTAATAGTAATAAAATAATATCAATTATAGTGATCTTATAATAAATTTTAAAATCATACACTTATTTATAAAAATTATAAATTATTATATTATTATTAAAAAATTTTATACATACTATAATTATATTAAAAATCTGTATAAAATATTGTTTCTAAAGTAGTTATATTTTAGGGTAGATTGAAGGAATGTGTTATCAAAAGATAAAATCAAATTGAATTATTTAATTTATATCGAAGGTTGAAATATCATAAAAATATATAGTCTACTAATTTAAATTTATAATTTTATAACAACAAAAAAAATTATTTTTGGTTATTTTGATTGGTAAATTAAACATTAAGGTTCATTTTGTGGATTGGCCATTTTGTTTTCATAGTCCTACTATTTCCGCTTGTATGTGAAGTATGAATATACGAGGGGCCGAATGCAAATTTTGAGCCTTACATAATAATTAGAAAAAAAAAAATCAAATGCAACAATATAAAAAGTTCTCTCTCCAAATACAATATTTTTATTAAAGGAGGTGGCATAGCCACAGAATTAAAAAAAAAAATTTCCAAACATCAAATTATTTGTAATAAGATTATCTTATTCATTCATATCAAATGAGTTGCAAAATATGTAATTTTTACTGATTTACTATTAGACACTACGTATTTCACAAGATGAACAAATAGGATAATTTTATAAACAAAAAAAAAATTGCACTTGATGACAAGTTTTAAAAAAAAAATTCAAACTGTGGCACAGCCACCAAATTTAGAAAAAAGTATTTGATTTGAAAGATAACTTTTAACAATATTAATTTGATATATATATATATATATATATATATATATATATTGCATATGAATACTGGAGCCTAAGGAAGAATCTAGTTTGTGATCAAATTGGATCAATCTCCTCCGATAAAACAATCTCAAACACAAAGTGCCTTTGCTTGAAATTTGTTCGATGTGAGAGTGGTTTTTGTCACAAGTGCTTCTGCAATGTCACTGTTTAAGGAAGAAACAATTGAACTTATTTCTGCCCTTAACAGATTTTATGAACAATCATGTCTCTTTCATACCCAAAAATAAACAAACAAATGAATTTTATCACCAATAAAAGCAAATTTGAAGTATTGACGAGAACCATAGAAGGAGCAGTCATCACCTTAATCTCTTGATAGCATCTCCATCCCAAAAATAATATTTAAAACATGACATGTATACGCCTTACTTTTGAGTCATATCATGTGATTATGTGCGCTGTGACGGGGCGCTCAAGCTATAACAAATTTAGGATGCAAAAGACATTGTTTGCATTCCAGAAATGGGAATTTTATTTATTTATTTTGATGCAACATAGATAGGAGTTGGGTGAGTTATGAGTAACAGCAGCAGATATAACCCAAAGCCGAACAAAAATTCCTTTGCCATTTGCTACAAGGCAGTAGAGCCTTTCTATACAATATTTCAGTTATAACATGTTTGCAGTGAAACACAAATTAAAGCTTATATGCTACACCTTTCATGCACAATATTACTAGCCATTCTATTGAACAATTCATGAATATAATGTTATATGTACGAATAGAAGCTCTAAATTCTAATGAGGCAACGATTGATTCCAGGAGTCTATATTTGAGTCTCGCGGTGTTTGAGGTAAAAAAAATATTTTCCGAGCTTCCAGTTGTAGTATGCTTCCTTATTCAGGTAACACTGATGGTCTCTCGCATCTTATCTTACTGTATCCACAGGGCAAGCGCTTGGAGGAGATGACAACCCAAAGAAAGAAAGTGACAAGATAATCAACCCTGAAATATTTGCATAAGCTGAAATATGTATTAATATGGATAACCAGAGCATGCACCTGTAAGAGAGTGAGGGTGGATAATTCTGGAAACCCGTTCCAAGAGGAGCAACACCAAGCATCATTCAAATATTTTATGGATCAACAAATGCAGAGATATTACACACACTTCATTAAAACATAGAAAGAATGGCTCCTATTTGTTACTCCAGTTTAATTCCGAAACATTTTAAATATACCACTAATCCTGGAGAGGGAGAATTTGAGGCTAAGTTTACATCTAAGGAGAAGTTTCTACCCCATTAGAATAAGTCTACATGTGACTTGGCATCACGTGAATATGTAGCATATAGTTTACCTTGTAACATCATTGCAATGATTGACACAGGAAGCAAAACCTGAAAAAACATACAGAATATTGACTTCAACACCCTATAAGATGTTTTCATATAGTACTTTCAAACTTCAATCAAATCATGAGTTCCAATTGTATAAAATCATATCCCAAGTATGCATATCTTTCGAGAATGCTCTGTGAGCAACCAATAGTTGTACTTTGAATTAACAGTTTGTCACCATCCAAAACAAGCCTCAATGATTAGGCAGCACTAAATCTAAAAAAATAACCCCGATATACCCTAGCACCCTTAATCCATCTTAGAGATAATAAAATGTATCACAATGAAGCTTTACAAGAAGAACAATGAGAACTCAGTTAACTATGAGTAAGTGGCAGGAACTTCTACAAGTACAGATATAAGCAAAAATACTTGCGTAGGAGGAGTTAAAAAGGAACCAAGAAATAGTCATAAATGAAAGACTGCATTGTACCTGGAATTATTAACACAGGTCAGCTCTTACTGTTAAAATTCCACATGAATCCGCTTCTGCATGCTATAATTGATCTATCCTGCTATGTGTGCTTTGACTTTGTATTCCTGTTGTTACCAACTTTGCGATGCTGAGGATTTTCTATGGAATACACAAGGAGACTTCCATCTTTTGCCCCAGCTAAGAAGCATTCTTCTGGTGTTACTGTCAGAGATGTTATCATCTTTCCAACCCCATGATATTTTTTTATAACTTCAAGGGTGTTCATAGAGCGAACAACTATCTGCCCCTGGTCACCTGCACCAACCAAAAACTCACCACATCTGCTCAATTGAACAGCATTGAGGCGTCCATTGGATTCAGAGGCAGCAAGATGTTTCCCATTAATTGAATATAAATGCAAACTGAGATCACCATCAGCATATATAACAATCCGACCATGCTGAGAGACAACTAGCTTTGATATTGGACTACCCGAAGGATGCTGTAAGGATCTTACATATCTTCCTTCTCGCAGGGTGTGAAATACACAAGTTCCATCTTTCGACCCACTAATTATGATATCAAGCTCAAGACTAACATATAAGCATGTTATTATATCATCATGCCCACAAAGGATATGACATGGGGTTTCAACTATAACATAGTTTTTACGGGGTAACTCAGACTGAGAGTTGCGAATTCTCTTTTCTGAGGTTCTGCCACGGAAAACTTCCCAAACCATGACAGTTGTGTCATAACTGCCAGTTGCAAGGATACTTCCATCAGATGTAACTGCAGCCAGATAACATACTCCGGTCAGATGAAGCCAAGAAGGTTTCACTTTTGTTTTTTGCATTTTTTTTGGGGTTTTCTTTTGGAGGGAGACCAAAGATGATAATAAGTAGAAAATATTGAAACAAAATTTTTTTGGTCCCCCTTGGGGGGGGGGGGGGGGGGGAGACGACTTTAGCATAAAAGCTGCCACAAGAGAGATAGTTAATAAGTTTTGATCCAACTAGAATAAAGGAAACATATTGCAATTACAAGTTTATACAGAAAACTGCATATATCTTCATTGTGCTTGCAAGATCACAGGAGAAACTATATTTAAGTAATGCACGCAGCATGCCTCTCTTTAACATACAAGACTCATTAATAAGAATATGAGTATGTTAAAGTTGTAAAATACCATTGGTCATTTTCCAAAATAAAGCCTGCAGCCTAGCATTACCCCCAGCATTAGTTTAGACCAAAATCAAGAAAAATAATGCTACAAATGAACACTAATATTCTTACCAAGGGTAGCTTTTATGATCACCTACTGATTCTTCAAATTCATTCCAATAACATGGTATATTGACTCATCACATAATTTGGACTCTGGTTCAAGTACTTGGATAATCAAAAGGGTTCTCTTTTGCTCTTTGAATGGTTATATTACTCTTATCCAGTATTCTTTTCTTCACTTTCCCTCTTTCAGATTCCAGAGGCAGAGGTGCAAGGTTAGAGAAGATCATGAGGAATGTTCTATGGTCCAGTGTGGAAGAGATGGGAAGAGACGAACTTGTTAGTTGGGTGGTTTGTTGTAGGCTGAAGAGGGAGGATGTTTTGGGTCTTGGTAATTTGGTGTCCCAAAACCTGCTTTCTCAAGTAAATAGCTATGGTGTTTTCCTCTAGAATTATTCCTTCATGGCATTGATAGAGTACCATGGAGCTCCTATGACCACCTTCAAGGAGACCATGCATGGCGTAACCATCAAGAAAAGCTTGGGCAAATTGCTAAACGTGAACATCAATTTCCAAACCATGTAAAAAGTTTCTATTTTAGTTGTTTGATTAAGGTCATGTAGTCAAAACTTATGTTTAAAGAATAAATTAGTTTCTTTCCTTTTTCTTCTTTATAGAACCATTCTTAACTTTTCAAATTCTTGTAATAAATAGTGCCATCTTTTAAGGAATTATTTTTAGAAAGTTTTAGGTCTTTCATTGCCTATATAAAGGCATCATATGTACTTAAAAAGTAGAGCAATAAGAGGAATAAAGAGAATTTTCTTTTCAGGACTTATGTTCTGTTCTTGTGACATTCCTTTTACTCCTTGAGTGCATGGAGTGAAGTCAACCTAGACTTATCAAAGGATTGGTCCCCTTTGTGGTGTCCCAAAGGCTAGGTTCCAGAGACAAGTTCTCTTGGGATCTATACTTTTTGACCAACTATCTTTGTTTATGAGTGTTCTTTTTCTTTGTGATTGATTTTTGTTTTTTGTTTGTGTGATTGCGTTCTTAAATCTTGCATGATCCGGGTAATGTTGTAAAAAAGGAAGTACCTTGGACGGGTTCCATAGGCATCCCGTATCAGGCATCAAGTTATTTAGGGTAAGTATGGTTCAGAACACAATGGGTGGGGTGTTAACCCAGCAATCACTGCTACTTATGCAAGCCCATGAGAATTCATCTCCTAGGGTTATGCCTCTTTTAGATCTCTAGTCTTGCTTAGGATGGGAGATGGTCTTCATGTCAAATTTTGGGAGGATATTTGGCTGAGGAATGTTCCCTTTTACTTCTAAGACCTCTCTGAGTCCCTATCATATATACTCTCGCACAATTCTCCCATACAAGGTCTTTAGTGTTTTCATGAAGATGCTACCCATTCTTGAAACTACTTTATAAGGGATCTTACTTATAAGAATATTCTGGAACCTCTGCTTCTCCTTGATCTTATCCGCCCCTCCATATTGGGCAAGAGAGATAAGTCTCTTGATCCTTCCAATGTGTATTCCTGTAAGTCCTACTTCCATTTTATGTACTGTGTCTCCGTTTTTCTTTCTTCAGAAGGATTCTAATAAAATTTCTTCCTTCATCTCAAAAATAAAGTCATCAGATTACGAATGCTTTCTGAATCATAATATACCTGCAACACAGCTCACAATATCCTTATGCTGTCGGATGCTCTGTACCATTCTGCCATCGTTTAATGATATGACCTGAAAGCTATTTTCCCAGTTGCCACATGATATTAAGAAGTTCTCAGATAGCGTCTGCATTGTTGCAAAACATTGAGCTCCAAGTTCAACATTTTCAGGCACAGGGCTCCCAATTTTCCGTGGAGAAAGTATATCAGAACCAACTCCAAAGAATGCATCCTGCAGAAGTTTGAAAATGTTGATCTCATGAATCCAAACATAATTCTAATAAAAAGGTAAAAGATAAACTGCAGTGTATCCCAGTGTCTGATAAAACATAGCCTAACCTGGGAATTGGAAAATGTAAAATTTCCCCCAGATTGTAATTGGCTTGTCAACCACATCTTAACAGACAAGTTGAGACCCTCATTCACAAGGACAATATTTGAGTCCATTAGACCAACATATAGTAGAGCTGATGAAGAATGACTGGTATTACAAACAACAGAAGTTAAATTGATAGAATCAGGTGCAAAGTACAGAGGATGTGCAATTGGAATAGGCGGCCCTCTTCTTGGGTGTTTCTTACGAAATAACTGGATGGGGGTCTGGCCAAAGTTAGCTATCTGATCTTCAATGGCTGCTCTTTGCAAATCATCATCCATTGTTTCCAGATCAACAGCGCCTTCATAAGTCAAGTAGTAAAAGATGTTTGCAGCCTATAATCCAATGTTGAACATTTTAACAGAGTTAATTAACCTGAAGACTATTATAATTATAATTCAGCCAATTCAGGTTTCTCACTTACATAAATCATCATTGAACATTATTTATGTGGATGCATACCTCTACCGCAGGTTTTCCACGTTGTTTGTAACCGAATACCAAATCTATCCAGTGGTGGAGATTTGAACTAACATACTCACTTTCAAGTGCCTCACGATTTCTTCTTATGAATTCTTCAGGTGAACCCTGTGCAGATTATTTAAAACTAAGTTTTTTCTGTTCAGCAATTTAAGACTAGTTGTTGAAACTTAAAAAGAACCTCCAGTAGTTGTGTTCTATTTGATTTAAATTTTTTTCATTAAAAAAGAAAGTTAGAGATAAAGTACAAGTAGCTCAGACAATAAGATATACTCCAAAACAGAAAATAACAGATAAGAGGTACTTCTGTTTGGTCTCACACAAAGAAAAGATAAACACTAATAATTAGTTACAGGTTAGAGTGAGACAGCCTCATTAAGTTGTTTCTCATGATACCTGTGCTAGATGTTATATTGGTTCTAGGACTAGTCCTTGTTTGAAGGAGTTCTTGTTGGTTCACTGTAAAGGATTTTGTTAAAGATATTTAACCAAAACAATTCTTGGGCCTTTCCTGACAAGAGTTTGATCCTTGCTACCATCAATTCTACTTAAATTAAAATTTTAGCTTAATTTTTGGATGGGCTCGTGTTTTGGCCACAATTCAAGCCCAAAGTGCTTTCATGTGAAGGGCCCTAGAAGGCTATCTCTCTGGTTAGTCCTTCCTTTTTACCTTTGATTTCTTCTAGTGCTGGAAGTGGTTTTCACTTTCGGTTCCAGGAAGACCATTGGATTGGGGATTCTTCTTTTTAAGATTCTTTTCCACGTCTTTATCAATTATCTACTTTGCATAACACTTCAATTTCTGATTTTCTGGCCATTCAAAATAATCAGTCATCATGGAATATTCACTTCTCCAGAAATCTAAATGTTAGACTTATTTATGATCTTGCTTTGTTGTTGGAAATCCTTGCTCCGTTTCATGTATCTACTTTGCCCAGTAAAAGGATTTGGAGACTGGATACTTCGGATTCCTACACTTGTTCTTCCTTCTTTAAATTTTTTATTCAAAGTCTAAATGGACGGTTGTTTTCTTTGTCTAAATCTTTTTGGAAATCCAAGGTTCCCTTCAATGTAAAGGCTTTTGTTTGAACTGCAATACTTAATAGAACTAATACAAATAATTTGCTTCAAACTCAAAGGCTCTCCAAATGGTGGTGTCACATCTTTTCAGGCTTCAGAAACAGACAATTATTTGTTTTTGCATTGTGAAGTGGCTTGGCAGATTTGAAATAGGTTGTTTGGTATTCTTCAGGAGGAGTGGATGTGTCCAGCTAATCTGCAGGCTTTTTTAACCATTAAGTCACTGGTTTTGGCCAGAAAAAGGAGCAATAAGTTCTTTGCCAGTGTGCTTTCTTGGCTGGTTTGTGGTGTCTTTGGTCAGAAATGAATGCGATAGTGTTTGATCAGAACTTTCTTCCTACACATCTGACTTGGCTAAGAATTATTATCATGGCCTCTCTGTGGGTTTCACCTAATTCTCCTTTCAGAGGGGTTTCCCTTGTGGATTTATGATGGGATTGGAAGGCTCTTTTCAGCCAGAGTCTGTAATTTTTTTTCTGTTTTAGGAGGGCTTCTAGTCCTTGGTTTTGTTTTGCTCTTCTCTACTCTTCAATAAATTCTTTTTTCCATCTAAAAAAAGAGATTGATTCTCGACAGATTCTAGAATTAAGAAGTGTAAAAATTTATGAAGATTTTTTTGTTATTGGCTTGAAAGGAGCTTTTAATTCTTTAAAAATTGGAATTCAAATGTTAATTTATTATGGGATAGGATTATTCCTCCTACTTCTCTTTGGTGCAAAGCTCATAAGTTGATTTTTATGCATTTTAAAGGAACTCGTCTTGTTGATATTTTATCACCATTCAGTTTCTTAAATTGCAAAGACACCATCTGCCACATGGTTGTTGACTTGTTGCGAAGAAAGATGATGGAGATAGAGCAAGGGGGTCCTTGTACTATAATTCTTTCAACATAAAAATATTTCTATTTCAAATAACAATTGTACTGTAAAAAGATATATAGTTTATTATTAATTGACAGAATAATTTGCTGGTGTCTTCCTCTTGTATACAAATGATTCAAAATATTCACATACCTTTGCCCAGGAAGGGAGACTAACATCTCCAATAGGTTCACCATCTTGCTTCACTCCTAGATGATACAAGTTTGAATTGACAAGAAACTCAGGCAAGTAAAAGAACTCAGGAATTAACTCCTTCACATCACTAGTATTTGTAAGGCAATTTTTAAATGTGCTCTCAATGCTTTGGAAAAGACGGTCTGCATGATCAAACTTGCCACCCTAAGCAGAGAAAATAGACAATTAATTATGATACAATGCAAGTAATAGAAACTAAACACCTAGCTAAAAAAATTTTTTTAGGGAGAAAAAAAAAACAATATAGAAGTGAACAATAAACACATAAGAAACCAGAAAGCAAGCTATTTGACAAGTTATAAAGAGAAACAAAAACAACAAAACAAAAAATAAAAAATAAAACTTAAATACACAGGGAACATACAGAAGTCCACCAACCAAGTTAAGCAACTTGGAAAAAGAAGAATATAGAATAATACACATAGGTGGATGAATCCGATCTCAGTTTGTAGTCCAAGACTAGTGACCTTCCTCAACAAACTCTTTCACAGGTTAAGATTCAAAATTTAGTCTCTCATACAATACCTTACTGATAAATAACACGTTTTCCTACATAGCTGCAACTCGAGAAAGCATTAGGTTCCTCAAATACAGTCAAGGAACAGATATATCAAGGAATTGCTCAATCATGAGCTTCACTTATTCTTCAACTACATCTTCCTAGAGATTGGTATCCTGTAAAAATAATTATTTATTTGATATTACAGTTTCTCTCTTGCTACTTTGAGATTTTCAATGTTCTTTGATTAAATATTTTTTCTTTAAAAAAGATAAGTAAGTTTATCCCTTTTTCTAATAAAAGAAGTTTTATTAAGAAGAGAAGGGAGTACCAATAAAATGGAGGATAATAAATCCTCACTCAAAGAAAACAAGTATAGTATGAAAACAGAAACAACATATCAGAATTCCTAAATAAAACTAGTCAGCAAATATCTTTTTGAGAGTTGGAGATGGTACTCAACTTTTGGTTTTGGAAGGACAATTGAATTGGGACTCCTTTTTATTCATATTTTTTTTCCTCTGGTTATCTACTAAGCATAATGCTCCAATCTGACTTTTTAACCAATCAAAGTAATGAATCTGCTTGGAATTTCGACTTTTCTAGAAATCTTAATGATAAAGTTGTTGAAGATCTTGTTTAGTTTTTGGAAATACTTGCCCCATTCCAGGTTTCTTCTTTGACCAATAGAACAATTTGGAGTTTGGATTCCTTGGGTTTGTATACTTGTTCTTCTTTCTTTAATTTCTCAATTTGAAGTCCAAATGCTTATTTTCTTCCTTTGACCAATTTTTTCAGGAAAACCAGGGCCGCTTCTAAGATACAAGCTTTAGTTTGGAATGGGGTACCTCAGAATTAATACAAATGATCTACTACAGACCCAAGGGCCCAATATGGCTATCTCACCGAATGTTTTGCAATGTGTTTTAGAAGTTCAAGGACAAATAATCATCTTTTTCTATATTGTGAAGTGGCTTGATAGGTTTGGAATAGGTTGTTTGACATTTTTAGTGATAGCCGCGTATGTCCAACTAATTTACGGGTGTTCTCAGCCACTAAGTTTACAGGTTTTGGGTGGAGAAAGGAGCACAATGTGTTATGTCAGTGTGCTGTTTTTGCAGGATTGAGGTATATTTGGTTACAACAGAATGCGAGAGTTTTCAATTAGAAGTTTCTTCCTCCACAGCTTCTTTGGTAAAGAATCACTTTTTATGGCCTACTTGTGGTTTTAGTGAATGGTTCTTTAGGGGGATCGCCATAGGGATTTACAAAGGGATTGAAAGCTCTTTTGAGTTAAAGAGTCTTGGATTTTCCTTTTGTTTCTTTTCTTTTGATTGAAGGGTATCTCCTGTCCTCTGTTTTTGTACTGTTCTCTCTTCAATAAATTTTCTTTTTCAATTAAAAAGAAAAACTAATCACTAAAGAAGAACAGTCCTATCTATTTGCATGTCAGAAATATTGAATCCCTTAAACATTGCACAAAAACTAAGCTAAAAAAGGAGGGACAGTTTTTGATATTTGAAAAAATATATTTGATTAAAACATGTGATACATTCATTGCAAGAAATTTCATGCAAAAGTACCAAGACAAAGAACACCACATTCACAATAACAATGCATCTTCATCTTGTCTTTTGCACTCACATATCACATCAAGTGGGGTAAAATATTAAAAATATCATTAAGGATACCTGCAAATTACGGTGGAGGGAAGTAAAGGGCTCTAATCTAAGAAGGTAATAAAGCACAATGCCCATGCTTGAGTAATGAGACCCATAGTAGAAACTGCACCAATAGATGTACTAGTATGTATGAGAAAAATTAAATAATAATACAAAATATCATCACAAAAGATTTACTGTAAATTCCAAAACCAGGACTGAGAATTACCTGGGTATATCAGGATCACAGAAGTTACGGTATCTATCTTCAAACACCTAAATACAAGAAGCCAATAGCAAGGATGCAAGTTAGAAAGTAAAAACAGAACTTCATTTATATAACGAAAAACAGTAAGACAAACTGACCTCAAATCGTTTTGTATCAAGTGCTCCAACAGGCTTTGAGAGATCACGAAAGGTTGATGATCTATTAAAATCAAGAAACTCTGACGAGTAGTCAGCCAACACCCAAGGAAAAACAGGATACTGGGTCAAATCATTATAAGATCTTCCAGCAAGTGTGTTAAGAATCATTAGATATTCAAAGTTTGTTATATCCCTTCTCCTCCAGCTCTCTCTGGCAGTTTCTGCCATCTCTTGTGCTACTCGTTTATCCACAAAAGCAATAGATCCACTCTTATCCCTACTACTTCCTTTGGGAAATAAATATTCATTTCTTGCAGTAACAATCAAGTTTCCTACATCTTTTGCAACCTTCAGAGACGCAAAGTTTAAAAATACGGGGGCAATTGAATCACTGAAGAAAATTTCTATTGCAGTATATCTCAGCAAATACCGTGTCCAATGGACAGCTTTTATCTATATCAATAATCAGAAAGGAAATAATCAGATATCAACCCGTAATAAACGAAACAGAAAGCTTCATATAGAAAATGCAATGAGCAACGAACCTTGGCCATGCTCCACCTTCTATGGCGCTTGACACATTTGATTAGTTTAACTGGTGCATTTCCATTTATTATCTTACTGTTACTGACTGCTATTCCCTTCTGAATATCCATATCAGAAACAGGCCACTTCAATGACCTTTCCTTTGGATCAGGCTTGGTCAAATCAGAATTGCTTGAAGCAGGGAAGTCTCTAAAAACAGATGATCCACCAGTACCCTCAACCAAAAATTGGCCAAAAAAATGCAAGACATTTTTCATGACTGCCAAATGCCCAGCTAATTTTCTCTTCGGGGTTACAAGAACACATGGAATTGACATAAGCACCTAAGAACAGCAATTACTTGTGATCAAATACAGTTTCAGACTCACTTTCCTAAAAACGTCAAAGACAATATTCTGGGTCCACACATACCTCACTAGCTTCTGTCTCTGGTGAGAAGGAACTGTCTTTTCGTTCTTGCCCAGCATCCTTTCTGTCAAAGCTATCCTTAAGTAAGTCAGATGATGAGTTTTCTGAAGGGTCAAGGGGAACAGATGTCTTTTTTCCACTTATTTCACTATTGGCTTCATTAGCATCCAAGCTTCCTTCTTCAGTTATTTTTCTTATTCCTTTCAGCAAAAGCTGCTTCATCTGCTCAGGTATATGTCCCACAAAACCAGAATTACTTTCACTGACAGGAGTAGCTAACCCACTGACAGAGGCAGAAGGAGGAAGGCATAGATTTTCATCAAAATGATAATTCTGCCTTAGTTTTGGCCTACGGCGCCATGTATCTTCTGTCTTGTCAAGTTTCCAGTGTGTTACAGCATGATTTGGAAAAGGGTTAGCAGACCATGGACCCCTCTCATCTATTAATGAACGAAACATGTGTATCCATTTTTCCTGTAAAAAAAGCCCTAGCTGTTTATACACGTACTAGTGAAACATATAACAACTTTTACCACGAGAAAAGCGGGGTCAACAAAAAATTAAATAAATAGAAAAATGAAAGATGCTATGCATACAGCCACATTCTGCTGCTCCTCTTCATAAGTAAGGCGGAATTCAGCTCTTTGGGTATCAACTGAAGCAAGAATGGAGTTCAAGCTATTTTGTATCTCATCCTCAAAAAATTTCTTGCTACTAGATTCTGCCAAGGAGTTTTCGTCCATTCTAGAATGGAGTTCCTGTATCTGCTGGGTGCGGTCAGTCTTCAATGTCTTTATATATTTAGCTTCATCCATGATCTGAAAAGAAAAGCAATAAAGAACACCAGATATCACAGGTAAACAGATAGGAAACAGGAAGGATGTAGAGGAGCTATGCCAAAAGAAATGTAAAGTCTTTAATTATTCTCATTTAAGTAATCAATGTCATCAAAGCAAAAATGCCAGCTCTTTGCCAAGAAAAAGCAACAACATAACCAAAAACGTTGGCATATTAGCATATTTCCTAAAGGGTCAACTGTACAACATAAGAATGAAAATAGATTAGCAGGGAATGAAACAATTAATTTAAGCCAGATAGACAAGTATGACTGACACTGTTCGTGATAAAGGTGGATCAATCAAGTTATAAAATTTTAGCATGCTGCCTTGAAAGATGTTGCAACTTCAAATTCCTTGGTTTGAAATCTGGCCTAGTAATAATGAGCTTAGACTAAAAGTCATGTTCATAAATAATTTTAAAAATACTGTATGAAATAATTTGAGTAAAATTCAGGAAGGATTAGTTGATTGGTGTTGCATAGATCATAGTTATCGAATCGTGATTCAAATCATGAATCGAAAGATTAATTTTTGAATCATAAATCGTATGATTCACAAATATAATAAAAAATGCATTATATAAAAAATATATAAGACTAAAATATACTCAAATAATAAATTTAAACTAGAAATTGCTAAAAATTTAATTATAATTGTATAATTGATAACTCATATATAAGTTAATAAATAATAAATAAATAAATAAATACATAAATAAGAGTCATAAGTAACCAAATTCAAAATAATAAAAAGAAATAAGAATTAAAAAATCAGTTAAGATTTGAGAATAGAACTAAGAATATATTATTTCTTCTCATTTAGTCTTGTCTAGTTATGAGTTATGATTGAAGAAGTAGAGGGTAGATGCTTGCAACCAAAACGCTTATGACTGATGTTGTAAATAGGTTTCTTCATTATATGTATGTTAGTTTCTGATTTAAACGAGATAGAATATGCCCTTTTTTTTTTTAACAAGAAATACCTCCCTTTGTTTTCATATGGTAGCAGCCAGATAAACTTTTTAAAACGAATAACAAAACGGCATCGTTCTAGTGATTTAAATGCAATGGAATCATCAAAATAGCTATACCCGAATACGACATGCAAAAACCACCAAAAAATAAAAGGGTCATCATCTTCTTCCTGAAACAAGCCGTGTCGGGTCACGAAGGATTTGCCTTTGTGACCCGATAGCCCTGATGGCATTGCTGTGCTCCGAATCGCTGGAACACCACGAATCGCCATTTTTGACACGACTTGCACGATTTCAGTTATTTAGATGTACAATTTCGACTCTTTTCCAATTCAACATACGATTGGTATCGTTTTCTATCCAAATCGAGTCGATCCGTCCGATCCGAATCGTGTATCGCACGATTTCGATAACCATGGCAGAGATATGAATTTATAAAAAATCATCATTGCACTTGCTGGCAATAATGTCTATTATTTTATGTGTTACGTGTATCTTAGTGTACTGCACAATGACATCTAAAATATGATCCCTTTAAGCCTCTCACACTTTGTTAGGAGTATTAGTTGTGAAGAAGTTGGTTGGGAAGTTAGTTAGGAAGTTGTTAATTGCTCCTTAGTTGTTATTGACTACCAAGTCTATAAATAGCATTGTATCTGGAGGATTACATGAATAAGATTTCCATTGAAAACCATTACCCATCTTCTCTCTCTTCTTCCACTCTTTTCCTCTTATCATTTGGTAAGAGAGGAACAAAATCTCCACACCATGGGCAACACCACATGTTCACAAGCTTCCATGTGTGACTAAGAAGAAAGAATCCGTTTGTCTTTAGACCAAAGCATGTCAAATATGTTAGACCAAAGAATGTCGAGTATGGAGCAACGAGTATCAAGAATTCATGAACTGATGGAAGGACACTCAACATAAGGGACAAAGGTGATAGTAGCATTAAATGTGAAGGGAAGTGCAAAGGAAAGAGCCAACACCAAAAGGAATAGAGATGATCAATGACAACATACAAATAAGGAATATCAGTTACCCATGCATTTTACAAAGAAGGAGTTTCCAAGATTCCATCACAAGGATGTTTTGGGTTGGCTTGAGAAGTGTGAAATGTATATCCTACTAGATGAAATATTGAAGGAGATAAAGTCACAATTTCTAGCTTGCATTTGGATAAAAAATGTTTTAAGTGGCATAAGGCTCATGAGATGAATCAAGAAGGCAAGCAAATTTCTTGGGAAATGTATGCAACAGCCATCAAAAGAAGATTTGGCCCTATTTACGAAGACCCAATGAAAGAGCTGATGTAACTCAAACAAACTGGAAATCTTAGTGACTATCAAGACACTTTTGATGATCTTTCATACAAGGTGAAGCTAAGTCAACTAATTAGTTGCTACACTTGATAGAAGTAGCAGAACACACAAGACAAGAAGGGGGAACCATAGAAGAGTGCTTGTGAGAGAATCTGAGATACCTCCCAAGATTTCATTAAATGCAATTGAAGGGGCGGATGGCAATACTACTATGAGTGTACAAGGATATGTGGGAAAAAGTGCTACAAATTTTGGTAGACAGTGGAAGTACCCACGATTTTTTGGATCTACAAGTAATCAAGAAACAGGATTAGTTAGAGGTGGGAAATTATCAATACAAGGAGTATTAAGGCCTTTTGCTAGAAAATGCAAGAAGAGTTTCGAACAGATGCATTAGTCATTCCTTTAACTGGGTGTGATAAGGTTTTAGGGTTGCATTGTTTGAAATCAATTGGTTGTGTGCAATGGGACTTTGCTGATCTTACAATGCTGTTCTGGTATAAAGGGAAGCTAGTGAGATTGGTAGCAGATACAAGAAATTAATGGAGAGGTGGCCCAATTTTTTGTTTCATACAACTTGTGCAAGTAACAGAAGAAGGGTTGATATATATGTCTATTCAAACAAAGAAGTAAAAGGAGGTACCAGAATTTATTTAACAAATTTTAGAAGGGTATAAGGATAATTTTGAAACACCTACTTCTCTTCCACCTTTTAGAGACAGGCATAATCACAATATCAACCTCTAGGAAGGCCACAAACCCAATTAACATCACACCTTACAAATACCTAGCAGCTCATAAGGATGCAATTGAGAAAAAGGTGGACGAATTACTGCAAACAAGGTTGATTTAGAAGAGCTCCTCACCATTGGCAGTGCCTATAGTCCTTGTTAAGAAAAAAGATGGCCTGTGGAGGACATTTTAGACTACAAGCAACTGAATAAGTGCACCATAAAAGACAAACACCTAATTCCAGTTGTATTAGAGTTGTTAAATGTGTAACATGGGGGTCAATTCTTCACCAAGTTGATTTAAGATAAGGGTATCATCAATATGGATGAACCCAAATGATATACCAAAAACAGCTTTTAAAATTCCTTTAGGCCATTATGAGTTTGTGGTAATGTTGTTTGGGTTAACCAACACTCCAACCACTTTCAGCATCTTTAAGAAGTTATCAAGGAAGTTTGTGCTTGTATTTTTTTTATAACATCTTAATATACAGCCCTTGTTTAAAAAGCCAGTGGATCATTTAAGGAAAGTGCTAGAGGAGTTGAGACATCAGCAGTATTTTGTGAAGGCTACTGAGTGTTCTTTTGTAGCAACCCAAGTGGATATTGGGGTCACAATGTAAGTTCTCAAGGGTAGCAACAGAACCCAGAAAACTGAAGCTGTGAGGCAATGGACACTACCTACAACACTCAGTTCAAATCTTTTCTTGGGCTCATAGGGTATTATAGGAAGTTTATTCAAGGTTATGGAGAAACAGCTAAGTCCCTCACTGGGTTGCTCAAGGGCAACACCTTCCAATGGACAAAACAAGCTTCTCAAGCTTTTCAGAATTTGAAAGAAGCATTAACAACTACCCCAGTGTTAGCTTTACCAGATTTTTCCAAACTTTGTGTCCTAGAAACAAATGCTTCCAGTCAAGGAATTGGTGTTGTACTCATGCAAGACAATAAGCCTATAGCTTTCGATAGCAAGACACTATCTCCCAAGCATCTTTCTCTCTCTGTATATGAGAAAGAACTCCTAGTTCTTCTGCAAGCAATCAAACAGTAGCACCAATACTTGGATGGGAGACGTTTTATTATAAAAACAGACCAGCAAGCCTCAAGTATCTGCTAGATTAGAAGGTGAAATCTTCATTTTAGAATTTTTGCTTGGCTAAACTCAAAGGGTATTGTTGGAAGCTGACGCTACTTTCTAGGGATTTTTTTCTCTTTGTTTTATTTTTTATTTTATTAGGCAGATTCAGTATCCTTTCTGTTTTTAATTAGTTTCTCTCTTTAATTAGATTAGATTATACTGAACAACAACAACAACAACAACAACAACAACAACAACAACAAAGCCTTTTCCCACTAAGTGGGGTCGGCTACATGGATCAATCGACGCCATAAGCACCTATCGTAAATCATATTTTTAGACAAACCATTTAAATCTAAATCTCTCTTAATAATTTCTCCTATAGTTTGTCTTGGTCTTCCTCTACCTCTAATTATTGGACTATTCTCCATCTCATCTACTCTCCTAACTGGGGTTTCTATAGGTCTTCTCCCAACATGACCAAACCATCTAAGTCTTGATTCTACAATCTTTTCCACAATATGGGCGACTTCTACTTTCTCTCTAACGTATTCATTTCTAATCCGATCTCGTCTAGTGTGTCCACTCATCCAACGCAACATTCTCATCTCTGCAATATTGAACTTATTCTCTTGTTGACTTTTTATTGCCCAACACTTAGTTCCATACAACATTGCAAGTCTTATAACTGTACGATAGAATTTACCCTTAAGTTTGAGTGGTACTCTTCTATCACAAATAACACCTGAAGCACTCCTCCACTTCATCCACCCCGTTTGAATCCTATGTTTTACGTCTTCTTCTATCTCCCCATTATGTTGTATGACGGATCCAAGATATTTAAATCGTGTGACTTGTGGTATAATATGTTCTCCAACTTTCACTTCTACACTAGAAGTGATGTGTCTCTTACTAAACTTACACTCCATATACTCGGTTTTATTTCTACTTAAACGAAATCCATGAGTTTCCAAAGCTAATCTCCACCTCTCTAACTTCTCATTCATTTCTACTCTCGATTCCCCAACTAAGACAATATCGTCTGCAAATAGCATACACCGTGGTACCGGCTCTTGGATATTTTCAGTAAGCACATCCAATACTAAAGTAAATAGATAAGAACTCAGAGTTGACCCTTGATGTAAACCAATAATTATAGGAAAATCTTCTGTACGTCCACCTTCTGTTACTACACTGGTTGTAGCCTCACTATACATATCTTGTATTGCTCGAATATAAGCTATACGAACTCCTTTTTTCTCCAAAACCTTCCATAGAATCTTTCTTGGTACTCTATCATATGCTTTTTCCAAATCGATAAACACCATGTGTAAATCTCTTCAATTCTCTCGATATCACTCCATTAATCTTCGCAACAAATATATTGCTTCCATAGTTGACCTTCCCGGCATAAAACCAAATTGATTCTCTGTAACTTGGGTCTCTTTCCTTAATCGTTGCTCAATTACTCTTTCCCATAATTTCATTGTGTGGCTCATGAGTTTAATTCCTTTATAATTTGCACAATCTTGAATGTCCCCCTTATTCTTATAAATAGGAATTAAAGAACTTCTCCTCCACTCATCTGGCATTCTCTTAGATCTCATAATTTCATTAAATAACTTTGTGAGCCAACTTATACCTTTTCCTCCTAAACCCTTCCATACCTCAATAAGTATATTATCCAGTCCAACTGCTCTGCCACTTTCCATTCTCTTTAATGCTTCTTTTACCTCTGCCTCACAAATCCTACGATAAAAAGTATAATTTTGATCCTCTTCTCTAGTGTCTAATCTATCCGATTGCAATGCAATCTCATGGCCTTCATTAAAAAGCCTATAAAAATAATTCTTCCACCGTTCTTTGATATCTTGTTCCGTGACCAAGACTTTACCTTCTTCATCTTTAATACATTTTACTTGGTCAACGTCTCTAATCTTTCTTTCCCTACTTTTAGCTAACTTGTAAATATTTCTTTCCCCAACTTTAGTACCTAAAGATTGGTATAACCCATCGAATGCCCTCATTCTCGCTTCGCTCACTGCCTTCTTAGTCTCTTTCTTAGCTACTTTATATTTCTCCTAATTTTCATTACTCCTACATAATGACCACACTTTATAACACTCCCTCTTAACTTTAACTTTATCTTGCACGCTTGCATTCCACCACCAAGATTCTTTATCTCTAGGTCCAAAACCTTTTGATTCACCTAATATTTCCTTTGCCACTTTCCTAATCTCTTTAGCCATTCCATTTCACATATCGTTAGCACTTCCTTGTATTTCCCAAGGTCCTTCCTCCACAATCCGTTTCTGCACATTCTTTTCTTTATCTCCCTTTAGTTGCCACCACTTAGTTCTTAACACCCTATTTTGGCCTTTGTTTTTTACTCCCCTCCTAACTCGTACATCCATCACCAGAACTCTATGTTGAGTAGTTAAACTCTCTCCAGGTATAACTTTGCAATCCATGCAAAGTTTTCTATCCGATTTTCTTATAAGAAAGAAATCGATTTGAGAACATACCCTTCCACTTTTGTACGTGATAAGATGTTCCTCACGCTTTCTAAAACAAGTGTTAGCTAATATAAGATCGAACGTCAATGAAAAGTCTAGAATAGTTTTACCCTCTGCATTTGCTTCCCCTATGCCATATCCTCCATGAACACCCTCGTAACCTGAAGATACACTTCCCACATGACCATTTAAATCCCCTCCTAAAAGAATCTTTTCTCCTAATGGTATTTCCTGAACTAAACATTCTAAATCTTCCCAAAACTTTACTTTGTGATATTCTTCTAATCCTACTTGTGGTGCATAGGCACTAATAACATTAAAAATTTCCTTTTCCACTACTAACTTTAATGCAATGATTCTATCTCCAAACCTTTTTACATCCACTATAGTATTTTTCCAAAACTTATCTACAATTATACCTACTCCATTTCTAGATTTATCCTTCCCAGTATACCAAAGTTTAAAACCCGAAGTGTCTAATTCTTTCGCTTTTTCTCCTACCCATTTAGTTTCTTGTAAACACATAAAATTAATTTTCCTCCTAATCATGGTATCTACTATTTCCATTGACTTACCTGTAAGTGTACCTATATTCCAAGTCCCAAAACGAATCCTACTCTCATGAACTAACTTCTTTACCCACATCCGTTCACGAAAATGTAGAAGCCCTTGCTTATTTTTCACTACACTCAGGCGACGATGTAGCAGCTCTTGCTCACTTGTCACTGTACTCGAGCTATACAGCGTGTTATTTCCAGGCAACGTCCTAACATTACGTTTAATATATCGATTGTCCATGTCATAAAGATTCGACAAAGTTTTACGTTGGCTGTCGATTGCCTAACACAACCCTCCTCTTTTTTCCAAGCTTGGGACCGGCTATGAAAATTAATTTGCATCAAGGCTCGTCATAGGCAGGCTTGTTGCCTATTTTTAATCTATTTAAACCCTAGAAAATAATAGAGCCTATAAGGGCAATGTTTTCATCTATCAATTAGCTTCATGGTATCAAAGCCATGAGCGATCAAAACCCCCTCATTCAATTCGACAGATATCATGCATTGGTCACCAAAACTCATGGCGGTTCCGGCACACCTCCGCTGACCTCCCAAAACCCTACAAATGATCTTTCATCTCTTATGATCACTGGTCACAGACTTGATGGAAATAATTATTTCCAATGGTCACAGTTTTCTCATGCTTATACGAGGAGGAGGAAAGGAAGATTATATCAATGGAAAGTCGCTACCTCCCAAACCTGGTGATCCCAAATTTCCTTGTTGGGTTGCCAAAAATAACCAAGTAATGTCTTGGTTAGTGAACTCCAAGACTCTCGAAATTGAAAGAGGGTTCATTCTATACAAGACAACCAAAGATATTTGGGAAGTAGTAAGAGATCTTTACTCCTCAGTCTCAAACACAGCTGCACTATATGAAATCAAAGGGAAGCTGCACAACCAAAAACAAGGAACATCAAATGTTACAGTGTAGTATAACACACTGACAAATTTGTGGTAGCAATTGGATCTTTATGAGGTCCACAACTGGTCATGCCCTCAAGATGCTCAATATTATCAGAAGATTGTCAAAGCAGAACGAATCTACAAATTCCTCATTGATCTCAATCCTGAATTTGAAGAAGTAAGAAGCAGATTATTAGGTGGTCAGTTACTGCCCTTAGTAAGAGAAGCCTTTCTCAACTGTAAAAAGAGAAGAAAGCAAGAAAACGTTGAGTACCAAAGGACAATTAGTTCTTAGTATCGAGAGTTTAGCTATGGCAGCACACTTTGCTAGTGACAACAGACAAAGAAGAGGTGGACAACCTTGGTGTAACCACTGCAACAGGGCTGAACACAATCGAGAAGGGTGCTGGAAACTTCATGGTAAACCCAGCAATTTCAAACCAAAGCAAGGTAGAGCATACATGGCCAACAGTGATGAAAGTACTGAGCCTAACATGAATCAAATTAAAAACAGCTCGAGCAATTTCTAGGAATTTTTTTTCTTTATTTTATTTTTTATTTTATTAGGCAGATTCAGTATCCTTTCTGTTTTTGGTTAGTTTCTCTCTTTAATTAGATTAGATTATACTAAACAATATCCCTATTTTCCCTCCTTAATTATCAGTTATGATAGGCAAGCTTGTTGCCTATTTTTAATCTATTTAAACCCTAGAAAATAATAGAGCCTATAAGGGCAATGTTTTCATCTATCGATTAGCTTCAGGTATGAGTATGAAATTCAGTATACAAAAGAGAATGAAAATGAAGCTGCAGATGTGCTCTCTCAAATGCAAGGGGTTGAGTTACTTCAAATGGCAGTTTCTAGTATTTCTAGCGACAGATAGAAAAAGATACAAGACTCATGGCAGGAGGATACTCAATTTAGAGCACTTACTTATCATTTGATTCAACATAGTTGCCAGCAAGTGAAGTTCTTGTGGGATGGCCATGCCTTGAGAAGGAAAGGAAAAATAGTCATTGAAGATAATGACCAGCTGAGGAGGACACTGATTTCAGGGATGCATGAGTCACCAAAACGGGGTCACTCAGGTTAGAGCTACTTATCACAGAATTAAAAGCTTTTTCTGGTGGAAGAAAATGGAGGAGGATGTCAAGGCCTTCATTAGACAATGCAAGGTGTGTGCAAGGTGTAGAGGAGAAACCATCGCCAAACCAGGGCTCCTACAGCCCTTACCAATTCCTTTTAAGGTATGGGCGAACATAGCAATGGACTTTATAAAAGAATTGCCTAAATCTAGTGGGAAGGACACAATTTTAGTGGTAATTGACTGAATGAGTAAATATGCTCATTGTATTGCACATCATCCTTTTACAGCTGTTCAAGTGGCTCAACAATTCATTGACAATGTCTATAAGCTTCATGGAGCTCCAGCAGACAATGTTAGGGATAAAGACTCCATTTTCTTAAGTAATTTTTTGGAAGGAATTCATGGCAACATTGGGTATTCAGCAAAATCTTACAACAGCTCCTCATCTGCAATCTGATGGCCAATCTAAAGTGTCAAACCACTACCTTGAGACATACTTATGATGCATGACATGAGAGAAACCAAAGGAGTGGCACAAATGGTTATTCCTTGTTGAGTAGTGGTACAATACCACTTTTCTTACGGCCACTCAGACAACACATTATGAAGTCCTTTATGGTCAACAGCCACCATATTCCTTATGTAGCACAAGATTCAGTGGTAGAAGTTGTTGATCACTCATTCACAGCAAGAGAAGAGATGTTGGCTGTAATAGAACACCATTTGCATAAAGCAGCAACTAGGAAGAAACAACAAGCTGATAAAAGAAGAAGAGACTTAGAGCTTCAGGAGGGTGATTAGGTATTCCTTAAACTACAACCTTATAGACAGATATCTACAGCTTCTAGAAGTTCTCAAGAATTAGCTCCTACTTCTCAGGAATTAGCTCCTACATATTTTAGAACTTACAAGGTTATCAAAAGGGTGGGAGCTGTAGCTTACAAGTTGGATTTACCAGCCTCATCCAGAATTCATAATACTTATCATGTTTCACTCCTCAAACCTTGTCACGGACCATCCGCCGCTCAAAGACAACCACTACTTGATTGGCCAGAGCAACCTATTGATTTCATTCCTGAGAAAATATTGCATAGAAGACTAATTTAGAAGAGGGAAACGCCTGTCACAGAGTTCTAATTAAATGGAAGGATCTGCCTAATGAAGACGCTAGCTGGGTTCATATGTATAAACTCCAAAGGCTTCACCTAGGTTTATTACTGTACATAACCCCTTGAGGTCAAGGGTTTTTCAGGGCGGGGAGTATTGTTAGGAGTATTAGTTGTGAAGAAGTTGGTTATGAAGTTAGTTGAAGGTGTTAATTGGTAGTTAGTTGTTATTAACTACCAAGTCTATAAATAGCATTGTATCTGGAGGATTACATGAATAAGATTTCTGTTGAAAGCCGTTACTCATCTTCTCTCTCTTCTTCTTCTCCCATTCTTTTCCTCTTATCACAATTTGGTATGAACAATGAATAATCAATTTCTGGAGTGTTGTGCACTTTGATTCTCTAAATTTCACATATAGTTCATTATGATCTTTGACCATATGATCTTTCTGACCCTTCAGTCATCTCTCTCTTCTAATATTTATATTTTCTTCTGTCTTTGACATTTTCCTCTGAGATAATCACGCTTGTTCATTTATCT
Organism: Erythrophleum ivorense; assembly: GCA_026724425.1. NCBI lineage: Eukaryota > Viridiplantae > Streptophyta > Magnoliopsida > Fabales > Fabaceae > Erythrophleum > Erythrophleum ivorense. The sequence continues at coordinate 346,775 of JAIUCV010000129.1, forward strand.
TTCTTGTGCTTTGAGTGTGTGTGTATTAAAAATTAAAATATAGAAACATAAATATTATTTAAATTGAATTAGAAATTATATTACATTAAATATTTTGTATAATAAAATTGTTATAAAAAGATTTTCAATAATATATAATAATTTTTAAAATATATATTATTGCATATAAATAATAAAATAAAAATTATAGAAAATAATATAATATTATAAATGGAAGAACAAAATTTAAAAAATAGTATAACAATATAAAATAATACTAATATATAATGAAAAGAATAGTCACATATGGAAATTAAGAAATATATATATATATATTAGAAGGATTTTGAAACATACCGCTGCCAGCACTCGATCCTTTTGAATTATATTTTGAATGGATCCTGTTTCTTTTAAATTGCTGTTTGGATCTGAAGAGTCATCTCTGCCCACAATGCTACTAGCAAGAATTGATTTTCCTACGGTGACAGTCTCACGAATGAAATGCGATACAACATGAAAACGAGCACCATCATCCAACATTCCATACTGTGACCTCACAGCAAGCAGTGCCCTGACATCTTCCAAACAAAAGTTAGATTCCACTAGGTTGAACTGAATACACTTGTGTATTGGCTCTAATTGAAATATAACCAAAAACATAATCCCTGGTCTTTAGACTCACAAAGTTATAAACTTGCTCTCACGTGTTTAGAAAGGGATATTACCAGATGACAAGTTGCAGCCTACTCTTGCTTGGCTCGTCATCAGCAGTCAAGAAGCAAGGCAAAAGTGAAACAACCTGTTGCACAGACTGCAATGCCCTTTCTAGGGAAGCTTTACACAAATATAGAATTACAAGTCGAAAAATAATTCTTGGGAACCTCTCTCCTCGTAAAATCATAGCTTTATCAACATTTGGTTTAGGTTTTGCACCCAATGCAGTGCCTATCCCACCTGATACAACAACTGCAGCCACTTCTGCAGCAGGAATGTTCAATGATTCAACTAAACCACGTGCCCTTTGACCTAAAGATGGACCTGTAAATGATGATGATTTGGGTAACATTTTGCTGTGTCCTTTGCCATTCATCTGACTAATAACAGCCCACAAGTTGTCATATAGATTCCACCACTTCTCTTCAATTGTGTCATCTTCATCTGGTATTGGCTGCTTACAACCCTGCGATTTTCTGAAAGATGAAATAACCGAACTGTAAACATTGTCATCCTAAGCATCAACTTCTTTTTTTTTGGGGGGGGGGGGTGTGGGGATGGTTCAAAATGCCAATACCTAGATGTTTGCTCATCATCTTTGCCTAGCATAACCTCTTTTAAGGCAGAGCTGTAATCTTTGTGATGTTCCAATTCCAAACTAAGGTGAAAATCAGAGCCACTTCCAATAAACTGTATTTGGAAAAAAAAAGGAGATACTTATTATATATTTTCAAAATGATATCAATCATAATGTTGCAACAATATAATGTTAAACCATGATTTTTTTTTTCCTTTTTTAAGACTAAAACACTTCAAGCTCCCTTGGACGTTCCTTATTTTACACAATCCTGCCTTCCATTTCAAACACCTACACAAACCTCCCTTGAACAAAGGAATTTTGTGAAAATCATGAATATCCTAGGATTTGTGTAGTCAATGGGGGGTCCATAGGGTTTTCGCAGGTATGAAGAGAGCATTTGACATCACTACATAATCAAATACAGTAATTTGCCAATAAAATTAATTTTGGATATATTGAAAGCCTTTAGTAGACCAACTTGAATGTAGAGATATATATTAGACAATAATATTTAATTCCCGCCAACTTGCTTTTCCCTTTCCCGAACCCAATTTTCCTTTCTGGAGCAAATTGGGATGCATGAGAAGAGGAAATTTTATTACACATCACATTGTGATGATAAAATAATCTAATCAGGTTCAAAGATCTCAGAGTATTATTTCCTGATGCGTGAGTGATGCATCATGCAATATTGGAGAATTTTCATCAGCTATTCCCATGTAGACTTTCAGCTTCAAACCTTTGGAACAGGCTCTTCCGTATTTTCAGTAAGTCTTGGTATACTCCAGGATTGGAAGAGTTCTTATTGACTCGGTAGAATGGTTCTTGAAGATCTAAGCAAGGGTCAATGCTGTAATGGTGTGCTGTGTGTAGCTGCATATGGATGGAATGCCAGAAAATTTCAGCATAAATCCTTTCCTATCTTGCTTCTATGGAACACAGTTATTTGTGTTAATTACTTATGTGGCTTGGCCAATGGCAGTTTGGAGAAGGTTCAAATTAGAATTTACGAAGTTAGATAGGGATTTGGTTATTTTGTTCTGTTTTGAGCTCTTTCTTGTATTTATGGTTTGAGTATATCTTCCTTTTTTTTTTTTTTAATGAAACTGGTTTGAGTATATCTTATCCTCCAATAAGATGTACCTTCCTCCCTTTTCAATAGAATTCCTTATTTTATCCCCAAAAAAAGAGGGAAAAAAAAAAAGAAAAAAAAGTTAGAATTTGATGTGCTCCAGCAAGGTAGTAAAATGCAAAAGGCATCTTTAAGGCACTAGACCCCTGTAATGCCTTAGGCAAGAGGCGCTAAAAAAACACATGCCTAAGTGAAGCAAGGCACTAAAATAGGAAAAAGTTGTTAAAAATATGCTATATAAATAGAAAGTAAACAAATGTAAGTTTGTAACAACATTTGACACATAAATTAACTATTCAAGCACAATAATCATCAAATGCACTAATTAAGCCACTAGTAACACTATTCAAGCACAATAATTGTAGAACTTCAGTGTTTAATTTTTCTCCAAACTTATTTTATTAGATAGAAGTAAAGTTACATTTATAAATGATAGAAGAAAAAATAGACTCCCACTCCAACTAAAAAAAAATAACTCCAATAAAATAACTTTATCCTAATCAAAGTAGGATAACTCTATCCTTATTAAAATAGAGAACTTGAACTAATCTTATCCTAATAAAAACAAAACACTTAAGCTAATCCTAAATCAATAAAAACTTAATTCAAAACTAACTAAAAACAAATAAGCCTTAATTAAAATAAAACAAATAAGATAACTAAAAATAACAATTAAAAGTAATGGCAATATCCAACAATAATCATTAAGTCATAACTCATAATAATCATCAAGTGCATTAATGAAGTCTTCAAGCCATATGTGAAAGTATAAAGTTAACATTACAACCCAAAAATGTTGTAAAGTGAGAATGAAGTCATTATGCCATATTTTAAAGTGAGAATGACCGCTTTATCTGCTACTTATTAGGCTGGATTTTATGGCTTTTACTATCCTTAAAGCATCTATCTATATTGTTTTAAATACTTGGGCTGGGCTTCTAGGGCTGCAAGATAAGCTAGTGACTTGCCTTGCCTCAACTAGAAAAGCGCCTGGCTAAAGACCTCACACCTCAAGGTGCAAGAACCTCAGCATCTGTAACAACACGGTGCTCTGATGTCTTGATGTCCACCTTCAATGGTTTTCTTTTTATAATTTTGTTAAGCTTTTAACTGCATATTTCATCCTCCGTTCTTGTAACTTGTGCACCTCTTTCAACTAAAATATTCCTTTACCAAGACAAATGAAATAATATAAAAAAATGCAGGTAAATGCAATACCGGGAGTATTGCATCAATTTCAGATAACAGCATCTCATCAACCAGTCTCAGAAGGTACAACATATTATCCCGACAAGGTTGTGAAATGAAAATATTATCCTCAGCTGACAACTCCTCCATATTCCGAATCAAATCCTCATATATATCACGAAGCAAGAGTCGATATGAATTACCGCCCTACAAAGACAAGTTTTAAAGTAAAACCATCACTTAAGGCAGAATCTTTTATGCTGAATATAATAAGTATAACAGATTAATTTTGACAACAACTTTCTAGCATGACTAAAATAATACAATCTGAAGGTGCAGTCAGATTCCCAACATACTTTGTCAGAAAGCAAAAAGAAGTTGGCTGTTTCCTCCAACTGTTGCCAGCCACCTTTTATGGAATGCATATAGTGACAGAGAACTAGAGAAAACAAATTCCTCACCACATGCACCTCATCTGTCTCATTGTCACCTTGACTTAGTGACTTGGCATTGTAGTCTTTCAACACATCAAGCTTTAGAGAAGATGCTAACCAGGCATTCCATCCGTATTCCTAGGCACAACATAAGCAATTTTAAAAATTCATCAACCTTAAGCGGAAAAGAAAACTTTATATAGCCATACCATAAAAGCTTCAATATTTGAAGGATTTGAATCAAGAAGTTCAAGTAGATCTCTGATTATTTTTATTCTAGCATGTGCATCCTCACAGCCAGACAGGTATCTGATAATCAGCGGCAACATTTGAGGAAGTAAAAAGTGAGAGCAATTGAGCTTGCTTCTCACCCTTTCAAGTTGGTTGTGTCTCTGTAAAACCTGTAAGCCACAATTTCCTAATAGGGATTACCAGCAAATTTGAGTGTCAAATAAGCATTGTAATGAATAATTACTCTCCTGGAAACTTATTTTACTTGAACACCATTCAGATAATTGATGAAAATGATTTAGGAATAAACCAAAAAAAAAAAGGTCCACATCATGTCCTAATACCTGTTTGGGGCTAGCACCACCAAGAAGAACATCAAATAAAGTGGCACACAAATTATCTGTCTGTGGAAAGCTGAACAACCTATCAGAGATAGCCAAGAAAATTGCTTGCATTCTGTCTTTCCTATCAATTTCCGGAAGAGATTTGGATTTTCCCACTGAGAGATTGAAAAATCTTGATCCCTTCTTCTCAGAAGGAAGGCCAACCAAAAGCCTCCCTAGGAACTGTAAGCTCAGCAATCTAATAGACTCATATTCCCTAGAATAGACAAATAACACACCACAGCTTAAGAATGTGATATATACTATTCACTAATGAACACAATGTTGGACGCACAAAGGTTCCTTAGCATTAACAAACCCAACCGCAGTCACAAAACATTTATCATGACATATAGTAATCTATCCATATTATTTGTTATTTCTAATAGAAGAAACAGTGTTATTGTTGGTATAGATATAGATTTGTAAAAGTGAGCTCTGTCTGTAGTCTTTCATGTTTCTGATGAATAAACATGCTTTGATAGAAGAACCACCAACAAGGTAAACAAAAGCAACATAAATGGTTGAAAAGGAAAAAAAGGAAGGAAACAAAAAAAATCCTTGAACAGTTATGTTCATGACCATAAACGTTCCCAAATTTAAAGCTAATCTATTATTTATTATTCCTTTCGATAAGCAGAATTCATTCAAATAATGCCAAGTGGGACATACTGCTGGAGAAGATTGACAAAAATCTGACAACCACCAATGATATTAACTTGTTCAAGGAAAGAAGCAAGCAGTGATTTCTGGGAAACAGCACGAATAACCATGTGGAGAACATCCTCAATACAGATCATATCATGACTTGTCTCAAAAAATGCTACAAGAGCTTTTATATCTCCTGAAGTAATGTTCTGCCTGCATAGCCCCAAAAATTTCAAATGAAAAATTGAACAGAGAATGGGTAGCAATATGCCATTGCTACTACAATATACAATGAAAAGTAGATGATGGCAAACATATAGTTCTAAACATGGATTTCAAGAAGAAGAAACCATACCTTAGACTCATTTCACCAATACTCAACAAAAGAAGACGGATCTTGCGTATTTCTTCTTTACTAGGTCTTTCACCAACAACTTGTTCGGTGATAGGATGTAGAAGAGGTTTATTTCCAATAGATAATTGAGACTTGACATTGTCACAGTAGAATAGGTGAATTATGTCAAGAACACGTGGAAGCCAGCATAGAATCTTAAGTAACCTTGGATCATTGTCAAATAGCTGGATCAAAAACATGTATAGTTCACGTTGCACCTCGTAGACTATGGAGACCCAGATAAGAGGATTAAGAAATATACTGGAAATAGCCTCTTTTACAAGCAGCTCTGCCAGGCCTGAAGAGCATCCCAAAGAATATAATAAATAACATTTTTCCATTAGAAAATATCATCAAATGAACATGGTATGCAGAAGAAATTTGAAACTGAAGACCATGTTTTTAAACCTAATGCATCAAAAGGGAAAAAAAGAGAAAATTTTTGCAGATTATATACCAGAATTGGAAACAACATCAATAAGATTTTTCAAGGCAGAAAGAGTGTTCATATTAAGTTGTCGTGAAGGAACTGATTGTAACAAGAACCCCAGGACAGAAAATCCAGAAAGAAGATGCATCTGTTGTTGATTTGCTAAGTTCTCATCCAAGAAAGAGGCAATAAGCTCGATAACTTCAGCAGTTACACTCTCCCTCTTCATGTGTGTAAGCAATGCATTTTCAGATTCTCCATCATCATTTTCAAATCTACAACATTGTGTGATAAGAGGGAAAAACACAGATACACCACCAACACAGTATATAATCTGCTGCAGCAAGCGTCTCGAACATAACTCTGTTCCACCCATCACAGATGCTTCAAAGGATTTCTTACCCAATGCATGACTCAATATTGGTGAAACATTGAAAAGCATTCTGCCAACACTTGCCTGAAAAAAGAAACAAACTTGTTAGAGTCTGGATTACAGAGATTTTGGTTTAGATATACCTCTTCTATAAAATTAAAAAATGCATAAAGCACCTGGGCATTAAATCCAAAGATAACTTTTGATGCAAGACCATCTTTGGCATCAAGAATTCCACTGGGTAGAGCTTCATTATCAAGGAATGAATACATATAGCTTGGTCCTAAGGAATAGATACTCCGGACTTGCTCACCAGAAATGGCATCATTATACAAATAAACAGGACCAATTTGACCAAAAAAAGAAGATGAGTCTTGGATGGATTCGGAGGTGAGAATGTGATCTTCATAGTTAGGCATTTTAATTTTAGAACCAATCATGCAACTTGTTAAAGGTTCATTAACTTTTGCATACCTGAAAAACGAAAGCATAAAAATTCAAGTGTCAAAAGTAACTTATCATTTTAATTGCAAAAATAAATTTGCATGTCAGTTGAGGACAAAATCAACATGATTTGGAACCTGCATCTTTCAGATGAGACAAGATCGCCATCCAAGTAACACCTCAACACGCTACCCCCAGAAAATGCTCTTCCAATGCTGTGAGTTATGCAAAGAAAATGCCATTTCTTCCTGACTAAATTAACATGCAGGTCTACACGTTGTCTCTTCAGATTAATTGACTGACAAGAGAAAGAGAAGGGGAAGGATCAAAGGAGAAACCAAGTCAATAAGGATAAAAACAGAAAATGCATTCGATGTCAAGGCTAACTCAAGCGCAACATAATCGAAGGAAAAGAAGAAACTTCTCTGGAGAATAATTTTCCTTACCTCATAAGTGAGCTTCTCCCTTGCAAGAGCAGCCAAGGACCCTCTTCCATTTTCTGTAAGAAAACTAAAAAGGCCCATTGCTCCATTTCTAGGGAAGTTTTCTACCCTGAGCCAGCAGGAAAAAGAAAACCCCTTATTGAGAGGCCACTGCAGAGATGTCAAAAGCATGATACCCTACAAGGATATGAAAGGGATGAGATTCACATACAAGTCAGAATGATAGGTAGTATGATATTGGGCAATCAAAACGATGATCCTAAAGGATTACAAGCAGGGAAAAGATACTATTGTTACAGAAAGAGAAATGCATCCGTTACCAATAAATGAAAAGAAGCTGCATGCAAAAAATTTTCATTTCATTCAGATTCATGGTTCACAATTAAGTGTACATATTACAGAACCTTAAATGTTAAGCTGGAGAGACCTAGTTAAGTCCATTTACTGTCAGCCTAAGATTTTGGAATAGTCAGTTCTAATAGCATCCATGACCAAGAAAAAATATTTCTATTAGTATTCACACTCCTCAATATATTTATGATTCAGATCAGACGGCTTGGAGCTGTTGTCTTCACTGATTTACTGGATTCCTAACAGCTCTAGATAGGAGAATCTGCTCCTTGGTAATACTGTATTAGTCTAGCCCATAACCTTACTAGATCAAATTATTTTGGGTTAGTAAGGATTAGAAAGTTGGATTTTCAGTTAGGGTTATGTTTAGGTAATTTTAGAAATTTTCGTATTTCAAAGTCTTGAATTTCAATGGGCCTGGTTTCCTGTTACTTAGGTCTTATTGGGTTCTGTACTTTTTGTTTTAATGTCCAAGTTTCCCTTATATGTTTAGTGGTAGAAGTAGAGTCTAATTCCTTACAGTATTAAGAATTTACTCCTAATTCTTGTAAGATAAGTTGTAGGATATATATATATATATATATATGTAGAGGGTTGTGATGCTTTCTCTAAGTAAATGATTTTATTTATAAATTGCTCTCTTCTTTAGTGATGCAACTAAACCCTAGGTGTATATGTCTAGAGTCCAGGTTTCTTTTCTTCTCCTCAGTTCCCATAAGTTTTCTTTAATTTTCAACGCGACTGAGACCCATTTTCCTTGGCAGGCAGTTGTTGATAGTCACGTGGAATTTTCATGTGATTATCCTTTTATTTGTTTTTCTTTATTATCTGATTAGGCTTTACCATTTAATCAACTTCAACTATTCTATTTCAATTCCTTGATTTCGGCTTGCTAATTTAGTTAAGTTTGATTTTTTCCCCCTACTTTCAAGGCATTAGATTGGCTGAATTACTTGTGGCCAACATCCTTATATTGTAATGTCTTCGTACTTTAATGAAATAACACAAAGCCACATTTTTACACTCTAGTTTTCTTCGTGGTATCAAAGCCCTAAGGGTCTAAAAAATTCCATGATCATCTATGGCTCCATGAGGGCTCATCAAGCCAGCTCTTAAGAGGAGTCCTCTACTGAATCTCAGCCACAAGGTACACAGCCACACATCCATAACCATGGCAATTGAGAATCCTCCACCCCTGATGATTACATGGCAACATTTCAACAGAAACAATTACCTCATGCGGTCATAGATTGCCTTAATGTTTATATGTGGCTATGGGAAGGAATAGTACCTCACTGAGGAAGCTATCTAACCCACAACGTCTGACGCCAAGTACAGAACCTGGAGAGAAGAGAATAATATGATTATATCATGGTGAATTCCAAGACAATGGAAATTGGGCAGACCTTTGTGCTAGCCAAGTCAGCCAAAAAAATATGGGATGCCATGTGAGAGTCCTATTCCAAGGTGGACAATACTATTGCAATATTCCAAATCAAGGGCTTCTTGAAGGAGCTAAAACAAGGTGATGCTAATGTGACACAATACTACAACACCTTGGTAAAGTACTGGCAACAACTTGGCCTTGATGAAGTCTATAAATGGACTAACAACACTGATGTAACGACTTTGTGGAAAAGGAGAGGATTTATAGTTTCCTCTTAGGTCTTAGCCTGATGTTTGACAAGGTCAAGGAAAGGATCATGGCTACATGTCCACTGCCCTTGCTCAAAGAAGTTTTTGCAAAGGTGAGATGTGTAGAAAGTAGGAACCAACTCACTCGTGGGGTACAAGGCTCTCAACCAATCTTAAAGGCCTTGGCCTTAGCAATGGAGCAACTCAATATCTAATGGTAAGCCTAAGGTCACACCAAGGATGCCTGTTGGACGTTACATAGGAAACCTACTAACTAGAAGCCATGGCAGCAAAGGGAAAATTGTGGACTCATGGTGTCTAGAGAGAAGCAATTGAGTCAATTTGAACCAACCATATTCACCAAAACACAACTGGACATTCTTCAAAAGCTAATTAACTTTCATGGGTAAGAGAAAAACACAAGTACTAGAGCTATGGCTCAAGCAGATAATACTAAGATGGCTTTACATGCTCAAACTCAGAAATCCAATACATGGATTATTGATTATGGGATGATCAATCATATGTTTGTTAATGTCTCTCTTCTTGATGATTGGGTTCCAAACTTTGAAAAACATATGGTTAGGATAGTTGATGGTACATCATTAGAAGACAGTAGGACTGGTGTTGTGAGGATGTCAAAATATTTAGTACTAAAGGTGTTTTACTTCTTCCTCAATTGACCTGTAACCCTCTCTCCATAAGTAGACTTGCCAAAGATTTGATTTATGCTACTTACATTTATATTAATGATTGTTATTTTCAAGATTTGAAGTTGAGAAGAGGATTGGTAATACTAAAATATGTGCTAAACTCTACTACCTACATGGTCTTAAGGGAAAGAATAAGGATGCCATGTCTCACCATGTTTCATCCAATAAAGTTGATGATGTATTGTCGTGGCATTGTAGGTTGGACAATCCAAACTTTCTTTACATGAAACAATTGTACCCAGAGTTGGTTAGTAAAACTTCATCTTTTCCCTTATGTGAGATTTGTTAATTTTCTAAACAAGTCAAAGCCTTTTATCCACCTAATGTCTATCAACCTTCCAAACCTTTTCAAGGATTTGTCAATTTTCTAAACATGTCAAAGCTTTTCATCCATCCCATGTTTATCAACCTTCCAAACCTTTTTCAATTATACACATTGAAGTTTAGGGACTCTCTAATGTTAAAAAAAAATTACCACGACAAAATGGTTTGTCACCTTTATAAATGACCATACCAGGGGCAAATATCTCATATTCAAAATAAGGAATGGACGTTTGGAAGTCTACTTGCACAAACCCGTGACCAAAACATACCTGAACCTTCTCACATCGAGATCACCACTTAGCCAACTCCCACATCTGAGACCTTTGATCTTGACTCCAACTAGACCATAGAGCCTAAAGATCCCACATCCAAGAACCCACACCCAGGCCTACCCTAATGCTACACAATAGAAAGAAGTGATGGTTTATGCTAGGAGGAAGAAAGCTCAGTTGACAGACCAATATACTTCCAAGGAGGTTCAAGATGCTGAAGATAGCACATCCTGAGCAAAGTCAGACCTTTTCCCTTGCTCCAAATCCTGAATTGCAATAGGAGTTGGATGTGCCTATTGCCTTGAGAAAGGGGATAAGGAGTTATACCAAACACGAAATCAGAATTTTTTTTCTCCTATGACAGATTGCCACTTAAGTCGCAAGTTTTTATGAACAACGTTGCTCTTGAGAAACTCCCTAACATTGTTTATGAGGCAGCAAAGAAAGAGGAGTGGAGAGGTGCCATCCAAAAGGAGTTAGATGCCCTTGAAAAGAGCCAGACATGGGATATAGTTGATCTCCCACATGGAAAGTCTCCTATAGGATGTAAGTGGATTTTCATAGTAAATTACAACCCATGTAGAAGTATCAACTGTCAAAAGGCCAAACTTAGTCGAGGGGTTCACTAAAACCTATGGAATTGACTACTAAGAAATATTCGCCTTGGTGGCTAAATTCAACACTATCAAGGTGTCATTATCTATTGCTAGAAATTTAGATTGGCCTCTTCATCAATTAGATGTGAAGAATGCATTCTTGAATAGAGACTTGGAAGAAGAAGACTATATGAAAATTCCACTAGGGGTAAAGTATGAGAATAGCTCCAAAGAGGTACGTAGACTCTAGAAATCTCTATATGGACTTAAAGAATTTCTAAAGGCCTAGTTTGAAATATTCGCTACAGTAGTCAAGGCTCGAGGATACAACCAATGCCAAACTGATTACACCTTATTTGTTAAAACAAGAGCGGATGAGAGGTTAGTAATTTTGATTATGTATATAGATGATACTGTGATTACTAAAAACTAGGCTAATGAGATGGATAAATTAAAGAAGCCTCTAGCACATGAATTTGAAGTTAAAAACCTTGGTAATTCAAGGTGCTTTCTTGGCATGAAAGTAGCATGAACCAAGGAGAGTATTTCTATTTCTTAGAGAAAGTACATGTTAAACTTGCTAGAAAAAACAAGTATGTTGGGGTGCAAGCCTGCAAATACCTTTATGGAAGCTAATTCTAAACTTGGTCTCAAGCAAGAAAGTTCCCTTGTTGATATTGGGAGATATCAAAGGCTTGTAGGGAAGTTAATATATTTAGCACACACCTATCCAGATATCAGCTTCTCAATCAATGTTGTGAGTCAATCTATGAACAAACCAAATGACAAGCACCAGGAGGCTATGTACAAAATCTTGAGATATCTCAAAATGACTCCTGGTAAGGACTTGTTTTCCAAGAAGGGAGACCATAAAGGAGTAGAAGTGTTCTCAAAAGCAGATTGGGCTAGACCAATGGTTGGTAAGAGGTCTACTACTGATTATTTAATATTTGTGTGGGGAAACTTAATAACTTGGAGAAGCAAGAAGCAACTTATGATTGCTAGAAGTAATGCAAAGGCAAAATTTCATGCTTTGGCACTTGGCATATGTGAAGGGATGTAGATATTGAGGCTCCTAAAGGAACTAAATTTCAAGGTTAGCATGCCAATGAAAGTGTTTTGTGATAACATGGCAACAATTGGAATTGTAAAAATTCTATCAATCATGATAGGACGAAACATGTTAAAATCGATAGGTATTTCATCAAGGAGAAGATTGAATCAGATCTTCTTGAATTAAAGCATATCTTTACAACTTGTCAAGTAGCAAACGTGTTAACCAAGGCACTATCAAGAATCAAGTTTGAAAAACTGAGCATCAAATTGGGAATGACCAATATCTACTCTCCAGTTTAAAGGAGAGTGTTGATAGTCATGTGTTGATTCATCATGTGATTATCCTTTTATTTATTTTCCTTCATTATTTGATTAGGCTTTATCATTTAGTCAACTTTAAATATTCCATTTTTATTTCCTTGATTTTGGACCGGCTACTTTAGTTAAGTTTTGATTTTATTTTCCTACATTCAAGGGGTAAGATTTGCCAAATTACTTGTGGTCAACATTCTCATATTGTAATGTCTTCGTACCTTTGATGAAATAACGCAGAGCCACAATTTTACACTCTGGTTTTCTTCAGCAGTATAAGCATTCCTCCCATAAAAACCCTAATTGTACCTAGCTTGGATTTGCCCTAAAACCCATCAAACCCAAAACATCCCTTCCTTTTAGGTTTTTTTGCATTTTGGGAGGGAGGTTCCCTTATTAACTGTACAAAAAAAATTTGATAGCTCTTTTGAGCTTATCTTTTTTGTTTGCTGTTCTAGGAGGATATTTTATCCTCCCTTTTTCATTTTTATCTTCTAATAAAATATTCTTTTATTAAAAGAAAAATATCTTTATGCATTCAAATGACCTGCGTCTCTTTTCTTACACTGATGCCAACTAGTAATGCCATAGAAATATAAGATGCACCCAGTAATAACTTACATCCTGGATGTAAGATTTTTTTATTGAAGATATATATAATATCTTCTTTTATCCCCAGAAAAAAAGTAGAAAAGAGAATTATACTTCCTAGACTACAAAAAGATATATGTATATATATATATATGGAAAGTAACTGAACTCAAATGTAAAATTCCCCAGTAATATTTCTATGATGGCTTCAGGACTTACAGAATCAGTCCCAGAAAGATCAAAAAAGGCAGTTGGTCCCTTCTCATGTAGCATTGATGAAAGACTAGTTAACAAAAGAGAGCAGTACTGTCTCCGTGTCCCAACTTTCTCACTTCGGAGTAGGGCAAATATTTTGCGTATGTCCTTCCCTGATATGCTATGCCCACCAATGGCTTGAATTAACTGGGCAATTTGAAAGATCACACTGTCATTATCTTCTTGAGAAAACCAATCAAGAAGAAAGTCAAGCATTCCTGCTCTGACACATGAAGCTCGATTAGAAATGGAATCTCTTAACAGCCGCTGAAACACATTGAGCCCATGATGCTGCAATGACTCACTGCTCTGCCCAATCACAAGATAGCAAGCAATAATCCAGATGGCATTATATTATTAAATGAAAAGTCAGCAATTATTAAAATAATTATCCGGAAAGATATTAATTCCAGTGCTGAAAATTGATGAGGAAGAAGAAAGGGAAATGAATTGCTAACCTTTTGCAGTACAATCAGATATAATATAATCACATCTTCATTCTGAAATGAAATAAAGAAAAAGAGAAAGGAAACGCTATAGATGAGATTCATCTAATGGAGGTTTAATAGCATTAGATACACTTGATGTAATTTATCAATATGATAAAGCAATCTAAGTGCAACCAGTATGTCACATACTTGAAAAAGAAAGTGAAAAGGGCAAGTAAATCATACAAATTACATTAAAGCTATGTACTACTAGGCTACCTTTATAATAGGACTCATTTTGATATCAAACTTCCCATCAACAAGCATATCAAGCAATACATTTAGAAGGCTTTCACTTGAATGCCATCGGCAAAAATCCAACAGCAGACTTTGCAGTGTCTGGTAACCTTTTCCAGCAAGAGCTCTAAATGCAGCCTGCAATAGTTTTTAATTAATCAATAAGTAAAATTTTTAACTCAAGGTAGCATCAATAAAGTGCAAGCAAAAGCATGCCAAGAAACAAGATAAATTCATAGGATGCAACATAGTTTCTAAGCAACAAGAGGAGGAAACAAGAAACAACATAAATAAAGAACAAAAATAATGAAAGAGATTAAGAAAGATGAGAACCTTTGAGGTATTGTTACTTGCAAGCAGACAAGTAAGTGTTTTAAGTACATTCAAAACTAATTTCTCCCCATTTGCGTCATCAAGGTTGCTGTTAAGTAATGATACAACATGCAAAAAGCACTCTCCATCACGAAACATAGCCTGATAGTACTGAGGCAGCACAACATCAAACACAATCCTTCAGTTGAATAGCTAAATGCATGTAAGCATATTAAAGTGACCTGCGATTAGTTAAGAAACAAATCATTGGGAAAACATACTGCTGGATTAGCCTGGAGAAGATCTCTCATTCCAACTAACATATCAATAGACAGATCTACAAATCCTTTCTCCCGTTCTTTAATCTGATTAAATGTTTCTAAATACTTAGAGCATAACTGCAACTTTGCTTTTTCATCTTCTTCAGAATGTGGTACAATCTGGAAAAATAGTAATGTCAAATATTCACAATAAATAACATGCACATAATTAAATATGAGGTAGAACATGATTTTCACACCTACATCACATTATAACACAGCAAAAACAAAAAGCAAAAACATATAGGAATACCTTCATCAGCTCAAGTATTTCTCTAAGCACATCATTTCTCAAACCTTCTACCCAGAATAAATCAAATAAATAATCAATGCAAGCGAAACTATTCAATATCAAACTTCGTGCATCTTCAGCCACAGATAAAAACTTGGCATAAAGCTCCATGCACAATTCCATACAGTTAAACCAACTTCGATCGGTCTCATGTGAATCACACTTTTGCTGATCCTGCACTGATAGTACTTCCATGCCACTATCCTCACCGGAGGAGTTCATGTTTCCAGATCTTCGAGACTCTTGGGCTTGAACACAAGCAACTTTTAGGACTCGGGAAACTGCACTAAGGGTCTTAAAAGAAGCAACTGTTTTCTCAGGGGAGACATGCAAAATGTGAACCAAACTCCTCACAAGAACACTGGCAATTTCAGGATTGTAGACAGACTGTTCAAGTGCATCCAGCAAAGCAGACAATTCAGGCTGTAATTAAATTAAAGGAAATAAATCTTAGAAAACTTCCCAAACAACCAAATTCAGCCATGCAATCCAAGCAACACAAAAACAAGCATGTAAAATAAAAGATAATTTACCAAATGAAAACAATAGATAAAAAATTTGGGCACTAGCATATACAAAGATACACAAACAAACATAAGCCTAGTTCCACCAGAAATGCTTGTTAGAAGTCAATTAACGACAAAAGTAGTGCATGATTTAAAACAAGAACAAAATGCGGGTCAGACAAAGATCTTCAGTTTTAGGAGTGTCAACATTCTGCTGCTCAGGTAGATCTTTTCACCAAGAACTACATCCCCCATCCCCAGATTTACACCATATCCCTTTTTCCTTATCACTTTTGATGTAACAAAAGGTCTATGTAAATTGGATCCAACTTCAGTTCATGTCAGCAAACCCTAGTAGACACATCATGCATATATTATACCATAGAATCTGTCAAGAAACCCAATGCCAATCATGTGATATCACAAGAATAAATACCTGTTGGAACATGAAGTGCTCACAGTAAACATGTCCGTGTTCTAAAGAAAGTTTCAGAAAACATATACCCTAAAAGGAAAATAGAAGAACCAACCAAGTTGTGTGCATTTCCATTAGAAGTTGCAGCAAATTCCAGAAATGAAATTACTTCCATCTGTAGACTATTAACCCTGCCTACTTTTGATATACTGTTAATGCTACTCGAAGCAGAAAACATTCCAGACTTCTTCTCAGTGTATGCAAATGTCTCTCCAGAATTTTCCTCTGAAGCTAATTCAAAATAAAAGAAATTTTCTGAGAAGATAAGGTCCCAAATACCCTCTTCCCGAAAAAATTCAAGTGTCATGGGTGAAGAAGAAAGAAAATCTTTAAATGCATTAAGAACTGTCTCCTGTAGAATTGTCACAAAGACCCTGCAAAAAATTATAAGAAACAAACAAGATGCAAAATTAACACACTATATGACGTTCCAATTTTATAGCCATAATAAATAGTAACACACATAATTCACAATACTGTTAGCTAAATTAAAATTTTCGGCAAACATCAAAGAACAAAATAATGCAAGTTTCAGCCCAAAAAAAAAATGCAAGTAATTGGCAACACCTTAAATGGCTTGGAAACTCATTCTGACTCGAGCAAGCTTTGATGCAAGGAAATATTGTAAGTAGAACCCTCATTACCCATTTGATAGACAGTTCACAATATACTGAAGAAATTGACAATGCAAGTCGACCAGTAAATACTTGGACATGATGAGATTTTGAACCTTCTGGAGCAAGAAGGAATGAAGATAGTATGCTGCTCAACTTGACAACATAATCATTCCAAATTTGAGAAAATGAAGAACCGGCAGGAAGGCCACCAGAAGCCATAGCTAGATCAGGTTTCACACAATTCTCATTTTGAATATCCAGATCAGGCATTCCAAATTGCCGCTTTCCAGTAAAATCCTCCTCCTGTCCCATATCTTGAAGCATGAAAGCCAGTGAACAAAAGCTAGTCGCAAATTTATGCACCCGACCATTTTCACAAAGAAATTGCAGATTGTTCATATTCCCAAAGCTGCATGGTTGTCAAGGATCAATTACTGTTGCATTATATCTGGATGACAGACAGCAAGCAGTCTTTATAGAGTAAACAAGCTAAAGTCAATTAACCTATTAATATGAAACAAACACACAGGATGACCTTATAACAACTAACACATTGTAACATAACTTGAGAGAGAAACAGATATAAAAGGACATAAACAGATCTCACAAAATAAATGTGTGTGTGTGTAAAATGTTTCACCACTCCAGTTAGCACTGGTAATGATGCCTTTTTTTCCCCTTTTTCTTAATGATCACTTTCATATAACTTTCACATGAAAGAATTTATCAAGGTACCCAAGCGCTTGTATAAATAAAATCTGAAAAGCCTCATAAGTTTACAACATGAGCAATATATGAAGGATACACAGCCTCTCTCAAAACCTCCAGAGCAAGAACATGAAGCTGGAAAATTTTTTGCAGCGGATTATTATCCCTGCAAGAAAAATGTAAACCAGCTTCTCAAAGACTGCAAGACAGACAATGATATAGCAATGCAGAGATAGGCCTTAGAAAACAGAGAATATGCTCTGAGAGAGAGAGAGAAAGAAGGAATTTTAGATATACTTTTCTGTAAGTTTACACAAACTGAAATGAATAAAGGAGAAAATAAATGCATTTTAAGACCCCCAAAAAAATTCACATCATTCTCTAACACAGAAAGCAAACTCACGGCATGATGCAAAAAATTTTATCTGTACAGAACAATGACTTTTCCAAGAAAGACTAGTTATTATGTAATTTTCCACAAACTTAAACTTTAGACCTGCAATGGTCCCTCAAATAAGCAAAATTCAAAACTTTTAATATCTACTAGAAGCATGAGGGGATCATCATATCCTGTCAATATAACCAACCAAAAAATAATTGGCCTGATATACACCACTGCAATTAAATTACCTTAACCCATCAACCTGAGAAGATTTGCCATAAATTCTCACATAATTTGATGGAACTCCAAGGCCATCCAACAGAACTTCCAGCCCTCCAATACTTTTAAAATGATTTTGACCTCGAGGATTTGCAGATAAGGCCAAGCAAAGTACTTTCAGGGTCAAATGCTGAAGTGAATCGTCTATCCACTGGTCTTTCATGCTCAATCTCCTAATGACGCGTAATAGCTCTGTGATAATTTTAACTCTGGTGAATACAAAATATATTCTAAAAGTAAACTAGGTATTGAAAAAAGTATTAAAAGCTAAGAAGCTTCTCATCCCCCCCCCCCCCCAAAAACAAATAAAATAAGATAAAATAAACAAGATATTTCACCAAAATGAGGAAAAGATACATAAGAGGAGGATAAGATATCCTAAAATAAGAATACAGAAAAACAGAGAGGCTTAAACAAGTAACAACAGTGCCCAATCCCTGTGCATATCTGACTGGGACACTCCCTTAAACAAGTAAGCAGTCCGAATGCGCAGATCAAATAAAACTCAGCAGACTTAGCAAGGTCAAAAACCATCTTCATTAAAAATGGATGATAGAGTGGGAGTTGTACTTATAAGGCACAGGATTGATAAAAAGTAGATTTAGGGCTCACACAAAGTTGAACCCGAAATTTCTCATCCTGGAGTGAGAGAACTTATTAAATGTGAGTTTCAAAATTAAAATCTTAATAATAATAATAATAATAATAATAATAGTCATAGCCATTTTGAATTAAAAATTCATTTACATATTAAGTAAAAATTAATAACAATAATTCCCAATATTCCTCTCAGAAATTCCATTTTTCATTGAACCCAAACCACATGTGTAATTTCTCTTTTAATATGCCTGGGGAAAAACTAATACTTCATTACATCCAAAATATAGTTATAGTGATATCCAGTATATAGAATATCATCTAGTAGAAGAAAGAATATGGAGACTTCACAGATTTAACGAATATAAATATATGTAATTTGACTTGTTCTTTTCTCTTCATCAATTACTACAATAATTGTTAAAAAAAAAACGAAAATCAAAATACTTATTGAGAAAATTGATTGATTATTGTCAATGACCAGTATCACCCCAAAATCATGAGTTGCTACGCATAAGCCATGGACAATGCACCCTTACCCTGTGCTGAAATTTAATTTACGTAGAAGAATAAAGGCAAATCTAGTAAGGACTTAACTCTTGACCACTTGGTCCAAGAGGTTCCAATATCATGTCAAGAAACAAGTCACCTAAATGGCTTAGGCACACAAATGCCCTCTAAGGCCAAAACCTGAAGATTGGCCAAAACCTAGACTCATCACCACCTGGTACTAAGAATCAATTTTAAACATAAGGTTGATGAGAATCAAACTCTTCACCACTTGATCAAAGAGTCTCTTATACCATGTCAAGATCCAATTAACCTTTTCATCAATAGAAAGAAGAAATTATAATTTATCCTTACATCATGAGCTGTTAGGTGGAGGACTAGGCGCCCATTTTGAGAATCTAAAATTTTAACTCCTGAAAAAAGCACTAATAGAAAGCTATTTTTAGCTTGTTACAATGAAATTATAAACTTCTCTACCCAACCCCCCCCCCCACCACCAAAAAAAAAAAAAAATACCTTTCTTTATAACAAAAGAACTCTTGGGCTTTTACTAGAAAAAGGCCATCCAAACAGGCACTTAAAGTAGGTTTTATCTCTGAAAATTACTATTCCTCTGCATTCAATATGACAGAAAATAGTGTTGATTTCCCTCTCTTTAAGGAAAGACAATATATATCTAGCTACTTTATACACACATTACTGAGACAAGGGGGGCTATTGCATGCCTTGACCCTGCTCTGTCTTCATCAATGGATTTAGTTTATTATCCCAAAACCAGTGATGAGTGAACCCATTAATTACTGTGTGTGCACAATTTATTGTTTGATGTTCCTATTCCAAAATAGAAAATTGTTGGCAGTTTATGTTTATCTTTCATCCTATAATATTTTCCTCCTCTAATATTTTAGGATTTATTTTTTATCCTTATCAGATAGTTTGTTATTTGTTTAAATAAAGAGATAAGGAAGGTTATTTCTTATTATCTCTTAGTAGTTTAAATTTCAGATTTACTCTTACTTTAAGGGATTATTTTTCCTGTAATTAAGGAGATATCATGACAGAATTACTATCAAGTTTTTCTATATAAGCTGCATCTTTGTTATGAATGATACATCGAAGAAGAAGGACATTCTTCTATCATTTTTTTTCTCTATATATTTTTTTTATACCATTTTTTTCTCTATTTTTTCACATGGTATTTGATGGACCCAAAGTTATTAGGCCTTGGGTATTGAGGACCTATAACAGAAGAAAGGATGTAGAAAAGAGATTTGGGCCTGAAGGGGTTAGAACCTATTCTAGAAGAGCCAAGAAAGAGAGTCATGTAACTAACTATGAAGCACCTAGTGGAAAGCAGGGTGAGCTGGCAGAGAGAGACGAAGTGGTGAGAAGGGGGAGATATATGGTGAGAGACCTATGAGGAGGGGGGCAGGTAGAAAATTACGCAGACTGGTGTGGAAAGACTCTAGCCTCTCGAATGCTAGAGGACCATTTCATTTCTCTATCTCCTTGTTTTTTTGCTTTTCATTTGTTCCCTACTGTATTTCTTCAATTTTACCTTGTTCTTCTGATCTGGGTGGGATTGTTTAAGTAAAATACAGAAGTTCCATCAATTTGGTATCAGAGACAATCCAGGGAAATCTGAGACTATAGAAATTTTCAATGAAGAAAGGAAAAGGTGTTTGCCAGATGGAAGAAGGAGATACAGGAAAAGAGAGACAACGGAGAAATAAGAGAAACAACGATAGAAGCTTTAGCTAGATGGAAAAGGGAGATACTAGAGAAGAGAGACAAGGAAGAGATGAAGGAAATGACTGAAGAAGCATTAGTCAGATGGAAGAAGGAGTTGCAAGAGGAGAAATGGCAAAGGGACATGGCAGAGATGAAACAAGTGATGAGGGACATTAAAGAAATTATGAACGACATGCTGAATCCCGTAAAGGGGAGATCGGATGAGGAAGAAAACTTGGCTGAATCAGAAACTAAAAGGGATGTAAAGGAAGCTATTGAAAAGAAGATGCATGAAGAAGGAATGAATGAAAGTGTACCAGGTCAAGAGGCTTTGATGGGCTTAGTTGCTTTCCAAAACAGCCCAAAAGAAGATATGAAACCAGAAATTCTTCTCATCTCCACACCTATCAAGTCTTCTAGAAGAGGTTCTGACCCCTTCAGGCCCAAATCTCTTTTCTACATCCTTTCTTCTGTTATAGGTCCTCAATACCCAAGGCCCAATAACTTTGGATCCATCAATATCAAAGCAAAATTCCGGTTATCATACATCCTTTTAACATTATTTTCTCTCTATAATTCTTGCATCTCTGTACCGTCTCTCTTCTCTATGGTGGGCAAACCCCCATCATTTCCATAGGGAACAGCCATGATCGGGAATGATTGTTCGAAAACTTTTGTTTCCCCATAACAGACCCCAATAACAACTACCACAATGCATCTTCCTCATTCAAATAATTCCTCTCTTCAAATCACATCTCACAAACTGAATGGAAAAAATTATCTACCATGGTCACATTCTATGGAGATGGTTATTAGAGGAAAAGGTAGATAGTTCTATCTTGATGGGTCTGCAAAGAGACTTGTGGAATCAGATCCAACTTTTCAAACCTGGGATGCTCAAAATTCAATGGTAATGGTGTGGTTGCTTAACTCCATGGATGAAAAAATCAGTGAAAATTTTATGGGCTACCTAACTGCCAAGGACATGTGGGAGGCTGCCAAAAGGCAATATTCAAACCTTGACAACTCATGCAGCTGTTTGAGCTAAGAAACAAGGCTTGGGTTCTAAGCCAAGCTGAAATGGATGCAACAACCTACTTAATGCTCTAAAAAAATTATGGCAAGAAGTTGACCTCTGGATGTGTCCAGAATGCAATGAAAAGTATCAAAAAATAGTTAACAAGGAAAGAATTTATGACTTTCTTTCAAGTTTGAACAAGGAGGTAGATGAAGTGCGTAGACACCTACTTGGCTCTAAGCCATTGCCAAACATTGATGACATTTTTGCTTAAGTCTAAAGGGAAGAAACTTGCAAACGTATTATGGTAGGCACAAGAAAAACAGCAACTGAAAATTCTGCCTTCTCAACCTGTGGACCTCACCTTCTTCAAAGTGAACCATGGAGTCAGAAAAGGAATGGGAATCTTTGGTGTGATCACTGCCAGAAATCAAACCCCAGCCGAGATAGATGCTGGAAATTGCATGATAAACCTGATATTTGCAATAGAAGAAGAGAATCAAGAGGACTACAGGTTACTACAGACTCTTCTTCAAGGACTAATGACAACATGTTTAATCTTTCTTTGAGCAAAGGGCAAATTGAACAGCTTCAACAAATCCTAAATGGTCAGTTACCTAATCATAATCAATCCACTACTCAAGGCCAACAGCCTCAACAAGCCACAGATATTTCACTTTTGGCTCAAAAAGGCACCTTCATGACTACACTTAGTGGTATAATTGACAAAATTGAACCTTGGGTAATAGATTCTGGGATTACAAATCTTATGCAATGATTTGCAAACCTTTTTTGCTCTTATAAAACTAGTCCAGGAACTTGAAATTTAAGATTGCAAATAGCTCTCTTGCAATTGTTGCTGGTATTGGTACAATTAAAATCAGTCCTCATATATCTCTCAAAGATGCTCTACATGTTCCTAAATTATCATGCAATTTACTCTCTGTCAGTAAAATTACCAAAGATTTGAATTGTACTTTCCAGTTCTCACTTTCTACTTGTGAATTTCAGGATATGACTTCGAGCATGAGGATTGGCAGTGCTAAAGAACACAATGGCCTATATTATTTTGATAAAGAAAGCTCTAACAATAAATAAACTGTGACAAGTAGCTGTGAATTTGTTCCTTTATCTAGAGAACAAAAAATAATGTTATGGCACTCTAGGTTAGGCCACCCCAACTTCCAATACCTAAAACAATTGTTCCCATCACTTTTCCAAAATAAAGATGCATTTCAATGTGATGTGTGTCAAATTGCAAAACATCAAAGGTCATCTTTTCCTACTCAACCATATAAATCATCTAAAACATTTGCATTAATTTACAATGACATTTGGGATCTTCCATAGGTACTAAAACTTAACTGGAAAAAAATGGCTTATCACATTCATCGATAATCACACACGAATTACTTGGGTTTATTCCCTAAAAGAGGGGGAGGAAAAAGAAAAGGCTGAACAAACTTTCAAAAAGTTTCATCTAATGGTGAGCAATCAGTATGGTGCAAAAATACAAATCTTACGTACTGATAATGGGCAAGAATACTTTAATTCCATCCTGGGGGACTATCTTTTAAAAATGGTATTGTTAACCAATGTTCATGTGTTCATACTCCCCAACAAAATGAGATGGTAGAAAGGAAGAACAAACACCTTTGGGAAGTAGCTCGTTCCATTATGATTGCTAAAAACGTTCCTAAATGTTTTTGGGGTGCTTCCATTCTCACATCATGCTATCTTATAAATCGTCTTCCTATATGTTTTCTCAACTATACGGTACCTTATTAGTATTTTCCTCAACACTACCCACAATCATAGTTATTCACCTCACTACCCCTCAAAGTGTTTGGTTGTAAGGCCTTTGTTCATATTCGTAACCATAATAGGAGCAAACTAGATCCCTATGCTTTGTCACATATCTTCCTAAGGTATTTAACCACTCAAAAGGGGTATCGATATTATTCCCCAGACAAAAACAAATATTTTGTCACTATGGATATCACTTTCTTTGAAAACCAACCTTTTTATCCCAAAACTTCACCTCCTCCCACCCCGGGGGGGGGGGGGGGGGGAATGGGGATGAAGCTCCTTCTTAGGAATACACAACATCAAGTCCTATCTTACCTCTAGCTGAATCACTCACACCACCTAAACAAGAAACCCTTGAATTTCCACAAACAAAATTAGAAACACCAGTAACTAACCCTGGAAAACCAACAACTAACCCAGAGTTTGACATAAACAATGATAGGGAAAATTCACAACTACAACAACCTAAGCTACTTGTGTTTATTCTAGGAGAAATAATTCACGAAAAATAGAGGGCATTGTGGACATGCAGCCCTACCATGAATCAAAACTGAATTCATCTCCTAAGATTAGTGATCTTGACTATCCTATTGCATTAAAAAAAAGGAGTTCACTCTTCTACCCAACATCCTATTTCAAATTACATTTCTTATAGTCATTTTCCACCTTCTCTCCAAGCATTTGTTACTAACCTATCAATTGAAAAGGTTCCCAGAGATACACAGGAGGTCTTGGAGAATTTTGAATGGAAAAAAACTATAACAAAAGAAATACAAGCTCTGGAAAAAAGTCAGACTTGGAATCTCATAAAAAAACATAGAAGGAAAGCTACAATTGGGTGTAAATGGGTATTTGCTGTGAAATATCGATCTGATGGAATAATTAAAAGGTACAAAACAAGGCTAGTTGCAAAAGGTTTCACTTAAACATACAGTATTGACTACAATGAAACGTTTGCCTCAGTTACCAAGCTCAATACAATCAAAGTTCTTTTATCTGCTGCAGCAAACCTAGATTGGGATTTACAACAACAAGATGTAAAAAATGTTTTCCTCAAAGGTGATTTGGAAAAGGAAGTCTGTTGGAATTCATCATCTAACCGTTGGCCCAATAGTGCCTGATAATCTTAGTCTTTATTTCTCTAATTGGACTTAACGGCTAGCTTCCTTTTACAAACCTCAATACTTTGTATTTCCCGTTATTCTCTTCTCGTATCATGTTTTTCCCTTTCTCGTCTCACTCTGTTTTATTTCCGCTGCATCGGACATGTGCGCGTGTGCGTGACTCTATATCCTATATATTACTTTACAGTTCCGTCTCTAATAATATCGAGTATTATTGTCACACTTGTATGTGTTATTTTATGCGTTTACCTTCATGGTATCAGAGCCACAATACTCGATCCAACTCCATGCCTAAATTTGGGCTTCAAACCACCAGAACTGATGGGGAAGCAGAATCCTCAAATGAAATGTCTTCCTCAGCCATCACCCAACCAGGAATGACTCAGTACACTGCCATGATTGAGTCCCAGCCTAATCTGATTACCACACACAAACTAAATGGACTGAATTACCTTCAATGGAGCCAATCAGTCATGATGTTTGTGAGTGGAAGAGGCAAGGAGGACTACTTAACCGGCGAGGCTGGGCAACCTGCTAGGGGTGATCCCAAATTCAAGACATGGCATGCTGAGAACAATTTAGTCATGTCTTGGCTGATAAACTCCATGGTTACAGACATTGGAGAAAATTACATGTTCTACAAAACTGCTCAAGAAATATGGGATAGTGCTCGTGAATCCTATTCTACCTAGGAGATTGCAGCTGAGTCTTATGAGATTGAAAGCCTGATTCAAGAACTCAAGCAAGGAGATATGATGGTAAACCAGTACTTTAACACTATTACAAAATATTGGCAGCAACTAGATGCATTGGAAACTATTTCTTGGCAATGCACCTCAGATGCTACCACTTATAAAAAGATTGTTGAAAAGAAAAGAATTTATCAATTTTTTATGGGCCTTAATCATAAATTTGATGAAGTTCGAGGGGGAGTTTTAGCTCACACTCCCCTTCCTTCCCTTAAGGAAGTGTTCTCTGAAATAAGGCGTGAAGAACATCGAAAGAAAGTGGTACAAAGTCCTGGACCAGCACCTAACCCAGGTGAAGCATCAGCCTTGATCTCTAAAAATATGGATACTTCTGAAAGAGACACTAAACAGTCCAAACAAGGGAAAAGGTGGTGTGATCACTGCCACAAAAATCGTCACACTAAGGATACTTGTTGGAAATTACATGGGAAGTCATCTAATTCCAAGAGTAAATTCAAAGCTGACACTAAAGCCTTCATTGCTGGTACTGACACTCCAGCGACCTCTGAAACTTCTCTGTTCAGCCGTGAGCAACTAGAGCTCCTACAAAAAATTTGTGTCCCAAAACTCATCAACTAGGGATAATAAGGGTAACAATATTATTAGTAATATTGCTCTCTTAGATAACCTTCCCTTAGCCTTAACCACTCAAATTTTATCTACACACACTTGGGTTGTTGATTCAGGTACTTCTGATCATATGACAAGTAATCCATTGCTATTTGACCAGTTCAGTACCTGTACCGAACCTATAAAAGTTAAAATAGCAGATGGATCCCTTGTCAATGTCACTGGTGTTGGCACAATTCAAATTTCAGAAAATTTTGTTCTCAAGAAAGTCCTATTAGTTCCTACTATTACTTGTAATTTGCTGTCCATAAGCAAAGTCCTCAAAGATAATCACTGTATGGCTTATTTTACTAATGACAGCTGTGTGTTTAAGGATGTGCAATCCAAGAAGATGATTGGCAATGCTAAGGAGATGGACGGACTCTATCTCCTATGCACCTCCACCTATAATAGAGTGGCCCTTTCTACTAGTAGTTCTATGATACTTCTATGGCACAATAGGCTTTGCCATCCTAATTTTCATTACATGCAAAAGATGTATCCCTCTTTATGCAATAAAAATTCTATTGTTCCATATTGTGACTCATGTCAATTAGCCAAGCATATTAGAGCTACCTACCCTTCCACACCTTATAGACCATCTCATCCCTTTCAACTTATTCATAGTGATGTATAGGGGCCATCTAAACTTAATAGTCTCACGGGAGTTAGGTGGTTTGTGACCTTGTCGACGACCATACTCGAATCATGTGGGTTATCTTATGAGAGAAAAATCTGAGGTTTCAAATATTTTTAAATCTTTTCACCAACTTATTCTAAATCAATTCCAAACTTCCATAAAAGCTCCCCATAGTGACAATGGGGCTGAATACTTCAATGCTAATCTCACCTCTTACTTGACCACCCATGGCATTCACCACCAAAGTTCTTGTGCATATACCCCCCAACAAAATGGAATTGCCGAAAGGAAAAATAAACATATCCTTGAAGTTGCCCGTTCACTTATGTTTACTATAAATGTTCCAAAGAGATTTTGGGGTGATGCTATTTTAATCTCAGCTTATCTTATAAACTGTATGCCTACCAAAGCCCTCAACTTCCAAACCCCGTACAACACCCTTCTTAAACACTACCCTCACACTTCCATACTCACTACCCTACCAGTCAAAGTATTTGGCTGCACAACTTATGTTCACAACCACACCAACTCGAAACTTGATCCCAAAGCCCACAAGTGCATTTTTGTTGGGTACTCCTCCTCCCAAAAGGGGTATAGGTGCTATTTTCCCACATTACAAAAATATTTTGTTTCTATGGATGTAACATTTTTAGAAGCCCAACCTTACTTTCACCATGTCTCCATTGAGGGGGAGAATCTTAATACCTCTCTAAAGGAATGGAGCATCTGTATGGAAGAGGCTACTACTCATACCCAAACCAGTAATGAACCTACTCACCCTACTGGTCCTACTCACACTAATGAACTCAAAGCCCAAACCGGTAATGAATATGATCCTACTCTAAAAACCTATAATGAAACCCAAACTAATAATGAATATGATACTACTCCCAAAATTGAAACTAAACACCACCTGACTAGAAACACCAATATGCCTCCAAGAGAACCTCTTGTCTATACTAGGAGAAAGAAGGTTCTAGAGGATGAAAACAATGTCAATCCTCCCACTCCTAGACAAGATCTGATTTCCCTTGAACAAGAAGATTTAGATCTTCCCATTGCCCTAAGGAAAGGGACAAGAGCTTGTATTAAACATCCTATTAGTAATTTTGTTGATTATAATAAGCTTTCAGCCTCCTATCAAGCTTTTGTGGCCAATATATCGTCTGTTAAAATTCTTAACACTATTTATGAGGCTTTGAAACAGGAAGTTTGGAGAAATGCTATCAATGAAGAGATGAGTGCACCCCAAGAGAATCGTACGTGGGAGCTTGTGGAAGTTCCTAAAGGAAAAAGGGTTGTGGGTTGCAAGTGGATTTTCAACATCAAGTATAATCCTGATGGAAGCATAAGCAGATATAAGGCAAGACTTGTGGCAAAAAGTTTCACCCAAACTTATGGAATTGATTATCAAGAAACGTTTGCTCCTGTGGCTAAATTCAACTCTATAAAGGTTATTCCTTCTCTTGCCGCTAATTTGGATTGGCCTCTCTATCAACTTGACATAAAAAATGCATTTCTCAATGGAGACTTAGAGGAAGAAGTCTATATGACCATCCCTCCTGGCTTTGAAGACTATGGTCAAGGGAAAGTTTGCAAACTTAACAAATCTCTATATGGCCTCAAGCAATCTCCTCGTGCTTGGTTTGAAAGATTTACTTTAGCTGTGAAAAAACAAGGGTACACTCAAGGGGATGCTAATCATACAATGTTCACTAAGTTCACTAATGGAAGGTTTGTCATCCTAATTGTGTATGTTGATGATATTATTATAACTGGAGACCATATTGATGAAATTGTTGGAATGAGCCGACTACTAAAGCCAATGGTTTTAATGCTTCTTTCTGTTTTATATTTTTTCTGCTGTTGTATCTCAGTATTTATTAGCTTTTATTCTGTTTATCATAATCCCCTGTTTCTAGGCTTAGTTTCAAGGATTGACACTGTCGATGGTTCTTTCTCTCTAATATATGTATCGTTCTCCCTTTTGAATAAAGACTAGAGCAATGATTCTGACCTAATTTTTACATGGTATCCGAGCCGCCAGCTCTATGCACACTAGGCCAGTATCCTTCGGCACCATATGAGCCTTTATTACCGATGGTGAGATTATCTCCTCTCCATCGAGTGGTAATAGTTCCCAAAACATGGATGCCAATCACACCAGCATGAATGACAGACAGAGCAACAAAATCTCGGGTGAACAGCACATGATCGTGACCTCTTCCCAACCCATTACAACACCAGCTTCGTCCCATGGGTACCCTTTAGTTATGGTGGCTCATCGTCTAACCAAGAATAATTATCTTCTCTGGTCCAGAAATATTCTGATGCTCATAAGGGGTCGGGGGAAGGAAAGATATATTACAGGAGAGGCTGCTATTCCAGATATCAATGATCCTAAGTATGAAACTTGGGTCTCCGAAAATAATACAGTTATGTATTGGCTAATTAACTCCATGATAGCAGAGATCAGTTGCAATTATATGTTAGCAGCAACAGCAAAAGAAATATGGGACTCTGTGAAAAGAACTTATGCTGTTAGAGATAATACAGCAACAATTTTTAGATTAAGAGACATATGAGAGATCTTAAACAAGGAAATAAAACTGTAACACAGTACTACACTTCCCTAATGTGGCTATGGCAACAAGTTGACCTCTATGAGGTTCATCACTGGTCTTGTCATGCAGATGAGACTTTCTATCGACAAGTGGTGGAGCGAGAAAGGACGTATGATTTCCTTTTGGGACTAAATGACTGATTTGACGAAATCCAAGGGAGAATCATGAGCTTGAAGCCAATATTGTCTCTTAAAGAAATAGTAAATGCAATCAAATCTGAAGAAAGCCGAAAGGAATTAGTTCAGAATAATCCTCCAATGCAATCCACTAAATCTTCTGCAATGGTGGCTAGAGGAAGTCTAGTAAGTGAACAGAAAGGGAGGAGACTGTCAAAATGGTGCAATCACTGTAACAGAAGTGGTCATACAAGGGCTACTTGCTAGAAAATTCATGGCAAGCCTCAAAATTACAAGCAAGGGTTCAAAACTGAAAGCAAGGTTTTCTTGTTGAAACAGAAACAAATGCAGAAGGTCTGAACCAAAAGGAAGTCTCAATGCTGAAAAGGTTACTAGAAAAGCATAACCTTCAGATATCATCAAGTGAGAAAAATATCCCTACTTCCTCTGTCACTTTGGCTGAAGCAAGTATTTATTTGACAACTATTCTGCATACAATAATTAAACCAGAAACTGTTTGGATAGTAGATTCAAGTGTCACGAATCACATTACTAGATTCAAAGAAGCTTTTAGTAGTTTTAACTATTTTACTGTATATACACGCATGAAAGTTGCTAATGGCACAAATGCAAAGGTACTTGGTGTAGGTACTGTTGTCCTATCTGAGACAGTAGTTTTAAAAGATGTCTTGTATGTTCCTAAGATAAAATGCAGCTTGTTGTCTAGAAGGGTTACCAAGCAATTGAGATGTAATGTTAACTTTTCTAATGTTGATTGTGTTTTTCAGGATTTGGCTTCGAGGAGGAAGATTGGCAATGCTAAAGGATGGGAAGGTCTCTATTATCTAAAAGGAAAGTATGAAGAACATATGAGTGAAAGAGTTGATGTTTTTTCTGTCATTTCAAATAATGAGATTTTGTTGTGGCATTATAGGTTAGGCCACCCAAGTCTTGGCTATATGAAAAAATTGTTTCCTGATTTGAGCAATAAAATTGATTCTTCTTTCTTCCATTGTGAATTTTGTCAACTTACCAAGCATACCAAAAATACATATCCTTCTCAAACCTACAAACCATCTCAACATTTTGCTTTAATCCACAATGATATTTAAGGTTCTTCTAAGGTGTCAACACTGTCTAAATCCAAGTGGTTTATAACCTTCATAAATGACCATACTCATGTCACACGAGTATTTTTAATGAAAATTAAGTCAAAAGCTTTACAAATTTTCAAAAATTTTCATGTTTTTGTTAAGAATCAGTTTAATTCAGTCATTCAAATTCTCAGAAGTAATAATGGAAGAGAGTATCTAAGTGTCAACTTTCAAAATTGCTTGCATGAAAATGGGATACACCATCAAACTTCTTGTGTAAATACTCCTCAGCAGAATGAAATAGCTGCACACAAAAATAAGCATCTTTTTGAAGTTTCTAGAGCACTTATGATAACTAATAACGTGCCTAACATATTTTGGGGTGATGCTATTTTGACATCTGCATATTTAATTAATCGAATGCCCTCCAAAACTTTGCAATTCCAGACACCCATCCAAAAACTACAGCATTTGTACCCTAAGTCCCATCTTGTTTCAACTATATCACAAAAGGTGTTTGGGTGCACTGTTTATATTCATAATCAGAATGGAGAAAAACTTGATCCTATGGCAATCAAATGTATTTTCTTGGGTTATTCTTCTACTCAAAAGGGATACAAATGCTACTCTTCGATTTCACACAAGTTTTTTGTTATTATAGATGCAAATTTTTTTGAAAATCTTTCATATTACTCTAAATCACCCATTCAGGGGGAGACTAGAGAAAATGAATGGCTGATCTGTAATGACCCTATGCTTAATGACCCTGCACTTAATAGTACACCTGGTTTTCTACATTTTGCACCTAGAACCCAAATATCATCTGAATTTGAAACTATACAGTCTGTTACCCTTGCACCAGAACCTTTATTCACTACCAAAACCAGAAACAGATTCACAAAACCTGAAAAATAAATCTGAAACTGACCAAAACATTCTGGAAAACAATGATTTAGCTGAAACAAGGGTGGAACAACCTAAGATGCAGGAGTTGCGAGTGTTTGCCAGGTGAAACAAGGGCATAAAACAGAAAGAGAGTGAGGAGAAAGAGGAACCCATTCCGGTGCAGCACCAATCATCTAACCAGAAGTCAAATTCAGAAGAGCTTGATCAGCCTATTGCCTTGAGGAAAGGTAAGAGAACTTGTACCCAACATCCTCTTAGTAATTATGTATCCTATGAAAAGTTGTCTCCTAGTCTAAAAGCCTTTGTGGCTCATGTGTCAGAAGAGAAATTGCCTAGTTCTTTTCAGGAAGCAATTAATAATCCAAGATGGAGGGAGGCAATTCAAGATGAGCTAAAGGCTCTTGAGAAAAATAAAACTTGGAGATAACTATGTTGCCAAAGGGAAAAACTACCGTGGAATGTAAGTGGGTATTTACAGTGAAATATAATGCAAATGGAACTGTGAACGGATACAAAGCTAAACTAGTTGTTAGGGGTTTCACACAAACCCATGGCATAGATTACCAAGAAACTTTTGCACCTGTAGCCAAGTTGAATACAATTAAAGTTTTATTATCACTTGCTACTAACATGGATTGGACTTTGCACCAATTAGATGTGAAAAATGCCTTTTTAAATGGCGACTTGGGAGAAAAAGTATATATGAAGATACCTCAAGGCATGAGGGTGCAGGGAAGTGATACAAAGGTTTGTAGATTTCACAAATCTGTATACAGTCTGAAGCAATCTCCATATCCTTGGTTTGAGAAGTTTACCCAAGTAGTTAAAAAATTGGGGTACACAGTGTCAAACGGATCATACCTTGTTTATCAGACATTGTGAAGGTAAATGTTCAATATTGATTGTATATGCGGATGATATTGTAGTAACTGGTAATAACACTATAGAAATTGAGAAGTTGAAAGCCAATCTAGCTGCAAAATTTGAAATTAAAGATCTAGGGAAGCTTAGATACTTCCTTGGAATAGAAGTTGCTAGATCCAAGAGTGGAATTAGTGTTTCTCAAAGGAAATATACATTGGATCTGTAAAAAGAGACAGGTATGTTGGGATCAAAACCAGCAGAAACTCCTATGGAAACTATGTATAAATTGAATCTAAGACAAGATGGAACTCCTGTGAATAGAGAGAGATATCAAAGATTGGTGGGAAAACTTATCTATTTATCTCACACTAGACCAAACATCGATTTTGCAGTAAGTGTTGCTAGCCAATCTATGAATGATCCTCAGGAAGAACATATGGAAGCAGTCTACAGGATTCTGAAATATTTGAAGATGACTCCTAGAAAGGGCTTACACTTTACTAAGAAGAGTAATAGAAGCATAGAAGTGTATACTGATACTGATTGGGCAGGATCTGTAACAGATAGGAGATTTACCACAAATTATTACATATTTGTTCTGGATAATCTTGTAACATGGAGGAGCAAAAAGCAACCAGTAGTTACTAGAAGCTATGCTAAAGCAGAATATAGGGCATTTGCCCTTGGGATTTGTGAAGGGATTTGGATTCAAAGATTGATGCAAGAACTTAGAATGGAAATAACTACACCTATCAAGGTGTGGTGAGACAACAAGGCTGCCATTGGGATTGCTTAAAATCCAATTCAACATGATCGAACTAAACATGTAGAGATTGATCAACATTTCATCAAGGAGAAAATAGATTCCAAGTTGATTGATTGATTTGTCTTATGTTCCATCCAATTCACAAGTAGCTGATATTATGACAAATGCTCTTC
Source organism: Erythrophleum ivorense (assembly GCA_026724425.1). Lineage (NCBI taxonomy): Eukaryota > Viridiplantae > Streptophyta > Magnoliopsida > Fabales > Fabaceae > Erythrophleum > Erythrophleum ivorense. Next base: position 380,199 of record JAIUCV010000129.1, read on the forward strand.
CAATAATCAAGTTTGATGAATTAAGCAACAAGTTGAGAATGATAGATATCTATTCACCAGCTCAAGGGGGAGTGTTGGAATGGACCGACTACTAAAGCCCATGGTTTTAATGCTTCTTTCTGTTTTATATTTTTTCTGCTGCTGTATCTCAGTATTTATTAGCTTTTATTCTGTTTATATTTTTGTTTATCACAATCCCCTATTTCTAGGCTTAGTTTCAAGGATTGACACCGTTGATGGTTCTTTCTCTCTAATACATGTATCGTTCTCCCTTCTGAATAAAGATCAAAGCAGTGATTCTAACCTAGTTTTTACAGAAATCAAGATCTTCAAAGATGCCTTAGCCAAGGAATTTGACATGAAAGATCTTGGGACACTAAAGTACTTCCTTAGTATGGAAGTTGCCAGATCTTCCAGAGGTATTACCATATCACAAAGGAAGTATACCCTAGATCTCCTAAATGAAACTGGGATGTTAGGATGCAAGCCTACTGACACTCTTATGGAAGCTAACTACAAAAGCAAATTCTCACAAGACAGTCTCCCTGTGGATACTGAGAGATATCAAAAACTTGTTGGCAAACTCATCTACCTCACTCACACTAGACCGAACATCAGCTTTCCTATAAGTGTTATTAGTCAATATATGAGCAAACCCACTGAGACTCACCTGGAAGCCGCCCATAGAATTCTGAGGTACCTTAAAATGACTCCTGGAAAGGGGATATACTTCAAGAAAAACAAGGCTCGTAACATAGAAATTTATTGTGATGCTGATTGGGCTGGTTCTATTTCAGACAAGAGGTCTACTTCTGGCTATTGTACCTATGTGTGAGGAAACTTGGTTACTTGGAGAAGTAAAAAACAATCTGTGGTGCTAGAAGCAATGCTAAGGCCGAGTATAGAGCCTTAGCTCAAGGGATCTGTGAAGGCCTATGGCTTTGTAGACTTCTCAAGGAGTTAAAAATCGAGTGTGAAAATTCTATGCAAGTATTATGTGATAACTTGGCTGCCCTTAGCATAGCAAGGAACCCAGTGCAACATGACCAAACCAAACATATTGAAATTGACCAACACTTCATTAAAGAAAAAATCAATGCCAGTATTATAAAACTTGATCATGCACCATCCAAGTTGCAAGTTACTGATATTCTTACTAAAGCTTTAAATCGGGCCAGATTTGAAGAACTAGGAGTCAAGCTGGGAATGATCAACATCTACTCCCCAGCTTGAGGGGGAGTGTTGGAATTCATCATCTAACTGTTGGCCCGATAGTGCCCGATAATCTTAGTCTTTATTTCTCTGATTGGACCTAATGGCTAGCTTCCTTTTATAAACCTCAATACTTTGTATTTCCCGTTATTCTCTCCCCATATCATGTTTTTCCCTTTCTCGTCTCACTCTGTTTTATTTCCGCTGCATCGGACATGTGCATGTGTGCATGATTCTGTATCCTATATATTTCTTTACAGTTCCGTCTCTAATAATAACAAGTATTATTTTCGCACTTGTTTGTGTTATTCTGTGCATTTACCTTCAGTCTACATGGATCTCTATGGCCTAAAAACACCTCCAAGGGCTTGGTTTGGCAAGTTCTCAAAGGCAGTCTTATAGCAAGGGTATACCCAGGCTCATACTAAATATACATTGATCTATTGACACAAAGTACAATTCTCATTATCTATGTGGATAACATCATTTTAATAGGTGATGATATAGTGGAGATGATAAAATTAAAGAATAGATTAGCTATTGAATGAGAGATAAAAGGCCCTCAATCCTTACATTACTTTCTTGCAATGGAGATCGCTAGAAACAAAAAAGGAATATTAATTACTTAAAGAAAATATGTCCTAGGCCTATCAAAGGAAACAGGGATGTTGGGATCTAAACCAGTAGACACACCAATGAACCCTACAATAAAACTAGGGAACAAGGTTGATGGAACCCCAATTGATACAAGGAGATATCCGCAGTTAGTTGGAAAACTCATCTATCTTTCACATACTAAACCAGATATTGCCTTCGCTATGAATGTTGTGAACTAATATATGCATGCACCATGCGAAGAACACACGGATGCAATGATGCAAATTCTGAAGTATCTTAAAGAGTCACCTAGTAAAGACTTATTCTTTGGTAAAGTGATTCAAGAAGTACTGAAGAATTCACAAATGTAGATTGGGCGGGTTGTACTAAAGACAGGAAGTCTACTTCAAGATATTGTACATTTGTTTGGAGCAATCTAGTCACTCGACAAAGTAAAAAACAAATAGTTATGGCACAAGTAGTGCTGAGGCTAAATTTTGAACTACAACTCATGGCACATCTGAAATGCTATGGCTAAAATCATTGCTTGAAGAATTAAAGATGAAAATTAATTGTCCTCTTAAGATTGACTATGATAACACGGCAGCCATAAACATTTCCCACAATCCAGTTCATCATGATCAAACAAAGCATGTGGAAATAAATAGCACTTTATCAAAGAAAAAATTGAAGATGGAATACTTTGCATAACCTATGTGTCAACAGGTGATCAAGCTGCTGATGTGCTAACAAAAGCTCTTCGTAGGAAGATGTTTGAAAGACAGATTGATGAGCTAGGCTTTGACAAGTTAGGCATGTTTAACCCTGGAAGCCCAGCTTAAGGGGGGTGTTGGCAGTTTATGTTTATCTTTTATCCTTTAATATTTTCCTCATTTAATATTTTAGGATTTATCTTTTATCCCTATTAGATACTTTGTTATTTGTTTAAATAAAGAGATAAAGAAGGCCGTTTCCTCTTATCTCTAAGTAGTTTAAATTTCAGATTTATCCCTTACTTTAAGAGATTATTTTTCTTGTAATTAAGGAGAAATTTTGACAGAATTATTGTCAAGCTTCTCTATATAAGCCGCATCATTCTTATGAATGATACATCAAAGAAGAGAGAAATTCTTCTATCATTTTTTTCTCTATATTTTCACAAAAATAAATATGTAAAACAAGAGATAACTAACTTCACTATATGTAAGAACAACAATGGATGCCTACCTTACCTACTAACCAATTAAGACCACCAGCTTCCATCACAGAAACAATAGCTTTCTGATGCCAATATAACCTTTCTTCAGAAGACAGAACACTTGAACTATTTGAAGAGCTAACTGAAGCATCAGCACAGGAAACAAAGCCTACAATACTGCACAAAAGCTCATCCTTTTTGTCTATATTTGAACCTAAACTAATGAAATTGCAAATTATTGACACCACATATAATAGAATTTGTTGAAGCAGCTTGATTTTCTCCATGGTGAAGTCTGACAAACTTTCATCAGCAGAAAAGGTGCCACTTATGGTTTTCAGTTGAACAACAGCCGCTGAAATAAATTAAGCCCAGTTAAAAACTAGAGTTTAATATTTTTTTTCATTATAAATAAAGCGTATTAGAGAAGACCAAACACCAACTAATTTAAGCACAAAAGCTAAAAGTAACTAATCTATGCAAAGGAGATAATATTCCCAATGCTATGCTTATAGAATATATGAAAAAGGAAAAGCAAAATGAAGAATTATTTTATCAAATTTCAAGAAACGATCTTATAGCTTGATTCTGTAATTAAAAGGATCTTTAAAAAAAATGCTAAATTGAACAAAACACATTGGAGAGCATCCAGAGAAATAAAATCAACAAAATGTGCATATATTAAGCTCCATTAGTTAAAAAAGGACAATGCCTTAACTCTAGCAACCATAAAAGATGGTAAAAGAATCATAAAGAAACAAAATGCAGAACCAAATACCGATGAAATGAAAACTTGTAAGTATTCCCAGAAAAAATCAAACAAAAAACAGAAAAAAAAAGGAGGGAGGAGCAGTCTCATGACATCAATCATACCTTTCATCAACACGGTAAGTTTTTGAATTCCACCGTAGTATCCAAATACTCTACAATTATATAACGAACAGGTGATAATTTTCAGAGCATCCAATATAGCAAATCCTTCAGAAGCAATAGAAAAGTTGGTAGCAGCCCCCATTAAGTCAGTTGACGATGGCTCCATGCTGGTGTTCACTGAAATAGCCAGTTGGATACAAAAATTATAGCAAACCACATAATAAAAATTGGAACAGGTCTAAATAGACAACAATTATTGGATAATACAATCATCAGGAGCAACAATATCAGTAACCAAAATAACCATTCCTAAGTGCCAAACCACATCCTGTATTTATAGAAAATAAGTCTGGAACTCATTTTAAATTTGCAAATGGAAGTATAATAGCCCATAAAGGGAATGTGAAAAAGAATGCACCCTCCCTTCTTATATCTGTTTCATTTCTTTTACTTATCGATGGTATAGAGCTTACTTATATTTTCTTTTATAAAAAAAAAAAAATTATTGATGAGAAGAGAAAACAGTAAAAAAAATGGAGGGCAAGCAGTCCTCTCAAACTCAAAAAGAACTAAACAATCTTTAGCTCAGAAGAGCTTTCCAATCCCTTCATAAACCCACAAGGGACACCCCCTAAAAAAGCCATTGGCTGAAACCCATACAAATGACATAAATATATTTCTCTCCAAAGAAGAAGTGATGGAAGAAATCTCTAATTAAAAATTCTTGCATTTTGTTCTATTAAAGACACCATAATCATGCAAAAACAACGCATTGACCAAGTACTTTCTACTCCTTTTCCTCCCAAAACCAATAAACTTCTTTGCTAGAAAAACCTGTAGATTAGCTGGACATACCCAATTCATTAAAATGCCAAACAGCCTATTCCAGATCTGCCAAGCCACCTCACAATGCAAAAACGAATGATTATTTGTATCTGAACTTCTAAAACAAATCACACAAATATCTGGTACATAGCCATACTGCACCTTCGAGTCTGAAGAAAATCATTTGTGTTAATGGTTCTGCCTGCGCTTCATATTAATATTGCTAAGTGTAGGTTAGTAGAGATAAATGTCCATGATAGGTAAGAAGAAGATTTAGCCAAGATGGCTAGTTGGGGAGTTCTTCAATGGCCCCTATCCCCAACTTATTTGGATGTTCCCTTAGGAGGTAATTCCCATGCAGTGTCCTTTTAGGACATTGTGTTGCAAAAAATATCAATATCAACAAGGTTAGAAGTTGAGAAGGAGCTTCCTTCTTGCTTGGAGGTCAGATCACTCTTATTCAAGCTTCTATGTCCGGTATCCCTCTCTATTATCTTTCTTTGTTCAATGTTCCTTTTGGGGTAGCAAATAGGCTGGAGAAGATTATGCAGGATTTCTTGTGATCTGGACCTGGAGAGAATAAAAAAAATCATTTGGTCAATTAGGAAGTGTGTGGAGGATGGATGCTTGGTTCTTGGCAATAGTGTCCAAAAACATTTGCCTCATGACTAAGTGGCTTTGGCAGTTTCTTTGGAACCAAATTGTCTGTAGCATCAGGTGATTAGGAGTAAATATGGAGTGTAACAAAATGGTTGGAAACTTGGGGTGCTTACTCTTGGATTGGTGCTACTCATGCTAGCCCCTCAAAGGCTATCTCTTAAGTATATCCTTCCTTTTTATCTTTAATTTCTTTTCAAGTTGGAGATGGTACTCGCTTTTGACTCAGGGAAGACCACTAGATCAGGAATTCATCCTTTTTATATTTATTTCCTCGTATTTATCACTTATTTACTTTGACATGATGCTCCAACCTATGATTTTCTAAATAATCAAAGTAACAAAGCCATATACTTTCATTCTTTTTCAATAACACAGATTTCAGACTTCTAATTATGGTATCCGAGCCCTAGAGTTTCTAGGCACTTTTTTCTCTTGGCTTTCATAGCTATTTTTTTTATTGTAGCCTTCATCGCTACTTTAATTTCTAGTTTTGTTGTTTTGGATCTTCACCTGACCCAAACACCACCTCTAACCACCCCAGACCTCACAGATACGATACTTTCACATTGACTAGACCACCAACAGCAGCTACATGCATCGCCACAATGTCCTTGTAGCAAGTGTCATGCGTCGACATGTGAGGGTGCATGATGTCCTCTTCGATTGTCGTCAACCCAGAACACGTCGCCACACATTTTGGAAACTTGCCCCAAAGATTCTCCAGTTCTCTTTTGACTTTGAAAGCAGTGTCCTTTTATTTATGGCCAAGTTTATTGAATTTGCTCACCTTTTTTTTTTGTGGTCGTTCTTTGTCTCTATTGTGTTGCTTCCCTAATCATGTCTGAGTCTATAACTAGCAAGATCTCTGATATATCTATGAGTAGTCACATTGCTCCCATGAGTAATTTGCCACACATTCAGCTCATGTATAAATTGAACGGGAAAAATTATTTGAAATAGTCTCAAATGATTCGCACATTCCTCAAACGACAAAGCAAGTTGAGTCATTTGCTCAATACCAGCCCTAAGCTAGGGGATTCCAAATTTGAAGCTTGGGATGAAGAGGATTCCTTGGTAATATCCTAGTTATGGAACTCTATATTACCAAAAATTGATGACACATGCATGTTTCTCCACTTTGCTAAGGAGATATGGGATGCTATGCAACAAACCTATTCTAAGGTTCGCGATGTAGCAAAAATTTATGAGATTAAGACCAAAATCTCCACCACTAAACAAAGCAACCGATCAATCACTGAATACTCTAATTTGTTGAAAGGGTTTTAACAGGAGATAAATCATTACTAATACATTCAAGAGAAGTGTAGTGAAAATTGCAACTCTTCTTAAACAATTTGTTGAAAAGAAAGGATTTATGAATTTTTTGCCGAATTGACCATTGAATTTGATGAAAGATAGACCATTACCAATGCATTCAAATGAAGTGTAGTGAAATTACCATCCTTGAATGAGACAATTGGCATTATGCTGGCAAAAAAAGGAAAAAGAGGTGTAATGATTGACACCTCACGAGTGGAGAGTACTGATATAGTGTCTGAGCAATCTGTGCAGTGTCCTAATGAAATGAGAGGGCAAAATGAACAATCAAAACAATCCAACAAAGACACCTTGTGGTGTATCTACTACAAAAAGCCGAGACACACTAAGAAGTATTGGAAGGTCCACAATGAGTCTTAACCCATGAAAAAGGTAATTGGTCAGGTCCATATGGCAACTATAAATTTCAGCATTGAGGAAAATCTCATTGCTGCTGATTTCAATAAAGAAAAAATTAAAAAGTTATGAAACTTATTGGAGTTATTGGAGAAAACTCCTACAAGTACTTCTTTGATATTCTTAGGTATTTCTTCTCACTCTTCATTTGTCTTTAATTATGTCTTAAATGCATCAAATAAAATTTCCTCTAACTCATGAGTCATCAACTTAAGAACCGTTCATCATATGACTCATTCTTCACAAAAATTCATTTCATATAACCCTTGTCTTAGCAATCGAAAAATTACCATAGTTGATGAATCAGTCACTACTGTGGTTGGTCAAGGAGATATTTATTTAACTCTCTTACACTTATGCTTCATGTTCCCAAACTCTATACCAATCTTATCTCAATTCAAAAACTTACTATTGATTCTTAATGTAGCGTAACATTTTTCCCTAATCATTGTGCCTTACAAGAACGGGGCATGAAGATGATGATTACACATGCTAAAGAGAAAGATGGCTTGTATTATCTTGAAGAAAACAATAGACAAAATAGAGTTTAGAGCTTGTCGCTTTTTCCCTTTCGTTTTGAATTTTTCAAATCCAATAAGGATAAGATTTGGCTTCACCATCTCCGTCTAGGTCATCCATCATTTCACATTATCAAAATAATGTTTCCTTCTCTGTTCAAGGAATTAGTCATTGAAACTTTTCATTATGAAACTTGTGAACTTACTAAGAACAAACATGCTTCTTTTCCAATTAATAATAAAAGTACTTATTTTCCTTTTACTTTAATTCAGAGTGATATTTGGGGCCCTTTCACTGTGTCTAATATTTCTAGAACCCAATGGTTTGTTTTATTTATTGATAATTGCACTTGAATGACAGGGATTTACTTATTGGAAAAAAAAATCTGATGTCAATTTTATATTTCTTATTTTTTACAATATGATTAAAACTCAATTTGGGATTGGGATACAAAGATTTTAATCTGATAATACAAAGGATTTTTTCAATCAATCTCTATCTATCTTTTACCAAACACAAGGAATAATACATGAGTCCAAGGTCATCAAAATTGTACAATTTCCGATTCAAAATGCACGATCAGACATGATTCACCTATCAAACAATACAAATCGTTTGATGAATCGAAGATTTCCCAAAATCACACATCTAAAATGCCGCAATAGTGGGAGTCACATCATAAACAGCGATTCACGGCAATTTGGCGATTCAAAGGGGAGCAACTCCATTGTGTCTACAAGTCGGGTCCTTCATGACCCGATGCAACTTGTTTTGCTGAACAAGATGAAGCCTGTTTTTTTTTCCTTTTTTGGATTTTTCCCTTACTAAAACAGTGTCAATCAACTCAAGTCCATGACCCATCCATTTACATGAGATCACGTGGTACTACAACAACATCCCATTTACATTTAGTTTCGTACTTGATTACTTATAATTTTTTTTATCTGTTAAATATATTAGTTAAATAGTTATTAAATTATGACTTATAAATTATAATTTTATTTTGTAAGACTTACAGCTAAATTTTTGCTAAATTTTGGTTTAAATTTAATATTATGAATATTTTTTTATGATATACATAATTTATATAATATAATTTAAGCTATTTTGTATTATATATTTGAATTTTACAATTCGATAAGATTTACAATTTACAATTCAAAATTTAACTTTTTAAGTCACGATTTGATTACTATGCATGAGTCCTCATGCATTCATACATTACAACAAAATGGGATTGTTGGATAGAAAATTGGTCATTTTCTAGCCAATACAAAAAGCTCTTTTGTTTCAACACAATTTTCCAAAACAGTATTGGGGAGAGGCTATTTTAACTATTACTCATCTCATTAATAAACTGCCTACCCAGGGTCTTAGTTTTTATCATCCAATCAAGTTCTCACATATTTTTTTCCAAATTTCAATACATCTAATAATCTTATTCCCAAAATATTTAGATGTGTTACCTTTGTTCATATGCGTTCCTAAAATAGGACCAAATTAAATCCTCGAGCTCTCAAATGTATTTTCATTAGCTATTCTCCTACTCAAAAAAATTACAAATGTTATCACCTTCCAACAAGGAAATTTTATGTCTCCGCTGATGTCATGTTCGCTGAAAATACCCTATATTTTAACAATTCTCCTCATCAAGTGGAGCATTCCTTCATCACAGATACAGATATAGATTTCTGTCTTCTTGAATTCCCAAAGTTACATGCAAATGCTTCATTTGAGACTCCATTACAACCCATCACTATTCCTAAGCTAGAATTGCCCCCAAGCAAACTCAAAACTCTATTCGTCCATTACAATTTTATTCTTGAAGGAAGACGCTGATCTCCCAATCGAAGCCAGTCCAATCAAATCCTTCTACCCCTATTAATGTTGAGGTAATACTTTTACCTCTTGATAATGTTTTTGAAACCCTTCAACACAATGATTATGATATTCCAATTACTTTACGAAAAGGCACAAGACATTGCACTAAGCATCCTTTATCTTATTTTTTCTCCTATAAGCATTTGTCTCATAACCATAAAACCTTTGTCACTAGCCTACAAGCCATCCCTATTCCCAAAACTTTATCTGAGGCATTGTAGAATGAAAATTAGATACATGCTATAAAAGTTGAGATAGAAGCACTTGAGAAATACAAAACTGAGGACCTGGTGCAATTACCAAAAGGAAAGAAACTTGTTGATTATAGATAGGTATTCACCATTAAATACAATTTGGATGGTACCTTAGAGTGGTACAAGACTCGACTTGTTGCCAAATGTTATACTTAGACCTATGGCATAAATTATGTGAAAACCTTTGCTCTGATCGCTAAAATGAATACAGTGAGAATTTTATTATTTGTAACTACCAATTGTGGTTGGAAACTCCAATAGTTTGATGTCAAGAATGCATTTTTACATGGTGACCTTGAAGAAAAAATCTATATGAAGATACCACCAAGATTCGACTCCCACACTGAACCAGGCACTGTGTATAACTAAAATGAGCATTATATGGGCTAAAACAATCTCCAATGGCATGATTTGGGAGATTTTCCAAAGTTATGCTTGTTATAGGGCATAAGCAAAGTCAAGGTGACTACTTTATTTGCAAAGCATTCATCCTCCAAAGGAGTGACGGTACTATTAATCTATATGGATGACATCATAGTTACAGGAGATGATTTAGAAGAGATAGAATTGTTAAAAAAAACGATTGATAAAGCAGCTTGAGATCAAAAAGTTGGGCAAATTAAAATACTTTCTCGTCATTGAAATTACTCGCTCACAACAAGGCATTTTTATATCACAACAAAATTATATATTGGATTTATTGACAAACGAGCAAATTGGGATGGAAGTCAATAGAGACACCCATCGAGTTAAACCATAGACTTTCTGAGCCTCTACAATTTGCAAGTCGATAAAAGGTCTTATTAAAAACTTGTGGAAAAACAGATTCATTTGTCTCATACGAGGCCCGATATAGTTTATGCTATGAGCATGATAAGCCAATTTATGCACAATCCTAAACAGTCACATCTCAAGGCGGTCCATAGAGTTTTACAATACTTGAAGGGTAAACCAAGAAAAAGAATCTTGTTCAAAAACGGTAAGGGATTGACCCTTGAGGACTAGACTAATGCAAACTATGCAAGATCTCTCATTCATGGGAGATCAACCTCTGAGTATTGTACTTCCCAAGGCAGAAACCTTATCACTTGGAAAAGCAAGAAGTAAAATGTGGTAGCAAGATATAATGCAGAAGCAAAGCTCAAAGCGATGCCACTTAGAATATGCGAATTACTATGGTTGAAAATTATTTTAGATGATTTAAAAATTAAGTGGAAATGTCTAATGAAACTTTTTTGTGACAACAAATCCACTATCACTATTACTCATAACCTAATATAACATGACTGTAATAAGCATATTGAGGTCAACCAACACCTTGTTAAAGAAAAATTGGATAGTAGTCTGATCTATATTCCCTTTGTTCCTACTGGTGGTCAACTCACAAATGTGCTTACTCTAGCGTCATCTTTCAAAACATAATCGTTAAGCTTGACATGGATGATATCCACTCACCAACTTGAGAGAGAGTGTCAAATCCTCCTTAATTATTACAAATCCTCCTTAATCATTGTAATCATTATAATTATAATTAGAATCCCTGTAATTATTAGTTGACTCCAGGAATTAGTTGATCTGTCAATTCCTAATTGTTAGGGATTTGTCAGTCATTTATTTCCCTTCCTAGAATAGCTTTCTCTCTTCTATATAAATACCCATGTACTTTCATTTTTTTCAATAACAAGAATTTTAGACTTCTTGTCAATTTTTCATCCCAAAGAAAAAAATCAAAATGATAGAATTGTTGATGATTTTGCTTTGTTGTTGGAAATCCTTGCTCCCCCTTGTGTTTCTACTTAGCCCAATAGAAGGATTTAGAGTTTGGATTCTTCAGGTTCTTATACTTGTTTTTCCTCCTTTGACTTTTGATATGTGGCCAGAATGGTCACTGTTTTCTTCGATCTAAATCTCTTTGGAAAAACAAGGCTCCCACTAAGGCAAAGCCTTTTGTTTGGATTGCAGTACTAAATAAATAAATAAATTCAATAAAAATTACTTACTACAGATTCAGCAGCCCAATACATCTATTTCCCCTGATGTTTGTGATGTGATTTCATGATTCAGAAACGAACAATCAATTTTTGCATTGCGATATGGCCTGGCAGATTAGGAATAGGCAGTTTGGAATTTTTCAGGAGCAATGGGTGTGCCCAGCAAATTTGCAGGATTTTTTTAGCCATTATGTTCACTGGTTTTGGCCAAAAGGAGGAGCATACAGCTCTTTGGTAGTGTGCTGTCTTGGTTGGTTTGTGGTGTCTTTGGTTAGAAAGGAATGCAAGAGTGTTCAACTGGAAGATTTTGCCTTCGCATCTGATTTGGGAGAGAATAATTTTCTTGGCCTTCCTGTAGGTTTCAGCAAAGAGTCTTTTTTGGGGGTTTTCGCTTGTGGATTTACAAAAGCATTGGACAGCTCTTTTGAGCTAATGAGTCTGTAATATTTATTTTATTGTTTTGGGAGGATAACTTGTCCTTGTTTTTTGTATTGCTCTTCTCTTCTCTTCAATAAATAAATAAATACTGCAATCCAAACAAAAGCCTTTACATTCAAAGGAGCCTTCATTCTCGAAAAAGATTTTGACAAAGAAAGACTTGTGCATTTTAATGTTGAATCAAAAAGTTAAAGAATGAAGAACAAGTGCAGAAACCCTAAGAATCCAAGTTCCAAATTCCTTTTTTTTTTAATGATTAAAAGTTCCAATTCTTCTATCAGGCAAGGAAGAAACATGAAAGGAGCCAAGGATTTCCAACAACAATTTTATACGTTTTATCACATGCATGAAACAGTTTTAACTTCCTTTTAATGAATGTTACTTAAAAATTAAAAAAATAAGAAAAGTAAAAAAATAAAGAAGATAAAGACGATGATTATGATAATTTGTAACTTACACTCAGTAACCAGTGAGCTTAACTGTGTGACCTCCTCAATTAATATCCTAATCATTTCAGCAGGATGCCCAGCTGAGCAGCCCACAATTAGGTCATCAGAAGATGGTGAATTATCAACAGACTGGAAAGTAGTTGGAGCACACTCTGGTATGACCCCTGAATTTACAGGTTCCCAGTCCTTGTAAACAAGAAGAAATTGCTTGAGGAAAACATGAAACATCCTTTTCTTCTCCACCTAAAACATCAAGATCACTACGTTATATGGGAAATTTACTCAATAAACATTTAGTGTAGCAGGGAAAAGAGAGAAAGCATGCGTTTAGCATTACTGTGAACTACTGGAGCACCCCATGATGCTAGAAAAAGCTTCAAACACCTTCATATATAATAAATAAATCTAAGCATACCTTATCATCAATTTTCTCATATCTCTGCCAAAGAGTATTTACAATTGCCTCATCACCAACATCACTGGAACAAAAAAGTCAAAGATTATATGAAACCTGATAAAAGGATTAGTGCTTTAGGTCTAGGCAGTCATGCACCCATAACAAATTTAGAGGGAAAAAAGTCCCAACGTCTTAGTTTGAAGAACATGTGTTTGCATAAAAAGTAATTCATCTGCCATAACAGCTTACACCACGGTAATTCCCAGCAAAATCAAATGGAAGTGACAAATATTGAGCCTATCCCTAAATATTAACAGTATATAAGAAAAGAAAAATCAAAGATAATTTTATTTCAAAGCTCTAACATGGCTGACATTTCACAAATAACATCATGAAAAATAGGACACACCTTATCAATGCCTTCACCAAAACTGGTCAAATGTCAGATAAAGGGGACTCAGTAAAGTCCAAAAGCCAAGACATTGATTGATACAAAAGAGACATATTAAAAAAAAAAAAGGGGCAGTATCATTTTTCTTGAGAAAAGGAGAATAGAACTCAAGGTATGAGGTTGCAAGATACTAAGGCCCAAGCCCAACCTCAAAAGCAGAGTATTGCACTCCCCTCACATGCACTAACAGCATGTCCTGCTCTCCCCAGGTGAGCATATGCATGATGTCAATCCTAGTCTATATATTCAACAATACCCATTTACTGTTTCTATTAGATACTTCAGAGTTTGACTGATAATGCAATATCTACAATTTTTAAGATAGAAAAAAGATATAATTAATATATATATATATATATATATATACACACACACATAAAAGAGAAGAGAAGATCAATACAAAATAGGACAAGAAGTCTTCCCAAAACAAAGAAAAAATAATGGACTCATTAGCTCAAAAGAGCTTCCCAATCCCTTTGTAAATCTACAAGGGTAACCCCTCTAGGAAAACCATTAGTTAAAACTGACAGAGAGGCCCAAAAATGACTCTCCTCCAAATGAGATGTGAAAGAATAAACTTCTGATTAAACACTCTCGCGTTCTATTCTAACCAAAGACACCACAAACCAGCTAGGCAAGAATCACTGCCTGTTTTTCCTCTTTCAGCACAAACTTAGCAAAATCTAGACATTATAATATCTTCATAAAGCAGCAACAAACAATAGTTTTTATTAAAATAAATGTGCATGTCCTTGTCACTAACTGAGTTTCAGCATAAGGTATTATGGGCCTATGCTTTGTCAACAATTCAAGCCCAGAAGGCTTTCCTATGAGGAACATGTTAAAGATATTAATAAAAACAATCATGAGCCTTCTCTTGAAACTCAAGCTTTTGAGTTGAAATAATCCAAAACATTAAGGATGGCATACAACAAAATCTGAGTAATATTCACAACACTTGCAAATCCACCACTGCCTGTTACAAACCCTATTTAATATTCTGCACCCAAAGATGTCTAACACAATTTATTCTCTATACACCAGATGACCAGAAAACTCAATATGTCATAAAATTCCCTTTTCTACAACTGCACATTCCAGTCAAATGTGAAATAAGGTATCCATGACAATTTGCAAGCCACTCTAAGAACACTAATTTAACAAATTGATAACAAGGTAAGTTGAGATCCTTTACACAAAGACAAAATTATATACATTGATCCTCAACATAAATTTGAAAGATGGCTAAACATTCAAATTGTCCTAATCAATGCAAAAATTGTGCTTTGTTCAGCCTAATTCTTGAAACCATTAAAAAAAAAACTACTCAAACAAAATAAGGTATAAGAGTGTACATCCTGTTACCTGAAGCGGATCTTGGGTACGGGAGGGGTAAATTTTTTAGCTTGCAAACCTGAAGACTCTCCAGTATGCCCACTGGAAGTTCTCCGGATTAGGTCAGCAACACCCTTAACAATATTCATCCTTCCTCACCAAGGTTTATTGAGCATCAGGACTTTGTGATCCAAATATTAAAAATACATGTAAATGTAATGGTTCCAGCCATCACTTGCACCGACCCCAAATATCTACTATAGTAATAAAGCGTAGCATTACTCAATGAAGTGTATAATATCAAGAATAAATAAACGCATTAAACCAACAATGAGAGTAATAATGAAGCTCCTCCACACATCATCATCATCATCATAATAAATAAATAAAACATCCAAGCTTGACGTTAAGGTGGTTAGAAATTAACGCATATGAACAAAAGAACAACGAAAAGCTCACTCCAAAGCAGTACGTCACCGTTACTAGATTAATCAACTTTAGCATTCAAAAGCAAGTTGAAGTTTTCTAGAGCTCAAAAGGAAAGAACAAATATACTTGATCAGTTGATCTTGGTTCCCATTCCATGATCCCTCTCCTCGTATTTCCATGAGGAAGAAAAATGAAAATAAAATGAAAGGACTGAAGAAACATATCCAACATTATCTCATTTTCACTTCATTGCTCCCATTGCCAGCTCTACCAAGCTTACGAGAAAAACCATAATACTAATTCGCATTGAATTAAAATTCGTCAGGATTCTTAAAAATTTAGAACTACCAGATTGAAAGTGGCAAGTAAAATATATATATGCGATTTATTGATTCCATACATTTGAAGAATCTAATTAACCTGATTGCGCAATAGCATTGATATAATTATGAAAATGAAAAAACAAAAAAGCAATATTGTACTTAAGGAGCTCATCGTTGTCTAATTCTTGCAGCATGTCAAACCTAAATCGAAATATGGTATAAGTACCTGAAGAGATAGAACGACTGAAGCTCCGTGGAGCTCTAGGGTTCGCGATGGGAGATCGAGATAGGAATTCTCCAGAAACTTTTTTCCTTTTTTTTATAAGGAGCCAGAGAGATTCCCCAGAGCTTCTTTAATGGCATCGGTCATGGAATTAAGAAGGATGCGTGAAAGAGAGGAAAATCCCGAAAAGCAAACCCTTTCGTTTCGATGTCGCTTTGGGTTTTACTCTCGTCATAACGATTTTACCAGACTATACTCCGCTGCTTCAGATTATACAAAAGGGTAAATATAAATGTTAGGAAAAATAGCATATATTTAAGCTTAAGGAATTTATATTAAAAAATCTTAAATTTTAAAATTATTTTTAAAAGATTTAAAGATAAAAAATTTTAATTTTAATTTTAATTTAAGTTTTTAAACTATAATTTTATTATACAATTTAAATTTTTTTATTTTTAAATAATTTTAAATTTTTTGAATATAAATATTCTCAACTTAATATTTTAATATAATTTAATAAAATTTTTTATTTTTAAAAAAAAATTGATTCTTTAAAACTCTTTCATATTTTTTGTGCAAAAGACTAACAAAGTAGCAAGAAGGAATTTTTTTAGAATATTATTTGTAAATTTTTGCATGGCAACACATTATTAGTAATATTTTATATTTTATGGGTATTGTATTATTGGTATATGCTTCTAATAATAATTTGTGTTATCTATTTTTTAAGAAATTATATAAATTAAATTTCAAAATGTTTATAAATTTATTTAAATTCTTATATGTTATGACTTATATCTTTACTTATAATTTTTTCTATACTATACTTGTTTAAAAATAAATTCAAACCCAGGAATTTGGTTTTCTTAGGGCACCATTCTCAGTAAAGAACAATTAGTTGTAAAATTTTCATCAAACTAATTAGGTCATTCGACTTTCAGTTTACACTGGTCATCAAACTAAATTATTTTTATTTAAAAAAATAGTATGCTGCATATTTTGTTCATCCAAAATATTATGTACATGATTTACATGATTAATACTCCATTTGATTAGAGAATATAATGGTAAAAAATATATAAAATGTAAGTAGATGAAAGTAAATGAGATAAAAAATGATTATTTTATTTTTATTTTTAAAAAGATAATTTAATAAATAAAATAATAAATATAAGAGTATAATAGACATTATATATAAAGAGAATATCTTTACAAAGCATCCAACCAAACGAAGCCTAGTATAATTAAGATAAAACTGTTCACACAATTGGTCACATGGTTGTAGAATAACTATTGTCTAAAAAAGATAACTGAGTTTGACTTTTTCATGATAAAAATTTAAAATTAATAGCTGTCCATGGTTTTGCATTTTTTTGGGTCAATGTCAAAAACTCTACAAAGTCCAAGTCTGCTATTTTCTTTTGGGCTCTTTTTTTTTTCCATTACATTAAAACTATGTCATTGATGCGATGGACCACTACTCACAGGAAGTGTTTTTCTAAGTACGCCTACGTCAACCTAGCGGGACTCTCCAAGGAAAAAGGCTCAATCTTTGCATGGGTGATGGGCCGAGCAAAAAAGAGCATATGAAGTTGCTTAAAGTTTGGGGGAAAGTAAATGGACCTCTGATAAGGAATTTCGTGCCATAAGCTTGGTAGAATTTTGTGCACTTTGGATATGGATTCTTTGCTCCTCCTTATATTCTTTCATAGAGTTTAGATTTAACTTTTTTTTTAATATTAATCATTCAGTTTTTTATTTTAATACTTTTTTTATTTTGAATGAAGTAAAATATAAAATAAAAACAATCTTCAAATTTCTATCAAACAAATAATGAGCCTATTTGATTTTCTGTTTTTAGAATAATTTTTTATTTTTAAGTACAAAAAAACTTGTTTGATAATGTGTTTTTAATTAAATATTTTGTAAAATAAAAAAATAAAATTACGTTTTCAGAAATAGAAAAATCAAAATATTTTTTTGATATTTTATAACTTTTGTTCTACAAAATCAAAAAATAATAAAAAACAGTAATTTTTCATAATAATTATTCAAATAAATTCTTTTATTTTTTTATTTTTAAAATTTATTCTAAAAAATATCTGTTTTGAAAATATTAAAACCATAATAGAATCAAACAGGTTAAATATTTTTATGGATTATCAATAATGAAATATTTAAAATTAATTAATATTTGCTTCTTAATATCTATTATATGGAATTTTTAATATATATATATATATATATATAATTATTACCATTTGATCACAAGTAAATTAATAAATTATAAATTAATATCTCAACAAATTAACAAATTCAATAACTAATTCATTTTTAAAAACATTGCACTATAACTTTTTAGTTTTTTTATGATGTTAAAAAAAAGCTTATTTTACTTGATCTACTTATGCATTTAACTAATTGGTTAGCTGATTTACCCCATAAGAATTTTGTGGACCATTTCCATCTAAATCAACTAGTGTTTCACCCATTCATTGAAGATTTATGTGTCTATACATGAGTATGAAATTATGCTAATCACCTCTAAATTCCTATGTAATGGGATTTAATTCTGGTAAGTTCTTTTAATTAAATAAGTAGTGATGGCTATTAAAAGTTCCCTCCTTACCTTTAAAGCCATTCGGCAAAGGAGATTGAATTTTGGACAAAGTATAATAATAATGTGTTGAATATTTTAAAATATGAATTAAGTGTATTTTATGATAGAAGATTTATCGCTGGAAAAAAAAATGACATGCCGATGTCAAAATATATTTTACAAATTACACAACAATAAATTCAATTTCAAATTGATTACAATGATAATTCATTATAAAAATATGTAATTATTAGCATAATTGTTTAAATTTATGAAAATTATATATTTAAACTCCAAATCTTAAAATTAAAGGATACATCAAAGAATCAAAACTTTTAGTAAAGATTACAAGTTTCCATCCTTTGGAAAAAAAATGCACATAGAGATATACACGAAGATTGTTGACTTGAGTAAGTCACAATCAATAATAAGTACCTTTTAATGAAATATTACTATAGGAGAGACCTGGTCATAATAAGAAGGGTTGCATAGAAGAGTCCTGAAGAGATTTTTGGAAGCTTTTATGCACTACAAGAAAAACCAAAATTTGTGACAAAAAATTCCATCGCTAAATAAGGATTTGGCCGTCCCAAAACAATTATCGACCAAATTAGTGACAAAACTATTCCGTCACTAATTTCATTGTCACTAAATTATTAGCAACGAAAAAAAATATTGTTACTATTTAGTGATGGTAATTTTCGTCACAAAATAGAAATTTGTCGCAAATTTTGAAGATAACATATCCTGAATTAGCAACAGACTAGTGACGAAAATATTTCGTGACTAAATAGTGATAAAATTTTTTGTCACAAATTAGCTACAGAATGGACGACAAAAATTTTGGTCGTTGATTCCGTCGCTAATTAACGTCACTGATCGGCGATAGAAATTATCATCCCTGATATCAATGATGGAATTAAAGACAACAATTTTGTCAAAATTTTTTTGAAAATGAATTTTAAATTTAATTTTGTTATATGTTTTTTTTTTTTGCCTATGCAATAAAATACAATAAAAGCACAATAAAAGAAAGCTAATTGAGAATAATACAATAATTGATTAATAAAATCAAAGTTTAAATTTTCTCCCCATCCAAAAAAGTACAATACAACAACATTTAATTAAAAAGTAACAAATTCTAAACTAATAGTTCAAAAACAAATTATAATAATTCTCAACTAAAGGCATTTACAGAAAATCCCTATGGAGGAGGACGATCATCAGGACCTGTCTTCTCAGGTACTAAGGCTTCTGGTATAAGATCTGATAGGACACAAGATAACCGCAATTCAAGTTCTTGTAATCTATTGAGTGTTTGTTGATGCTCTGCTAGTAGAGATAAGATTTGTTAATGTTGCTTTGTTATACGTTGATTTTGCTCTCTAAGTTCTTAATTCTCCTGTCTCAAAGGTGTTGTCTTTGTGGCAATCCTCCTATATAATTCTTCTTCAAAATCATAATGAAGTCCTGAGTAATGAATAGGAGAAGATGTTCCCCAGGAGTAGCTAAATCAATATCATGAGTCTCAGATCCAACCCCAAAGATGCGACCCCTCTTATTTTTACTACCTACAACCTCTAACCATAAGGCAATTTCATCATCATCTTTTACATCATTTGATGCAATGCCTGTTGAGTCCTGAGTAAAAGTTCTGGCATTATTAAGCCTCAAGTAATCAGCCTGTCAAAGGGAACAGAGGAAGACAATTTTATAATAAGGAAAACAATGACAATGCATCCAGAACAAAAGAATATGCACATGTTGAAGCATTCCGTATGTCATATAGTATTAACATGAAGTGTGATCATATAATAAAGAATAAATACTGTAAAACTACAAATATATTCAATCGTCACAATCAAAACAATGATTAAGTATATGGAAAAAATATGTAATGAGGTTGATAGTCATAGAGATAATTGAATGAGTAAAAAACATTCAATAAACAATCACACAATTCCACTGATGATTAGAGTGGAAAATAAATACGTAAAGAATAACAAGTTCTGGCCTTGAGCACAAATCCATGACAATCAAAACAAAAAAATCAAAACTTACACTACATCTAATCAAGTCTTTAGCCATTAACACAAATCCAATGACAATAAAAAAAATAAAAAACAAAAGTCATACTATAACTAGTCAGGTCTTCAACCAGCAATAAAATTCTAATGACAATCAAAACAAAAAAGTAAGACTCACATATTGTCCATAAGATCTCCAGTCATCAATAGAAGTCTAGTAACAAGCAAAGCGAAAAATAAAGACTAACACTATAACTAGTCAGACTTTAACTATCAACACTAATCCAGTAACAGTAAAAATAAAAATCAAAATGAACAGTACAGCTAGTTAGGCCTCCAATTATCAACATAATCTTAGTAAGAATCAAAACAAAAGGAAAGATGCACACTACAACTAGTCAGGCCTCTAGCCGTCAACACAATCCTAGTGAGGATCAAAACACACAGCAAAACTAACACTACAAGTAGTCAAGCCTCCAGCCGTCAGCACAAACCTACTAAAAAAGAAAAAGAAAAATATATACATACATAAACTTCAGCTACCCTATGTTCCACAAATTGACCAATTGCCTCGTTATAATGCGTGTACTTGAATAATTCAAACATTATAGGTGGCCTTCCAAATTGTAAAATCTGTAATTATTTATTAATATTAGTTATCTCGTGCATTAAATAAATAATGATTACTTATGAATTTAAATGCTTACTAGTCTCCTTTTATGCTCAGTTAAGGGAATGCTTCCCCTTTTATGTTGCATGCCTCCTATGGTAAATGCCCAATTATTTTTAGCTGTCTGATATACAATTTTGTAATCATCTGACTTCCAATAATGCTTCAATTGGACCATTACATCGTCAGGGATCCAATTAAGCATAATCCCTTTTTCCAAGTCCAACCGAACTCTGTGCATTGTATTTCACAAGATGTCCCCACACTTTTTGTTTCAATTGCGTCTAATTACTTGGTCATATTATGGCAACCATGTATATTTCTTCTGCATAAACAATAGAAAAATTAAAACTTCAAACAAAATGAGGAAAAAAAAATCAACAAATGATATATATATATATATATATATATAATAGGGTAAGATATATACTGCCCATTCATCAAACCACAGCTGTCGAACCTTAGGAGGCGTTACTTTCCTACTGTGACATGAATGTTCAAATTTTGCTTAAATTACTGTGAGAATATCACAAACAACAACAACAATAAGATTAAACCTAATCATTTAACAACGATAATTGCAAATGTTATAATGACATTAAGTTATTAACTAAATAACAAATAAAATAATACAAATTTTATGACTTACGTATACTTGTTAAGATACAACCATATTCGACCATCTGTGGGGTCACGGCCAAAAGGTTGGATAGGTGGCATAGGTGTAGAACTAGTGGAAAGACCCTGAGAAGTGGGATGTGAGTGTTGCGAGCCAGGAGACGGTATCAGAGGAGATGATACAAGTGATATTGAGGGTCTCCTAGATGATTCAGGCATGATTGAAGCTGATAGAGGTGCAGTGGATGCGTCTAATGCTATAGGAGATGGCTAAGGGTGTAAAGGTACTCCACTGGGCACGAACTCTCCTAGTACCACGACCAGCCATCTATATATGTAATAACAAACCTTTAAGTTAGTATAAGTTGGCAAAAAGTTAAATAAAAAATGTAAATGAGATACATACAACTCAATCAAAGTAGCAAAATACATTATCAAAACAAAATCAAACTTAAAATTAAATCAATCTCAACCTTAATTTATGCATCATCATCTTGTTCATCATCTTCATCACCATCATCTGTATTGTCGTTGTCGTTGTTGTCATCATCATCATCATCATCATCTTCTTCTTCTTCTTAAACTATGTTAGCGGTTGACATATATATCTCTTCATAGGAACCTTCAGGGTCTCTTAAGTTATGGCATTCGTCATTCGAGACAATTGCTGGTAAGATGACTTCTAATCCATCCACCTGAAATGCCCCTATGTTTGTTTCAGACATAGGAGCATCAATTATGCTACGGGCCTTAACCTTGATAACAACTAACCAATTAGTCTTCTGATGGCAACTAGGATAATGCGCATAGTACACCTGTGTTGCTTATTGAGCAAATTTTAATGGATCAAACTTATTATACCTCCTTAACTAATGAACTTTAACAATCACATATTGTCTACGAACTCTCATCCCACGATTAGGTGAAGGATTATACCATTGACAATTGAACAATACTAATCGCTTCACAGGAACCCATGTATATTTAATCTTTACAATCTTTTCTATAATGCCATAAAAGTCATATTCTGCTTGTGTAAAGTCAGTCCCTTTAATGCATACACCACTATTTATGGTTGATTTTCGATGGCTCAATGAATGTATGTGAAATCTATACCCATTAACAAAGTAAATAGGCCAAGTTCTTATGTTTCTCTTTGGTCCCCGAGCAATGTCATGTAAAAATAGATCTAGAACATTATTGGTTGGGTTTTGAACCTATATGGCATGTTAAAAACATTATACATGAGTTAACACTTTGTTTTAAGACACAATTAATGTCCATGTTATATTACTACTTACATGTTCTCGAAACCAAGAGAAAAAATTTACTTTGATTTGAGCTTCTATCTCAATATCCATAATTTGTGGATTGGATAAAGTTAACTCATCAACAAATAAACTACGTAACAAAGAAATGTGGTAAGCATTTACAAATAAGTAATGAATAAATAATATCACTTGCTTGATATATGGTTGTACTTCATCACAATTTATTAAAACATATTTTGTGGTAGCTTCCACTTCTTGATCGTTTAAGAAATGAAACTTGCATTCTCCAGACGGCCATCCAAGATAATTAAAAATGGAAATTGCAAGTAGGCTAGGTTCTCCGCCATCATTATTTCTTGAAAGTCTCGTTATTCTTGATGACACATCATGTTCAAAGTAATGCGAGCAAAATGTTACAATCTCCTCAATAATATAAGTTTCATATATAGATCCTTCTACTCGAACTTTATTTTTGACTTTTTGCTTCAAGGTATAGAAGAATCTATAAAAAGAGTAGTTGAGTAAGGATTTAATACCTTTTAAACATATATTCATTCTAAGTATATAGTGATACACTTTATTACCTTTCAAATAGATACATCAACCAATATTGAACAGGTCCCCCAACCTTGACTTCATAGGGAAGGTGGATGGGCAAATATTCCATTGAGTCAAAGAACCCAGGGGGGAAGACCTTCTTTAACTTACACAGTGTCACTACAATGTTATGCTCTAATAATTTTAATTGAGCCATTGCTAAGGTTGTGGAACAAACTTCTCTAAATAATTGACTAAGCTCAGTTATAAGATTCCATATAACTTCAGGCAGAATGCTAAAGGCAATGGGCAGCAAGCGTTGCATAAATACATGACAATCATAACTCTTCATTCCATATAGCTTTGCTTCCTTCATGTCAACACATCGAGCCAAATTAGATGCATACCTATCAGAGAGTCTCAGGTTCTTATTCTATATTTAAAGTATATTGTGCTTTAGGCTTTAAAACTTTTCCTCCTTTATTGACAAGTTCTAATTCTTTTAGGCGGCAATATTCTTCCACGTCCAACCGAGCTTATGTATTATCTTTAGTCTTCCCCTTTATGTCCATGACGATGAAAAATAAGTTGTCAAACACATTTTTCTCAACATATACAACATCAAGATTATGTCAAATGAGGTTAGTTTTCTAATATGACAATTCCCAAAATATGCTCTGTTTTGTCCAATAGTAAGTGTCTCCATATCTTTCAATTGGTACAAGTTCTCCCCTCTCAGTTACTTTGGGTAGATTGCACACTCTTTGCCAAACTTCCTCTCCATCTAACCGCGGGGAAGACATTGATTGCTTAACTCTGTTCTTAAATAGAGCTTTTATTTCTCCTGTATGTGTGATCTGGTAGAAGAAATCGTCAATGACAGTCAAAAAAAGACGTTTTCCTTCCATGTTTCAGTTGAAATGACTTTGAGTTCTCCATACATATGGGGCATGATAATCTCCCTACTGTCGTCCAACCAGACAACATGCCATATACTGGAAAGTCATTGATTGTCCATAATAGTGCAGCATGCATCTGAAAGTTCTGTCTTAATGACACATCATATGTTAGTACACCCTCAGTTCATAATGATTTTAATTCATCTATTAATGGTTGAAGATAAACATCGATTTTGCCTTTGGGATTGCTAGGACCAGGGATAATTAGTGTCAAGAACATATACTCTTATCTCATGCACATTGCTGGTGGTAAATTGTATGGAGTAACAATAACTGGCCAACAAGAATACTTTATCCCATATTGTCCAAATGGCGTAAAACCATCAACACACAACCCCGAGCCGAACATTCTGTGGATCGTATGCAAAGCCAGGGTAGGTGTTGTCAAACACCTTCCACGCTTCTCCATTAGATAAGTGAGTAAGAATACCAAAATCTCGATAATTCTCATAATGTCACCTCATTTCATTTGCTATTTTTTTAGAAGTAAATAATCTTTGAAGTCTGGGAATCAGTGGCAGATACCATATTTGCTTAGTTGTAATTTTCTTTTTTCTTCCATGACACTTTCTTACAGTATACCGTGCTTCACCACAGAACTTACAGTAGGTTGCATTCGCATAATCTTTATAATACAACATACATCCAGTTACACAGCAATCAATCTTCATATAACTAAGCCTTAATTTTGACACCAATTTTTTTATTTGATACAGATCTATAGGCATACGTGTATTTTTGGGTTGTGTCCTCTGCATAAGGCTTGACACTAAATTGTAACCTTATTGTGACATAGTGGTATCTGCCTTAATGCTTAGTAACTGTACAGCTACTGAAAGTTTAGATTCCTCTTCACAACCTTTCCATAAGGGTTGTTGTGCAGCATGCAACATGTCATAAAATGCCCTTGCATCTGGATTTGGCAACTCTTCAGTACTTTCATTGTAATTATCCCTGAAACTTGGCCTAACTACATCCATTACCATAGTCTCATATTGTGTCAGTTGCTGCGTAAGCACCCCATGGGAGACATGTTTGACTTCTGGCACTGGACACATGGGTGAATGATGCAAGGAAGACGTTTCACCATGACTGGTCCATATATAGTAGTCCGGCTTGAATCCATTTTTATAAATATGCACTTTTACCTCGTCAAGACTTAAATGATTCTTACATTTACATCAGGAATATGAACACCTAATCTTCTCCGAATATAAAAAGGAAGGCAATGAGCATACATAGGTAAGAAACTCCTCGGCACTTTACTCAAACTCTGTTGTAAAATGTCGACGACTCAAATCTACTTTATTATACATCTATCTTCGATTTTTTGGTACCTCCATTCTATCTCCCAATCAAAGAAAACAAAAAATAGACTATGATTAATATCTTTCAATTTTTATAAACATGAGCCATAAAAAGGGAAGGCCATAGGGCTTCCCTATGATTCAGCCAAACCATTATCTCAACTCTCAGAGTTTATCTTTCGACACATAGGTAAGTCTATATACTTATAGCAATTACACAGCAAAAGCTTAACGAAATGAATTTACCTAAGTTCAAGTCATTTGCAACAAGACATATAAATGCACGATTGGGAGATTGTTAGCTTAAATTACAACAAGATATATAAGAAAAATAATAGAATCAAATAAACAAACTTTTACTTCTAATCTTAGAGTGGAAAAAAAAAAGACACACAAATTATGCATACAATGAACATTGTCTGGTGTAAAGAATTTCAACTCAAGGTCGCATAAGAGAGTTAAGTATAAGAATGAAAATTGTGAGCAGTAAAATTGATGATATAACAGGTTTCTCGCTTTCTTTGCAAAAATTAATTTTTGCTTCTTTTTTCTACATCTGCTGATAAGTCTCACTAAATGAAGCAATTTTTGTGGGTTGTATAATAATGTTTAGACTATTAAAGTGTTAAATTGAATTTATCCATAAGCCCCTTGCTATTTGAATGGGCCTCATCTTGCTCTTATTTTAATTTTAATGACAGAAGGGAGAAAACATATCTTCTGTGAAGAAGCTAATTGTATGACAAAGACACAGATAGTGAATACATGGTCCTGATGGTTCACATATAATTGAATTGGTTCTTAGTTGATTTTTACACCTATGGGGTCTCCTTTGGAGTTGGAGTATTTAGAATTATATATAAGATATAAATGACAGTTTATGGCAAAGGAGATTTAGACCTTCTTATCCAGTAGAAGTAGAATAACCTCCCTATTACCATGTGAATGAGCATCTTGACAAGCCACATAACATCTGTATTGTTTATTTGCCTATTGTTTAAGTTTTTCCTTTAATTTGTGAAATTTTTGTTTTTTGACAGTATTCCACTAATTATGACGTGAGCGACCATTGGTATTTTTCATTTAGTTCTTGTAATATTAAACGTAGTATGAGACATGGGACATGATCACATCAAAAATTTTTAAATGCGGATATGAATATTATTTTACAGAGGCAGAAAATAAGACAGAGTGAAGGAAGAAGTCTATTAGGCTCTTAACAAAAATATTCCACATAATGACTATTTATTTGGTTCTATAATTTTGAAGGATTATTTGGAACACTTCTATATGACAATATACTTACTAAAAGCTTTGTTAAATATCTATCTTGAATTTTCCATTTCCACATTCAGATAGTTACTTTTTCCCTCTCAATTGTACATGATATAAATTCATAACTTAAAAGCCACTTCCTCATACTTTTTTCTGTCAATGTATTTTACAACTTACAAGCTTTTATACATAAATATATATATCTCATCATAAAAGCATAGAAGCCAACTTTTTTTCTAACTAGGAAATGATTCAAATGAAGCTAACCATAGTAGTATAATTCCTTTATATTCCTGGTTTTGGATACTGTTATGTCAGACATCAAGTAATTATGGTGGTGTAACTTTCTATTTACGTCTTGAAGTTCTTTCATTTAAAAGACTCATCTTTTAGATGAAACATAACTCTTAAGTTTTAACACTAATTATAATAATTGGTGACAAAAGTTAAAAAGACAATTTTAAGAACTACCCTGATCTAAGAATTACCAATAATATTATCAACAAAGTTACAATAAGTTTTGAAGGCAGGTAAAGTGGTAAGGGACCAGCTTACAAAGGGATTCTATGACTCAAAACACAAGGGACAAGTGAATTGCCAACTGCTACCATGTTTCTTTATATTTGCATATTTCATTGTAAGTGTGGTCCTATTACTTATCAGTACAAGTTCATGGACTCTATAACATGATTTGACATACCTCATTGCAACAAGAATTTTTATAACACTAGAGTGCGACACAGGTTGTGCCTTGTGAGATAGGAATATGAAAACTAAGCATGGCACATTGATCTAATTTTTTTAACTGAGATAACAAAGTTAACTATTGGCTTAACAAGCACGATTTAGCTACTTAGCATAGCTTAATAGGGTACAGATCCCATCAGATTTTTTTTTCTTATTACAATTTGGGGCTTTAAGGCAGTTTATCATATTTAGATATAGTAAAGTGGAAATTAATTAGATAATTCTATAAAGTCCATGTCTCTTATGTTTTCCCTCCCCCTTTTTGTAATTTTTGTTTGGTTCCAATTTTGATTCTAAAAGGTGCTAGTCTAACTACAGAAAACACAAATGGGTAAGTATGTTTATATGTGGTGATTACATTGTGTTCACTGCCTAGCATGGTAAAGATATGAATAATTTGGTCTCTCTAATTAATAAGAAATTTAATAATCTATCAAAGGAGCTAATAATTTAGTCTTTATAGTGAGCATCGAAGTTTTGCTCCATGCCAGAGGGCTTATATTATGTACATTGTGTTGTGTGGCTTTTTTAGTCCACTATTTGCTTGTTCTTGTTGGCTACACGAGAAGCCTATAACTTAGGAAATAGAGTATAGAAGGGACAAAGCCTATAATTTTTTTTTTGTTTTATTATATTATACTGAGGGCTTTTCTTGTTTAAAAAGTGACGGTAATAAAACAAAAGTTCATACATTCAGAACGTGGGTGGCTATCCTAAGAGTGCATATTTTTACTTAATCAACTTTATAAAAACTCTTTATTCCATTGTATTAGATATTATATCTCACTTTGTTTTAGGTCTGTGGCCAATGATTTTGTGGAAGGTTGTGCATCAATTCCTTTACTATTCATCATGAAGTTATTCTTGCTGCCAACTATTACTAAGATACTAGTACTATATATGTCAATAGTGTTATTTTAGTCCTTTTAAATCTACATTGCCATCTGATATAGAAAATAACTTGTGAAGACTCACTTTAAACAAAGTAAGCTTAAGTTGCCTCGCGTTGAGAGAAACCTGACCAATTAAGAGGTATTAAATACAGTCAGATTTGAAGAAGGAAACTAAATATCTGACTGCTCTAGTTGATGTTATTGTGGGGAAGAATTTAGCTGGGCCATTCATTGTTTCATTTCAATACTTTTTATATATTTTGAATCAGTTAGCGTGGGCGCTCATATGGGTTACTTTTATAAAATATGTTTATATAAAATTACAAACAGAAATAAAATATATCAAACAATTATTAATATAAATTAAAAGTAATGTAATGTTATTTAGGTATTTTACTCTTTATTTATAATTTATTATATATATATATATATATCATTCTGTGTATAAATATATAAATATACACCACAAATGATGTGAGATAAGATAAATGCCAACCTACCTAGAGTCCAAGCTCATCAAGCTTTTAACGTACTCTTTAAAAATTCTCATATCCAATCTTAAGAGAATTTTTAATGCATATATCTACACCACACGTTAATGACCTAGTGCTATATGTCAAAGTCCTAGGCTTTTACATCAACACCTTGATTCTTTTTTCTCTTTTTATGTAGATTAAATTTACAAAAGTAGTTAATCATTACCAAAAGCATAAGAATGATCAACTATATTAATTGAAACTCACATATGACATATTGATATATTTATTTATTATTAATTCAATCTATCTTTCACCACTATATGCTGAGGTTATTTAATGATCTGCATATGATAATTTTGTTTGATTTATTAGAAATTCGGAAACAGATCAAGAGTAGCCCATTTCCAAATGAGATTTGAAGTATGAATTTTTAAATTAAAGTATCCAGTGTTAAATTATTAGAAAGTCCCTTTAGCACTAGTCCTAGCTAATTCAGTAAACATTGAATAAGTGAGAAGATTTGTTTTAGCCAATTTCATTGCCAAAGTTTACATGTTGCTTAAACGTATAGCTTCATGTATCTATTATTCCACTTTCACACTTGAAGGTATCAGTGAAGTGAATATTTTTTATTATAGATAACCTTTCCTTCTTTGCGGTTGCAAGTTTATTTGGTTCTTTGTTTTTCCTCTAAGTTGGTTCTTGGTTCTTTGCTTTCTATATAGCTACCAATGGTAACAGTGCTGCCAATGGCCACCTAAGATCTTCAAGTTCGAGCAATCCTAATGAAAATGGTATATCTATGCATTAATTGAATTAAAGTTAGTTGTCTTATAATTTGGTTATGTTTCACTTCACTAAATCATACTCTCATTTTTAACATTGACATCATTTGTGACATGTGTAGATTGAGACCAAGCTTCAAGCTTACTCAAATGAGGCATCTAAGATATGAGCTATTCTATACAGCTAAAAGCATTATGCATATTTGTATTCAGCTATTGACTTGACATATATTATACAAACTTTTGGTTTCTTCTATCTTGTGATTTGGAAAAGTATTGTGTAAGAAGGGATTGATGAACTTCTTATTTTGTATGAAGATGATTATTAAAAAATATGAATGTGAGTGGCATGTAACTTAATTTTTCTCCTTTTAATTCTCATAATTTCAAGGTCCTAAATTTTCTATTCAGCATGTCGTTAGTCAAACACATCCACTAGCCCATCTAACCCCATCTAACATCTCCCCCAACTCTTTTTCATTACTATTTTTTTTATAAGATTAATTTAATTAAGCCTCCTCATATGTTTTGTTTGCACAATATATATATCTATTCATGCTTTCCAGTTTTCTACCATATATCAAATTATACATCCATTACATTTTTTATTTCTTTAATTACTACCTATATATATATATTGGGTATACTTGAGAGAGTCCAAAAAAATGGCCCCTCAAAAGGGATTGTTCAAACTGAGAACAAATCAAAGACAATCAATATTAAAAAATAATTAAAGTCATTCGGTGTGGTTGAAACAAAATCTTACAATTTGTATGAGATTTTGAATTAAATAAAAATGAATTGGAAATGGGGTTGATATAAATAGGATGACCAAACATTGAAACTGAGATGTTGGTTATCAGGTATTGTGGACTATGTGTATGCCGTAGGTCAACATTACATAATATTTGCTAACAAGAAACCAAATATATTTTTTTATGTATTAATTGTAAAATCATTTTTTTGATTTACTAATATAATTTTGAATTTTAAAAAATATTAACATATCATAATTTTATTAAAGAAATAGATAACAAACACAGATTTTGTTGAAAATTACTATATAATCTGACAAATACAAATCTCCGTGAAAAGGTAACTTTATGAGCTAAAGGAATTCTTAACAAGGACAACAAGTTGATCTCTCTTTGCCTCTCCAATGATTACTTTAGAATAATACCCACATTCAAATAACCTACTTTTTGTTTTTATAGTGGTTTAGTTATAGTCAATTTTACTAAGATCAATTATTTTTATTAATTTTCATTTATGAACTATAACCATTGCCTGCTATAAATATTATATAGGAAACTAAGCAACAATTATGCAAACAAGTAATGAAATTTACATATAACAGACAAATAATAATAATAATTTTGTTGCAGGAAAATATATACGGACCAGTAAAATAATTACAAGAAGTAGCATACTTATGTAAAATAGAAAAAAGTTAAACAAAAAAATGCAAGTGAAAAATAACAACAACCTAGGCAAATGTATATAACAGATATGATCTATATATGGAACAAATAAAGTAACAAATACAACATTCCAGACAAAATAGCAAGATATATATATAATAACAAGTAAAAAAAGAAAAGTACTGAAATAAAGGCAAAAAATGACACTTACTGATAAGAGTGAGTAAGACAAAGTGAGTTAGGACACAATGATTTTTTCTTTAACTCCTTTAATGCCTCTAACACGAAATAGCAACCAAAACGAAATGACCTCTAACACAATTTTCCTCCAGCTACAAAGCTAAGCATTCAAAAACTCTTGAAGATTCCTAAACTCCATTATAGAACAACAATTCAACTCGAACTAGAGTCATAAATTAACATACACTAGCTCTTATCAAACATAAAAGAATAATGTTTAGACATCAATGCAATGCCATATAATTATAACCATATTATTATCAACCTATATTATGTTATAAACGTGGCCTTTATTATTGAACTATCAAAGTTAGAAAATAAGTGTGACCAAGTATTTTAAGAAATCAATGCAATGAAAAATAGGGGTTTAGGATAGATACATTTCTTTCAATTGAGAGACTAAAAAAGACAAGGTTTTCCCATTACGTGACCATTTGGTATTTCTGCTATATGTGAACTATGACCCTTTTCTCTATTAGCTTAAGACAAATAGTTTGTAAGCTTATATATATACAAATTAATAATTGCAAATCAACAGTTACTAAAATTTTTTCACAATACATGGATCTACGAATTACAAGATGGACAAATGTTCAAGCACATGTCTACAATCAGCATTTTATTGGAGAAATAAATAATCTTGCACCTTTAAATTGATCTATCAAGAAAGAATAATTAATTAACATCAAGATACAAGGAGAAAATTGGGAGAACCAATACTAGTCCGCTCTACATATCTTGTTGGTACTCACAAAGGTAGACAAGTATTCATTTTAACTGTGTGGAATCTTTACTGAACAAGTGGCTTTTATTAAATTGTTTCACCTACATTAAACAATTAAACATTAAACAACAACAACCACCTATACATCTACCATACTTCATTTTTATAAATATGCGACATTCATCCACCCCAACACTTGCCTCAACATTTATATTCAACTTTAAGACAATTGGCAAGAGAGGTCTTACGTTATCATATATATATATATATATATATATATATATATATATATTCCTTTTCATAAATATGCGACATTCATCCACCCCGACACTTGCCTTAACATTTATATTCTACTTTAAGACAATTGGCAAGAGAGGTCTTGCGTTATCATATGTATATATATATATATATATATATATATATATATATATATAAGACAATTTGTATTCAAGTCTTTGTCAAGCAACACAGATCTGTATTCTTGGGCACTGGACAACATGTAATATATTAATAACATTAAAAATATTAATACTGTTACAAATTATTTTTATATTATTTAGTTAGCTCTTTGAATGTACAACTAGTTTTGAGGAAACATAAACTATTATTATAGTAATAATAATACGTAATGATTAATTATTACAAGTTTACTAAACATAAAAATTATATGTTAAAATAACTATTTCAATACCAAATTAATTATAACTATTAAAATTTTATCATATAATGGATTTTTATAAAAAAAAATATGTATGTGTTTATTTTTTCAATACAACAATCAATGATGGATAACTAATTCAAGCGTAACATCAAATTAAATCAAAATTTCCCATGACCACTCAAGAAGACAATCCATTTGCAATAACTTGTACAACAACCTTTTTTGTTTGAAATTTTATTTCCTTTAATGCTAAAGGGGATATTCCAAATTACCTATCAAGTCCTCATGCACCATATATCAACAACAATAATAATAATTAAAATAGCAATTCAAATAGATTATATTGGTGTTTAGATTGTTTGTATTAATTTATAATTACAACTACATATAATTAAAATTTCCTTTTACATTTGTTTCTTCCTTAAGCAACACCAATCGAACTAGAGAAGCAAATGGAAGCAGTAACTAAGTTCAAATAGAAAAAAAGAGAAGAAAAGTATGGAAATAAATGGATTAAGAAGGTTGCGACAACAAAATCTCTGGGCTATCTTCTAAGAAAGATCCCCCTCAGTTTTGTACATTATAAACAACTTACAAAGACCTCCTTTCAACCTCCCTCACACCTATTGCCTACTCCTTTCTATAATCCTCTAATTTACATTTCATCTTTCTTTCTCACCTTCTTTCCTTCCCATATCTGTGCTCTCTTTTTTATTTTCTAAACTAAATCTCCCCATATCCTTCATAGACGTCAACCAATTTTTATCTTTATTTGTTATGATTTTCTAATATACCTAGCTGTAACATTATATCTTTACATCTATTAGTAAGTGGTAATACAATATTAAGAACTACATATATCTATATATGATATTCCAAATAAGGAGGTCTTCTTTTACTTACTCTGATTATAAGCAGCAAAATAAATTTCTTTCTCTTTGTAAGGAAATGGAAACGCAAAGAAAAAAAAAAAAAGCAATCGTAGTTTACTTCCTAAATGTTAGATTATACATTTCAATAAAGTGAAAATACAAAATAAAAATTAACTTTTTCATTCCAAATTTAAGCATAACTATATCTCCCCCGACACTTTATTGATTATATATAAGGACCTACTTCAAAGCAAAAGCACACTTTTCTTATTAAACTATTACTCTACCAAGTTTTCAAAAAATAGCTATTGCCAGAATATAAGAAGGAAATATGACCAAATTTTTTTCACAACAAATTCAATAAAAGAAACATTCAGTGGAAATCAAAGAAGTAACGAATCACACAGCAATGGCAAATCATAATAACAAACAATTTTGTGATGGAGAAGACAAAAGGCATATAAATTGATTTTTGTCCTAGAAAAAGTTATACTCAACGACACAATGGAGAAAAGGATAGAAAAAGACAAACCTTAGCTGCAAGCGAAGAGGGTTTTGTTAACAATAACTCCAACGATGACCTTTGCAGCGCTTCAGACAGTGATGGCAATGGGGGGATGAGCTTCGAATGAAAAGGGATGATTTAGGGTTTTTGGCGGAGAATGAAAGGCATGTGAGAAAACTAGATAAGAAGTGGTGCACCGTGATCCAACAAGCCTAACAGAAAAACTGGAAACAACCCAAAATATAGCCCTGTTTGGTTTATTGTTTCCAGAACAGTTTTCTGTTTTTAAAAACAAAAAAAAAAACCAAAAAAACTTGTTTGATAATGTGTTTTTAATGAGGTGTTTTGTAAAACAAAAAAATAGAATTTTGTTTTCTAAAACAAAAAAACCAAAACACTTTTTAAATGTTTTGTAATTTTTGTTCTACAGAGTTAGAAAAAAAATAAAAAACAACTACTTTTTAGAATAATGATTCAAACGAATTTTTTAATTTTTTTGTTCTCAAAATTTGTTCTAAAAAATATCTATTTTAAAAATATTAAAACAAAAACAGTTTTAAACAGACCCATAATCTTTAAACTAATATTTATTCCGTTTATTAAAAATATTACTTATAATAAATATTTCTCAAATTTTAATTTAGTTTAATTTACTTTTTATTGAAAACTAACAATTTTATTTTGTTCTAAATTTTAAAAATTGACTATTTTTATATTAGTTAAAGACATATTTAATCCTTGTTGTATTATATAAATAATATAAAAATATTTCAATTAAAATAAGTGTAATTATCATTTACTTTTTGTTGTTAAAGAAAGTCAACATAATATATCTTTTAATTTTAAGAGATTAAGATATAGATTTTTAAAATAGAAAGAAGAATCATATAATTTAAAAATGTTTAAATATATATATATATATATATATATATATATATATAACTTATTCTTAATTTTCTTTTTATTGAACTAGGTATACTTTTTTTAAACATGCACTTCAAATTGTGTAATACATCTTTAATTTTTAGGATTTAAGAATTAAATAATTATAATGTTTATGTACTAAAACATACATCTCACATTACGTTGGCGTATCAAATAATGATACCTTGGTTTGATTCTCATATATTAATTTGGGGGTGTGACTGCCAATTGAAAAATAAAAGATTATTCCATTCCATCATGCTGCTTCTTGATCACATTGTATGCATCCCCTTCTCCTTGTACAAAAGACACGACTTCAAGTCTACAATTTTTCATATTCTATATTCAGTAATAGAATATGAAAAATTTATATATGATTATTGTTGAATTTAAAATTTTCAAACGAAAATACTATTTTCATCATTTAAATATGATTTTAATATTGGCTTTTTTTAAAATATCTTCCAAAAAAAATTCAAGTATTATTTAACAATTTTTATAATAAAATATTACATAAGGTCAAAAGTATTAAAATTTTAAATATTAAAATAATATTTATTTTTGCATGAGCCAATCAAGATTGAAATTATCCTTGAATGGATAAAATAAAATTTTAATATTTCTATATAAATAATTATCAAATTTTAAAGTTTATAAATTTATAAATAAGTAACCTTGATTTTGAGCACAAACTTATAGATAACTCGAAATCTTCAATGAGCTGGTCCCATTTTGCATTTTCATTAGGAAATGGGAATAATCGGGAATTGTGATAATATTATTGGGCCATGAATCATATCATATAGTAAACATTTCTCACTTTTATTTTCAGACATCATATGTTGGTGAGATATTTCAACATTAACCTTTACTAATTTTATCCCTCCTTTTTTTTTTTTGTCATCATCTGAAGTTAAATAAGGCTTACTTTTATTTCAATTATAAACCATTTTCTGATTCTCTCCCTTTTTTTAGCTTTTCCAAATTTTTAAGTTTTTTATACTTTTTATTTAGAAATATATATATTATGTAAAAAAATTAACTTCATTAAAAAATAAATTAGTAAAAGTGTAACTTAATGTTTTATTAACTCTTTACCAATAGAAAATTTGTTGATTGAATAATCAAAATTAATAAACATAAATAATAAAAATTGAGAAAATATATAATTTAATGGAAGAGAATAGTTAAAGATTTAAAATATTGCATAGAAAATTTAATTAAAGTTGAGAATTTTTGTCCAATATTAATTTGAAATATAGCATATTAATTTTTTTCACCATTTTTCCAATTAAGATTTTAAAGTTGTTAGGTATTGGTTGCCTTATTTACTACCTAAATTATTATTTGGTTCTTAAAATATATATTTATTATCAATTTAATTATAATATTTACAAAAAGGCATGTTATTTTATTCACAATCCTAATTTCAATAAGAATGTATTTGCAATTGAAAGTGAATGTATGATCTAATACATTTTCAACTAGTGTATTTATAATAATCATGCTAAATCATTTACTCAAAACATTTGTTGACAATAACTACTAGCCTTTCTTATTTTTTAAATTGTATTTAAATTTCAAGTGTTGTTATTAACCAACACAAAACATTACTTATTCAATTAAAGATTAGTTTTTAATTAATTCTAAATTGTTGAATTTGATTCAACCTAACTCTATCTATAATTTTCAAAAATAACAAACTATTTTTTTAATGGATAACTAGACAAGTACTAAATAAAAAATGAAACCAATGATTGAAGATAATTACGAATAACAACACAAGTACTAAATATATTTTATTTTAGCCTTATTTAGTTTTAAATTGATAATATATATGATTAAAATATATCATTTAAATAATATTTTATAAATTTTTATATTTGAGACATATAATTTGTTATTGTAATTTTATACAAATCTAAGTTTTAGTTTGAGAACAGATAATTCCTTTTAAATTTTTTAGGCGAATAAGTTAGGTTCAAAGAGTTAATGATGCAATATAAAAGAAGAGGAGTTTGAATTTTGCTCATTCAATATGAATTACCCAATATGAGTTTGGAGATGAAAAAACGAGAAAATAACACATCAAATGCTAAAAGGGTTGTTTTTTTTCTATCAAACTTTTATGTCATCTTTATAGATCATTAAAATTTTTAATTTTCACTAACCATATGTGCTTCTAACTTGGCTAATATGACTGTGTACAAACAACTTATATGGAATCTAGCCCATCATACTATGTGTAATATTCCTTAAAAATGCAAGAAATTTTATATATTGTTAAAGGTATAACCGAAGATTCATTTGTTAAGACTCAAACCACTTTTTATGGAATAAAACAACCTATAATCCAATTGACAATCAATTCTAATGAATTATATATATCTAATCTTTTCGACTTGTAATATATAAACAAATTATCACTAATGCATAGTTGTAGATATTGACCTTATCTATGTTTTGATTAATAAATGCTTCTTATTTAAAATGTAAAATGTAATTCAATCATAATTTAAAATTAAAATATGTGATTTCAATTAAAAAAAAGTTTTGATTACTAAATAGTATTTTAACTATACAATCTTCATGCAGCTTTAAGTTTCTCTTGGACAGCTTGTAACTTTAAATCAGAGTAGGAGACTGATTAATATGTTCAGACAAGATTCTAAATGCAAGCAGGAGAAATCAAAGATGCTGTGATTGATTTGGTTGTAGGCACCAAAAATCAAGATGGTTTAGGGTTTTAGGTTGATGGGATGAAAGATCTGGCTGACACTATTGGATTTTAGTATGGACTTGAGTTTTGGATCTCCTTCCTTCATGTTGATTCTTTTTTTTTTTTTTTTTGGTTAATTAATATGCTAACCTAGTTAATATAGCACCTTAACAAAATGAATTTTTAGCCCTATATTTTTATAGAATTGTATAATAATTTGGAATATATATAATTGGCCTAATATTTTGATTACTAGGAGTATTTAGCTAGCCTCTAACATAATGTCACAATTTTTTTCTTATAATGCATTACATATGCAGCCTTCTATATTTGAATTTCTCAATATATATATATATATATATTTACAAAACAAAGTGAAAACTTTACCAAAGTGAAAAATGATTATTACAATCATAGTCTAATAATTTTAATAGTTGAGTTAAAAGTATGTTCGAGATTGTTGTGAAATTTTGTCTACTTTAAAATTTTCTCTTAAAGACATTTTATAAAAGCACAATTAAAAGCTCATTTGTTTAACCAAATTATTTGATAAAATTTTTTTTATGTGTTTTGCAAATTTCTCAAAAAAAAAAAAAAAAGAAATTGCACTTAAAAGGGCATGTATTCAAAATTGTAAGTAAAAATATTTAAAAAAATATCAACTTAATCATTTTAAGTAAATATAATTTTTTTTAAAAGAAAAATTCTATTTTGCTTTTGCTTTAATTGAAAGAAAATCTTTTAATTTCTGGCTCAATCGTATAATAGAAAAACTGATGCTAATATCACTTTATTTTTTTTAACCCTTGATCTAATACTGTAAAATTTAAACATAATTACTTTTATGATTATTAGTCCTTACAACACCTAAAACTTATACACCAAATTTTAGCTCAATCGAAGTTAGTCACCCTTTGAATTAATATTGTGTAGAATTACCTCAAAATATCAAATTTGCAAGCTCTGGAATTGGCCACAGAACCAAAGTAAGAAAGCTAAATTGCTATTAAAAAAATAAAATTCATAATCTAATTGATTATAATGAATTAGCTCCCTAACAATGGCACAAAAATTTTACTTACGGTTCTCAAACTCGTTAACTATAATAAAAGTAATTAGCTTACAATAGTGTGCCCACCAAGTCATATTCTATGGACTTTTTGATCAAATCAATCGGTTTAAGATTTCATACAAATATAATTTATTCAAAAACCAGGGGGAGGGAGTTGTATATACAATTAAATGGAGTATTAACAATGAAAATTTAGCTACATTCATTTGAGAATAGGTAAATCCTCTCTCCTACTACAAATTTGTAAATGAGATACGTTTTAGATTTTGCCTTTCACTCTTTTTTTGATTTTGCACCTATTGGTATTTTGTCTTTGTTACTTTTGAGAGAATTTTAGAGATTTGAGATTTAAATGAGAGAAAGTTTTAATTTTTAAAAAAAGATAAACCTTGACACAATCATTTAAAAAAAGTGTAGAAAGAAATAGAAAGACAAGAGAAAGAAGGTATGAATTTATCTAAGAGTTAATAGCATGATAAAGAGAGAAAACCAATTAGGACAAGTGGAGTAATTTTTAATATTTGTAAAAAATTGAGAAAGAGACATATTGTTATATTTTTTATATATGATTTATTTTCTTCTTGTTTAATTGAGTTATTTTTGAGTTATTTTTTTTACCTTTTATTTATTACTTATTGTTTAATTTCTTATCTTTTCAGTAAAATCAATCCTTATATACATTTATTTAAATTATGATTTTAAATTTGTAATTTCTATTCTAATTAATTAAATATCTTCTATATTTATTTTAATATATGATTTAAAATAAATAAATTACAAATTACTAAATTTTAAATAAAAACAAAGAACTCTTATTGACCATAGAATAATTATCCACATTACTATTTATCTCATTTTTTATAAAATTAATAATATATAATTTAATTGACATTATATGAATTATTAAATTTTTTTTATAAAATTAATAATATTTAAATTACTTCCAATATATATATATTTCAATTATTATATCATATAAATTATAACAAAACTCTATTTGTGACGGATTGGCGACAAAAAATTTTGTGATGCAAAAATTCCATTGTTAAGTTATCGATGGACTTTATTGTTACAAAATTCCATCACAATGCATGACTATGTTATCCTTCTCTTAGAGACGAAATTTTTTGTTGCTAAATTCTGTCACTACTTTCATTTGCAATGGATTAGCGACAGAAATTTTTTCAACGAAAATTTTTTGTCAAAAATTCCTTCACAAATTTGCAACGAATTTGTCACAAATTTGTCCCAGATTTGCGAAGGAAATAAAGTGCGTCACTAAATTTCGTCAAAAATTCGTTGTTGTTTTTTTGTAGTGATGGTATTAGTTTCTTATCATGTGGGAGTCTTGAATAGATTTTATTCCAAATGTAGTAGTGTAGTCTCAGCCATCTTTGAAGGTGACAAGCAATATTAGACTATAAATCAAGATTGCATCAAAGCTTATGAGTATAACTAGAAAAAAAAAAAAGAATTGAACATACATTTAAGGAATATAGGAGGTTACTTAAGACCAAACACTGATATGTGAATTTGATCATTAAATTCACATACTTCATAAGTTCACTTAAATGCCATGATTGTATCTATCTTTTGAAAAATTGCAAATTTACAAGATATATAACTTAATTGCAAGAAGAAAACTACAAAAAGATAGCCTAATCCTTTAAAACATAAGAAACATGAGTAATAAGAAGGGGAGTAATAAAAATAATGATAAACAATTGCCTTCCGTAATAGCTTACGAAAGAAACTCACATACTATTTAACATCATATAGCTTTCTTTAATAATTATATCAAATGCGGCCATCTGCTGCAAGATAATGAAATCAATCATAAAAGTATAGCTAGTGATAAAAACTTGTTCTAAGATAATGAATCAACCATTGTAAACACATAAAGAAGCAAATGCATAATAGTATGCAATTTTTGGGTATTGAATGAATGAAATTAAAATAGAAAATAGTATAATCCAAAAATCATATTATGCAATCCATGGCCTGCCATGACT
Organism: Erythrophleum ivorense; assembly: GCA_026724425.1. Lineage (NCBI taxonomy): Eukaryota > Viridiplantae > Streptophyta > Magnoliopsida > Fabales > Fabaceae > Erythrophleum > Erythrophleum ivorense. The sequence continues at coordinate 421,305 of JAIUCV010000129.1, forward strand.
TTCTGGATCTATTCTGAAATCTTCAAGTATTATGTTAGTAAATCTATTTCTTTCTTGAGGATTGGCTCTCTTCTATTGTAACATAGATCGGCAGAAAAAGAAAATCATAAAAATGATAAATAGATCATGTTGATCTCATGTCAAAGTTACTCCAGATTTACTAAACCTCTCAAAACACCCGCCATTTTATCCATGGCGTCTCTAAAGTTTTTCATCGCATGAATGCAAAAACACTTTAAAACATCATTTTGCTAGACTAACCATGCAATCTAATCAACTAAATCATAAATTAGAACTAAAAGTCACATACAATAATATAAGCAAATACAATGATTTAAATATCTTCAACCATACCTTTGCAAATTTGGATGATGAACCCACGATAATGATTGATTTCTACAGCAAAATGCAACTAAGAAAATAAAGAGTAGAATAAAGAAGAGATTTTTCTAATAAACGTATTAGATTCAGTGATAGTCTATTAGATTAATTTTAGGGAGAATTATAATAATGCACCAAAAAGAAAAGAAATTTATTTTTAAGAATCTGTTACCATTTGTTTTAGGATGATTACTACTGAGTTTAGTAACAATCAGTTGAACCTAATGGTAAAAGTCCTTAAAAATATTTTTTTTTTTACTTTTTGGTTCTTAAACGTAATTTTTTCCTTATTTTTTTTATCAGATAATTTCTTAAAATATTAATATAAAAATTAGTTATTCTTCCATCAAAAAAGGTAGATTAAACAATGTACAAATATCTACTAATTAAAATTTTTAGCAATTTGGAATTTAAAACTTGGGGATTATTAGTCAAAATAATTTAATTTAAAAATGATATATTATTTAATTAATTTTAATTTAAAGTATTTCAATTACTGATATGAAATATTTTAAATAAACATTTAATTAAAATAGTATTTTAACAAAATATATTTAAATTAAAATATTCTAACACCTTTCTTTTTTTCTTTTTCGCTTTCATGAACTGTTATATGACAAAATTACCAGCGCTCCTCTGATGCTTGTCGTTTGCATAACCTTATCCAAAACTCGCTCCCAAAAAAAAAATCCTTCAAAACACAACTTCATTTTTGTATGGCGTGAGGTGGGGCATAGTTGGGCTTGCCATCGCGGCACTAGTTTCAAAAAGCTGCTACTTTTGTAATACTATTATATGATCGTTATTTTTCCGTGTAAAAGCCGACAACAAGTACTGTTCTGGTGCATAACAACTTGAGTAACGGAGAAAGGAAAATGACAACATCAATTAGATACGACACGGGAGTCATAAGTCCAAATTAACTGTAGTTAAAGCCGTCCAGTTAATTGCTCGAACGTGATTAAATTAATTTAATAAAAAATTTAATACACTTTCAAGTTTCAACTCTTAAAGTGGCTCCCACAATCATGCACTCTCATGGGGCCCCCTTCTACAAGCCTACGATTTGCAACTTGCAAGCATCGCGGAAATTTGCTTATTTGCTGGGTATTACCGATTGGTGCATCGAGATTTGATTAGCATCTAATTAACAAAGTAAAAACGTGATTGAAGGGTAATTGGATGAGCTTCAACAAATGGTTAGGGCTTAGGACTTTAGAATACTAATTAAAATTTGATAAAACGGAAACCTTACCATTTCTAAGGGTTTGGTTGATGAAAAGTTAAAAATAAAAATAAAAAAAGAAAAGTAATAAGATAATTTATAAATAAAAAATATTTATAATATTTTTTATTTTAATAATTAAATAATAATTATAGGAATAAAATTAAAGTTTTATTAATTTTTTTATTTATTTTTCTTTTTTTCTCTCTCTTCTCTCATAAACCGAATAAACAGTAAAGAAGACAAGTATGGACATTGAGTAACACAGTCGGCATGTTCGGTAGCAAGAACTGGGGAAAAAAAATTTGAGAGAAAAAAAAAGGTTTGAACAAATTTTAATTTTATTCTTGTAATTATTATTTAATATATTTTAATAATAATTATTCAATCATTAAAAATAAAAATATTATAAATATTTTTTATCTATAAAATTATTTTTTATTTTTTATTTTCATTTCCATCCCTCTCTTTGTATCTACAAACGGACCCAATAGGTAGACAGTCTTATACTTACCACTAGTTAAATAAACTTAATTTAATTGTGTTTACACATTTTTTCCTTTCGTTTTCTACATTATCCTTGGGTTTTCTTATACACTGTTCTTATGATTATTTCAAAATATTTTTTATACTAAACTAACGAACATGCAATGCGCCTTACTTTGTCAGCAGAACTATTTTTTGACTGGCCAGGCGTACCAATGGAAAAGTACTTAATATATATTTTTTGTTAACAAAATTATGAAGTTACTAAAACATATCTATGTAAAATAATTTTGTGTTATTGATTCCGATTGATTAACTCACACGTTGCTATATTACTCATCGCCATTTTTAGTTTTGTTTATTTACTGGAGTAGTAATTTTTGAACGTGGACTCAACATTTCTTCTGAGAAAAAAATATCTTTCTTTTTTTTATATTAGATCATTTACAAATAATTTTTTATTTTTTTTAAATTAACAATTAGATCCCACTTTCATATTTTAATAAATACGTTATTTTATTTATTTATTCTTATTAATATTAACTTATTTGCTATGTCAAATATATTCATAATTGGCATGTTTGCATTAAACACAAAAAGAAACTTGTTACATTAATTATGAGATGTTTGAGGATGTAAATGAGTAAACAATGGTGGTAATAATAATAACAATGATAAGAAGAAAAAAGGATAAATAACTACTCCTCTGGTTTTATATATAAAAAATAAATAACTAATTCACGAGTATTAAGAAAAATAGTTAAAAGAAATTAATCTTGTTTCAAATAAAAATTATTTTTTAAAAATGCTCCTATTTAATATTTGCACTTTCTCTTTAAAATTAATAACCACCACTACTCATAATTTGAATGACTTATTTAATAAAGGACATAATTGGAATACTATAATTAATATGATAGTTTGTTTGTTATATATAAGACCAAATCAAATATAAAAAAAGCCTCTTATATATGAGACCAGAGAGAATATTTGCTAAAATGTAAAAGTTTTGAAAATCCAATTGTAGGTTTTGAATATTCAATTTCCAAAATTCAATGACTTTTTTTTTCCTTCCTTTAACTTCTATTCCCAATTTACATTTTTATTAATAGAGAAACTCATTAATACAAACAGCAAGAAAATATCATAGGGAAGGGCCATTACAAACAGCACTAATTAGCCATCTCCTAATCTACAAACCACATAATCAGAAGCAAGAGGGGATGGAGGATGAAAATTCCATCCAATTAGGGGACATCTTAACAGAAAATTTGACAAGTCAATCAATTGTTTTGTTAATAGCCCTAGAAAACTAGGTCAGTAAGGAAAAAAAGGGGGGGGGGGGGTGAACTTGCTAAAGTGATAACTGTCAACTTTCTAACTACTGATTGGGGAAAAAAACCACCGACTATTTACTAATGACATTGAACACCGGCCAACGATCAATTAGAACTCAAGCTCGATCCAACTTTTTATAATTAAAAACTAAACTAATGCAATAAATGCTTTAATTAGGGCTATAATCCTAACCACTAGCCCTTACCCAACGCATGGAACCTATTTTAGCAGTTGTTGTAGGTAAGTCATTTTTTTAATCCATTTAGTTATTTACTAACCGAATAAATATTTTATATATATATATATATATATATATATATATATATATTATGGTAGCACCGTATTGTAACTAAATTAGTTATTGCGCGGTTCTCCACTGGATTGTATGTTAATATTGTTCATATACTGTTTATATTTATATATATTCATACAAATACTGTTTTTTTTTTTTTTTGGGTGTGGGATCTAGGGGGATTTCTGAATCTCTGCATTTGGAGAAAACACTTAATTATGCCTTATTTTAGTTTCAATACATTTATTTTTAGTTATTTATATGCTTTGTTTCTAAATGATAATATATTTGACCTAAGGTTGTAAAATTGCTTTTGAGTGCAGTGCAAGATTCAATGTTAACTTTCATAAATTTTACAGATCATTGTATGTATGTATATATATATATATATATAGAGAGAGAGAGAGAGAGAGAGAGAGAGAGAGAGAGAGAGGGGGGGGGGAAATGCTAATCTCACACAACTAATATGGAGGTTAGCATTATATATATTTGTTTTATTTCTTATAATAGTGCTTCTGTAGTAATTTTAAAATAGTTTGCCATGTATCATATCAATATTGTTAAACAGAAATCAAAATGTCAGAAATATTTTGAATTGTTAAAATAGAAGTAGATGAAAAGAAATCAAAGATCAAAGGGTAAAGCTAACACTGTTTAAGTATATTTAATTTTTTTGTATCAAATTATATGAAGGTTGGATATGTCGTTATACTATGTGAGTTAAGATATTTAAAATCCTTTGAAATATAATTTTGTCATCGGTGAATATAAATTTATTTGTTTATTCGGCCCACTTATTTCCCCTCATCTCTTGTATATAAAAATAACAGTTGGTGGTGCAATACTTTTTTATTCAGTGATTCCCTTCAAAGAAAACTATCATTATTGGTTTACATTCTCAAGACAGCGGGGACATTATAATACAATTTTGGTGAATTTTTCTATGAAATTTCGAATTTAGTTTCGCGGATGGAATTGCACGTGACCCAATTATGGATTGATGAATAGCGTATGGATAAAGGTACGCTGATTATGTAATAGGTGTTGAAGATTAAAAAGAGGTCTAATAAATTTTAAAATAAAATGGTAGTATTTATATTTTAATCCAATTCTTTTTCTTATCATAAAATAATATCTTATAATAATTACATTTCAAACCCACATAATTTTATCATAAACAAAATTCCCTTTATTTTTTGTATTTACAACATAGCTTTTTAGATTGCTTAATTCTACACAGGTTCATAACCTTTTATCATAACTCCAAAATTCATTCACAATCAATAAATTTTTCCTCCAATGGCATACTTCAAAAACTCAAATCCTATTGTCATAGCTCAAAATCTCACTTGTAATTTGATGTATCCCCTCTTAATTTTAGACTTCCAAAAACCTAAATTGCTTAAATGAACACCCACAGTTTGTGTTGTTCCCATGTCTTGGTTTACGTTGCTGTGAAATCCAAAGAATCTGAGTTTTATTTTCATAAAGGGTGTAGTTATTATTGGTCGGAAGTGGAGTAAGCATTTAATTCAAAGATTCAAGATGAACATATCACTTTTGAAAAAAAATATAGTGCTATAGGTCAATCATTTGGCTATTAGATTATATCAATTAATTGTTCTAATATATAGGGTTTTGCAAAAATAAAACATAAAAATAAATTTAAGATTCTACAAACAAAAAATACATAGTCAACTGTTTCTCGTGCAAGTCGATTAATTGAAAACTTTTTCTTGTAAATTTGGTCACAAAAGTACTTATTCATTCCAAATCATTTGGTGAAATGCCTATTTTAGACAAAATCCACAACCAAAAAAAAAAAACAACAAAAGTACCAATTGTAATGTATAAGCTCTTTAAGCATTAAGCAATTATAAGGATACCTGTTAAAAAAATGGTATTTGTGGGTTTAATCCTGAGCAAATGTAAGCTCTTATAAGTAATTTAAGAATGAAATTTGTGGATTGAGTAGTAAGGCTGGAGGGGTAACATCAATAAGATTTTTTATTAGTGAAAACATCTATATTTTTCAATGAAAAAAATATTATATTAGAAGGGGTATTAGGTTTTTTGAAAAACAATCAATATATATAGCTTAATTTGCAAATTTAGATAATCATGGGCTCAAGAGTTATTAGCCAAAGTTAGTGGGATTATATGTGAACACGACTCTTTATTTATATGTTTGTTAGGTTTTTTTTTTGGTTTCTTTTGTTTTCTCCAAATTTGATATCCTATTACCCAATGAGCATAACTTTTTGTCAACATAACAAACTTTTCAATGTGGTGTGCAATTAACAAGTTTTGATTACATCAACTTAATTTAAAAATAAAATTTGTGGATTAAGCAGTTGGGACTGGAGGTGTAACATCAATAAGATTTTCTATTATGGCACTTTTGATAATGAGGAAAAAAGTGAAATAGGAAAAAAATTTGTTAAAATGTTAATTTTATCATTTTAATTATTATTTAATATTATCTATTAATTATTATTTAATTATTAAAATAGAGATATTATAAATATTTTTTATTTATGAAATCACTTTTTTTTTATTTTTTTATTAATTTTCTGTATATTAAATTGGCCGTTAATGAAAGCATTTATGTTTTTTAATGAAAAAAATATTATATTAAAAGGGGTATTGGGTTTTTGGAGAAATAAGCGATGTATATAGCTTAATTTGCAAATTTAGATAATCATGGGCTGTAGAGTTATTGGCTAAAGTTAGTGGGACTATGATGTAATTACAAATATTTATTTATATGTTTTTTATTTGTTTTTTTTCCAAATTTGATATCCTATTACCCAATCAGCATTACTTTTTGCCAACACAACAAACTTTTCAATCTGGTGTGCAATTGACAAGTTTTGATTACATCAGCCTAGTTCCACCTATGCAATTGAATTTGCCATTTCATGAAAGAATTTACTTACAATTTCACATTGAAGTATCTTTCTTATTGGCTTTTCTCGGAAGAAAGGAACAGTAAATGTACCAAAAAGCAGAAGGAGAGGTGCTGCGTTATAAAACTCTATTTTGATATTTCATAAATAAAATATTTTAAAATTTTATGCAATTCTTTTTAATTTGGTTGTCAATAGATTGAGTATATTTTAATCTAGTCTCATATATAATTATTTTTTAATTTAGTATTTTATAAATAGATATTTTTTTAATTTAATATCTCTCAAATAAAATAGTTATTAATAATATTTTTTCTCAATTTACTTTAAATGAAATTAACTAATATAATAATATAATGACATATAATATTTTTTAATAGATTATCACTTTAATTATTATAAATAATATGTAGATTAATTATTAATTTCATTAATGATATATTAATAAAAAATTATGATTGATAACTATTTTATTTGTAAAAAATTAAACTAAAAAATATTTATATATGAAATTTTAAATTAAAAAATTAATTTATAAGGATTGAAATTAAAAAAATATTTTATTTATAAAAGATTAAATTAATAAACTAATTTTATAAGTAGTCAAATTAAAAAATATTTTATTTATAAAAAATCAAAATAAAATTTTTGTCAAAGGATCAGTAACCAAGATCTCATCCATCTATTTTAAGAGCATTTTTACATATACTTGGTGCACCACATCATTTTTACACTCAACGGTTAAGATTTACTCTACATATGGATCCCACATATACTATGTATGAATCACACATGTATAAATCTATTTCTAGTCCTTAATTTTTTTAAGTGCACTGTACTCCAAGTACATCTAAAAAAATTTTTTATTTTAAAATATAAACATTTCTCCAAATAGAATAGGCCTTTGGCGGCCTGCACTTCCCGTCTCCTATCCCTCCACCTGCGCCAACAAGTAGGTATTTAGAAATGGTATGCAGTGAAATAAAGAGAAATTAAATTTAAATGTTTGTTTATAATTTATTCAGTTTATTAATTTTATATAAATCAAATTTATCTAAAAATTTATCCCAAACAAATGTGTGCGGTGGCATCACTCAGTTGCGCTTGCGCATAATGGCTGGGACAGCAGAACGTCCAGATATGCCCATAGCCAATGAAATCAAATCACAAAATGGATTATTAACGAATCAAACTGACTTCTAATGGTAATTATTCAGTTTTCCCCTACAATAATCAAATTATGTTTGATATAAAAAACAAGATCAAGGAAAAAAAATAGATAGATAAAAATGGAAATGAGATTTCTGTATCTATTTTAATAAAAATAATGAAAATACTATGAAATAATAATTATACAAATATACTAATTTTTTATCGAATTTTTAAATATCTTTTCATTCCGAAAGTACATTGAATCCAAGCAATAAGGCCGTCCAATTAATATTAAACTACTTTCCCGCGAAGACCAACTACCCAACACGCTATTGTTTAAAGGCGCCAGCTATACGCCGCATTTGCTTGGAAAATTATAGTTAATGATTTTAAATTAAAATATTTATATTAAAAAAATTTAAACATCTAAATTATTTTAAAAGAGTTTAGAATTAAAAATTTTAACTTGAAATTTTTAATTCTAATTTTTTTTTGTAATTTAAATTTTTTATTTTTAGATCTTTAAAAATAATTTTGAAATTTAAAACTATTCACTATAAATATCTTTAACTTAAAATACTGAAATATAATTTTTTTCTTCCTTTTTTGTCCAAAAGCAATGTAGCGTTTAATTATTGTAACCAATGAATTTGTTGAAAAAAATACACCAATTTGAATTTTCTATAATGTTTATACATGCAGAAATTTTGAGGAAAGTACCTTAGTTAATTAGACTGGGTTCTTCGTGGTGAATTTGATTTTTACGCTGCATAACACGTATAGCATTGTGTGTTGCGCAGCATCGTAACCTTCTAAATAAAGGGCTTATCATTTTAATTTTTTAATCGAATAGTTTTTTGTTGCATAATAGACAATCCTGAGTCTTTCACGGTTTGCAATGAAAATTTGTCACCAACAAAAAAAAATTACATGACATTAATTTAATTTGTTTGAAATTTTTATAAATATAGTGAAAAATAAAACCAAGTATTAATACCTGATTTCTACCTCATTCTATTTTCTTACTTCTCATTCTATAAATTTCTTTTGTGAATGAAAAAAAAAAACATTTTTCCTTGTATAGGGACGGCAATTTTCATTTTGCGCGTAAAATATGCGTCAAAGTTGCCTTGCATATACGAAGCATTTGACCACATATTCATGGACGTGACTTTAGTATGCGGTTGCTCGTGGTTTTGCCTGTATCTGTTGAGCATATATTAGATATGATACGTCGTATAACGTTCATAGCTACAAATATTCGCATGTATTCTTCGAAACTTCTAATTTTTTTTTTTTCTATACCTATTTTGAAGCTGATATTTGTGGACCTTGTTTCCTCGAAGGTTGGTTGTTTGTAAAAGGCTATGTGACATTTTCTTAATTTAATGCATTCCTTTTCCTTTTATTTTCTGAACCAGCTCGTATCTTTAACTGAATTGATTATCATTGCTTACTTTGTTCTATTTCATTGTTATATATTAAAATATTGTTCAATGAAAGAAAATCGGTTTTTTACTAAGATAGAATAGATTTCTCGAATTCGGATCATTTTTTTCATTTTGAGAGTCAAATCTAACCTGGTACACCAAAGGGGAAACAAATGTCTGTATGAACAAGCACTTGTTTAGGAAAAAAAAAAGGGAGAGAGATTAAATAAATTTAGAAAAAAGACCAGCAATCGTGATAAATATGACCACGCAGACCAAATAAAAGAATGGATCGAAAAGGAGAATAAATTAACATTTTCAGTCCATTCAAACTACAGGTCTCGTAAAAAAATAAAAAATAAAAAAAGAATTAATTGCATTTTATAAAGAGAATCAATGGTCAAAAGTTTATTTAGTCCTGCAATATAACAAGAGAATTGGATGGAATGGAAAGGAACAGAAAAGAATAGAAAGAAATGGAAATAGATAGAAAGAGACTATATTATTTTATTTGGTTAGATATAAAATAAGATAGGAATAGAAGAGTGTATTACTAAAAAGACCAAAATAACCTACCTCTGTGAACAAACAAACCCAGAGACGGAGATGGAGATTCTCGACGTCAGGTTCATGAACAATAACCTACCTCTATGATTGTTGATGCAGATAAGATGAAGAACAGTCGCTGTAATGGAGAATGATAAAGTTGGCTGCGTTGGACTCTGCTGCTAAGGTTCGATTTCTGGCGTGCTCTGTAGCTCCTCTTGCAACTCGATAGATAAGCTTTTTAGGGGTATTTTGGTCTTACAATGTCTCATTCTAGTGCACAGTGGCGTTTTCCTTTGCAAATTGAGAGAATTTCCGCTTCCATTGCATGCAGGAAAGCAAGCTTTCCATGGAATGTCATCCACCGCTTGTTCGCCAACCAAACGCATGAATATTGGATGATTTTCTATTCCTGGGCCAACATTCTAGCAACCAAACACACCCTAAGAGCCAAAAATTAGAAATGCCCCTAATACTCCTGTGATACAAAGTGAAACAGCCGTTGTAAAGATAGTTTGGTATAAATCAAGTTAAAACAAATCCTTTATTAATTAAATACAAAAGTCACATTTGATAAATAATCAAATATTTGAATAATATTTATGTGATATATTATATTTATATTTTTTTTAAATTTTAATTTATATATATTTTAAAATCAAACTAATTTGTGGATATCATTTTTAATTAGTATATAATATTTTTACTTTTTTTTAAACAAGAGGGATCTAAAGCTAAAAAATAAAATTATTATTTTATTTATTTTTTAATTAATTATGTTGTAATCTAAAAAATAATTAATAGTATTTTTACACGAAATAATAAAGAAAAATATTTAAAAAATTAATTATAAAAATAATTAATAGTAATTATATTAAAAAATAGTAAAAGATTGTTTGATATTAAAAACAATAAATTATATAATTAATAATTAATTAAAAAAACTTTGTGAAAGTCAATTCAAATTAGTCTAATCAACTATTAGTTGGACATTTGCAGGGGATTCAAAAAAAAAAGCTATGAATCCCACAAGGAACAAATTAAAAAAAAAAACAACTCTCATAAAAAAGAAACAATAAATGAACAATACCATTGATTTGATCCTATTGAGTGTATATTTGATTTAGTGTTAGAAGGTGAGAAAATCACATTTATAACTCATAGAATGTAGAAGCTATAATTTGTTGCTTTGGACAAAACTATGTTTTGAGAAAAGAAAAAGCTAAACCAAACACGTACTAAGTATTGTTAGGGAACCGCGTTCAAACCACGGGATTTTATATACATAAATGAATTAATATGTTACATTATGGCAATGGTGCATTTGTGTATAAATAAATATATGTAAAAATATATATATAATAAAAATGTACTTATAATATATATATGTATATTATATTTATTATATGTTATTATGGATATTATATTTAAATAAATTAATATATATTAAAATAATATATAATATTAGAGTAAATAATTATTTTTATTATATTAAAATAATAATTTATAAATATTTTTGAAAAATCAAATTTTAATTAATACAAGAAATGCATCTTTTAAAATATTACTGTAAAAAGTAGATTTTTATTAATGTATAAATTGAATTAAAAATATTTTATTGTAAAAAAAAGTACATATTACTGATTATTAAACTATAAAAATATTCTGTTTATTAATTTTATTAAAAGAATTGATTTGGCCAAAAAATAGTGTTTTATTTTAACAACACAAATTCTTTTATCTTTTTTTACACTAAAGATAGAAAGAAGAGCAAAACTAAAAATATTATTTTTAAAATAAATAATAAAAAATACTGAAAAATTAAAAAAAATTAATTAATTATAGTTATTTTAAAAAAAGACTGTTCTTTAATATTAAGCTTTATAAAACATTTTTTTAAAGTTGAATTAAGAAATTATATATTTATATATATTAATAGATTATATATATAAAATAAATATATCTATATTTGTATATATAATATATTATATATATATATATAATAAGTATATATTTTATCTACACATATATATTAACAAATATTATATATATAATATGTAAAATATTAAAGAAATAGTTATTTTTATTTTATTAAAATCATGCTTTTTAAACATAATTAATTATAATTATATGTTAAATAAACTGATTATTCTAATTAATTATATTATAAATATATATAACAATTAATTCTTTCATTATTTTTAAAATTTTTGTTCATTTTTCATAATTTATTTATTATTTTATTATTATTTTTATCCCATAAAACAAATAAAAATGTATTTTTTGTTTTTATTATATCAACTATGATTAATTTAATTGTATTTCATTTAATATATATATTTTTTATTTCTACTGTATCTACCGAACAAAGCTTAAGGAAACAGCCTTTACAGCACATATAACTTGGGATCTAGATTTACTGTAGTGGCCTCTGTAGTAAATGATCTAGACAGTTTAAATTAATCTGGATGATCTAAATATATATATTTTTTAAATTTTGAAAATATTTTTTTATAAGATATATAATGTAAAATAAAAAAAATTCTTAAGTGTAAATTTTATAAATAAATTTTTAACTTAAAAAAATAAAAAAAAATTTAAATCATTAAAATTTTAGTTTGGATAATTGAGATTTTATTAAAAAATAATAATAATAATAATGGAGAGTATCTATTTCTCTACAACTTGTAGAGTGGGAGTGGCAGGCTATGGGCCTCTTTATTATATATATATATATATATAAAATAACTTGCAATATCAGAGTGGAAAGTTCAACAGTGGTCACATGCCGTTTAAAAAAAAAAAAAGCAAAAAAGAGTTTCAACCCTGCAATTTTGACAAGGGCACATTTGTCATTTCATCATACCTCTTACGCAAGGGTGGTATGTCCCTTAATCTCCACAGTGCATGACTGAGTTTTAAAACATGCAGTTGCACCCACAGAAATAGAAACCCGGTGTTTCTGCCCTAGATTAACTTGCCTATGGGCAATGCGCACTCAGCGTTTATGTGTCGCGAAGTGATTCGTCTTCAGTTTGACGTGTCGTCTCATCGCGAAGCGTGCGCACCTATGCCTTGGTGTACGTTAGCATCTGCCTTTGTATTATCTATTGCAACACTCCATATCTTACCACCCTTCCTGGTTAAAATACTCAACGTCACGACCAGCCAACCAGAGCTCACACCCATTTCAGGCTTAACTCTTTCTCTCTTTCTCTCTCTCTCTCCCTCTACTGCCTTCGAAATCTCAAATCAGCTGTGTTAGCATATTAAGCTGAAGCTCCCTTTCTGTTCCAGAACGAGATCTTCATCAAATTGATTTGGACGCTTTAAAATTCTTAAACTAGATTTATATTTACTCGTGACTCGTGAGTTCAATCCTCGATCGAGCTTCAAGTGTTTGACGGTTGCTTCTAGTGATATTATATCAGGATTTACTTGTGCAGGGGCGAAGGTTCAGATTCTAACAGAGCAGAGAATTAATGCATTTTCGTTTCCTTTTGATTGAAGAACTCGATCGGTGTTAAAGCGGTAGGGGAGAGGTTGTACGGTCATTAAGGGTGTGGCTTTTAAGGAAGAGGAACGACGACGGCGACGGCGGTGGAAAAGAAGAATAGTTTGCACGTGAGTGCGTGCATCTGTGGTTGTAGGGTGGTGTGGGTCGGTGGTTGATCTGGTTCTCTCGGGAGGCTCGTGAAAATGCCTCACAGAGCGACTTACTTTTTCCCGAGGCAATTCCCGGAGCGTGGGTTGGATGAATCTTCCAAACAGCTATTAGATCACGAGAAGAAGAAAATCGTCAACTCCATCAAATCAGAAACCTTTGGCGTTGAAAGCGACCCAAAAAAGTCAGTTACAACAGCAGCAACTGCTGCGACAACGAAGGACGATGTCGTTTTATCGCCTGGGAAATATTCAGCTATATCCGACCTTTTCACGGGCAGTGACAAATTTCGGACCAAGCAGAAGCAAATTGCTGCTTTCTGCGATTGGTTGATAGAGAAAAAAGGGCATAGATCGGGTCACGTGAAACCACACTTCCGCCGGTTATCCTGTGAAGAGAACCGCGAGCTTCTGCTGCGGCCGGAGTCCGTGCCGGCGCCGCCTCCACCGGAGACAGTCAAAGATACTGCAATTGACCGGAGTTTTGAGCGGCAAGTCTCGTTGCCGAGGTTATCTAGTGGCAGTAGCTATGCTGGGAGCTTGTTCTCGGGGACGACGTTGGACGGGAATTTTTCTAGCGACATTAAGGAGGAAACGACGTCCTCTCGGGTCTCCACCACAAGAAGAAGACAGGAGGAAGAGGAGGAAGAAAGTAAGGAGGGGTTGGCGCAGAAGTACAAAGAGAGTTACTACCTGCAGATTACGTTGGCTAAGAGACTCACTTGTCTAGCAAGTCTCGCTGCTGACGAGCCTGTGCTTACTTTAGACACTGGAATCGAGACTTGGGATGCCGAATCAGTTTCCTATCGTCTCTGGGTATGAAACTTACTCATTTTCTCCACTCTTCCTCATTGACCTTATGACGGCATTGTAACTCAGCTTAATGTCTTAATAACTTCATGTACTAGGTATATCAATATGGCAATATTCAAGACCGAAGATTCTGCTGGGTTCTTATGATTTTTGAGCTTCTTAACTGAGTCAATTCATTTTTCAGGTTAGTGGCTGCTTATCGTATTCTGACAAAATATCAGATGGTTTTTATAACATCTTGGGGATGAATCCATACCTATGGGTGATGTGCAATGAGCTCGAGGAAGGTAGGCGGCTTCCACCTTTAATGGCGCTTAAAGCTGTCGAACCAAGCGAGACATCTATGGAGGTAGTTCTTGTTGATAGACACGAGGACTCTCGGCTAAAGGAACTTCATGATAAAGCACAAAAATTGTATTGTGATTCAGAGAACACCTTGGTGTTGGTGGAAAAACTAGGAAAACTTGTTGCGATATATATGGGGTAAGTTGCAGCATTCTCTTTTCCTAATTACTGCTCGAATCTTGAAGTGGGGTTCTTTGATATTGAGCTTTTTTGTTGAAATGTGTGAAGGGGTACCTTCCCGGTCGAGCAAGGAGATCTCCACAAGCGATGGAAGTTGGTTAGTAAGAGATTGAGGAATTTTCAGAAGTGTGTTGTGCTTCCTATCGGCAGTTTATCTGCAGGACTTTGCAGGCATCGGGCAATTCTCTTCAAGGTGAAATATTTTTCCTAAATGAATCATGCTTTTCATCACATCATGATAAAATATTTACATTCTCCAATAGACCATTGAAAAGACGCTGCTATCCATATACCCTGCAATGAAATTAATTATTATGAATTTTCTGTTCTTGACTGATGACATGATATAAGTTATCAAGATTTCCTTTAGTAGTTTGGTAGTAATCATCATATGATTTACATGAATGAACAACCCCTTTCATTTATAATATGGCAGAAAACCATATTGATCTATATTGGCGTTTTAGACATTTCTGTACTTCTTAACCCGGCAATTTACAATCTAATCATTGCACACTTCACTTAGGCCTCCTCTTTATACCTAGTTTGCAAAATATTGTCCTAATTTGCTCTTTCCTCTCTCTTGGTTAATTGTGGATGTGTAAAGATGACTTGCTTGTTCGTCTTCTTGCTGATGATTTATTCACTATTATTTTGATTTTGCAAATGCAGAGATTGGCAGATTACATAGGTTTGCCATGTCGTATCGCTCGAGGTTGCAAGTATTGTGCTGCAGATCATAGGTCTTCTTGCCTTGTCAAGATTAAAGATAACAGGCAACTCTCAAGGTTAGTGCAATAGCTTTTCTTGCAGCTCTCATTTTTTTTGCATGAAATTTTTAATGAAAATGACCAATTATATTATTATTGTCAATCCAATCATCTCTTATTTGAAACGTTTTCATTAGCAGGGAATATGTAGTTGATCTAGTTGGGGAACCAGGAAATGTTCATGGGCCAGATTCATCAATTAATGGAGCATATGTCTCCTCGACGCCTTCTCCATTTCAAATTTCTCATCTACAAGAATCCCGGTTACCTTACATGGATGATGCATTAAGTTCTCAGTTTATAAGTTCCAATGAGAATTCTGTTGTTCCTGAAAGTGATTTATATTCTGGTATGTTGATGATTTCTCACCTGGAAAATTGTTTTCTCAATTATCTTAAAGTACTTCTATTTCAATTTCAAGGAAGAACCTATATAGCCATAAATATATTCAGACCCTCGGGGTGCAAATCACTTGAACTTATTCACAGTAGGGCCTACATAAGCTTACCCAGGGGTTCCTTGTGTACTTATGTAAAATATGACATTTAATTAAGTGACGCAGATGCACATAAACGTCATATGTTTTTGTTTGCCTTGAGCTAACTTGGTCATCAATCAAGTTTGTACCCAGGCTTGCATTTTTCATTCACTGCAAAAGTTCAGATTGATGTTTATTGCAAAGATATTTTGTCTTTCTTTCCTAATTTACCTCAAGAGGAATACCAAACCCTAATTTTCATTGCAAGAACATTTTAATGCTTTTCACCACCTTCTTAAGCATGTGGAGCATAGTTGGTTACAAAATTAAAGATTATGACATGCTTTAAAGACTGGTTTGCTATGCTTTTTGCTCTACCTAGAAACCAGGGAATTTAGCATGTACTTCTGCTTTAATTTGTTTTTTTTCTTTTTTTGGCCAGAAGTTCTGGTTTAATTTATCTTCGCAAAATTTCCTAGTCTAAAGTTGATCTTATCTGTTATCCAATCTTTTGCAGGCTGTGCAAAGAAAGATCAACCAGTCAAAGGAACTGATTTGCTGAAATGTCCTACCAACTCCAAATATGCTTCAGTTGATCAAACTCATGTGGGAAATGCACAGGAATGTGCAGTTCTAGGTTTGAATTTGCCTTCCATTCAGGAAGGTGTTTCTGAAGCTCTGCATCCAGCCACTGAGGCATTGTTGCATGAATATCCCATGCATGTTGAAGATTCAGTTGTCATAAAAGAAACTTCCAATAATGAGATCATTGTAACTGGAAGTTCTGTGGTAAAAACTACTTCTAAGAAATCCATACTTGGCTCATCCTGCCACTCAGAACAGGAATCTGTAGACAATAGACTTGAAAACTGGGACCCTTTTTCTGCTGGAAACATTCCAAGATACTTGAATCTTGAACCATCCCTCGCAATGGATTGGCTTGAAATATCGTGGGATGAATTACGCATTAAAGAGCGTGTTGGTGCTGGTAATTTTTCTGCATTCTCTGCTTCTTTTTACTGATTCCACATAAAAGACGTGTTATCATGGTCTTATTTTCGCGTTAGGTGACACTGAAATGTTGCTATTGTTTTCTTCTCTCTCTGCAGGGTCATTTGGGATAGTGCACCGTGCTGAATGGCATGGATCTGTAAGTGTCAATAAGCATATCTTTAAGACATTTTCAATAAATGTTGAATTTTTGGGGTTATGGATTTGCTTTGTTTAATGCACATTTCAGTATGTAAATGTTGCGTTGTTATAGTCTGTACTTTGTCTCTTATTCTGTTCCATTGCAATTGAGTTGATGACATTTACGTACTAAGACAATTTGATTATATTTTCCTTTTAAAGTATCTTATATTGGACTTCTAAATATATTTTTTTGAACATTCTCTATATATTATCTATTGTAATTTTTTTCTTTTTCACTTTGGTGAATTTATATTACTTATATATTGCAGGATGTTGCAGTCAAGGTTTTAACAGTTCAAGATTTCCAAGATGATCAGTTGAAAGAGTTTCTCAGAGAGGTATGTATTGTTTATCTTATCTTTTTTCCTTCTCCTACAATTTCAAGCTTTCTACTTTGTTTTTGAGTGTTGTTTCCATCTTGATGGGTAATTTTCATTCTTTGATTTTCCAAATATATAATTATTAACAGTTAATCTAAGAAAACTCATACTCTAGAATTGATTCATCTGTGTGCCATAAACTCTAGTTTTCTAAGTTGGTCATGCATTATAACAATCGCAAGTTATGGTTTGTGGAGGACAGCAGAAACTGTGTTTGATGCTGCCATGCTTAAAACCTGTACCTTTCTTTATGGTCAAGGATCGGTAGTTTGCACATAATCAGTTTGGAACTTGTTCTATGGATATCTCATTTCTGTTCACCTCTCTATTAAGTGGGGTAAAAGGTAGCAAGTTAAATTCAAGTTGTTATTTGCATTCTTTACAGGTTGCAATAATGAAGCGTGTTCGCCATCCAAATGTGGTGCTCTTCATGGGTGCAGTTACTAAACAGCCTAATCTATCGATAGTGACAGAATATTTGCCAAGGTAAAACATCCAATTTCTTATATAGTTAACTGAATTAATAAAATTTCTTTCTTAAAGATTAGAATGTCTTACAGTTGCTGCTTTCTGGTATATTTGCAACAGGGGTAGTTTATACCGCTTGATACATAGGCCAGCATCTGGTGAAATGTTGGATCACAGGAGACGATTACGGATGGCTTTAGATGTGGTTTGTATAAGATCTAGTTATTGTGTTACATTTATATAATTATTTTGCGAATGATTTATGTGTGTGTATTTTTGTGTATATTATTTTTTCAGGCTAAAGGGATAAATTATCTGCACTGTCTGAACCCTCCAATTGTGCACTGGGATCTCAAATCCCCAAACTTGTTAGTGGACAAAAATTGGACTGTAAAGGTGGAATGAAACAGATCGGGCAATTTTGTTAATTCTCTTTTATGAACATATCATGCTATTATTTGATTTAATTTGCATTTCATACTCAGGTGGGTGATTTTGGATTGTCGAGATTTAAGGCGAACACTTTCATATCATCAAAATCTGTTGCTGGAACAGTAAGTATCTCACACTTTGTGTGAATAAGTATATTGGTATCAACTTGTTAGTGTTTTAGTTTTCTTAGTAAACTCTTAAATATTCCGCTGCTTCTTCGTGGGTTTTTCTTTTTTCTCTTTTCTGGGAATTTTTTTGAGTGGCACCTTGAAGTTTGAAAAGAGAGTTCAAACTATGAAAGTGGTAATTTTATTAATATTTTGCAGGTTGAACTTTTACTTCACAGTGCCTCAATAAGCATGTAACTCTCTTGATTTTATTTTCAGCCTGAGTGGATGGCTCCAGAATTTCTTCGTGGAGAACCTTCAAATGAGAAGTCTGACGTTTACAGCTTTGGAGTCATCCTGTGGGAACTTGTGACCATGCAGCAACCATGGAACGGACTCAGCCCTGCCCAGGTAAATTTGATGACTATTTGAGGTCTAAATCCAAGTAGTTGAAGTCATTATTTTATACTTCATGTGTACAAGTCATAAAGAAGTATGGCTTATTTGCAAAGAATTGTTAGTTTTAAAAGAAAAATAATGGAATGGTGTACATATGAACTTCTACAGTTCAAACATGTGCTTGCCAAAATGGAGCCCCTGAAATGTACAAGTGGCTAATGCAAAATAATCTTTCTCATGTAAATCCTCAGGTGGTTGGAGCTGTTGCTTTCCAGAATAGGAAGCTTGCTATCCCTCCAAACATCTCCCCAGTATTGGCCTCCCTCATGGTATCTTGTTGGGATGAGTAAGTGTGCTTTGACTTCTAGTTTTTTTTCCCTGGAAACTCTTAGTTTGTTTATCAGACTACTGGACCTCTGGTCCATTCAGTCCTATTTTGTTAGATATCGCATCTAACTTGTTTTGTTTGCACTATGAAGATCAATGTGTGTCAATTATTATGACGTTTGACCAAGAAAGTACTAATAGTTTTCCACCTTGATCTTTGATTGAACATCCTTTTTTTATTTTTCCCAAAAAGAATGATCCTCAGACCCATGAGATTCATGAACTTGGAATTTGTTGACTCCACTGTCTGATAGATTGGAATGTGTATTTGCTTGAGATTCATAGGCCTCCTCCATTCTCTGATGTGCTTGATTCATGTGATGAATTCTTTCAATTGCAAGCATATGAGAGTGGAATTTGTATGAGCATGTCACCTCTTTCAGGGCTTCCCCACCCGTGATTGTACAGGGAGTTCAAATTTTGGATAACTCCTATTTATTTAATGCAGATAATTTTATTGCGAGAAAAAAATGTTCTCTTACTTTAGTGCTTCTGGAATTACAGATTAAATAGGCCGATAATAGAATCTCCACTTTCCTAGAAATTAGGAACTGATAAACAGTGAAACAGAATTTTGTTTCTACAAGGTAGAGCCTATCTAAACAGAAACCAGGATCCTAATAAATTTAAAATACTATATCTATTCAAACATTTATTTAAAATAAATCCTAACTAATAGCTCTGAACTTATCAACACTCTCCCTCAAATTAGTGCATAAATATCTATCATGTCCAACTTGTTGACCAGAAATTCAAATTTTTGCCTTAGGGGACCCTTAAGATATTTGCAACTTGTTGTGTTGTTGGAACTAATGGTGTACAAATGACACCTTCGAATTTCTCCACTATGAAATGTCTATCAACTTCAATATGTTTTGTCTTGTCATGTTATATGGGGTTGTGTGCAATGCTAATTATAGCCTTGTTGTCACAATGCAATTTCATAGGATGATTCGTTGGCCTTCTAAGTTCTTCTAGAACTTTTTAAGCCATAATACCTCACATATACCTAGTGCCATTGAACGATACTCAACCTCAATACTATTTCTAGCCACTGCACTCTGCTTTTTGCTTTTCTATGTGACTAAATTACCTAATAAGAAGGTGCATTATCTAGAAGTAGATCTTCTATCCATAATTGATCCTGTCCAGTCTGCATTAGTGTAGACTTCAGTTCCTCTTTGTTCACCTTTTTTTTTTTTAAAAAAAAAAGCCTTTCCCTGGAGTACCCTTTAGATATCTTAAGATTCAGTAAACAGTTTCATGGTGTTCCTCAAATGGGGAATGCATGAACTAGCTAATTACACTCATTGCAAAAGCTATGTCAAGTCGTGTATGAGACAAATAGATCAACTTGCCAATTAATCTCTAGTATCTATTTGTATCAATAGGAACCCTTTTTTAAATTCCCCAAGTATTGAATTGAACTGTGTCTCAGATGGTCTACATCTAGTCATCAGATGGTCCACATCTAGTCATCCCTATTTCTGCCAATAGATCAAGTATATATTTGCATTGTGAGACAACAATACCTGTTTTGGATCTAGCAACTTCCATACCAAGAAAATATCATAGTGGCCTCAAGTCTTTAATCTCAAATTCAGATGCCAAGCACTGTTTTAATCTACTTATCTCACCCTAGTCATTTCCTATGAGGATAAGATCATCCATGTAAACTATTGATGCAGCAACCTTCCCTTTGGTGGAAGTCTTTAAGTACAATGTATGGTCTGTTTGTCCTTGAATATAGCCTTGACCTTGTACAAAATTTGCAAATCTTTCAAACTGGGTCCTAGGTGATTGTTTGAGCCCATACAAGGATTTTTTTTAATTTACAAACCTTGGATCTAAATTTTTTAGTGAAATCAAGTGGAGCATTTATATATACTTCCTCTGCTAAATCTCTACTAAGGAAAGCATTTTTTACATTTGGCTGATATAAAGGCTAATCAAGATTCACAGCAATATATAAAAGTACTTTCACAGTATTTAGTTTTGTCATTAGAGAGAAAGTTTCTGAGTAATCAATACTTTAAGTTTGGGTGAAATTTTTTGCCACCAAGCAAGCCCTGTATCTTTCCAGTGGGCCATTTGAATTAAACTTTATAGTAAACACCTACTTACAACCAATAGTTGTTTTCCCACGTGGCAAATCTACCTTTTCCCAAGTTTCATTTTTTCTTTTTTAAAAAGGGCTTTCATCTCCCTTCCTCCCACTCAAAAACATTTAGAGCATCCTGTATTTTTAGGAATAGCTGCACTCAATAGTTGTGAGATAAATGCATGGAAAGATGAAGACAAATTTTCATTAGATACATCATTGGACAATAGATTTTTTAGTTCAAGATCTAAAGCCCTTTCTAAGAGCAACATGAGTATTTAGATTGTCAGAAAAATTTGAAGGATTTGATTCAGAATTACCTGGTATTTCACCCAACTTAAGATCTAATTCACGGTTGGACTGTTAGCAGTGATGCAAGTTGGAACTCTCTATTTCTTGTTCACGGTTCCTTCTTGGGAAAACAAGTCCTTCATATCTGTGTTTTCATGATCATGTAATGGCCTCAAGTCCGTTATTTTCAGTGTCTAATCTATTTGCTTCATCTATGTTTTTCATAAAAAACTGTAACCCCATCTTCTGTGTCTTCATTTGTTTCAAGTGTGAGCCCAGAAACATCCATAGGGTGAAAAATATCAATGGTTAAATCTGTATTAGGAGTTAAATTTGAACCAATTAAATTCGAATGTTCACCATTACTCTCCCCCTGTAATAATTTTTATCTTCAAAAAAAGTTAAGTCTATGGATACAAACAGTTTTTTTTCTTAAGAGTGGATCAAAGCACTTGTACCCTTTTTTATTCAGGGGATAGCCAACAAAAATACATTTTCTTGCTTTTGGATCTAGTTTTCCACTTTTAATATCATAGATATGAACAAAAGCAGTGCAGCCAAATATTTTCAAAGGAATATTATTAAAAAGCATTGAATTGGGATAATATTCTTGGAAAACACTTAAAGGTGTTTTAAAATTTAAAATCTTGGTTGGCATCCTACTGATCAAGTAGGTGGCTGTAAGGATCGCATCTTTCCATAAATATTGTGGAACTTCTGTTGAAAAAATTAAGGCTCGGGCAACTTCTAGATGTTTATTTTTCCTTTCAACCACCTCATTTTGTTGAGGGGTATTAGTACAAAAACTTTGATGCACATTTCCTTTTTCATCAAAAAAATTTCCCAGAATTGCATTAAAATACTTCTTTCCATTATCACTTCAAAAAATCTTAATATTTGTCTGAAATTGTATTTGAACCATGGTGTAAATATTTTTAAACACTTGTTTTGCATCAAATTTATCTTTCAACAAAAAAAACCCAAGAAATTCTAGTATAATCATCAATGAAAGTTATAAACCATCGTTTACTAGAAACAATTGCCATTATAGAGGGACTCCAAACATCACTATGAATTATAGTAAATGGTTTTGAGGGTTTATAAGGTTGTCGTGGAAAAGAAGCACATTGATGTTTTGCTAACTCACAACTGTCACATTAAAATGAAGATGAACTTTTATTTATAAATAAGTTAGGGAACAAATATATAAGATACTGAACATTTGGATGTCCCAATTTGAGATGCCATAATTTCATTCTTACTGGAAATAGAATTAAAACAAATCTTCTGATCTTGCCTTCTCAATGCTGAATCTTCTTGAAAGACTTAAGAGTCCTCCAACTTGTCTAGCATTGCCAATTGTCTTCCCTGAGGTTAAATCCTGAAATTCACATTGAGAAACAGTGAAATTAACTTGACAATTCTGATCATGGGTTAATTTACTGACAGATAAGAAATTACAACTGAGGTTTGAGATATGAAGGACATAATTGAGAGTAAGATGGGAAGAAATAAATAATGGGAAAATTACAAACAAGGACCCATATGTTATAAAATTTATAATGAAGGACCTTAAACATTAAAATTATTGTTAAGGACCATTATTATCATCGGGTTTTAAGAACTTTTATTACCAGTTTTAGGAGATTTATCATTGGGTATAAGAAAGTTTAGTACTTTCTCTATACTTGGTAATAAATCCTCTAAAATTGATAGTAAAATCTCTTAAAATTTGATGTTAATGATGGTCCTTAAAAATAATTTTAATTTTTAAGGTCCTTCATTGTAAATTTTATAGCATCTAGGTCCTTCATTATAATTTTTCCAATAATAATTGTTCCTTTCCCAGCTATAGCTGAGAGGGAACCATGTGCTATTCTTATTTTTTGATTCCTTGCACATGTTTTGTATAATGAAAATAATTGTGATGACCCGGTTACATGATCAGTTGCACCAGAATCATTTATCCAAGAACAATTTGGATAAATACTTACAAGGGCAGTTGTGAGGAAATTACCATTTTGTGCTCAAGTGCAAGAGGGATTGGAATTGGAATTTAGTAAGAGTTGAGATTGAAACATTTTGTACAAATGGTCCATTTGCTCCTTTGTAAATGGAGAAGTATTTGAGGAAAGTTGCTACCCTGTTTCATTATTGCTGGCTTGAAATGCCTGAGTTTCTCCTATCTGCTTCTTCTTCCAATTTGCATGCTTTCTATGGATCCTCCAACAATTCATATGGGTGTGCCATGGTTTTTTATAGTGATCACACCAGGCTTCTGCCTCCCATTCCTTTTTTAACCTTCCAGATCATGTCCCTTTGCAGCAAGAGCAGATTTTTCTGTGTCCAAAACAAATCTAGTTTCATTTACAGGTTTCATCATGACATGCCTCCGAGCTTCTTCTTTGCGGACTTCAGAAAACACCTCTCTAATTGATGGGAGAGGTTTTCTACCCAAAATTTGTCCTCTAACTTCATCAAGATCTTTGTTTAAACCTGCAAGAAACACAAACATTGATTTCTTTCAACCTTTTTCTTGTATCGAACACTGTCATTGGGATTTTCCCACTCTTCTTCAAACAGATCAAGTGCCTGCCATATGGTCATCAATTGGTTGTAATAAGCTGTAACATCTTGATCTCCTTGTTGGGTTCTCCACATCTTGGTATTTAATTCAAACATCTGGGAGTGGTTTTCCATGTCTAAGTATGTATCTTGAACAGCCTCCCATACATCTCAGGCAGTGGGAAGAAACATGAGGCTTTCCAATCATTGGTTCCATAGAGTGAATTAGCTAGGTAGTCACTATAGAATTTTCTGCGAGTTTCTGTTTTCCATCGATCACAAGTATGACACATTATGACCGTACTAGATAATTTTTTCCATTTAGTTTATGAATGATTATTTGAAGAGGATGATTAGAGGAAGACGAAACTGAGTTTTGATGAGAATCTTCATCAAGATTCCTTGAAGAACTCGTGCTTTTAGTGGCACCCACCATAGTGTTCTTGTCACTTTAAAGCCTCATCTCTGACACCATGATAATTTTATTGAGAGAAAAAATTGTTCTCTTACGTTATTGCTTCAGGAATTACAGATTAAATAGGCTGAGAATAGAATCTCAACCTTCCTAGAAAGTAGGAATTAATAAACAATGAAACAAAATTATGTTCCTACAAAATAGGGCTTATCTAAACAGAAAACAGAATCCTATTAGATTTAAAATACTTTATCTATTCAAATATTTATTTAAAATAAATCCTAACTAATAACTCTTATCTTATCGACAAATGCAATAATCAGGGAAACTTTATAATCAATATGATTTCCAACCTTCCATGTCTAAGAACGTGGAACATTGAAGTAGCTTGATGGGGTGAGAGTTCTCACTGTCAGCAGGAATTTACGGCCAAAGCATACCTCATATTAGGTGATTGTTGGTTAGATTTGTTGGGGCCTTCTGCTGGTTTCTGCTCTATGGTAGTTACTTCATCAAAAAAAATTCCAAAAATGGGAGTAACTGAGTATATCAGATTAGTGGAGGTGAGGATTCATTAAACCCAAGAATCCGCATGCTAAGGAGTAAAGACGTTAGAGATGTGTTATTGGACATCCATGCTATTAGTTTCTAATACTTTTTTTGTGATTGGGTTTCTATGGCTCTTACCAACACTAAGCATAATCTGTGTTATTTTGCTTTAATATCCCCATGCTTTTGTATATCTTGTAGCGTTGATTTGTTTCTGATGCTTGCTTGTTTTTCTTGGCAGTGATCCCAAGAAACGGCCATGTTTCTCCAATATAGTAGAATCGCTAAAGAAGCTGCTGAGATCTCCAGTGGAGATGATAAAAATGGTTGGGACATAAGGAGTACTCTGCCCATAATTGGCTTTCATATCTTGCTGAAGTTTGTTGCCCTCATATAAAGTGTTAAATTAACAAGTAACCTGAACCATGTTAGTCATTTTGCCTGACTGACAGAACCTTTTGGTTGTTTGCAACTGTATATCTGTTGCTTGTTCCTGCTAACTTATTTCAGAAGGGCATTAAGAGCCATCGAGTTGAAGTTTAGTCATAACTCGAGTGCAAATTGGTGCTAATTAGTTTATTAAGGAATAAACAAAGTCATGACCTCAAGCTGTTCTATGGATGGCCTGAGATCTGAAATATTAAGGACTTTCGATATTGTAAAATTTGCTGGGCTGTAATCAGTTTGGAATGTGCTATTATTGTCTTGTAACACTACACTAATGTTGTACTAATCATTTTGATGTTGCAAGTAGCAGACATCGTTTTTTATGCATATTAGACGCTTTCTCTTTGCCGTAGTGGGTATCCGAATCTAATGTTGGTCTCTGCAAACTAACACAGCGGAGTCGATAGAAAATGAACGAATGCATCTTATAATGAACGAAGGGAAAAGATCGATAAAGCACTGTATTGACAAGACCTTTTACGATACATATTTCAGGTTTGTAACGCATAGGGATGTTTCATCAAACACACAGCAAAAGCGCTCGCATTGAGATCATCCATTAGAGATTAGATAGCACGTTTTATTGAGTTAATAAATTACGATCATTTGATGACTTAATTAATGTAAACAGATTTTCACATTAAACAAGGTGAAATAAGTGTCTAGAACAAAGCATTTAACATTTTATTCAGTTTTCATGTTTTCAGCTCTGATGGCATTTCCAAGTTTAGTGCCATTCGATTTTATCTATTTTTCCGTATGAGCTCTGATACAAAAGCTGAGGTGTCACTCTCTGGACTTTATCTATTTGGATCTCTCAATTGACTCTGTAGATATCAGAAAGAAAAAGTCATGGGATTCACCATCCAGGAGAATCTACACATTTTATATCAATTTTCAGAATTTCAGAGTCAAATTTCTTAAAATGTCGCGAGTCCAAACCAGCACGCTGAACATTATTTTGAAAGTACTTGTATTTAATGACAAGAAAAAGGAGTAAAATAGTATAAAATGGTACTTGTATGTTGTACTAGAAATTAAACAGGAAATGGCCTGGGCCCCACAGAGCATAAGTATACCGAATGCGCTAGTAATCTTCTTGATGAAAATGCTATACATCACATTATATAAAACAAGGATAAAACCGCGTGCGATAAAAGAAATCAAGGCAATTCTCCACCATCCAGCCACTTTAGTGTAGGCAAGAGTTTGACCAGAAATGACCTGAAGTTCTCATCAGCAGCTGCATTTCCTGTTATGTCCAACTGTGTCAAGTTCAAGCTTTTAAATATCAAGAAAGCTTCCCAAACATTTGCAGCAATGACGTCGCCAGCAAGGATTTCAAAACGATCCCAAGCAAATTCGTCGGTATGAGACAATGGAGAAGAGCATAGGTATCTAGTCGTGTCAACAGAGTGTGACCCTATCTCATTATACGAGATATTTAGCACTTCCAGTGACTTGAGCAGTCTGAGAGGTCCCAGAGCAGTAAAACTACCGATTTTATTGTGGCACAAGTTTAAGCAAGAAAGGAGTTGCATTGCCTCCAATCCTGTCCAAAGATTCCAGTACTAATCATCGTAAGGTATAATCGTAAAAAATGAGTAGTCCAAGGGCTATAATTTCATGCAGCTAGAGAGATAAATTTCCATGCGAAAGGGACACAGACAGAAGAAGGGGAGGGAGGAAGAGGAGAGAAAGCTAGAGTAGCTAAAGCAAAACATTCTGTCACTAGACTAGAGTCTAAAATGAAATTAGAAGAGCGTATTTAAAAATAAAGAAGTATCAATAATTTTTAATAAAAAGACAAGGACAAGCAGTTCTGCTGTTGAGTTACACAAGATTTTTGAAACATGAAAGTTTACCTTCAATTGATCTAAGTTCGTTGTGGCTGAGGTCTAGCATTTGCACCCACAATAAATTTTCAACAGAACCCATCCGTGACAATGATAAATTTTGCAATCGTAGACAGACATAACCATCGTTAGTCTTTGTAATGTCTCTGTAGTGGTGGCAGTATTGTAGCAAAGACTCCCTAGTTGAAGTTATCTGCAGAATCTCCAGAACAAGAAAAGCTGGTTTCCTTTGAAAAATTGATGGTACTTGGAGTGGAAAGAAATGCAAGAATTCGATAAACTCCCTAGTCCCTCTTATATGATAACAACCAAACAGTTCCAACCAGCATCATGAAGTGCAATAGAAGCAGAAAATTTGCCTCAAACATTATGCTAGTTGTCAATATAAAAAAATATACATATTGTCAATATAAAAGATATACATACACCTAAGTGATCTCATCAAAGCTAGAAAAATTAAGTAATTATATATATATTTACTGAAAAATAAAAAATTAGCACATGCAAAATATCATGAATAAAAGCAAAAGAAGATATTACCAAAACAGAAACAAAATACACATAAAATGTTGTACTGAAAAAAAAAGAGAAGTCCATTTCTTTTAATTGACTGCCCAATGCTCATCTAACATCACCATCAACAACAACGATAACAAACAACAGTAGGCTTTTTCTCATGAGGTGGGGTCGGCTACATCCTCATCAATAATGGTGAAAAAAAATATAGAACTGTGCTTTTTTTTGGACATTTAATACAGGAAAAGAGAGCAAACTACCTGCCTCAGTAATACTAGGCTACGTTCATCCTTGTAGTAAAGAGAATGCATTGGATCCAACTTCAACAGATCAGCATAAAGTTCAAGAATCTCTTCAGTATGAACCATTCCTTTAGCATGTGGAGATGACATTGAATCACAAGCAGTCAACAATCTTGCAAGGGTGAGCTTTCCAATTTTACTGCAAAATGCAATACATAATATTTATACAAAAAAGGGGGAAATGGAAGGAGAACAAGATATCAAAGTCAGCAGTGTAATGAATCAAGCTTACCAGTCACTCTCAGACAGTAAAACTCGAAAAGCATTTATTTCGTTACCAATAGTCTCTGCACACCAATTGGATGTTGCTGGAATATACTCATTGCCAGTAACTAGCTGATCACCAGAAATAATGGAATCTGTTTCCTGAAAATGCTCAAATTTTTGGAAATTATTATTCTCCCATGAAGTCATTTTTCCACCCTGGCCTTCAGCAGGTTCTTCGTAAGCAGTCTGCACACATAATTTAAAGGAAATTTGGAAAGGATGGCTATAACGATAACCACTTGAAGACACAATACCCTCAGAATGTCCAAGGCTGATTTCTATAAGGTAAGATTTTGACAATTGAAGCTTTATTTTTCCAAGGTTTAGATACATAACCCAAACTTGAGCAGTATTTAAGTTGTTTGTTGAAAGCGGTTTCCAAACAAGATCCTCAACAATACTAAGTTCAGATTTAACAGTCACTGTGGATGAGTTGATGCCTTCAACAGCTTGATTAAAATAAAGAATGACAGGAAGTATTGCTGTGCCTAGTAGCATAGGGTATAACAGAGATGAACCACAACCATGGAGGCACTTGTTTCCCTGTAGAGTGATATGAGATCCAGGAGAAGGCCAAGATGATACAAGTATGGGATTATCGGATTTCACTGTTTGATCAATAAGCCAAAGATGATAAAACCACCCACTTTGGTCATCTGGATCAGTAAAAAGAGCATTCTGGACATGATTATACTCCTCTTCTAAAACTTTCTCTTTAGGGAAATATCCTTCAACCTTTCTTTTCATCAAATTATACAGAAGAACGCTGCAATATCCTCGATGGGATATGTATGTATAAAATGAGTTAAACAAGAATCACATTTTCATCAATGAAACAAAAACTTATGAATAGCTGAAGATCCAAGAATGGCATGGATTTGACAAGAGATAAACATTGAATGAATTGCAAACCTAAAGAGATTACCACTAACATAATGAAGGATGGTGCATATACAATCAGAAACTTCCCTATACTGTCCAAAAATCTCTTACTCACATTCACCTGAGAGAAGCAATTTCATCATGTATAACGCACATTTAATGATTGGAAATGAACAGTATTATACTTTAATAGGACTTGAATCTCTCTGTGTGAAGCACTAGAAGTTTTAAATTATATGAGGATATGGCTAGGTCAAGGAGTCATTTTTAAAGCACATGTAATAAATATATTAATATAAGCTTGTTTGTCTCCAGTGTACACTCGAAGATTTACATATTTGTGATGTCCCAGGCATACACTACTAGCTACAGTAAAAGCTAGTTTCTCTTCACAAAAATTATAAGGGATTAACATCCTTGGCGTCCATTCTACATACTGAGACGCACATTAATATGCAATCAAACGACTGATCTTGGTGATTCTTAATCAAGTATAGGTACCAGAATAACACATGCAAAGCTCCCATAAAAAGTATTTAAAAATATAAGGGTGAGAGATAGTGATGTTTATTCCTAGAACATCCTTTAGAATGATACAAATATGAATGAACAAATCAGTTTTATTTGTCATAAGTGAGCAACATGCATGGTGCGACATTCCTAACATTTCAATTTCATCACAAATACACACAAAGCCAGATGGGAAACAGCTTGTGGTAAAGCAATTTGATGAGTGTATCTGTATAGAAAAAGAGAGCCAGCAAGACTAGAATGCCTACTTTGAATAAGTACACTAGTAGAAGATCGTACCTACGATTGTGCCATGCAGAGTAATTGCTAAAGTTTGTTCCTATCATTTGCTCTGTATAATTCAACTCGTCCTCATCTGATCTTTTCATCAGTGCACAAACGAATCTGCAAGTAACATTGATCCAAAAGGGGCACCAACTCATGAAAAGATCTTTCAAATGCCATAATTTTGATTAAAGATAGAATATCAAAGGGAGCAGGATTAAACCTTCGGTAGTTCCATGCATGGAAATTTCGAGGATCAGCCTTCTGGAACCTATCCAGGAGGCGTAATTCATTATCTATCAATGAATAACCCTTGCTTAGTACCCATTTTCGATGATGCCATGCTCCATAAGACTTGAAATTCTGCCTCAGTGCAGTCTCCACCTAAGACAGATCAATTGAATCTTACTAGGATTGCATATTATGCACTTGCTTTTCAAGCTTCATGAAAACTAAGTAGATTTTTTTATTTGATTCTCGTGACATATAATGGGAAAAAACTCTCCCGCCAACACAACCAAATTGCTAAAGTAGATTCTTCCATCAACACCAATAAGCAACTAAATGGGGAAAACTCCATTTTCAAAATATTTCTCTTCACGCGAAAAAATGGCGACAGGGAGGGCAAATGCTTAATTTAAAAAAAATCATTAATTTTTGGATCAATTGATAGTAAAAGCGCACCACTTTGAGTTCTTCATCGAAAATAGATTTGACAGAGTCAGGATTTGACTCGGATTGAGAGAGGCAATGTTCAACGGCGAGCTTTCTGTAATTCCAAGCCGTATACGATTCAGGATTAATCTCAAGTAACTTCGCGCTTACCTCTAGAGCTTCCTTACTATATCTGCAAGGATTTATAAAATTCAAATTGGAAATCAATGGTCGGAAAACAAAGCTCAGAACTGTTCAGAATGAATCTTTTATAAAATACATAAGAAAGAGAGGAAGAATGAACATGCGATTATGGTGATTGGCGAGGAACCGAGACTGCAGCAAACGAAGCTTTTCAGCTTTGGCTGATAAAGCTGCAGCATCGCCTGGTTCCAAAGCTTTGCGAGGCCGACCGTGCATTTTTAGTATATGGACAAACAAGTTCTATACAAAAATGGCAATAAGAAAGAAAGAAAACGAGAAAGAAAAAAGCTTGTGATGTTTTTGGTGAGTCAGCTGTGCAATGGCTGTAATTTAGGAACACTAGATTGCTTTCGCGACTTCAATGGCTTGGTCTTTAGGTTTGCTTGCCGAGGTTCGCAAGACGCAGATCTCACTGTTTCAACTGGGCTATAAAATAAATAATAAAGAAATAATAGACGAGAGCTGATGACAATCGCGAAAATTTTTTCCTTGTAATGTTTTTGAAATAAATATCTTGTTTATTATAACAATACTAAGCATATTCTTTCTACTAATTTGACATAGATATACAAAATTTATAAATAATTGGTGTTGATAATAAATTTCATTGTATAATATTTATAAAATTAGGCTTAACTATTATTTTAATTCTTTAAGTTATCTATGTGTTTTAATTTATTTTTATAATTTTATAATTTAATTCTTTAATTCTTAATATGACTTATTAGTCTTTTTTGTCATATTTATCAAAAACTATTTTGAAATACTAAAAAAATTAAAAAGTTAATTTTAACGCAAAAAAATTAAAAGACCATTCTAAAGTTTTAAACAAAATTAAAAAAGAAATATAATACAATTAAAAATTAACAGACTAAATTAAAATTAACGATAATCTAGGGGGCCAAATTGAAACAAATAACTTAAGAAACCAAAATGACAGTGAGGTGGGACTGTAAGTTGTTATATTACTCAACTTTGACCCAACAAATCATTTTCGGGACCAAAGAAACACTTATTCAAATAAGGTAGTATACTTAATTACTTTAGGCATTTTGATAAAGAGAATGCATCTACCTTAATCAAAATTAAAATAGAGAAATGTTTCATAATTAATCATTGGAAGCAAACCCATTCAGCTCATATATTCGTAACAAAACACACTATAAAATTAACACTTATAAATAAGATTAATCCATTGTGAAAAAAACAAAGGAGCAGAGATCCAAGAACTTTGGTTGCTACACGCAGGAGCCGAGACTGCTCAAATATAAACCATAAATGGTCTGAGACACCATTCTCAACTAAATGACACAAAATTCTCAACTTGCATTGAATCAATCATACCAGAGTCTACCAACGAAGAAAAACTGTTGGAAACCAGGAATCCGCCAAATTTTCCTAAGCTCTAACTAACGTTTGCTTCTGCTCGAATGTCTTCTTCCAATAGGCTTGACAAAGATATGTTAATTGGAGCCTCAACAACACAATCATCGGTCACAGAGCTCATGTCCCCATTGAATTGCTGATCGTTCACCTCCATACTCATTTCTCTTGTGTCTCCATTGGACAAAATAGATACTTGTACATCCACAGTCCCAAGATTGTTCTCATTAGATTGCAAATTTGTTGATCCATTTTCAAAAAGCTTACTGCTATTCAGAGACAAAGAACCTTCCCCAGCAAACGTACACTTTTCATTTTGATAATCAACAGTCATTCCATCGTCAAAATTTTTCATGGCTTCTGCAGCCAATGGTCTAGATTCCATGGTCTGAACACAAGACTCAGTGGGTTGCAACTCTGTTGACTTCCCCTTTTTTAAAATCTTACAGCTATTCAGAGACAAAGAACCTTCCCCAGCCAAGGTACCCCTTTCATTTTGATGATCAACCGTCATTCCATCATCAAAACTTTTCTTGGTCTCTGCAGCCAATGGTCTAGATTCCATAATCTGTAAACAAGACTCATTGGATTGTAGTTCTGTTGACTTTCTGTTTTCGAAAATCTTACTGCTATTCAGAGACAAAGAATCTTCCACAGCCAGCATACATTTTTCATTTTGATAATCAAATGACATTCCATCGTCAAAATTTTCCATGGCTTCAGCCAATGGTCTAGATTCCATGGTCTGGACACAAGGCTCATTGGATTGCAATTCTGTTGACTTTTTGTCTTCAAAAATGGTACTGCTATTCAGGGACAAAGAACCTTCCCCAGCCAACATCTCCTTTTCATTTTGATAATCAACTATCATTCCTTCGTCAATATTTTTCATGGCTTCTGCAGCCAATGGTCTAAATTCCATGATCTGGACGCAAGACTCAATGGATTGCAATTCTGTTGAATTTCCATTTTCAAAAGCCTTATTCAAAGACAGGGAATCTTCCCCAGCCAGCGTACCCTTTTCATTTAGATAATCAACTGACATTCCATTGTCAAAATTTTTCATAGTTTCCGCAGCCAATGGTCTAGATTCCACCATCTGGATGCAAGAATCATTGGATTGCACTTTCATCGACTTTCCATTTTCAAAAACCTTACTGCTACTCAGAGACAAAGAACCCTTCCCAGCCAACATATCCTTCTCATTTTGATGATCAACTGACATTCCATTGTCAAAATTTTGCACAGTTTCTGCAGCCAATGGTCTAGATTCCATGGCCTGGACACAAGACTCATTGGATTGCACTTCTGTTGACTTTCTGTTTTCAAAATCCTTGCTATTAAGAGACAAAGAACCTTCCCCAGCCAATGCACCCTTTTCATTTTGATAATCAACTGACGTTCCATTGTCAAATATTTTTATGGCTTCTGCAGCCAATAGTCTAGATTCCATGGTCTGGACAAAAAACTCATTGGATTGCAATTCTGTAGACTTTCTGTTTTCAAAGATCTTACTGCTATTCAGAGACAAAGATCCTTCCCCAGCCGACATACCCTTTTCATTTTGATAATCAACTGACATTCCATCATCAAAAGTTTCCGTGGCTTCTGCAGCCAATGGTCTAGATTTCATGATCTGGAAACAAGACTCACCATTAACATTTGCATGTGACTCTACCTCATGATTGATATTTGCTCCCACATGGGCTGTGTTTTCAATATAATTACAGCCTTTCTTGTCTCCGGATTGTTTCTTTCTTGGTGGTTTCCTTTTAAATCGTGTTTTCTTAGACTTTGGGACTTTTGAAGTCTCATCAGGCTTGGCAACTGATTCTGCTCCCCTTTTTTTGCATGGAACAACTGTGAGTTTTGAGTGGCCAAATTGCTTTTCAGAAGAATGGGATGCACTTGACTGAATAGCCAATAAAGCAGTTCTAGCAGCTTTTATCTCTGCTTCTTTCTTTGTTCTAGCTGATGCCCCGATATATCGGATCCCCCCAATCTCAACTGTGCATGAATATGATGACAATCGCCCTGGTCTTTCATCCTTTCTGCACAGATACAAGGGCATTGCATAATTCATTTTCTGGGCATATTCCTGAAGTAAATTCTTGCATAATCCTGTTTCAATCTGGAAGGAACACCATTAACGAAGTTACAAGCAGCAACTAGTAAACATAGTCAATAACCAACACAGCTGAAACAGGGTAGAATGCAAAACTTTGAATTTTACATAATGCAATAGAGACTTCATCTTTTGTGTAAAGAAACAATGCAACCAGGAACAAATCAAACAAATTGTGCAACAGAGCTACATGCTATAGCATTATATCAAATAAACAAGCCTACATCTTAGGAAGTTTTCAGTGAAAAGCTCAAAGCTGCAACAGAGTCAACAAATATAAGTTTAAACTCATGTATATAGAGCTCAAAGTAACCTTAACTATTTAATCCAGATAAGTGTACTGCTTGTAGCAATTGATGGACCTACATAATATTGCAGATTATAGTTGTGATGGGCAACAGATATGCAACAACAGCTTTAAAAAGTCAGAAAGAATGGGGATGCTCAAATTAAGGCAAAATAAATAAAAAATACTAGTTTTGTGTCTGAAAGTTCAACCTCCTCTGTAATATCCCATACATAGTTGCTACATGAAATACAGGGTGCTCCATTTATGAGTGAGAAAATATAAAATGACTTCAACTCTCGCAGAGTAAATATAATTTCTCAACCCCAAACAGGCAATGCTCCAGCAATCACCATTGTATTTTCTTTTCCCAAAATCCCCAAATTTCAAGAAGCACTTTTCTGTATGATAAGGAGGGCTAAAAGGTAAACAACTATGTATAAAGAATCCATAAAGGAATACTAGGGAAGCATTTGGTACATTATTATCTTACACTGTATAAGTTACTGAGATACCATGGTTTTTAAGATTCTCATATTTGGTAGGCCATTTGAAAGTCATCTACCAAAGCACATGTTTTTTTGAAAGGTATCACATGCTTGTATAATGGAAGCATTCTATGCCTTCAACTATCCTAGATACTAGACAATTGACAAATACTGGCATCTAACTTGGGTATCTAAATTACCTAGGTATCCTTGATGCTGTGACAACCATGTATCAAATGCAATTTTTTATTGAAAAATAAAAATAAAAACCTTCTTTAGGTTTATCAATCAGATTGAGAATAAAAGACTATTCAGAAAATACTTACAGCTAAGAACTAAAAACTTTGTTCCCACATGATAATGATAACTTACAACAGGTTGGGTGATGGATTGATTAACTTCATCAGATTTAGCCAGCTCCACAAGAGCAACCTCTGCAGCTGACTGCTCTGCTGCTTTACGATTGAAAAATCCAGGCAAAGAATCATATCTTATATTATTCACTATCACTGTAGACCTGAAAGAAGGTTGATGTGAAGGTCCTTCCTTGATAGTCTCATAGACAGGTGTAGGAAGTCCCACCTTTTGAGCATACTCCTGCAATCGGCTCTTGAAAACGTAACAATTTGAAACACCTGGCATATATCAAGAAGAGAGATAGGTAACAAACAAGCATCAATCAAGATCTCACCCTACATGTAGCATTTCAAGTAAAGCTGGTTTGTAAAATCTATCATTTATCTACTAAGCAATATTATGAAGGGGACAAAATGCTGACTGCCCAAAGAAAGTTCAATTTTTTGTTCCATTATAGTAGAACAATTAACACCTTAGAAGAAACCTATTTGGTGGCCACTTATTCTTTCTCAAATCCTCTTTTTTGGTGGTGAAAGCCACATCAAGTATGCACAAAAGGTGATGGCAAGCCTACATCTCATACTAGATGAAATCTGCACATATGTATTAAAAAGAAATATCTGGCTGGTACAACAGGGTACTTGGTCAATAACCAAAAAATTGAGTGTCTGCATGTGATTTGTGAGGACATTAAGAGTAAAGTTACAAACGATTGCAAGCTTGTATGGCATGTTGCTTTAAGATTGCATGACTACTAATACCTGCTTCAAGCAATCATGCACAGAACAAATGTTCACTAGGTTGACCAATCAATAATGACAAATGTTCAAGGATCTTAGATTTAGTCCACATATTAAAAACCTAGATTCTAAACAAGCTGGAAAATATAAAAGTCAAAATTTACAGTGAAAGAGAGTCAATCACAAATTGCCACCCAGATCCTTTGGGCCCAAGGAAATGTATCCCTTACAAACAGTGCATTTAACCCCATTAGTTTAATTAAATGTTACTAATAACATTCACTGTGGCATTGGGGGTTAATATATGGGTTTCAAGATGTGCATGTGCCAATCATATGATCTTGGAATATTAAGATTATTTTTTTCCTATTTAGTTTTAACCAATAAACTTTTATTACACAGCTAGCTTGGTATCCAATTCTGTTACATCCATTAGAATTATAGAAGTTAACATGTGAAAGACTGTAAGGGCAAAATAACTCTTTACAATCGTAGATCATGTGATTGGTACAAGAGGCTTAAATAACTCCTAGCACCACAACTGCGGATGGAGGACAGGTTGACAAAATATGACCCCAAAGATTTCTATAGAGTGCAACACGAAACACATTAATATGGATCTATTATAGTGAGAGTCTAAAGACCTTCACAGAGTGAGATGCTAAAAGGAAAACAAAGCATACTCAAAATCAGCCGAAGCTGCAGGAGTTCAACAAAAATTTTCCTGCCAGCTGCTTACTTCACCCAATTTTGAGCGTGGAAGGCTTAAACTATGTTGAAAGCCTGAGGCAGACTTTTCAGCAAGGCAACAAGATATACAAACTCTTGGCCCAAAAAAATAGATACGCATCAGGCACAAAAGAACTATAAGAGAGGAAATTTTTTCCCAATAAAAGAAAGGACTACGAAAACCTAAATTCTACGGGAACAGGAGGATGAAATTGAAATAAAGGGCAAGTTTACACTGGTAAGTGATAACAAATATAGAAAACCTAAATGTCGTTATTACCAATGATTCAATGTTTATTTGCATCACTATCACTATCACCTTACTCCAAAAGAATTTTTTTTCTAATTCTAAAAAGTAAAATTTATTCATTCAAAGGAACCCAACGGCGGGACGATAAATCCTCCCAAAGCAAACAAGGCAAAAACAAACAAACACACACAGAGAGAAAACGAAAAATATATTATACCAAAATACCTATGCACATCAGCCAATAAAATATTTCATCTCACTCAAATGCACAAATATTAAACAAAAAAATAAAAAAGGGGAATGAATTTACTGCATGAAATTGCAAATACCATAGGAGTTTTGACGATATATAGCTATATTCGAACACAGAAAAAAATTATAAAGAATACCTTGGGAGTCTTCGTTGGTGAGCATAGCCCCTGATAGCTCCAGGAGAAACCGCTAGAAGGCTCGAAGCGCGAAGAGAAGATGAGGGACGCGAATCTACGCGGCTGTGGCTACTAGGAAGTGGGAAGAGAAGATAGGGATTATATAGAAATACGGAAATTGATAATAGAGAGTGGGTGGTTGTGGTTGACAACTAAGGGACTGTTATATATATGACAGGCTGAAGAAACAAGGTAGAAAGCGGAGCAACTGTGCTTCGTGCCAGGCCTAGTGCTGGAATCTGTTGCCGCTCTGATTCTTTGCGAGTGGAGCGCCTTTCTTGGATACGTCGTGAGCAGAATAGCCAATGAAGGGCCATGAATCAGAGCCGTAGGGGGTAGGTTCCATGGTGAACAGACGGTGCATCTTCGGTGTCTATTTTAAACGGAAGTTAAATGAAAAAAAATTTGCATACATTTTATTGTCAAAATATATAATTTTTTAATTAAAATATTATAAATATATTATTTTTTAAATAATTATGTAATTTTCAATTAAACCATATACCTATTATATTTTTATTAAAGAGTTATACTCTTGTTATATTTTGATTGAGAGACTTAATTTTAAAAATATAAAAAATTATACATAAATTTAATTTCAATTAAATCTTGTAGTTATTTAGATTGGAGTTGTGCAAATGTGATATTAAATTAATTTAATTTTTAAAATTAATTTTAATTAAAAATAAATTTGTATAAATGTGATTTATATTTAAAAATTTTTATTTAAAGAGTAATTTTGATAGAATTGATATTATTTGTGCATATTGCTTATCAAAATCACTTTTAGATGTGTAATTATCAAAGGGGCTATGAATTTTATTTGTTCCGTTTACCTTTATTATTTCATTTCATATATTTTTAAATACAATCCAATAAAATGATATGAATGTTGTGATAATTTTTCTTTTACTTTTTAGTATTAAAATAAAAATATATATGCATTGTATTTGAACTTTTCAAATGAAGTGCATGGCTTGAATATTAAAAAAATCACAATTTAAATAAAAATATACTATAGTAAATAATTAAATATGTAATTTTAGCACAATTATCAATATATAGTATCTAACTAAATGTTAAATAAAAAGTACAAATAAAGAATATTGTTTAAAATTTAATATAATTTTGAAATATAATTACTAATGATTCTGTATATACCCTACAATTTGATCCCAATATCTTCAAACATCATCCATTTTTTATAAAGAAACTAAATTTAGACGTCGCAATTGATTCGAAACAACATGATCAATTATCATTCTCTACGAGTATGTTTTCATCTTCATAATGACTAAATTCAATATTCATTCTAATAAAATTATGTATAACCATGCTTACACAAACTATTTGAACTGAGGCATGTGCATTAACCCTGCCGCTACAGAAGTGCATTATCAAGTCTAACTACTGCTCTTGCTTGTTGACAATAAAACGAATCCCTTGGCATGAAGGAAAATGCTTACCAGACCAATCACAGCAGAGAAAAAGCAAATTGAATTATCAGAAGTGCAAGTATCTCACTATGTAAATAGAGTAAAGCCAATTAGAATAGCCATCGTAAATACTTAAAAACCATAAATTAAAGAGGAGTCAAGCTATGCCACCTGAGGCTTGTTCAGTGGTTGGGTGGTTAAAGGTTTAAATAAAGGGTTACAAGTTTGATCTTGTCCCCAGAAAGAAAACAGAACCAAACTATGGTATTCTTATGACATTACAACTAGAACACAAAATTAGATAATATTCAGAAGTGGAAGAGAATTCAATTCAGGTTGTACACATATTAAGATCTAGGAAAACCAATCTAAAGAGCATCATTCTAGTATCTTGTTTTTGGAAGTCTTGACCTTGGACCACCTTCCTGCTATGAAGATATTCAAAAGTGTAGGATAGCAGTTGGAAAAAGAAGAAGAAAACATTTCTTTGCAGCTCCAGACTCGTTTTTATGAGAACTCGTTACGTGCTGAGCATGCCCAAAGGACAAAAGCAGCTTTTTCCACTTCTTCGACTTGGTTAAAAAGAAAATGCTTGTTTTCAATTTTTATGCTTCCACTAGGTAATTATGATTACCTAGTCACGCAATGCAGAAGCCGCTTTTATTGTATTAATGGAGATAAACTCAACAATATAATTACAAATTAGCAATCAAGATCTCAACTGAAACAACAGGAGAACAAAGTCAGTGAGGCATCAAAAATCAAAAGCTGGTAATTGCAGACCACCAATTATGGCAAGTGCAATCAACAAACCCCAAAATTATGGCAAGTGATCCTGAAATGGCTATTGCCCACTACAAGCGTAAATGTCAGAAGACCTGTTTGTAATGAGATTGTTGTATAAATTTTATCTATCAATCTTAAGTAGATTATAAGTGAATAAAAAGTAATCACATATCATTGACCTAGTCTAGAAAATTAATGGACCAAGTCTATGCAAAAATTTCTTGTTTCTAATAAACCTACAATAGAAGAGGAATGTACAGAATGTGTGAGTAAGTTATATTCTCTCTGGGGGCGTACATGTCTCTCCCTCTCTGTCATAATACACTTGTGACCTAGCTCAACTGAGACTTGAACATAAAGATCCACATAAGCAAGGAACGTTGCGCAGACCCATAGTAATTAATGTGATTAATAAGCCCTATGCTGAAATATCTAAAAATGGAAGGATGTAGGGGTGTAGACAACCCGAGCTTTAGGGTTCTCAAACTTGGCTTATTTTATAAATGATGACCCGTGTAAGCTTGACTCACAAAATAAAACAAGTTCAAAAGTGAGATCAACTTCAATCTAGTTTGTTAAATGAAAGTTTAGACTTGACTCATATAACCTTACTTAAGATTATATATAAATAGGTTATATGAGTGGAATGAACTTTCTTGATACTTAAGAAAATATTTATAATATATATATGTAGTACATACAATTATATTTTCTATTTAAATATATTTATTATTTTATTTTTAAACAAGTTATTCATAAACTAAACAAGTGGAGTATCAAATTTGTTAAGTTCACCTTATTTAATTAAATAAACTTAATATTATATTCAAAGTCCTTTATTTAATAAATAAACTAAGTTAGAATGAGTACTAATCAAACTCAAAACTATTTATAAACAACTTAGTTCATTTATAATGTAAGAAGGATTGTTAAATACTACATACAATAATCAATGCTCGAAGTTCTGAAGTCAGGTTTAGGTATAAGCCAAACAAGATCACAAAAAAATTGTGTAATTCTTCTGAGCACATTTCAAATAAGAAAACATAGATAAACGCTTACAGAAAAGAGAGCAAATCCATACTCAAGTTGAGCTTTACTATGACCATGGTCCGCCAGCCTGCTTCACCCATTTTTTTGCTAGTTTATATGACTATGAATCAGACCTTCCCTATAGGAGTAGCATAAAGCGATATTGTACATGGTACGTACAAAACCACGTCAGCAGCTTTCAAATACCATTTAGCCTATTTCAGGGGAACTTCTCACGAGTAAAGATCAAAACACATCCTAATAACAAAGGAACTAAAAAATGCCCAGTATTATCAGATTTTTGGACACTAAAAAGCCAATACTCAAACAAAGATCATTGGTGCCATTACATATACCATTATATGATTCGTTTTGTTGATTGTTTTTCAGTTAATCCTCAAATGATGAACATAGATTATAATTTAAAGTGGCGATTGTATATGAAGATTATAATACATTTCTCAACATAGCTAATGGTAAATTTAAACGGGCAAGTCATTTGATTTATGCATTAAGTGAATGAGAGTGGAAATTGGACAGTGAATGCGACGCACTAGTCTTCAAAAAAAAGAAAAAGAAAAGCTGCTGCAAACATTGAAGTTACAACTATCAGTCCACATAAGAAAACGACAACTGCATAGCTCAAGTTGGTATTCTGAAAATACCTTGGTTAGGTTTGAAATAAGAACGCCAAATCAAACGACTCCGGACGTTTTCTATCTCAAAGGACTTTCTAAGTGCATGTTTGGCGGGGCGTTGAGAAATCAGGTTTACTTTATTTTTTGTTTTGAGAAATTATGTTTATATAAAAGTAATAATTTGTCGCTTCTTATGAAATATAATTTGAAAAGTGACAAATTCTCATCCAAACATATTATAAGTCTACCAAATAGGCTCTTAAAATTTCGTTTAATTCATGTGCACTCTTATCTAATAATAATAGCTAAAATTTACGGAGAGAAAAAGTAATCTACTAATTATAATATTATATATGTCTTTTAGACTTTTATTTCTTTGGTGTTTTTAAATATAGTCTTATAAAATTATTAACTGGCCAAAAGAAATCTTATAAAATTATTTGAAAAATAAAATCTAGCATGCCAAATGACGTTTTTTGTGCATGAAGAATTAAGAATTTTAACTTAAGACTTTTTACCAGTTACCTGGATCCTTTATCACTAGATTATACTCAATGATTTTTTGGTAAGAAAGTATGTTATTATTCTTTTTGGTATAACAATTATGTAAAGATATGATGCCATGGTGGTTTTTGATTTGAACCCCAACGTTCACATGTCATGACACCATATCTTTGAAGCTGATTTAGTTAACGAATTGTCAATATATCACTAAACAATGTTGATGTCAACTTAAAATCTATATATATTTGATTCTTATATCTTGTCCAAAATTTTAATTTGATCATTATAATTTGTCTAAATTTTTACAGGATGGAAAATTAATTTATCTAATTTTCAATTGTGACTTCTTACGCTAAATATTTGAAAGTGAAATGCACATTGCATTTTTATCATCATCATGAAACTATGAAAGTAAAATTATGTAGAAGCTTTTCAAAACGAGTGTAATGAATTAAAATTAAGATTAAGCCCGAGGGTTTCTCTAATCAAACAAAACCAAAAGTTTAATGACATAAAAATTACAATACATTGTCAAAAAAGAGCCACATACATAAAACTACGATTTGAACTAAAAAATAGATACATAAAAATATGTAAATTCCAAATCTATTTTAAATTCTAAAAGAATCTTTCCTCTATACTGGATAAGGCAACTCCCTGAGACGAGGAGAGAGAGTGCATCCCCACCATACACTTATTTATATTATGTGTAAAAAAATTTTAAAATTTAATTAATGTAATATTAAATCATAAAATCCTACATTTATTTATAAAAATATTACATTTATTATATTATTATTAAACATATATATATGTGTGTGTGTGTGTGTGTATCATGTTGTAATTAAAGAATTATACATAAATTTTTTCATTTATTTTATATTGCCACCCGTAAAGCTCCCCATCGTGCAACAAAACAATAGAT
This sequence comes from Erythrophleum ivorense, assembly GCA_026724425.1. NCBI lineage: Eukaryota > Viridiplantae > Streptophyta > Magnoliopsida > Fabales > Fabaceae > Erythrophleum > Erythrophleum ivorense. Next base: position 464,631 of record JAIUCV010000129.1, read on the forward strand.
TAGGCGATAAAATAAGCAAACCACTAATACTTTTGGATGGCCAGTCCCTTTGAAGTAGCAGACCAACCACAAGTAGCAGCAACAAAATGTAATTTACCCTTTAGGTGCTAACTGCTAAGTCAGTCCAGTTTGAACAATAAACATAATTTTCAGCCATCTTGGAATCTAATCTGTGATTTGAAGATAAACGTACAATCTAAAGTGAAATGTAGGATTTATCATAAGGGAGCCCTATGACACCATGATGCCAAAGACAATACTTCAAATCAACCAAAAAGAAAAAAGATTTAAAAAAAAAACGACACCTAAATCAAAATCATATCTAGAAGTGCGTTGAAAAATTGGACTTAGAAGCCTATAACCAAATCGCTCTAAAGCAGCTTCGAAACTCTCTACAAACATTTCTACCATCCCACTGAAGAAGAATGTAGCGATTGCTCTAAGGACATCTCTCATCTGAACATCTAAAATTACTTTTCATTGCACAGAATAATGGGGAAGAAATTTTTTTTTTCCAAAGCAAGTCATATATGCTGTTCACTACGGCAAATCGGTGTTCTCTCCCGAGTTTCAAATTTCAAACCTATCCAATATGGGGATGAACAACTAAGGAAGCAGCTACAGCTACAAGTTTCAGACTCTCTCCTCCTCTCATGGATGAAATGGAATCTCTGGTAAAACCTTGTAAAGAAGAAAAGGGATCGAAAATTAAGGTCATTCGATCCGCGAGAAATAAACCCAATTACCTCGGACTTGCAGTGAGGTGGATCTTCAAAGAGAGAAAGGGACGAGAGAAAAATGGGGAGCTGTTTGTGAGCACGGCGAATTGGAGGAATTGGAACATTTAAATAAGGAAAAATTATATTTAATAATCTTAAATCATAGATATTTATACTAAAAGTTTTAAAATTTTAAAATTATTTATTATAAATATCTTTAATTTAATAATTTTTCCTCGAAATAATATGGGTCAAATGAGGACCTTGCAGGTGGAATATATGATTGTATTCTTATTTTCGAACTAATCTAGGGATAATTTCTTTTTTCCATCCTGATTTCCACGAAAACAGAAAAAATTCTAAATTTGGCGTTCCAATTAAGACACTCTCTGCAAGACCGTTGAAATTGGGGGAATTTTGTCATCTCTATTTTGTAAGAACTTAGAAGGCTCTTATCATTATTTTAAACAGAACATTGTATCGCAAACCAATCCTCTCCCGTCCTTTCTCTATGTTCTCCTCAGTTCACGACCATCTAAATTAATTTGAATAGATTAGATCTTTTTTTTTATTTTCAAAAAAATAAAATAAAAATAAATTTTTAACTGTAAATTTTTTAAAAAATAATGTTTAAGATTAAAAAAATTAACTATTTAAATCATAATCTAAACGGTCAAAATTTTATGAGAGAGATAATAGAAAGAAAATTAAGGGAAAGAATCTAGATCCATGTCAAGTTATTTTTGAAAAAAGATACAAAGAAACTTTGATGTACTTTTGCGTTGCGTTGATTTTGGTTTTTCTCAAGAAATTTAGTTGCAAGATGATGTTAAAGGTTTCTTTTTCCTTCATAGGTAAACCAAAGTTACGAATCCAATTCTCTTAAAGTATAAATATTTATATCCACTTACCATTTTAAAACATGTTTGGTTAGTAGGGTGCTGTTGTGAGAACAAATTTTGACACCAGATGAAAAGGCATGTTTAAAAATAAACTTGGTTTTCATTCTGAAATTATCGCAAACTATTCACAAGTATAGTGGCTATAAATAAAGGGACGAATTTGAAATTTTGAATAAATTATAGATATTAAATTAAAAATTTTGAAACAAACTATGAATACCATATATATAATTTTTAAGTTTATATCAGTATCATTTGGTGATATGTTGACAGCTAACGATGTCATAATAAATTTTAACTTTGGATGTCAAATAAAAAATAATAGCTAACGGTAAGAATTGTTTTAAAAATAAAAATTATATAAACCAAATCAAATTGGATTATATTTAAGTAGAATTTTTTGAAATTTTTTTATTAAAATATGACAAATATATAATTCTTTAATAATAAATGTATTATTTAATTAAATAATTATACTTTATTATATTTTAATTAAAAAATTGTATAACAAAAGTTTCAATCCGAAATTGGGCAAATTATGGGTTCCAAACGTATAATTATTTTTATTTATTTATTTATTTATTTTGGGAACCGATTTCAACACGAAGGGAAGGGAGTAGCATCTGCGTTAAGCCTCAATAAACGGCCGAGGACCGTTGAAAAGGGAAAGGGGACAAGGGAAAGCGGTGCTTTTTGGTTCGGTTCGGTTTTGTTCCCAACTCCCAGAAACGGCGGGCAAATACAACAATTTCTATTGCCCCGGCGTCCCGTGGGCTGTGGAAATTGGAACGGTGTGTTTGTCGACACAATCTCAATCGTTGCTCTTGTTAATTTCTACTGTTTTTCGTTTGTGATTGTTAGCTAGCTCTGAAGTTTTACTAAGATAATTTTGGCTACCCTTGCTCAGAAGTTTCAGAATTCGGTTTGAGGATTCTGTCTCAGACTCTCAATGTTTATTGTAGTTCGACATTTGAAATTTCGAACTTCTAAGTTGTAGTAAACTGGGTAGTCCATGATTTTTCGAGATTTATTCTGACTTCACAGAAATATTTATAATTTTTTGTAGGTTGTCTTATGTGGGTTCGAAATTTTTGCCATGTTGTGATTTCATTTAAGGACCTACAGTGTTGCAGAGTCAAGTTTTCGTTGACTTTGTTGTCCTCAGCATTTTGTGGGACTAGGTCACGGATGTATTGGAGTTATCTAGAACATCAAAAGATTGCTTTATCTACAAGTTAAGCTTTCATCGTTTTATTTTTTTCAGTTAAATTAGTAAATACTACACAAGAAGACATAAGAGCTTTATCGTATTTGTTCTGCTGTTTTCGTGCTGTTTAGGGGCAGACTTTTGGTTGCTGCTTATCTCATACATGTGATAGCGATTATCCATGTTGTGACTTGATTAATTTTCTATTCTCAGATTACATGAAGGATTCAGGGCAAAGAAAGAGACGGCCGGAAGAAATGCGCATGCAAGCTGAGCTAGCTGAAGCCGCAGGTAGCATTGAAGCTTCCGGTTCTGGAATGCACTCTCCTCTCTCAAATCCTTTGATTGAAGCCTCTTCAACTATGCCAGCACATGATAAGTCATATGCTGCCCCAAGATTTGACTTCTGTACAGATCCTATGGCTGCTTTCTCTTCTAACAAGAAGAAGAGCAATGCCAATGCCCAGGCTGCACCTGACTATTCCACTCCTTCAACCTTTGGTAGTTCCCCTATGGCATAATTTTCTTCACCACGTCTGCCCCCACCTGTGTCCAGGTACTGTTACATATCTATCCAGAACTATGTACTTAAAGTTGGTATCCACTTATTCGAGCTGCTTGGGATGCATAATTGCCTGTATATTGCCTATGATTGCTCCTCCTGTCTTTCATGATGGAACATGCATTAAATAGAAGAGTACACTCGATAAATACCTAAAGTTGTGTTGAGTAAAAAATCTACCAATATGAAAAGTGTATTCTACGTGTCACTGGAAGTAATATATCATATCCATGCAAATTGAAGTGCAGACATTTTTTTTCCCGTTCTGATACCTCTTTTATAGATGAGAAACATTTCTTTCCTTTTATTGTGTTACAAAAAAGGCCTCATGGCCTTGGGAGTAGGGATTGGCAGGGAGGGGACAAGCTTTGCTGCTTTATTCACTATACAAGTGTTGAGATGAGGTTTGTAGTATTCCTTTATTACTCATTGTAATATATTGCATATTTATGAGCTTATAGTATCGGAAAATTATGTCATCGCTCTGATTGCCATTCCTTTTTAATCTCTGATATCTCTCGTTCACTGAATATAACAGAACCAATGAATCCACGGATGACTCACTCTTTCACTCAAGTATCGCGAGTACCTATATAGAAACCCTATCTGGAATGGACCTAGAGGGTCCCCTCACTATAATTTTCCACTCCATCCATCATCTGGGGTTAGTTATCGAAGTCCTGGGTTTGAAATATCAGGCAGGCTTTTGTATAACTCTGGACAGCACATAACTTATCAACCCACGCACAGTCCAAATCTTTCTCCAAGATACAGTCGTAGTCCTGGTCTTGGTCCTGGAAGATGCAGAGGGGGCTGGTACAACGCCAGAAACGATGGTTCAGGATGGGGTGGTGGACAGCGGCTGAGTTCACATGGTCGTTTCTCCAATGAGGACAAGCCACGTGATGTAGATCAGCTCTACAAGAAGTCTATGGTTGAAGATCCATGGCAGCTTTTGAAACCTAACATATGAAAGGTGACTGATGCTACTTCGAATAAGATATATACACCTACAGTTCAAAATCCTGGGCTTCAAAGTCATCAAGTACAAAGAGAGGATGGCCTTCTGCTGCTCCAGTGAAGTCCAGTTCTCAGCCAAGCCTTGCTGAGTACTTGGCTGCTGCATTCAATGAAGCTGTTAATGATACTGAAAATGTATGATGGCTGGGAGCTTCATGAAGAGCCTAGCATCGTACTAATTTAAAAGATGTTAAGAAGTCACTGCATAGATGAATGCCAAAGGGGCTGTTCACTGGTACTTGTTAGCAAATGTTTTATATATACCAAGACCTTGATATAAGTTTTTTGAGTTCGTTAACCTTACTGGCATGCGTAGATTTTTAATATGAATTGGTCGTTGTCAGCCAATTGTTGCAGGTTTTGAACACTACAACTATATTGAATCGCTCCCTCTAACCTTGAGCGCAGACGTGTGATTTGATCACCAATTCTTTTGGACCAAGTAAACATACACACGATGAAATCTCATCTGAATGCTTTAATATAAGCGAGATTCCCAACTGCGAGACGGCTGGATTCCTTATAAAGCATGTTGAAACGGCTTCTAAGATCCATTCAGACTGGGCCAAGGAATGGAAAATAAGTTAAACTACTCAGAGGTATAGTTTTTTTAAATTTACAAGATACATTTTCTTGATCTAGATTATCAGTTTCTCTGTTGATCATCCATTTTCATAAGAACTATAATTATTACCAGTTAAAGCGCGTTGGAAATAAACTGACAAATATTAGAATCAGAAATTCTACCTAAAGGGCCCGAGGGTAATAAGCAGCCAACAGTCAGTACACCGACCATGCATCTCATCTGTAATCAAACATCAATTAGTAAAAACCTTCCGGAAAAGCCATATCTATGAACTGCCCTTACAGATCTCACAAAGTTAGACCTCCTATTAGTATCTAAAACCATAATGGCATGGCCTAGTGCAGAATCCAAATCCTTACTAAGGTTTTTGCTCGCAACATATTTCGTCCATGAAGGTGTGTATAAGCTGATCAACTAAGCTTGGCGGGTCATCAATCAATGTATCCACAAATGCACTAACCACCCTTCTCTCTTGCGGATTAGCTTTAAGGCTGAACCAAGTAAGAAATTTTATTCTGAAGTTTTTGTCAATGTGACCTTCATGCTCTAACCATTTGACTACCCTGACAGAGTACTCATAATCATTTTCCTCCAAGCGCTTTCTACCACCCAAACCAATAATTTGTCTCATTTCGTCCAATTTAGAAGGTGTGGGAGGTGAAACCGCAGCAAAAGTTTTAGATGGAAGAGATTCAATTGATGGAGGCTTGGAGAGGAACCCTTCAAACCTGCTCCTGATGTTATGAAAGAAGAAAAGTTTTGCAGGATGGTCCCTTGAGAATAAGTTGATGTCAGAGTTGGCAGATTCTATGTAATGATGATTCTCAGCAACTAACTTGTCTTTCTCCTGTGCATGTATGTCCAAAGTGGTAACAGAAGATCCACGAGGCGAATGTCTAATATGATCCCTGCCACTGCCAGTTCTAGTTACTTTTGAAGGAGATACAGTGGGGTTACAAGGTGTTACCCATCTAGCTTCTGCAGTGCCCAGAATGCCCGTACTGCTAAACAGAGAAGCCTTGCAAAAATACTCGGTTGAAGGATAAAGGTTTTCCAACTTAAATTTTTTTTCTGGCCTCAATACAATGAAGGTGGGTTGTTCTGGGTAGTCCATTGTCGATGTTCTGTGCCAAAGCCTGCAGCCTAAAAAGTCTTTTAAAAGATGATCTTCATACCCTAGCACAATGACCACAGAGGTAGGAAGACACTCTTCAAAACGTATAGTGCATGCTGCCAATATTAATTTCAAGCCAAATCAGTCAAGACAAACTGAAAAACAAGATTAATGGATAAAAGTAATAAATTGTATAAGTGGTTTCTGCCGCTTGGACTCTTTATCTTTCAAGTGCATTTGAAGGAGTGATTTGGGACAAATGAAGACAAGGACAAAAACTATTTATAATAGTCTCATATGATAGTAAATTATACAGAATGAAAAGATGCCCAAGTTATTACCTCCTTTTGACCTTAACAATTTTCTTTTAAAGAAAGATAAGGTGAAGCAGTCAATATCAGCCTAAACCAAATTGTTTCATGGTTCTACTAATTTACTTCTATGTCTTCCCAAAATGATGTCATATGTGAAAGTATAACATTATCCATTGTGCAAGAGTGCAATTTCAATCATCCGAATACTTATATCTAGCATGGGAGGGAGGTGTGATATATTTGTTATCTTACATGATGAAAACTAAAGTTTATAGTTGTCTTTTCCATTCCCTATTTCAATCTTTCTGAACAGTTTGAAACAGCTATGGCTAGCCTTTGACAAGAGCCATGTAATATGATACAACGAAAAGTACTTATAAATGATATTTTAGATCCAAAACTTCAAGAACTAACTCAGTATTTACTTTCTATATGATTGTCATGACCGTGCTATATGCACAACATAATTGACATGAAAATAAATAGTGGTTCAATTAGAAGTTCAATGAGCTGACTTTAAAAATAAACAAATAGCTTACTTGGTGCATCTTTCTTTTCAATGCAGTAAGGGTAAAGGTTAGGAAACATTGAATCAAAAAGTTCAACAGCAGAAGAGCACAGCTTCTGAACCTCAGCACCACATGAGAGCCTGTTCACAATGCCACGTGTCATCCTTGAGCATTCCTGATCCTGAGGCCCCACTTCATTGTTTAGCAATTTAAGAGCAGCTTCTACGACCTTCTGTACTTCCTTGTATACCTCAGTTCCTAAGAGAATTCTGTGAGCCAAGGATATTCGTAAAGACAATATATCAACTCTTCTGGCTTCTTTTGCAGCCAATAATTGCTTTCTCCATGTCCTGTAAAATCAAAGTATCCCTACAGTTAGTCAGTTCCCACTTTCTTTTTTCTAAGTTTCAAAAGGTTTAGGACTGTTTTAGGACCATACATTCAGTATCAAGTAACTCAAGCTTGTCGTGTAGTAATAAATTGATTCATAATGAAGATTTGTTTTACTATATAATTCCAAATTATTATCTTCTTCTTCTTCTTCTTCTTTTTTAATAATATTAAGTTCACTTAAGACATATATGTCTCAGTGCATGTATAATTACATTTATAAATGAATTAATACTAGATTTGTTTATTCATATCTCAAAGTAATTCAGCAAAGTTCAGTTTCATATTTACCTAGCATCAATTAATGCACCACTTTATATATATATATATATATATATATATATATATATATTTGAATTGATTTCTAGTCCTAAATAGCACATGGACAACCACTGACAGTTTCTTTATATGTTCGTAGTTTGCTTAATCAGAGGACAGTTTCTTAAGAAACCACAACATGATCATAGTCCATATACATGCATGTATTTGGGGACACATGAAGGTGCAAAAATGCTACTGCAAGGTTATATTGCGATTTCTTGCACAGGTGTTGTTGATGAGGTGCCTGAAACTGCCACAGAGCAACCAATATGGCTCTGGCAATAAAACTTCTTTTGCGTGTAACTCTGCCTGCTAATTAAAATATGAATAGCTGACAAAGATATAATGAAGTTTCTAAGTATGTGCGTGTTTATGTATGCATGCATATACTACTATATATAAACTACTTACCTCATTATTCCATTAATTTTTCCACAAGAAACACAAGAGAGACCTCCATCTAACTTTGTACTAAATCTGCCCTTCAAAATGCCAGACTTTCTATTACTCAAAGCACATTGTAAATGACACGACATTCCACATGATTCCTTCTCATCAAGAAGATCAGATCCACAGGTTAACCATAAACTAGGATCCTTGTTATCATCATAAAAATGACAAATACAGCAAGAACATCTCTTACAAAAAGCATCTTCTGGACACAGAGTAGCTCTGCATGCAACGTTCTGACACAGTAAGGATTTTACATTTTCCTCTTTATTATTCGCCAGAGGAACATAATGTAAATCTTGAGATGGAGGTCCTCTTTTCCTTTTAGAACCAATATGACTAGAATTTTGAACAATGTGCAACTTGGATTTCTTAGAAATTATCTTAAGAAGATATTCTATCATTTGAGTCTTAGTATATCCAGTGTACTTCCTCTCTTTGCCAAGTTCAGCACAAATTATTTCTAGAAGTTCCTTGCGAGTAAAGGAATAGAGCATATTTCTGGCATCTTTTGAGTGTAGAGCAATCTCATGGACCAGTTTTTGTTTGTCTTGCAAATTCAGCGTGCCAAATTTTGCAGGGTCAAAAAGAAGACCTGTGTTTAATTATGAACGACACTGTTAGTTTGAATTGTCCCCTTGACATTTAAACACTATATTATTCATCTGCTAAAAATATCAATAAACGAGATGCTTCAGCTTGTGACAACAAAAACTTTAAGTATATTGCAGAATGAGCAGGCTAGCAAAGAAAGACACTAAGGTAGCACTTTGTTCAATGTATAACCAGTCAAACAAAGGCCTACTTTAATTATAATGGCTATAGCATATAGAATATTCAAGCCCCTATCTACATGTCATTCCAACTTACAGAAAACAGAAAATTCTCAACTACACAAACCATAACCACTTCCTCTATTTTTCTTATACTTTCTCTTTCTGACCAGTTACTGACATGCACTTGATAGGTTTCCAACCTATAATATCTCCCCCGACAATGCAAAGGAGGTGCTATAAAACCCAGAGGGAATCAACCAAATTTTTCAGATTAGATAACACCCTCATAAACATTTATTCTCACGGTACAAGTATAATCCACATTGTAACACAGCTCTTGAGTTATTATATAGTTCCTTGGCAGAAATAATAACAGCATCAGCAGCACAAATACCAAAATTTAAAAAGTAAAATGTTAAGGTGAAACGATCGCATTTCTCCAAAGCAAGCCAGCCTGGAACAGCTGCATTGTCAATTTCACATTTCAAATTACGAGTTCACAGGGTCCAAGTAATGTCTGGAAAAGTTGGCACTAGTAAGAAACCATTCTACGCAGAAACAGGTAATGCATTATGGGGATTCACTAAGGCACACCATGGAATATACATCATTAATCAGAAAGTTTCAAATTCAACTGTACTGGTCAAATGAGGATAATGCTCATCGTCTGCAACTCCACCTAGCTCTCTTAAGCAACCCCCCCCCCCCCCCCCCCAAAAAAAGAAGGGTTGGCGAATCAACGAGTAGACTAATTTCATGGGTATAACCATAATAAAGACAGATTTTCTATATGACGGGTCAGTCAATCACCTAACTAGATAACCCAAAACCGGGAGGGGAAAGAAGAGAAATTTTTTTTCTTTTAATGCTCTCTTCTCAGGGTTTGTGTAATGCAAACAGGTAAATCAGCAAAGTACAAAAGCAGTTCACCTAAAACCGAGAATGCAGTAGATGAAAAATAAAGAGAGGAGAAAAGCACAGCTCGAACCACCATCAAAATGCAAGCTTAATAGAACCCCAAGCCACTTCAATGGGTGTTGAATAGGCAGTGGGGAATTATATAACCTACATTGTCAAAAGCACAACACCCACGACCAAATAAACGGAGTATAGAGAAAGAGAGAGAGAGCACGAAGCGAGAAACACCTTAACAAGAACCGTAAAACCCCACACAAAAGCAGTAGAAAACAAGGGAGAAATAGAAGGAAAAACGGACCTCGGGGGACCGAGTTCGTTTCTGTAAAACTCTCCTCTTCTTCGCTCATGATGCTGGAGAAACCAGAGTACGGTTTATCCGAGTAGTATTCCTTGTAGAGAATGAATTGCGAAGAGAGAGAGAGAGAGAGAGAACGAGAGAGCGAGAGCGAGAGAGAGATAGAGAAAGCGAAAAAGAGAGAGTCAGAGGCAGAACTTGTGGCATCATGAAAGCATTAAATACTGAAATACAAAATTTATGCCATAATGTGAGATTTGGCATAAATAAATTTCCAGAAAGATAACAAAATGCCAAAAAAAGAAAATACTAATAAGTGGTTTTTTTTTTAATTTTTATTTTTTTTCGTTTTTTCTTTTATGTATTTTTCGGTGCTATGCTAATCTTAATGCTCAGTCTGCATGAAACAGCCCACGCGCCAAGCACCTCCTCCTTGGTATAAACGAGGATTTCGGTTTCGGTTTCCGTCGGGAGTGAGTGGGACATGCTAAAAGCAAAAGGAAAATAATCCAGTCAGGCCATTCCTTTCTCTGGCTCCGTGTGTCTAGTTGATTTTTGTTTTAAAGAATGAAGAAATTACGTTTTAAAATCCTCAATTATCATTTTTATATATAAACTTTGTTGTTTTTTTGGTAACAAGAGGAGCCAAAGGCCAAAAGAAAAGAAAAATTTACACAAATTAGATGAGGTAAAGAAACCCCCTTATAATCATCAACAATAAAAGAAATTAATTTTGAAAAATAACTTTTCAACTCATGAACGCTTGGTAAAAGGGTGAACTTGTAGTTTGAAAATAATATCCCATGGGAGCCGCATCCAATTCTTGATTCCGCTCAGAAGGTGATTATAACCATGGGGGAAGCAATTTCTTTTATGAAGAATGTTCAATACACTCTTGTTTTCCATCTCTATTACCACTTTCCTAAAACCATTTTTCCAAGCAATTTCTAATCCAAGCAAAACACCCTAAAGCTTGGTATTAAAAGTGTTTGTAGTTCCCAAATTGGATGCAAACACCTTAATCCATATTCTCAAACAATTGTAGAGAATACTTTCATATCCCACTGGACTATTACAAGTGTCATATAAGTTTAACTTAATCTATCCTAAAAATGGAAGAGTTCTAGGCAATAGTTTTTCATCGGTGAATTTGACAACTCCCCTTCTCCACTAGATTCGACTCCAACTCCATAATTACATTGGTGTAGTCTTTAATCACATTCATATGGAAGGTTTGATTGATGAAAGATAACCCATAAACTATTTTATTGCGCCACATCTAGATATGCCAACAAGTTACACCAAAAGAAATATGCTAATGGTTGGACAAATTAATTCTGTTATCCTTCATGATATTAGTTTTAACCTAACTTTTGAGGTCTAAGTCACATTCATATAAAAAGTTGTCCAAGTAAAAGATGTTTCATGAACCATCTTAATACGCCACATCTAGATATGCTAACAAAGTATACCAAAAAAATCTCAATGGTCGGATAAACTAACTCTACTCTCTTTCACGATGTTAGCTTTGACTTAATATCCAAGCTTCAATGTCAAAGAAAATACATACTTGGCAAGTTTTAAGAGATTTCTCCAAATCATCATGGCCTTTTTACAATCTCTTTAGACAATGGAGGATGGCTTCATTTTCTTCATGATATATAAACTTTAAAACATAACAATTTATTTTCTTAAACTATTATAATAAATTACAACATCATATGTTAATTAAAATTAACGTTGAAAATTTATATAATTTATCATTGATATTCTAGGTCTTTATTTTATATTCTTTTTCTCTTACACAAATGTTAACCTATGTTATTTTTTCAAAATTACATAACTTTAAATATTAATTTTAATTTATATAAGTTTTCATTTTTTGTAATAATTTAAAAGGATAATATTTTATATTTAAAAAAATTATGTACTATAATTATAATTAAACTACACTTCTAATGAGTTACATGTAACATTTTAAACATTTTTTTTATATTATGATTAAGAATGTTAACTTATGTGTATCTCCATTCACTTCACCTTGCTACTAAAAATTCTTCATAACCTTACACTAAAAGTTTAATAAGTTTATAATTGGAATCTTCACACAACATATCTATCCACATATCACTTGTTAACCTTTCTTACTAGACTAATCTCTTATAGTGAGTAAATGTCATCCATTTTTACTTGTGAATATTGTGTGTTAGGCCTTTGATTACTCTATAACCTTTGTGATTCTTTTTTATCCTCATTACAGGCTATCGGAGGATTAGTACAAGCGAGACATAAAGTTGCAAGTTTTGGGAAGGGATTTCCACAATTTCTTGTCTAAATTTATTGCTTCAAAGATCCTTGTTGTCAACTCTCCAGGCAAAGAAATGTTAATTTCTCAGTGTCAGAAGGAAGCACAAATGATATGGCAGCACAGTTATAGAGTAATACTTTGATGTTTCTTATCCTTTTTTTTTTTTTTTGAGCCTTTATATAACAAAACTGTTAGACAAAAGTTTTACTTTCAAAATCCCAAGCTTTTTTTTTTAAGTGTATGTACCTTAATTTTTGTCTCCAATTAAACAGGTTACAATGTGTGCTTTTATCTAAAAAAATTATAATTAACCTTCTAGTATATTAACTCAGTTGGTTGCAATAAGCAGCCTATCCTATAAATTTAAAATTTTGAATTATATGAAAGTACTAAAATTCGCTATGTATTATGTAATACATCTTGCGTGCCCTCTTCATATTCCCCAAATCAATTTATATCCTTATGTAACTATCAAATTTTGCAAGTTTCAAAGTTTCTTTATTTCTATAATAAATATTTTTTAAAATTTGATAAATGAATTGTTTTCATTTAAATTTTTAACTCAAATAAAGAATATGCATATTGGAAAAGGGCTCATTAGCTTTAGACCTAATTATCGGTTAAGTTTGTGTAAAAATAAACTCGGCCAAAAAATTGCATTAAAAAGCAGGCCCAAGCCCAGGGATTTAGCCAAAATTAGGACCCAGGCTGATAAATTCTTCTTAAAAAAAAAAACCAAACTTCTAAACTTCAACATAAACTTAAATATTAAAATCAATCCAATTTATGCAATTTTATTATCGCATTATTTTATCTAAGAAATGTTCTAAAAAATAAAATTTAAATACCATTGACTTTGAAGGAAAAAAATCGTATATCATTATCATTTCCTCTAGGTCATCATTATAAAATATATGTATGAGGTGAGCAATAGAATTTTATTCTTTATTGAAATCTTTTCATCAAACTATTTATGGAAAAAAAGAGATATTTAAATTAGAGTTGAACAAAACTAAACATATTCAAAGTAACCTCATCCAAAATTATTTTATCTATATAATTGATAAACTTTTTTGTTAATTCAAACAATACCTCAAGTTATAAAAGCATAAAATCCATGTTTTGATAAAGGTAAATTTATCATGTTAAACCAATATAGTACTTAAACTTAATAATAGATGAGAAATGAATAAGACTCAATAATATATATATAAACAATTTTATCATGTCCGATTTTTAAAAAATCTAAGCACAACTTGCTTTAAAATAAAATTTTAAAAGCTCATATCTTTATTTTTTAGATTAAACAAGTTTTTTATTCATAATCAAGTTTAATTGAATTTTTAGGTCACCACAAATCCTTTTGCCAAATCATGCATCATAATGGGCTCAGACAGTGGAATAGATTGGGAGTTAGAAGTTTAAATTAAAATGATACATTTGTCAATTTATTTAAAAAAGGAAAAAATTTGATAAAGAAATAAGGAGATTTGGAGAGCTTTAAAATTTGAAGGCTAGGGGAAATATATTGATTTCCGAAGTATGAAGGGAGAATAAAAGTATATTAAATAATATAAAGAGTATTTTAGTAATTTTATAAAGTTAAAATTTTTAAATTTAGATGATAAAATACTTATTGCAATGGGCTCAATAGATTATAAGGTCAATTGTATTTTTTTTTTTAAATTCGGGAGCATTACAACTGAACTTAAAAATTATGATAGGTAAATACAATTTTTTTATATAAGTTTAAATATTTAAGCATTACTTGACTATGCTAGAGCAAAGTCAGTGAATTACGTTGAGATGTAAAGTTTTATTTGGTTCATATGTTCCAAATTAACTTTAACTCAAATGATTTGCGAGTATTATTAAGTTGAACTCAAATCCTGTTCGTATTAGAGTGAAAGTTAAAGTAAGGGAATTTTAGGCTAAATTAATGACAAAGTGTCTGAAATTTTATTTAATTTTTAATTTTATTTTTCGAAGATAAATTATTTAATTTTAATTTTAAATATTTTTTTAATCATAATAACCATTTGTTAAGCAAAAGGTGATCCTATGTCATCATTAACAAATAATATAAATTTATCTAATTATATTGAACTTTCAAAATCATGTTGTTTTATATTAGAGCTAAATTTAAGTACAGGCCCATAATTTGAAAATTTTTATTTAGGTAACCAAATTTACGAAAAATTAAATTTTTAAAGACTAAATTTAATAAAAAAAATTAAAGAGCCAGATTGAAAAAATAGTCTTTATAAACTAAGTCGCTAATTTAATCTTTAATTCTAAGGCAACACGATGGAATTGAATGAAAGCCCATGTCTGGTAATACTGATCACGATATGGAGATTCTAAATCTTTGGACTACAATGATTTTGTGCAAACTTTTAGAGCCCATAACATATGGGCTAAAGTGGCTCCCGTTTTAACGGACATGGGCCTATAAATGTTGGGTCCAGAATGCGGTGACCACAATAATACGAATCTAAAATTAATTATGAGAAGTACATATTTAGTAAATTCAAAATAATTTGAAATTTTACAAATATAATAATTATAAAATATTTAAATTAACTTATGTTTAAATAATTATAACTTAATAAATAAATTTATCGTTATAAATTGTATCAAAAGGGTACAAAACGTACAATATCTAAAAAGAAGCAAAATGGTTACATTTCGAATTGAGTTGCTGTTTGCTAGAAATTGGGCCCACTATAAACGCTTAGTCGTCTGAAAAAAAAAAGAGTTATAATTAATTGTTACTTTTCTTTAAGTAATATTATGTTTTTTTAGTTATAACATAATTAATATAGAATAACATTTTATTAAATAATTATTTAAAATAATAATTTATTTAATAATTAATAATTTTTTAATGAATTAGCTTGATTTTTATGTAATTAATGAATATAATTATAATAATAAATCTATTAAAATAAGTCAACTATTATTTTATATTAATCATATTTAACAACTATATCACAATTATAAAATATTTTTTTAGAAGATAAGAATAAAATATCATTTTTTGGCTAATTAATTGTTACCAAAATAAGGGAAGTGATGCCACAAAGTAGATCAAACTATTTTTTTGTGGGATTTTGACCATATTACAATACCAGAAATTATTAATTACTCATATGCAAAGTCATCATTCTTTTTACCAGATATATAATAAGTTTTTTTTTTTTTAAGGATTACAGATGTGGAGATTTTCACCATACTAGAATATTAGGAATTATTAATTACCCAAATGCAAAACTGTTATTCTTTTTGCTTTATATATAATAAGTTGTTTTTTCTTTTTGAAAATTTTCTTTAATAAAATTGGGGGCCAATTGTGACCCTATTAATTTTTGTTAGATATAATCGTGTGACCCCTATTTATTTATTTTTAAATAAAAGAGTCTTTTTAATTATATATATATATATACATTTTTTAATTAAGTGTCACTATTGGAATCTAATTATGAATTTTTTTAATTATATTTTCTTTTAAATTAAGAGTCACAATTACTTAATAACAGTGACCTTTTTTACTACATGTCAAGGTTAGCGTTTGATCCTAATATGTAGACAAAGTATATCCACGTGATGATAATTATTGACTTGTGAAATTACATTGCCATATGGATTGTTTTAATTTGTAGATAATATTATTATCCCTAAAAAAAATAAACAAAAAAATTATAACTTTTACCCTTAAATGTACGACTATTCTCCCACCATAGCTTTTTAGTCTTCTAGGTCTCCTCCTCTCTTACATTGCCTCTTTCTCCTCATTTCACCATTACTAGTAATTCCTTCTCCTTACAACTATTGCTTTTCACCCTTTATCATTTTCATATAAGCAAAATACCATTATAAAATGATACAGGTTGCTCATATTTGTGGTTCATTTAATTCAATTGTTAGCCGACATTATAAAAAGTAAAATAATCTTAACAAATAATCTATCTATTTAGATCAATCACTTGGTATGTCAAAGCTAGTTAATTTTTTATTTTTTGCTTCAAATGTGATTTTGTTTTATTTAAATATTAAATATGTGTAATATATGTTTTATTACTTGTTTCATTCGATAGTCAACTAAGAGATTTTTTTTGTAACATGTCAAATGTTACACAGCTTATTAATTTATTTTTGTTTGTAAAAAATATTAATATTGCTTAAAGAGATGAAATGATATTAAATTTTCTACAAAATGATGCTAGTTTTTAGGAAAAAAAATATGTGGTACTATTAAATTAATTTTAAAATATAAGTTAAAAGCATTATGTGAAAATAAAAAAAAAATTACTCTTCTTAGTGGCCAAATAACATTATTTGCCTAATTCTAATGATCCTGAGTCACACGTAATCTTTTTTATGATTCATATCTTTTATGATTCATATCAAAACAAAGTAAACTGATATTTTTAGTTATATTTAATGTTTTATTATTAATGCAATATTTTATTTATTTTAATATTAATATTTTTATAATATATTTAATGTCTGTTTACATGTTTATAAAATTTAATTTTAATATGTATTAACATATTTAATTTAATATTTATTAATATGGTTAATTAATATTAATACATATATATGCAATTAGAACTTAATTTTTTATAATATTAAATATATGTATTTATTTATTTACTTTTATTTAATAGTCATTGTAAAAAATAAATTTATAATATTACTTTTGAGGTTAATTTATTATTATTATTATTAATATTTGTATTTCTTCCATAAA
Organism: Erythrophleum ivorense; assembly: GCA_026724425.1. Taxonomy (NCBI): domain Eukaryota; kingdom Viridiplantae; phylum Streptophyta; class Magnoliopsida; order Fabales; family Fabaceae; genus Erythrophleum; species Erythrophleum ivorense. The sequence continues at coordinate 481,775 of JAIUCV010000129.1, forward strand.
ATGCAATATGCATGTTATGTTTTTTAGCTATTAATTATTGCAAGTATGGTATGTTGTATTATTTGATTTTGCATAAATATTGATTTATTGAATAAAACACATACTACATGTGTAAGAAAAACAAATCTAGAGCATAGAAAAAAATAAATCTAAAAGATTGACATGAAATAATTGTAAGAGTATATATTGTTAAAAAAAATTTGAAATAAAATATTATATTTTTTTGTAAAATTTAACCAAATGAAACAATAAAAAAATGTATTAGTTATACAAAAATGTTTTAGTAATTTATGGGCTTTGTGCATAATTTTAGATGTCAGTGGCAATATAGCTCGAACTAGTAAAATGAACAAAGGAAAAAAAATTATATGTATATATTCAAATGGAAAAATATGTGAAACTGATGAGGGCACAATATTTATCTTAGACACGATTAATATAATGACAATTGATTCTGACATTTCATTAGAGAATTTGAAGTAAAAGGTTGCATAATAGCTACAGCTAGATCGAAATCATTAAGTGTCTCAATTGGTGTTTAAACATCCAATGCCACTGAGACCCATAAAGTATGAATCATGCAAGTTAAAAGAGATGCCAATATCTCAGTGATAAGGGCAATAAATACAAAGTTTCTATCATAGCTTGGTTCATTAGAGCTATACATAGAAATATTGACAGAGGAAATGAATTTGAATGTGGCAACTCAAGCAACAATTGATTATGTGCCAGACTCACTCCCATCCTCTATCTATCTTAAAGTTACAAAAAATCAGTCTGCCTTATTTAACATATACTTTGTAGGCATAAGTCAATTCCACGCCCAACACATAATAATTCAACAATTCCATACCACCTAAGACAAGTATACCATTACACTCTAAAATGTAACAGTGCAATTAAGTCTTCCTGTAGCAAGAAACCCTATCATCAGTTCACTTAACTTCCATTGCAAAGTATTTGTGATATTCTTCACGAGATATAACTAATAGAGAAAGAGTTTAATGGCTAAAGGTTAAGCATTATCTATCTCACTAGCTACTTTGAGGCACTTCAGATAATATGGACGAAAATGAAATATAACATTTCATTTGTACATACATATTGCATCTAAGAGGTAGGATCCTTATGATAGACAAGTTTGGTCATAAAGTCCCCTTTATGTACCTTACCTTCCTCTAAGATATTTACGTAGCAAGCCAGTTTAGTTAGGACTTTACAATGCTAGCATACCTCTACAAAAAGCTATGTAATGCCATCGATTATAATGAAATTAACATTAGTGGCTACTTGACATTGCTCACTTATGGGCTTGGGATTGGTTCCCCAGGCTAGCACCATAGAAGCCCCTACCCTCAGATATTCACTTAGATAAATATGATGTGTCTCTCTACTTACTTATAGGTATGAGAACTATTATCAACTTAAATGCTTATTATATGGTTCCTATAAATTTTATCAATCATAATTGACTATCATTTCACTGTATATCTTATAGGTGGAGGCATGTAGGTTAGCATTCTTGTTCGAGGAAACTAATTATACAACATTATAAAGTATTATTATATTAGATGAAGCACAATGAGGTTTGATACACTCTATATACTATTGCACGGTTATTTATGTGATATTATATCTTTACACAAATAATTAGTTATTCACATATTATATGACATCCATGTAATTAAGATAATGTACGTCAGTTGATATCTGATTACTACTTGGTATACTTAGATATATAGCTAGCATATATGCCTCTTATTTGATTTTAAATTGTGGAGTGGTATCATACTAATTGCATGTTCTAACAGTTTAGTAGGATGTAGTAAAGACCGTGTATTTCATATGATTTAAAAGAGGTCTATATAAACATGTTGAAAGGGAAAACCCACTTAGATTGGGATAAAAAGAATGAGAACTTCATGCTTGCATGGTAGAACTGGCAGAATACGTTATCGCTAGCGTTGATATCATTAGAGCCCCTAAATTGCTCTTATAGGTACATGAGATAATATTAAAGGGTTACCTTCTAATGGATTTGGTCCATGCGTGGTGCCAAGGGTTTTGTAGTAATTTTTTGAAACTTGTCATAGTGACTTTGCTTCACTTTCCACATACATATTATACATATGATTATAGGGTTACAATTCTTACAGGCTAATCTGGCTAACAACTTATGACTACTTGCTATGAATGACCTTTCACTGCTTAGTTTGGTTGTGGTGAGTGATTGTATTTGCATTCTCTATGCACTTGACGAGTATCGAGATATGACAATCTCCCAACCTACACCTCCTACACATTATTTGCTTAGGCTCCAAATTCCTACAAATCATAAGGAAAAGAGAGCTTATTGCTTTATGTTTAATGGAGTATTCATGGTGGATGGTTAAGGTTATCGTGATTCTAGCATTGGTGTTAGCATTGCATCTGCAATAGCTGGTCCATCTTCTTACACATTAATATAGATGTAAGACCACCATAACATTACTTATCCATCTTCTTACATATCGACATAGACATAAGCCCACTATGACACTATTACCTTCTTCTATACCATCCATGCATTTTACTTATTTTAAGGGTACTGATTCTTTATATTATACGCTATCAGGGCTACATTATACAAGATCACAGCAACAATGATATATTACATTTCAACCGCATTATACTACTATTGAGCCATCATTTGTCTCCCCTCAATCGAATGTGCCACATGGCTCCATCCCTATCCTAACCCTATTTTCCAAGCAAGCAATAACTTATATTAGGTTTCCTTCTAGGTCTTATATATATACAATATCATAACAATAGAAGTATATTACACCATATCATTAAATTCCTCTGATTTAATCCCCTCAATGGGATTTGAATTTTCCTTTAATGACCATTCAAAATAAACTCATTTCATACCAATAAGCAAAAGAAGCAGAAAACGACAACAACAACGAAGATAAAGATGAAGAAGAAGTAAGGGATGATGAAGAAGAACAAGAACAATAAGAGAAATACAATCTTGTGAGACAACAAGGTTAATAATTAAAAACAAATACTTAATATGGCATAAGAAGTCATTTTTTCCCTAAACGGTATGTATAACTCTTTTTTACCTATATTTTTATATTTTAGTTTATTGTTTTAGATTATGACTTTCCTTTTCAATAATTATAAAATTTTCATCATCTTATTGTAGTGTTTAATAATATTTAACAAGTGTAAACAATTACTCATCAAATTTTTTAAAAACCCTTACTAATTTATCAACTTTAAAGAAAATTGAATTAATATTTTTTTTTTATTTTAAGTAATTAACATTTATTTTTTCAATTTAAATAATTTTATAGGTTTCAATTTAAATAATATTTTAAATGTTTTCATTAACATTTAGTTTTTTATTTTACATGTCATAATTAAAATTTAGTTTTTTTTTATGTATCAATTTAAAAAAATTAATTAAATTAAGAAAAAGAAAAACAAAAAACAAAAAAAGGTCATGATATATCTAAAAATATATATATTAATAGGGCTAACAGTGACTCCATTAATTTTTATATTTTTTTAAATAGGCTATTTGTGACCCCCATTTCTTCCCTTTTTGTTTTGTTTATTGATTTCCTTTATCTTAATTTGATTATTTTTTAAATTGATACATGTTAAATAAAAAAAACTAAATGTTAATCATGACATATAAAATAAAAAACCAAATGTTAATTATAACATTTAAAATATTAATTAAATTTAAACCTATAAAATTATTAAAAATATATAACTGTTAATTACGTAAAATAAAAAACTAAATGTTAATTCAATTTCCTCTAAAGTTGATAAATTAATAGGAATTTTTTAAAAATTTGATGAGCAATTAATTACACTTATTAAGTATTGTTAAACGCTATACTAAGATAATAAAAATTTTATAATTATTGAAAAGGAAAGTCATAATCTAAAACAATAAATTAAAATATAAACATATAGGCAAAAAAAAAAGTTATACATACCGTTAAAAAAAAAGATTTCTTATGCCACATCAAGTTTTTATTGTTAACCATTGGCCTCGTCATCGCAAAAAATTATGTTATTCTTCTTTTTCCTCTTCTTCCTCTTCATCTTATTGTTCTTCATCCTCCCTTACTTCTACTTCATCTTTGTCTTCGTCATTGTTGTCATTTTCTTTATCTTCTACCTATTGGTATGGAATAGGGTTATTTTGAATAGTTGACAAAGAACGATTCAAATCTTGTTGAAGGGATTGAATTGGAGAAATTGATTGATATGGTGTAATATATCATTGCTATTGTGATCCTGTATATGCATAAGACTTAGAAGGAAGCCCAACATGCGATATCACATACTCAAAAAATAGGGTAAAACTATGGATGGAGCAATGTGACACGTTTGGTTGAGAGGAGACAAATGATGGCTTAAAAGTGGTATAGCATAGTTCAGGTGTAATATATCTTTGCTATTGTGATCCTGTATAATGTGGCCTTAATGATGTATAATATAAAGAACTGACACCCTTAAAATTAGCAAAGTGCTTGGATAGTATGGAAAAAGATAGACCAATAATGACACAATGGGTTTATGTCTATGTCAATGTGTAAGAAGATAGACCAACGATGTCATGGTTGTCTTACATCTATATTAATATGTAAAAAGATGGACTAGCTATCACAAATGCAGTGCTAACACTAATGCCAGAATCACAACAACTCTAATCGTCCATTATGGGTAGTTTAGTAGATATATAGTCATAAGCTTTCTTTCATGTGTGACTTGTTGGAATTTAGGGCCTAGGTAAATGAGATATAGGAATAGCATATTGGAAGATCGTCATCTCTTTATACTTGCCAAGTGCATAAAAGATGCTAATACAATCACTCACCACAGTCAGACCAAGTGGTGAAGGGTCATTCATAGTAAGTAGTTGTAAGATTTTAGTTAGATCAGCCTATAAAAATTATAAATCAATAATCATATGTGTAAGATGTATATAAAAAATGAAGCAAATTAATTATGACAAGTCATCCATAATACATAGTTGTAAGATGTCAGTCAAATCAGTTTATAAAAATTGTAAATTGATAATCATATATGTAGTATGTATAAGAAAAGTGAAGCAAATTAACTGTGATGGGTCCTAAAAAAATTATCATAAAACCATGGACATCACTCATAAACTAGATCCACTAGTGAGTTACCCTCTAATATCATCTCATGTATTCAAATGAGTGATCCAAGGGCTCTAATGATATTAGCATCGTGACAACATATCCTACCAGTTCCATCATGCAAGTATAAAGTTCTCATGCCCTTTTCTACTAATCCAAATGGATTTTCTCCTTCAGCATGAAGATATAGACCTCTTTTAAATCATATGGAGCATGCAATATTAGCTACATCCTATCAAACTATTGAAGCATGTAATCAGCACGACGTTACTTCATAATGTAAAAGTAAATAAGAGTCATAGATGCTAGCCATATGTCTGAGTATGACTGGCGGTAATCAAGTATCAACTTGCACTCATCATCTGAATCATATGGATGCCGTGTAATCCGCAAGCAACTAATTATTTATATAAAGGTACGATATCACACAAGTAACTATGCAACAACGTGTGGCGTGTATTAAATCTCATCAAGTCTCATTTGATTTAATAATACTCTATAGTGTTGCATAGCTAATTTCCTCAAACAAGGATCACGTATCTCAACCTATAAGATGTGCAGTGAAATGATGGTCAATTATGGTTAATAAAATCTACATGAATCATAGAGTAAGCATTCAACCTGATAATAATTTTCATATCTGTAAGCAAGTAGAAGGGCACATTATATTCATCTAGGTAAAGGTCTAAAGGTAGGGGCCTCTATGACACTAGCCTAGGGAACTTGTTCAAAACCTGTAAGTATAGCAATGTTAAATAGTCATTGATATTAACTTCATTATAATCAGTGGCATTGTACAACTCTCTATAAAGGTATGTTAGCACTACGAAGCCCCAGCAAACTAACCTATTACGTGAAAGTCTTAGAGGAAAGTAAGGTACATAAGAAGGACTCTATAACTAGACTTGTTTAGCATTGCTTCCTACCCATTAAATGTAATATGTAGGTACAAGTGAAATATTGTATTTCATTTTCATCTGTACTATTCCAAAGTGCCTCAAAGTGGTTGGTGAGCTAAGTAATGCTCAAACTCTGGCTATCAAACTCTTCCTTTGATGGTTCGACCCCAAATGCTTCATTGGTGGAAGTTAAGCAAATTGATGACAGAGTAACCCGCTATAAGGAGACCTAACTGCGCTACTACATATTAGAATATAAGGGTACACTCACCTTTAATGGTATTGAATTGTAGAATTATTGTGTGTTAGATGTGAAATTGACTCATGCCTACAAAGTATGTGCTAAACAAGGTAGACTGGTCTTTTGTGATATTAACATGGTTGGAGGATGAGAGTGGGTATAGTATATAGTCAATTGTTGCTTGAATTACCACATTCAAGTCTCTTTCCTCCATCGAGATTTCTACATATAACTTTATTAAACCCAATAATGATGGAAATTTTGCATTTGTCGCCTATATTTCTTAGATGTTAGCTTTCTTCCTCCCTTGACGTGCTTGATATTGGATGCTTATACACAAATTGAGACACATATTGATTGCGGTCTAGCTGTAGCTATTACATAACATCTTGTTTCAACCACTTAAATGAAATGTTATAATCAACTATTATTACCTCAATAAGTTCGAAATAAATATTGCACCCTAATCAGTTTCAAATATTTATCCATTTAAATATATGTGTATAATTTCTTTCTTTTTGTTCATTTCGCCAATTCGAGCCATATTGCCAGTAACATCCAAAATTGTGGACAAAGTCCATAAATTACTAAAGCATTTTTATATAACTAATGCATTTTTTAACTATTTCATTTGGTTAACTTTTACAAAAAATATAATATTTTATTTCAAACTTCTTTTAACAATATATACTCTTACAATTATTTCATGTCAATCTTCTATATTTATTTTTTCTACGCTCTAGATTTGTTTTTCTTACACATGCAGTATGTGTTTTATTTAATAAATTAGTCTTTATGTAAAATCAAATAATACAACATATTATACTTGCAATAATTAATAACTAAAAAGCATAACATGTAGATTACATTTTATGGAAGAAACACATATAATAATAATAATAATAATAATAATAATAATAATAATAATAATAATAATAATAATAATAATAAAATTAAACTCAAAATTAATATTATAAATTCATTGTTTATAAAACTATTAAATAAAAAAAATAAATATACATATATATAATAATATAAAAATTAAATTCTAATTGCATATATATATATTAGCTATATTAATAAATATTAAAATTAAATTTTATAAACATGTAAATAGATATTAAATACAGCGTAAAATATTAATATCAAAATAAACAAAATATTAAATTAATAATAAAAAAATTAAATATAACTAAAAAATTAGTTTACTTTGTCTTGATATGAATCATCAAAAAGATTATATGTGGGTCAAAATTATCAAAATTAGACAAATAACATTATATAGGCATTAAGAGGAGCAATTTTTTCTTTTGTTTTCACATAATACATTTAATTTATATTTTAAAATTAATTTAACAATACCATATATTTTTCTCCAAAAATTAGTGTCATTTTGTTGAAAATTTAATATCGTTTCAGCTCTTTAACACAATATTAATATTTTTTACAAACAAAAATAAATTAATCGGCTATGTAGTGTTGACATGTTTAGGAAAAAAAAATCACCTCACTGACAACCAAATGAAACCAATAATAAGACATTTATTACACAAATTTAATATTTAAATAAAACAAAATCACAATTGAAGTAAAAAATAAAAAACTAATTAACATTGATATACCAAGTGGTTGATTTAAATAAATAGATTATTTGTTAGGACTACCTCACTTTTTTAATGTTGCTTAACAATTGAACTCAAATGGATCACAGTTTTAAACAAGTCATGTTGTCTTATGATGGGATTTCACTTCTATGAAAAATAATAAAGGGTGGAAAGAAATGGTTGTAGGGAGCAGGAATTACTAGTAATGGTGAAATGAGGAGAAAGAAGAAATGTAAGAAAGGAAGATAAAATCAAACAAATAACCCAAATGATAAAACAAAAAACAAAACAAAACAAAGTAATCCCAAAATAAAAATCATTAAAATCAAAAATAATAATAATGCGAAAGCCCAAACTAAAACAAAAAAAAAAGATAAAAATAAAAAAATAAAGAAAAGGGGATAAAAACAAAAAAATAAACAAACAAGAAAAAACAAAAATAAAACAAAGAAAACATAAAACAAAACAAAAAACAAAAGATAAAGAAAAATTTATTTTTGAATTTTGGAATACCATGTTTTTGAATTTTGTAAAAGAACCTTTGAGAAAGGAAAAGATAAATCTGTAAGACTTAACTTTATTTTTAAAAAGAGTTTTGATCATCTTTTGTTTTTCTTGCTTTTTTTTTTGGTTGAAAACCTCTTTAAAGAACTATCTGACGGGGGCCATTAAAACCTAAAATATATTAAAATGTAAATTCAAGACCTAATAGGTACCAAAGAGGCTTTATTACCCTACATGACTCTTAAGTTTGCTCCTATGTGCCTAAGGAGACACAAGGTCCCACACAGCTATTCTAAGAAAAAATAAAATGAAATGAAATGAAGCCAAAATATGTACAAATATGAGATAATTTGTGATAGTGTGTGTTCTGTGTACAACCAAACAAATAATATATTATTTCAAACAATAATTACAAGAATGAAAGAAATGGAATTTTGAAAGACATCACTCTATTTGCATTTTTGCTTTTCTCCAAGATGTTGCCTTTCCATTTCTTAGCTTCTCATTGTTCTTCTTAACTGCCCAACAGCTCATGAAGTCTCATCTTCAGCCTCTCCTTTAATCTTTAGTACTCAGAACACCTTCTTATATTCTCTCCACCAATTTTGTTATTCCCCACATTCAAATGAAAAAGAAAAGAAAGAAGAAAGTATAAGTAGTGCAGGCCTAAGTTTCATTAGGAGCTAATCAAAGTTCAAACTACAAAAATGGCATCAACTGGAGCTTGTTTAGCTTATAAGGTCAAAATCTTTTACAACATCAAAGCAACATAAAGCTGGAATTACCATACCCAGATCATAGATTTATGTGTTCAGTTAAAGGATGAAAAAGCAATACAAAGCATCCATTTTTATCAGCCCAAAATAAATCCTCTTAAACAGGCATTTCCTCTATGCAAGAAACACCTATGGCCAAATAACTTAGTTGCCATGAGAAGGTGGAGGAAAAAAATGAATTAGATCAAACTTGAAAATCAGTCCAGAATTCAAATTAACCAAGATTCGTTAAGACTTACATCTTTATTTATCTTAAATGACCTAAATCCAACTACAACAGTGACTCGAGACCTGTTTGGTAATGACGCTTAAATCACCTACGGGCTCACTAAATCCGATTATGGTCAAATTTGTTAAACCTTCAAGCATATGCTCCAATTACAAACTGAGAACCAACTACATATTTCTTTAAGACCAATTTGAAGTATAGGAGACTGAAAATTACTATTTATCATTTCATTGAAAACTAAATCATACCTCATCAAAACTGAAACCCTTGAATAAACATTCTTAGCATTTGCTACCAGAGTACACTGACTAGTTGAATGCTCCTTTTATGATGTTGATTGCGATGGCCTTTTCCTCTCCCTCTGCTACATCCCGGCCAAATCCCTTGTTCTTCAACCAAATGCTTCCCAGTTTCTCTCTCACCGAATCTTTCGGTTTTCTTTAATTTTCCCTCTCTTGATTTCTCTCAATCTCCTTTCTCTATCTCTTGCCCCACTTTGCCTCCTCTCAGCTTCCTCCCCATATTGAAATATGGAACCAGAACCCTTCAAATATTTTTCACCCTTTTCTTCATTCCTAGTGCTCTCTCGTGCCCTCCTTCAATTCTCTTCTCCTTCGCCTCCGTCTCTCCCTCTCCTCCTTTCGTTCCCAGTGCTCTCTCTATTCTGAGTTACCCATAACTGAGAACCCTAAACTCGAAACCAGCCTTCCTCTATTCTCTCCGATAGCCTCCTTCTCACTTTTGATCCTTTGTTCTTTCTCCCCTCAGTGCATCCCCCTCTCTGTCCTTGTGCACGTCTCTGCCCCTCTTTCTCTTTGGGTGTCTTCTCTCTTTTTTTATCCAAAAAGGAGAATCCCCTTTTTTTCTCTGCCAGTCTCACGTGCCTTTTCTCCCCAAAAGCCTCGTTTCTTTTTGTGCCTCAATGCGTCTTTGCATCCATCCATTTATGTGTCTGTGTCTGCCAGAGGACAGAATGAAGGGAGGACCAAAGGGACCACCAAGTAGGGTTTGATCAAAGTGGATATTGGGCGGGTTGTTGATTTTTTTTGTTTGGGCTATGATATTTTTTGTTTGGGCCCGATGGTTGGACTTAGATTAGGTTTTTTTTTTCCTCTTTTCCCCTATTCTCTTCTCCTTTCTTTTTTTCTTTTCTCCTTTTTTATTTATTCTTTTTTTTGTCTTTTTTTGTCTTTTTAATTTTAATTTAACTTTGATTTTCATTTTTTTATCATTTTTTTAAGATTTGAGTTGATATTGTTTTAAGGATGTTGGGCTCTTCTTGGACCTCTCTCTTCGGTTTAGGCTCAATAGGTAAAATATTCTTGATTCTTTTTTTTAACTTTTTTTTTATCTTGCTTTTGAATTTACCCTTTAAATTTTTTTCTATCTGTTTTCTTTCTTTTGTTAACTTCTTTTCTTTTTCAAACTTTCTGTTTTATTTTTTTTATTTTCATATATATATTTTTAATTTAATTTTGTTATTATTTTTTGAGCTTACCCGAACAAAATACGGTGTTCACAGTGAATTTTTTACAATTAAACATTTTAGATAATCTTGCATATTTCAATTGAAATTATGTACTATGGAAATATAAAATCTTATAAATACCTTTAGCCATGATTTGTAATTCAAAGTAAAAAGTCCCAAATTATCTACCACAATTATAAGCACTTGAAATTACAATATAGAAGTACAAATTAATAAGTTTTAGATGTAATTTATTTGGCAAGTAGGTAATTTTAATGATGATCTCAAGTAAAGTTCACTTTGAAAACTCTCTCTGTACAATAATCAATTTTTAAACATATATAATATTCCCATTAAAAATTTCAATGCTTAAATGTTCAAAATATAATTAATTATTCATTCTTATATAACTATTTATATGATATATTTTTAAAATATTTTTGGGCTACAATATTTTAAAATAAGAATATTCCAAATGTAAGATTATTTTTGTTATCTTAATTATGATTTATTTTATTTTTATTATATTTTCATTTTAAAATATCCTACATATATATGATGCAATAGGAATTTATGGTAAAAAAGAAAGCAATTACACTTACTTAACTGGAAGTATGAAAGAAAACTCATCATGTGAAGCTTAGAAAAATGCTAACAAAAAAAATTAAAGTTATGAAACTTTATCGCTTTGATACATTGTTTAGGCTATTTTGGTAACAACATAATGGATTATTTAAGTTCATTGAACAATTTGTCGTTTGAAATAAAACTCCTCCAAAAGCTTTCAAAAGGATATATTCAAGATCTTCACATGTAAGGCTTCGTTGGTACACTGCTAATATAATACAACAAATTTATTATTTATTTAGTACAAATAACATATTATATAAATTTATATATCAAACCCCTCTTATATATCAAAATGATATATAATTAAATCAATCATCGAGTAATGAAATTAGGTCTAATTATATTTTAATACATAAAGCCTTGTTAATACCTTCTCAATCCAACCTTCACCCATAGGAGGATTTATAAACCAAGTTGGTCTTTGCATAACTTAGTATCTGATCTAATTTTGTACTAAAATACCTTTTTTTTAAACTGGGTGCTCAGGATAAAGCTAAGCCAATTTGGTTTAGTATTAAACAGAGGATGAGTTGAGACAATCGAATCTTTTGTTTTTCAAAATTTATGACAAAAATTATAAAATAACTTATAAAAAATAAAATGTTAAATAAGTCTATATAAAATATTTTTTTTAATTCATAGGATTAGCCCCAATTCGGCCAAATTGGGCAACATAACTGGCTTGGTACACATTTTGCATTTGACTACTTTTTTTAAGTTTGGTGTCAAAGTTTAACTTGGATTAATTTGGTTTAATATTGAATTAGGTTGAGTTAATTTCTTTAAGGTCACTTTTTTATTTCCAAGTTTTTTGATAAATATTATAAAATAATCATTGAACAAAATAAAATTTCATATAAGTTTCTATATAATATATATATATATATATATATATAATCAGGTCGACCTTAACTTAGTTAGTTGTTTTAATTTTTCTTTTATTTTCTATGAAAATAGGAAAAGAGTTTTTTATTTTTCTAAAAATTAATATAATATAATAAATTTAAATAAATATAATACAATTTTTAATAAACAAAATTTTGTTAAAAGAGTTAATTTGTATTATATCAAATTTTATATAATATATTGTCAAATATATAATAGTATTATCTTATATAATATATTATTTTATACAATATAACACCAAACATTATATAATCTTAATATTTTATCAAACCTTATTTTATATAAAAGCAGATCCTAAAAAGTAAAATCTTGAAGTACTCCAAATTTTCTAATTATCCTTTCGACCACACAACAATGTAGAATATTTGTAACAAAATGAAAATTAATTATGTATTTTATAGGCAACAATTTGATGAGGAAATTTCGATATTTACTTATGTCATATTTATAAAGTGTAATTTTTAATTTCGGCGGGTGAAAAAATCAATCATAAATCAAGTTGGTCAGATGATTACTTTTTTAACACCTTTAGAGATGTAATTAAGGGAATATTATATGTCTCTTTTATACTTAAAATGAATTTAATAAATTATTGAATTTGTCAAAGTTAAGCATGTTTAATAAAGTGTTTAGTGTGTGTGTGCGTGTGTTCTGACGTGTGTGGGTTCGTTTGTTTATATCAATTTTAATCGAATTTTGCAAATAAATTTAAGGTCCATTTAATATATTTATAAATTTAATCTTAGAATATTCTGAAAAATATAAATCTTTAAATATTTTTTATTATATCTCTGCAAGTACTAAATTTGTCTTTTTTTAAAATTTATTTTTTTCATCTATTGTCATTTTAGATCACAAAAACAACAATTATTTTCAAATGGTGGTGTTATGGACAAAAACTTTTTTGAACAGTGATAGAATTAAGACCCAAGTTAGGGGATGATATTGATATGATCTTATCTTATTTATTAGAATAGTAGGATAAAATTTTGATGTATTTTTTAATATCTAATGACACAAGTTTTAAATTATTGTTACTGAAAATAAATTCATGAAATATAGATGAAAATTATTGTTTTGATGTCAATTTTTCCTTCAAAAATTTAATGCTTTATTAAAAAAATTATATTTGTGTAATAAATTGATTAAATAAAATATTAGAAATTGAAATTATAAATTTACTTTTTTACTCTTATATTAGCAATAGATAACAAAATTATAGTATAACAAGTTAGCAACTTATAGTATTCAAGATTAAAGTGATTTAAGTGAGTTTTAAAATTTTAAATTGAGTTTGAAAATTATCTCAAAAAGTTAAAAGTTGAAATTAGAAGTGTGAGTAACATACTTTGAAAACTACACCTAAAGAAAAAGAAAAAAATACAAGAAGAAAGTACAAAAAGAAAAAAAAAGATAAGAGAAAGAAAAAGACATAATAATAATAATAATAACAATAACAATAATAATTTTCTTATGAGAGTTGTACACATAATACATATGTAAGTGTAGTAAGTTCTAGTTAAAATATTAAATAATAAAAAAATCATATAATGAATATGTGGGGTCAATAGGTTTAAGTTTTTAAAATTTGAGAGCATAACATTAAAACTCAATACTCTATATATATATATATATATATATATATATATATATATATTAAAAAATTAGGTTAAATGTGACTCTACCACAATTGAATTTCTTTTAAAATTAAAACAATTTATTTGACTCTTAAATTTTATCATCTAATAAATAAATAAATACTAGGCAAAGTATAAAATATTGATAGTATGTAAAAAAAATATTCAAGGAACAAAATATTATAATATTTTTAATTTTATTTATATGCAGTGTCTTCTTATTTTTCTTTTCAATTGTAGTACAACCCGTGAATGGACGTGCAGTCTAAAAATGTTTATAGAACCTATGAAACATAAAGATAATATTAAAAAAAATTAGAAATTAATTTTATAAAAAAACTATACAAAATAATTTAAATTTTTGATGTGAGTCCCAAAAAAAAAAGAAGAAGAAGAAGAAGCCATAGTGTACATAAGACATTATAAAGAGTACTAAAATCAGTAAATGAATAGTAAATGCCTCACAAGTTTTTATATATAAAGAATATTATATAAATTATGCGTTAGCTTTTATGGAAAAAATAGAGATGAGGAAGAGAAAAACAATTACTTGTTTGTGTGAATAAATAAGGATATTTAAAAAAATTAATAATAAAATATTTTTTATGAAAAGTACATATATAATACATGTATAAATTTATTGAGTTCAAATTAAATGTCAAATAATTTATAAAAATCATATAATGCAATCATATATGTATTAAGTTCTAGTAAATTTAAAATTTTAAAAGAATACAAAGTTATAATATTAAAATTTAATACTATAAATATAATTTTAAAAAAATTGAAGACAAAAATCCCCCCTTCTTCCAACACACACACACACGTGTGTCATTGCTCTCGACCATTCTGCATGTTCAGAATTTTTACATTTGTAATGTTGGACAATGACGACCCATGCTGAGAATTTTTTATTTGTACGTCATCGTTCTGGATATGCACATAGGTTGAAAATTATTGGGTTGATGACACATAAATAAATAATTACAAATTAATGTAAATATATGTATAATTATTTTAATAATCAAAATTAAAAAGGTCATATATGTTTAAAAAAAATTAATAAACATATTCATAAACAAGATGTGTTGAAAAATTCAAGAAAAGTATGTAATAAAAAAATTATAGTTAAAAATTTTAAAGATATTTTGTATTAGAGGATATTAAATTTTAAAATTATTTTAAAAAATATTATAATAAAAAAATTTTAACCTATGATTATAAATCTTAATTTTTTATGTAATTTAAAATTTTAATTATTAAAATTTATTAATAAATTTAAAATTTAATATTTTAAAGTATAAATATTTTTTCACCGAACTCTTTAGTTTTGATTTTTTTTTATATAATAATTGCAAGGAATTGAAACCTCAGGAAATTTGACAACTGGCAAACCAGAAAGAAAATATGATTTGGACGTCTGAGGACTGGTAGCCAACAAAAACCTAACACCATAGTACCACCGCCCCCCGCCCACCGCCCATCGCCCTTGCTTTTAATGGGAATTAATCTTATTAACCTTGTGTTATAACGTCTGATAACGAAATTATAGTACTAATACTTTTACATTTAAACATATAATAAATACATGTGATATATAATTTTACAACACAATAAATGCAACGTCAACTGTTTTTGATTAAAATAATAATAATAATAATAATTTAATGCATATTTTAGAAATTCGTCTGTTACACTTTTACGTTTGTTGTATATTTTTAAATGAAAAACATAATGGTTTTGATTAATTATAAAATATGGAGAGTATTAATTTCCACACAACCGTGTGGACTAATTGCTATAAAATATTAGTGATTGGTGATACAAAAAAATATATGTTAATTTTATTTTTAAATAAATTTATTACATACAAGTTAAGTTGTAATTATTTTTAATTACAAGTATCAATTTACGTGAATACTTTTTATTATAATAAATATGTAACTAACATCAACATATGTGTGCTCAATTGATATGATGACTTTGCATATTTTTTATCAAGTTGCATTAATCACATGATTTTCAATTCAACTTTTGTTAGTGGTCATTTATTTGTTGGTATTTATTAATTGTGGAGTTTTGGATTTGTAATAATTTATTTAATTTTTAATTATAAAACATTGATATTTTTTATTTTCAAATAACACATCAAACTATAGCTAGAACTAGTAATTTAACCGATTTTTTCAGCTCTTATCGGTTCTCGACTGATTTCATCAATTTTTAAGTCATTTGATTCCAAGGGCTAAGTGAGACAAATCACGGATCAATTCTTGATTCAACTGGCAAATCCAATTTTAACAATAATGCTTTTAACAGATGAAACCCAATAATTCTATTCATTTACGCCACGTGTCCTAATAAATGTCGATTGGATGGCACCAAGCCATCAACAGTCGAACTCCCATTGCGATCATGAATAGGATCACGTCACGTGTGGATTGTGAACAAGATAGAATCCACTGAGCTGATTGCGTTTTTATGGGTTTGAGTTTGATGGCCATTTAATGCATATTTAGTTTAGCGTTGAAAAATAAAAAAATTATGATTTGTAACTTATAAAATATAAAAATTATAATTTAAAAAAAATTAAACTAAACATGCATTTAATGAGCCAATCGAGAGCTGGTTTTATGATTTAAACCTTCACATATGTTTCTTACTCTAATGAGTTTAAAATTTCAAAGAATAAGAGGCATGATATTAAAACTTAATATTATATAAATAAAATTTTTGAAAAATTAAGTAAATAACTCAACACTCATATATATATATATATATCATTCAAGACAATGATACATGCGTAAAAATTCTCAGTGTTTATCATTGTTCTCAACCATTCTGCATGCAAGGAATTTTTATATTTGTAATGGTGGTCGAGAATGACGATACATGCTGATAAATTTTATATGCATATCACCGTCTTGGATATGCACATAGGTTACAAATTATTGTGTTGATAACACACAAATAAATAATTAAAAAAATAATGTCGATAAATATACATAAAATTACTTTTAATAATAATAATAATAATAATAATAATAATAATAAAAGTGATCTATGTTTATTCAAAAAAAGGATATAATAATTGCGAGGATTGAAACCTCAGGAAATTTGACAACTGGCAAACTAGAAATAAAATATGATTTGGACGTCTGAGGACTGATACCCAATAAAAACATAACATCACAGGCCCACCATCCATCGCCCGCCATCTTTGCTTTTAATGGGAATTATCAACCTGCGGCCTTGCCGGTTTGATATAATTAGGTATAAAAATAAAAATTTTAAAAAAATAATTTTATTGATAAAAGATATTTATAATATTTTTAGCAAAGTTTCTTTTTCTCTCTTATTTTCCAACGCGCTACCAAAAGCCGCAAGTGTTGTGATGTTTGATGAGAAAATTATAATATTATACTTTTATATTTAAACACATAATAAATATATGTGATATATTCATTTCTATTTTAAAATAATTGATATTTAAAGTAATTGTATAAAAATTAAAAAATATATTAAATAACCTAAATTATAAAAAAATATAATTACATTTGACTAAAATAATTTTTTATTAAAATATGTAAATTATTAAATCCTTTATCTCCTCTTATTAATCCTCTAACTATCTCTTTATTTATCTACACATTTTCTCTCCTCTCATTGAGGTTAAAATAATAAAAAAATTCATTAATGTTATCTTGAAATTCTAAAATAACAATTATTTAAAGAAAAATCTAAAACATGAATTGTTTTAAAACGGAAACAGGGTAGGTTTACAAAACATAATAAATGCAACGTCAACTGCTTTTGATTAATAAATAAATAAATGCTAATTTAATATATAGTTCACAAATTCATGAATTACATATTTACGTTTGTTGTATATTTTTTAAATGAAAAGTATAATGATTTTAATTAATTATAAAATATAGAGAATACTACTTTCCACACAACCGTGTGGACTCAATGATATCAAATATCGGCGATTGAAGTTACACTAAAATATATGTTAATTTTATTTTTAAATAAGTAGTAACTACTTTTATAAAAAAAATAATTAATTTTAATTAAACATATCAATTCACTTGGATTTCTTTTATCACAATAAATATGTAAATAACATCAACATATATGTGCTCAGTTGATACAATGACGTTGCATATTTTCTATCAGGTTGCATTAACCACATGATTTCCAATTCAACTCTTGTTAGTGGTCATTTATTGGTATGTATTTGTTAGTTGTGGAGTTATGAAGTTGTAATAACTTATTTAATTTTTTACAATATAATTTCAAATAACAAATCAATCTACGGCCGAGAATTAGTAAAATGATTTTGAAGGAGCAACGTTTATAAAGTTATTTTTAGTGAATATAAGGATTCCAATTCAACATTATAATAATGGCTTTTTGGTAATAAAAAATAGAAAGGAAATGATTAAAAAACTTTTATTTGCTATTTTTTTGAGAAATTAAATGAATTTTTTTGGGTTTATTTAAGATCTTTCAGCCAAGTATGGTATTATGTATTTGACAAAAAAAAAGATTAACGAAATTATTATATTAAACCCAATAATTCTATTCTTTTACGCCACGTGTCTCAATAAGTTTCGATGAAATGGCATCAAGGCATCGACAGTTGAAGTCTTCTAAATATCAAGGATTTTTCGAGAATTCAGAAGATATGTACGTCTCATTTGAGTTATTTAAATTTAATTTAAATAATTTAAATGTGATATATAATATTATTTTTAAAATTAAATATTATTTTTAAATTATTAATTAAATATCATTTTGTATTCTGCTTTTTTTAAATAGAAAAAATATATATAATTAAAATCATTCGAATTAAATTTAAATTATTCAAATGATCTATACATCCTTCCAGATTTGCATATTCTTTTCTATGTGTTTATGAATTTAATCGCCATTCAATGAGCCAACCGATAGCTGTTTTTATGATTTAAGCAACACGTATTGTTTTCTCACGAATTTTTTTCAATAAATTTAATTAAAAGATTATAAATATATTAAATTTATTTTTAATACACACTATAAATATATGCATATTTTAATAAAATACATTTATGATATATTGACATGTTTATTTTTTGTGTTTGACGTAATCAATCAGTTTTTTTAATCTACTCTGTCATTTTTAATAAAAAATTTATTAGAAATCAAAATTTAATTAAAAAAAAATTGCTGTATAAGGAGCACAAAATCCGCATCTCCACGGAGGAACCAAGGTCTGCAAAATGGACGAACAATATGATGAAATCGACAATTCCATTTAAATGAACCACCCATCTGGACGAAATTCACTCTTGAACGAATCTCAGCGAAATCGTACAAGAAGAGAGGCGAAATCATTTGGTGACAATCGGCCTTTGAAGGTTTTCATGTTCCTAATGACCCAAAAAGCTTTACTGTGAACCTAGATCAATTGGATTTGATTTCATTCGCAATTCCAAACTCGTAAAAATCGGTTTTACCTTTGTTCATATCTATGATCATTAGGGGTGTTTATTGACTCATTAGAAGTTAGGAGCTCGTATTAACTTAGCCTAATCAGATTGAGTTAGGTTGAATTGGGTTAAATTAAAAATATAAATGCATAAAATTTTAAAAAAAAATTATATTAGGTCGGGTCGAGTCACAAACAAAAATATATTTTGTCCAACTCACCTTAATAATAATAATTATTTAGTTATTAATATCTTATCATTATATATATATTATTTTATTTAATTCTCTTTACATGCTATTGTTTTTATTATCTACCCAAACATTTCTACTTCTTAATTATTTTTATTATTAATGTGCATGCTTATTGACTTTTTTTTGTTGAATAATAAAAATACACATATTTACATACGGCTAATTATGCTAATATAGCTTATATTTTACTTGATAATATCAAGCTATTTTTTTATCACTGATAAAAATATAAAAATTCTAAAAATTCATTGTTTTGAAATATATGACTATAAATCTATAAAAAAATATTTTTATATTACAAATATCAATTAAAAAAAAAAGACTCAAGCGGCTCTAATCCACCTTAACTCAATATAAAATCGGACATATTCATATTGGATAGGGCTACAAATATAAAAACAAATACGATATCTTAATCAAATTGGGCATTAAACCTCCTAGATATCATATCTGGCCTGACCTTACTTATAAATAACCCTAATCCTCACCATGGGCAAGCATTACATAAGTGTATGTTTAGTTTTGAATCTATTTTTTTGGTCATAAGGAAAGGATTCACAGTTTTATAACCACCAGAGAACTCTACCTTTGAAAGGAGGAGGGGCTTTCTTTTCGAATTTGTTTTTCTGCCTTCTAATAATAGAGTTGTCAAATCGGGCCATTTCAACCAGTGTGGGCCAATCACTATTGATTATGGGTTGTAGGCTAACTTGTTTAAATTCATATAGTTAAACAGTTCAGCCTATTTAATCAACAAAAAAAGGGGAAAAAATACTTAAAGCACAATTAAAATATTAGGCAAATATAGTTTAGATTTAAAATACATTCAAAAATAAATAATAAAGTGTACTTTAAACATCATCAATAATATTTTAAGAATATTCAATATTAAAAAAAATTCAAATATAAATGACAATTTTAAGTTTGGTCAACATAATTTGAATTTTATCTTGTAACAAAAGGTGAGATTTTATCAATAATACCAATATCTCTATTCTCACCATATATAGATCTATATATACTACAATACAACAAATTCAAAGTAGCCAAATTTAAACTAAATAGCTTAAGATCATAAGTAAAACAGCATTGCATCTTGATATACCTAAATGATTTTCATACTGCTCAGGATAGGTTCATAACTCATTAACACAACTTGATATACAAAGCCTAATAGAATAGTGTGTGAAATATAGTCAGATATGTTTTCAAAACTTGAGAAGCAAAAAAGAAACAAAATGGAATGAAGTTTATAACATAGAAGATTCAGAACAATCAAATGAAGACTTATGGGCCATCGGGTTAGATAATGTAAAAAATGAAAAAATGAAAAAAGTAAATAAGTAGAATAAAAAATAATTTGTTTATTCTTATTTTTAAAAAATTAATTTAATAATTAAAATGATGATTTAATTAATAAAATTATGAATATAAAAATATCAAAAATATTATATAAATCATATAAATATATTATATCTACGCGGACCAAATAGATTCTTATCAATCATATCTAGAGCATAAAATTCAAAAAAATAAAAAATAAAACAAAACAAAAGTCGTCAAATCTACCTCGCTATCGGACGGAGAAGTTGCTGATTGCTACGTGCACTATTGGCTACCGCTAGTGGTCAAGTCAGCATGTCAATGTTTCGGATAAGAGTTTTAGACGGAATGTTGTATTAAGAGAAGAGATATGTTAGTACAAAATTAAAAATTTATAAATGATAATTTTTTAAAATTTAAGGAGATAAATTATATATGACTTAAGTTTGAGAAATTATGTGCATTTTAATATATATAATTTTTTTTCTGAAAATACTTTGTCAGTTCTCAGACGTATTGTTTATAATTTATAATTTTATATTTTTATGATATTTTAAATGGCCGGCGTACGAAGAAAGTCTGAGTCAGTAGCAGTCTTGGTTTTCATTAAAAGGTTCTCTACCAATGAGCCAACTACTAACCCCGAACAACTATTATTAATTTCAAAATATACTAATACCGCCCTTGAAAGATCTCCTGGGGAAAGAAACGTTTCAATAATCAAATTCATATCATAGTTTTCCGAATTATGTTATTGAAACGTGTCAATAGTTTTTCTAAGAAGTGCAGAAATATCGAACAAAACTAACTAATTTTGTTGCTAATAAAAATGGGACATAAAAATTCAACAAAAAAGTACATCTTCTCGCATACCTCTCTGATATAGTAATTAAATAGATAGGTGAAAAATGCCCCGGCTATAATTTCCTTTAATAATGTGAACGTTCACCAAACTTTATATACAATTATACACAATTAATATGACAAAAATGTTGAGATTTGAATCTAAATAAATAATCAAGTTCACATCATACGTAAATGTCCTATAAATGCGAAATGATTAAATTTCAAATATTTAATTAATATCAACAGTAATACTGAAATAAAATCAAGACAACTTTGCATAAACCAAATCAAATAATAAAAAAGTCTTCACTAATGTCGCAGTTGGGAATTTTAAAGGATAAATATTTAGCGTAATATTGTGTGTGTGTGTGTGTGTGTGTAAATATGTTAGAATGTGTTTGCTAGGATAAAAAGTAGAGGTAAGAAATAAGGGAGGAAGAGAGAAACATAAAATGAGCTGTTTGGTACATATGCATTGGCATTTTAAGGAAAGAATATTTCATCATTTTGATGGAAAATTGTTTTTTTTTTTTTTTGTAGCGTGGTGATGAAAAGTTCAATTTTACAATGAAAATAGTAGTTAATGATCAATTTGCTTTAGTAGCATTTATTTTCCTCACAGAAATTTAAGAATATTTTAATAATTGTTTGAATTAAAAATTAAAAGCAAATATTTTAATATTATTTTATTATTGATAATTCAATTTTTTGGAATACAAAAATAAAAATATATATTTTATTAATTTATCTGAAAAAAATAAATATTTTAATATTTTTATTATTGGATGTACTATGGTTATATATACAATTTTCTTTTTCATTATTGCATTGTCTTTATTATAAGTGTTTAAAATTGAACTAAATTTCACCAAAATTCAAAAAAAGTATGTTCAAATTAGTTTTCTAGATGTCAAAATCAATTTAATTGGTATGATTTGGTTAACTGAACTGAACCAATTAATTGGAATATATCTGCTTATCAAAATTTAAAGTTTCGTGGACTAGTTATTGAATAATTAGGTCCAAAATTCATAAGTATACAATTAATTTAATAATTTTGTATTTAGTTGAAGTGTAAGGGGTGCATGTGTTAGAGAGAATAAATATAAGGAAAATAAAAAAATCATTTGAAAAAAAAAATATCATAAACCAAATTAAAAGAAAACTGACCCAAACATACTAAAATGCAAAATCAAACAAATCTTTTATTTTACAAAATTGACTTGTTTATTTTGATTTAATTTTGGTTTTGAAATGAACTAAATCTTTGAATTCCTTAGTTTTTATTTTAGAAAATATATAAATGAAAAAATATTTTTATTTTTTTGTATATCATACCAAATATAATTTATGACATTAGATTATGTGCTATTCTTGTTTCAATTTTTGTAAGAGTCTTTTCACTCTATCAAACATAATCCTACTGATCTATATCCTTCGAAAATTTCAGTTTAAATCCTATTTCCATCTTTATTATTAATGTTGCTAAACAGCTATAGTTGGCAACCCTAATCACATTTTTAAAGGATTTCTTACAAGATTGGCATAACTAATGAACTATCAGTTCCAATTATATAATCTCAGCAACATTTTTATGTCACGAGTGCATACAAATGTAGATAATTAAATGAAATTACTCATAGAGGGATGTAAAGAAATCATATACATTTCTAAGTGATTTTTTTAAAATATATTTATATATTTATTCTTAAATTACTTATTATATTTTATCGTTTATAAAACAAGTCAATTTAAAAACTATTCTTCAAATTATATATAATAAAAGAATACAAAGAGCAAACATACATGATTACAGAAACAAGGAAAAAGAAGAAGAAGAAGCCATTAGGGGTGTACATGGGTAGGGTCGGGTCAGGGCGATACTTGGCTCGAAGCTTGGCCTGATTAGGGTCTTAGGTGTATTTTTATGCTCGTGGCCCGGCCCGGCTCGAAGAAGCCCGATTTTAGGGCGGCTCGGGACAGCCCTAATAAGTAGGGTTGTACATGGGCAAGACCAAACTAAACATCTAGTATGTCTGATATCTGACCTGATTAAGACATGAAGCTTGTTTTTATACCTGTGGCCTTACTCAACTCTAATAAATCTGATTTATGTTGCGATAGGACGGGTTAGGGCCGCCTAAATTATTATTTTTTAATGAATTGATACTTGTAATATAAAAATATTTTTACACAAACTTATAGGCATATATTTTAAAACAATGGACTTTTAAAACTCTTATATTTGTATCGGTAATAAAAAAATAGTCTAGTATTATCAAGTAAAATATAAGATATACTAACATAATTAATCTTAGGTAAATATATATTTTTTCATTATTTAATAAAAGAAATATCAGTAAGAATTCACATCAATGATAAAAATAATTAAGAAGTAAAGAATATTTGAGTGGAGTAATAAAATTGCAGTATGCAAAGATAATTAAATGAAATAAAAAAAATAAGATGACAAGATATTAATAACTAAAAAAAAAAGAAGTAACTATTAGGGCGAGTTGGGCGGAACATACCTTCGCCCGTGGCCCGGCCCAACCCAAAATAGTCTTGTTTAAAATTATGCCCATTTGTACTTTTAGCCCAGCCCGGCCCGGCCCGGCCCAATTAGACCGGACTAGGACGGGCCCCTAGGGCCAATCGGGCCGATGAACACCCCTAAAAGCCATGACTACAACAACCGGACCGATGAACACCTATAGAAGCCATGACTACAAAAATAACAATTAAGAACACAAACTATAAATTGCTAATGACTTAACAATCGCATATTGATTTATAAAATGTATAAATTCATGTTCCTCTAATTAAGTAGATTAGATTTAATGTTAAATTTAATTTAAATGATATTTTCTTGATAAATTCTTATATACTTTATGAGTGTCATGTTATTTATAATTTGTTTAATAAAAAGATATAAAGTCATATTAAATAGGGTCCTTTTTTTATTTTATTATAATTTCTCTTTCATCAACCAATTATCTATATCTTTTTATGAGAATTACTAATAGATTTTATATTTATATGTTACAAAATCATTTGATGTGACTTTATATCTTTTTATTGAAGAAAATATGAATGATATAACACTTTTGGAATATATAAAAATTTCCTTATTTTCTCAGCGCACTAGTGTGAAAGGATTTTCTTTGATTCGATTCTCACACGCTCTTGTATCCGCTCTGTCTTTTTCCAGGAAAACTTATTATTTTGTTGAAATAATTAGAAAAAGAACAATGCCCCCAAAAAAATCCAATTATATTGAAAATATTTCAACGAGATGTTATATTAGAATTATGCAAGTTTTTATTAAGTAGGTCCTACCCAATTTCATTTTATTTTTTATTAATTCTAGAAAAAAATCAATATAAAATATATGTAATCTACTTAAATATTGAATTTCATTTGAATATGTAAAATTTCTGAATCTTATATATTTTGTGTTTATTTATTTATTAAAAAAAAAAAGAGCACACAATCCTTATCATTTCTTTTACAGGTAACTACCACCCTGATGTTGGTTTATAAATAGCAAGGAAGCAGCCCCTTCCTATTCACGCACACATACTCACGTTCTCTTTTCACCATGGGTTCACTAGGCAACATGGAAAACCCGCCCTTGAGCTCCAGGATCTCAACGGTGGTACCGGCGACGCCTCGGACCGAGCAAAACGGTGCGTACGAGCTCCGGTTCATGGATTTGCTCATGAAGCTTCATTACATCAGAGCCGTTTATTTCTTCAGCAACGACGCCGTCCAAGGTCTCTCTAACTACGACTTGAAGAAGGCTATGTTCCCTCTGCTTGACCCGTACTCCCACGTTTCGGGTCGGATCAGGAGATCCGAAACCGGACGCCCGTTTATCAAGTGCAACGACGCTGGTGTACGCGTCGCCGAGTCACACTGTGACAAAACCCTCGGCGAATGGGTCGCCGACAACGGGTACTCCACAGACGACCTTGTTCACGATCACGTGCTTGGCCCTGATCTTGGCTATTCTCCTCTTGTTTTCGTCAAGGTACGTGATAAAGCCTTCCTTGGTCTGTTGTTTTAATTTTAGGATTAAATCTTATATTTTGCTGCGCAGTAATTCTAATTAAATAAAATATCAAATAATAAAAATAGTTTTAAAAAAGTACATATAAGTTTTTTTTTCATTTTAGTGTACTGTGCAGTGCCATTAACATTTTCTATTGCATAGGTTATAGATGGTAAGAGTGTAATTAAGTATTTATTTGATATGTGTTTTTTTTTAAATAAATAAAAAATTTTGATTGTGAGAATAAAAATTTTTGCTATAAAAAACAAGTTTTAATTGTGAGAACAGAATTTAATTGTAAGAACAAATTTTTTATCTGTTGGGTTTTTAAAATAATTTTAAAATTTAAGACTTTTTATAATAAATATTTTCTTGTTAAAATTTTTTTATAGTTAAAAAATTTTTAAATATAATTTTTTCTTAAAGTTAAAACTATTATTCTTACAATTAAAATTTTTAGTCTTTATAATTAAAATTTTTCTATAGAGCTAAACATTTTATATTTACAATTAAAATTTTTAATCTCCCTATTAAAAAACAAGACACATATTAAGCAAGTGCTTGACAATATTTCTTGCAATCAGTAGCATGACTACATAACATCTGTGTGCGTTACGGAGGATCGTTGAGGCTCAAACCAGAGTCAAAAGTAAATTTTTATTGAGATTTATTGATAGATTATTCAATAGAGTTTTTTTTTTGGAAACTTGCAATAAAATGATAATAGTATTGAGTTATAAAAATTATTCATTTATATTATGTTTAAAATTTGTAATTAAATTTTGTGCTTATTATTATCATTTGATTCATTTTTAATTGTTTGAAAACAAATTTGGTATATATAAGTTTATTATTCAATAACGACTGAAATTATATATATATATATATATATATATGTGAAAGGAGAAATTGCATTTTAAAAATGACTTACAGATTCAAAATTAATACATTATTTTATTATAATATTCTCTAAGCTTTTTTAATATATATTTATAAAATAATTAAGAAAATCTGTTATATACAATATTTAATTTAAAAATTATACTTGGTATGATTAAAAATAGCTGAGCTATATAAAATTAATAATATTAGATACTCAACAACAATTTATGCAATTTTATTTGTATTAACTGGAAAAAAATGATTAAGATACCACTATATCTTATGAATAAAATCGACAATAAAGTATGTTCTGGGCATATTTATAATATGCCACATCTTATGGCAAAGTTGATACTCAATATCTGTTGCATTAATGCTGAACAAATTTAATGCCGAACAAATTTAATGCCCACTGAACTATTACGGTGAATCTTATCGCGCATTAAATACTAATATATTTCAAACATACTTTCACCTAAAAGAATTTAGTGTGTATATATATGTCAGTTATTTTATTAAAAAAATAAAGCTATATCATATACTCTTATGTGTGTGTGTGTGTGTGTGTGTGGGGGTTTTTTTTTAAATGTTTAAATTTTTTTTGAATTTTGAATTATATATAAATAACTCTAATTTTTTAAACTTAATAATGGATACTATAGACTTTTAAATTTATGTAAATAATTCTACCCCTAGTATATCTATTATGTAAATTTATAAACAAAGGGGGTGATATATCAATTTAAATGAACTCCTCTAGATTTTATTTATTAAACAAATAATGTTCTTAAACTTTGTGTTATTACATATAATCTTCTAATGTGCTATATTATTGTAAATAAATTAATAGAATAATTACAGATAAGAAGAATTATTTGTACATAATCTCAAAATTAAAGAATTTATTGTCAAATTTTAAAAGTAAAAAAAATTATTTGTACATAATTCAAAATTTAAGGAGTTCTATGCAATTTTAGTTTTTTTTTGGGGTCAAAAGTGCAAAGAAAGCAAAATTTTCCAGCCCTATATCAGTATAAATGTATGCATTAACATCTTTCACTGGTAATTTGAAAGTTTCAAAATCCAAAGTAAATATGCACTTGGACAGAAGACTCGGTTTCTCAAGAGACGACAATGATTCACAGAAATAATTAAGAAAACTTTTGAAACGAGAATGCATGCATGACAAGTTACTTATGCACAAGAGTTTAACAGGGGTGATTCGAAAATACACTTGGTAGTGGAGTTTTAGCTTTTTTTCTATTTATTATTTATCTTCTAAAAGATATATATAAACACACGTATATGTGTGTGTATAGGTGGCCATTTTAAATTAGAATATTGAATTTAATATGTAGTAAACTAGAACAAAGAAAACTAATATTAAACATGTGCTGATAAGGACATTCCTTTATTTGGTTAGGTAAACACTCAGAGGCAACATTCATTTATGTAGTGTTTGGTTGGAGGGGAGTGAAAGACAGGAGAGGGCCCCGGAGTGGAGGTTTTTGGATAGGAGAAATTTTTTTTAATTTAATTTGACCAAATTGCTCCTACTTTATTTTTATTTTAAACATAATATAGATCTTATTTTTTTAATAGGATTTAAGATAATTTTTTATAAAAATAAAAAATATTTTTGAATAAAAAAATATTTTTTATAATAAAAAATAAGAAAAAACTTTTTTTTATAAAAATATCTTAAAAATAAAAAAAAATAATTAAAGATATAATTGTCCATTAATCCCTCCCCTCCCATTCTCAACCAAACAACATATCATTAAAATCCCTCCCCTCTCTTCCAAATCAACCAAACAACATATCATTAAAACCCCTCTTCTTTATTAAAATCCTTCCCCTTCCCTCCCTTCTATTAAACCAAACACTCCCTTAGGTTCAAACAACCATTTACAACACCCACTGTGCAACGAACATACTCCCTACATTTTAGCTGACACCCAACCATGTCAATAACTACCATTGCGGTACGTTAGAATTGAGGAATAACATATATTAAATTTAATATAAATTATTTGTACTAGTCATCAAGTGCTGGTGACGTTTTAAGGATGTTAATTAAGTGTAATCTCTATCAAACCCTACATAGAGCATAAGTACATATCCTATCTATACGCATCTACACATACATATGTAGTTGGATATTATCAAATTAATTAATTAAATACAATTTTGCCGGTAAACTAATGTATAGCTCGAACTCATTAGTTAAAAAATTGACATACCTTTTGTGTGTGTTTAAATCCCTACTCTTCATCTTATTTATTGGAAAAAAAATTTTAAATACATTTTTACTTTAAGTACATATATATTTTACTTGCATATATTTCTGCATCTTTTCTACATATACAATTATTATGTAATTTTCTCATTGCATCAACAAGTAGTATTATTTTTTTGATTATTAATTTTCACACGAGTAATTAGTAAACTTTCTCATCTCTATAATAATTCACTGATCTCGTTAGCAAAATCCATATCTGTATTAGCTTAATTTGTTGATTACTAATATTTTAAATTTACACACAAACTTTACCAACTAACATATAGTGTATAAATTTTATCCCATTTAATAATATATTGCTAATTCCTAAAAATGGAATATATGCATGCATATGGTATAATTATAGCAGAAGCTCTCAACGGGAGTGTGCAATACTATTCATAGATATGAGTTTGAATTTTCTAAAGCTTACATCATGAGTATGGGATGATATAATGTAGTAAGTTGCTTCCTTTGGTATAAGTAATTGAATCAACGTATTGCTGCTGTTGTGACTTATGTAATCAGTTCACAAGGTTCCAATGCGGAGGACTGACAGTGGGCCTTAGCTGGGCTCATATTCTCGGAGATGCTTTCTCTGCTCTCAACTTTATCATTCTATGGAGTAAGATAATGGCGGGTCACGTGTCTCCCAGATCTCTTCACGTGCCGACTCCTGTCAAACCTGATCAGCTTCCTCCTTCGGTTTCCCATAAGCCTATATCAGTGAAAAGGTCCATCAATGTTGGGGAACACTGGCTAGCTGCCAATCACAGAAATGTCGAAACCTACTCTTTCAACCTCACAGCGAAACAACTTAACCATTTGGTAACAACAACAACTACTGCTGCTACTACTTCGTATTTTGAAATTCTTTCTGCTATAGTATGGAAATCTCTCTGTCACATAAGGGAAGATACTTCTGGGATAAATGCTGTGACGATTTGTACAAATGGATCTAAGCGAAGAGAAGATGAATTCCCAATCAATGGCTTGGTGTTCAGTAAAGTGGAAGCGGATTTTGCGGTTGGGAAATCCGATGTGTCAGAATTGGCGATGCTAATTGGTGAGAAGAAGACGGTGGAGAATGATATCATGGAAAAGCTGGTGGAAGAAGATGAAGGGAAAGAGGATTTCGTGGTTTATGGAGCGAACTTGACGTTTGTCGACTTGGAAGAAGCTGAGTTTTATGAGGTGAAACTGAATGGTCGGAAACCTATTCTGGCGAACTGTACCTTCCATGGAGTAGGTGATGAAGGGGTTGTCTTGGTGCTTCCGGCACCGGAGGAAGATGATAACACAGAAGATGGTGGCGGCAATGGAAGAATGATCACCGTGGCTCTGCCTCCTAAAGAACTCGAACAGCTGAAAGATAAGCTGGAAAGAGAATGGGGTATTATTTAAGAGTACAATAGAAATTAATTAGTAATATAATAATTGTTTATGAATTATTATGTTTATTTAATTTTAGTTTTAAAAGTTAATGATATTTGAGTAAATCTTTAGAATAATAAATTCATTCCACGTTGTTTTTTTGACCAATTGAGTCATTTAACAGTAAGATCAACGTGTAATGTATTTATTATTTTCAATGATTAACTTATAAATTTATTAACTTTTTGAAACTAAAATTAAACAAGTATAGCAATTTATTTGTTTACTTTACTGTGATAAAAGTACAATTGGGCGTCTTTGGGAAGGAAGATTCAGTTGAAGAATCACTTCCATTATGAAGATGCGAAGTATAACTAGGGGTAGTTGTGGATTGCAATTTTCATCTTTTGCAATGCGAATTTGTGGCTGTATGCAATAAAATTTATATTGCTGTATGGATTGATTAATGTTTTAGTTGGTAACCAAAATCCAACATGATGTTAATTGCAATATTTATTATATTTTTATAATTATTATTCAAAAGCATATGTTTTTTATTTTTTTTTTAAAGCAGCGTTTGAGAATAATTTTTCATCCATTTTATTTATTTTTTTAATTTCTGTTTTCTATACATGCCTAATGCTACATCCTACCAAACATACTATAACATGGGTGGAAAGTTTTATGAATAGTTTGGTTTTGATATCTAGTCACTTGATCACTTGTAATGTTTGGTTGGTAGTTCATATGGAATTCTCACGTTCTAGTTGTGGTTGTTCTGGGTTTTAATTCTTCTAAATGTTTCTAGCACCTTACATCCTACCAAGCAACTGTCTTGTTGCTTTTCATTTTACAAAGGTAAATGAATTTGTTAGGTTACTTCCCATTAAACGACATGTACAGTTATGGGGGAAAAGGAAACGACATGTACGATTGCATTGTCTGGTTTAGCATGGATTTGTGCTGATTTGACTTAATACTATTAAGTTGTAGACAGTGTACACTTTCCTTGAAGTTAAACTTACCTTTTGTTCTTTGGGTTTCATCTTTCTCATTTTTGTTTTGCTTTTTTTTGTTGGGGGGGGGGGGGGGGGGGGGGGGGGGGGGGGGGGACTCTCCTTTTTGTTTTGCCAGGCACAGAGAATTTACATTAATGACTTATGCAGAAGAAGAAACTAAGCTTCCCCCCGTCTCTGAAATCATAAGTCGATTGATGAAACATTATATTTCTCTGATTTCTTTGTGCCTGCAATCTAAATTTCCTTGAATTATGATATTTCCATCATACATATTAATTTGGTTTTTGTCTGTATTTTTCACTTTTTATAAGAACGAAAATTTCAAATGTCATCTAATCCTACGCAAGAAATAGCAGAATCTGCACCAAATTCATCACCTGGAAGGGTAACACTTGAGGGGGATTTGAACCAAATTGTTGATGCCCTTTCTTGCTGCTTACTGCAACTGCGGTAGGAATGTAATCACGCTGTGCCTTCTGAAACTCTTCCCTAACGTCTTTAGCAGTATAAATCCTTACCTGCATTTGTTATCTCCCACTAACATTATATATATCTATACAACACAGGAGAAACCCACCCGAATATTAAGCTATATTGATTTTTGACCCATGGAATAGCTTTCTGGTGCTCCCTCGTCATTAAAAAGGCGAAAAAGAGAAAACGTTAGTTGGTAAAGTACCCAGATGGTGCTGGGACAAAGCAATGTATATCATTTACAAATGTATCACATACATTAAAAAAATATGCAGAAAGTTCCTTGTTTATCAAACGACACTCTCATCTCTCTCTCTCTCTCTATATATATATAAGACAAGCATAATATACAGGAAAACCTAATATTAAAAGAGATGAGAGAGGTATTATTAACTAAGTCTTAATAATGCTGTTTCTACCAGTACCAGGGGTAGTGGCAGTAGCAGAAACGTAATAAAATGCTTACATATTTTATCTTATTATGTGGCACATTTATTTTCTTTTTCAACGTAATTTGTTCCTGCGTTACGTATATATTTTTAAATTTCAAACTTATATATATATGAGCATGTAAATTTTTTAAATTTTCACCCCTCAATACTTAATCCTGGATTTGTCCCTGACTGGCGCAAAACGTCACTTGAAATGCATACATTGTAACAAGGTTTTCAAAGGTGGATTTAATCAATTTGAGCAACATGTGGCTGGAATAAAAGGAGATGTTAAGCCATGTCAAAAGGTTCCAGTAGATGTTCACTTTCGAATGTAAGGTAATGTAGAAGATTTCAACCAAATAAAAAGGAAGGCGCAAGAATAAAAAGAAAGCAATCCCTATTCAGATGACGGTATGACTCAAGCGAGTGCACAGGAATAATACTGATATTCACGAATTAGATACTTTTTGACATTAAAGGAAAAGCAAAGAAACTTGTTGGAATCAATTCTTATTTTCATGCCTAGAACAATTCCTCGAGCACAACCTATGAAGGATTCAGGTGCTTACATGTCTTGTGGAAGGATCTTGTCAAATTCTACCCTCTGTGGTTTGGACTAGAATTATTAATGGGACTTCGGTCACTTGTTCATAGCAGAAACACTATAATCTCAAGAACATGGTTCTAATGTAATTTGCTATAGAGACACTCTTCTCTTTGGGTTTTGTGTCTATAATTTTTTATTTTCTCTTTTTTTTTTTGTGTTTTTCGTCTTTGCCTTCTCCCTTGTTTACTTTAGACAAAGAGATTATCATACTCTTTTTTTTTAACGTTATAGAAAGTTTTTATTTGTCAATTTTTTTATTTATAACTTATCAATGAATTGACAAAAATTAAATTCAAATTCAAAATAATTTGAATATTAATTAATCAATTAAATTAATAACTAATAATCAATTAATTTCTCTGAGTTATTTATAAATATATAAATCTAGCTTATTTCATGGCCTAATAATCCAACAATTTACACTCAAGTGTATTGCATAACCAAGAAGCAAGAGAGAGGTCTGATCTTGCTAATTCTAAATGGATGATTTGATGATTGATGCTTGTCTGCCACTAAATGCTGCTACTTCTACATACTACCAACTAATGATTGATGCTATTGCTAGTATAGGTGCTGGATATAAGGCTCCTATAGTTTGGAACCTTCATGATTAACTATATGTTAACAAAAAATCTGGAAGAAGTTAAAGTTTTGTTAATAGCTATCATAAAACTTCGAAGGAAATGGGATGCACTATCATGGTAGATGGGTGCATTGATCAGTTTGGGAGAACGCTAATAAACTTCCCAGTGTATTCCGCTCAGGGAATTGTGCTTTTAAAATCTGTTGATGCTTTTTATGCATCCAAGAGGAATGATTTATTGTATACGCTTTTTTTTAGGTGTTATTTTATTTACTAGATTTAAAAATGTAGTTCAAATAATAACTGATAATATTGCAAATTATAATTATGTTGTCGTTGGTAAATTATTGGAAAATGAATTTCTCACTCTTTATTGGTCTCCTTGTGCAATTCATTGTATCATCTTATGTTGCAAGACATTAATTGAAAAATTAGATGAGGTGAATGCAGTCATAAAACTATGCTGCCAAAATCACTAAGTTCATCTATAATCACTGTTATGCTTTAGGTTTGACGAGAAAGCATACTAGCGGAAATCAACATTTTTTTAATAAAAAATTCTTGTACAATTTGCATAATAAAAAATTCATGTGAAATTTCTCGTGAATCACGGTTCACAAGTTTTTCACAATTCTTATAATAAATTCTCATAGTTTTTTGTTTTGTAAGATTTTTTTTTTAGAGAATTATGAGACAAATATCATAACACAATGGTATGGCAGGAATAAGGTGCCAACGACTCTCTTAGATTTTTTTTAATTCTAATAGAAAAATAGTGAGAATTATAAAAAAACGAAGTTTGAAATTTTTTTACTATTCTCATGATAAAACATTGTGAACAAAGAAAAAATTTAAAATTTTTTTAATTTTCACCATATTTTACTGTGAAAATAATAAGAAAAATTATTAAGACATAAAATGTGTTTTACCATGAGATTCTCAAAAAATTTAGTCATAAAAATTAAAAAAAATTAAAAAAATTGAAAATTTTTATTCTCATAATAATTTATAATAAGAATTCCAAAATTTTTGCCAACATTAAGAGGAAAAAATATGTTTTAATTCTCATAATTTTTTACTATAAGAATAAAGTAAATTTTGCAAATTTTTCGCTTCTTTTTCTTTATTTTCTTTTGTGCCACCCAAGACTCTACTTTTCCTATTATTATGCATCTTTCTTCTTTATTTAAAACATCGTTGCTAGTGTTGCTCTGTCTAGTAGTGCACCCATCCTCCTTTATCCATGTGTTGTCATTGGCAACTCGTCTAAGATATATGTCTTTAGCTGAGTAGTCACCTTGAATCTTCTCTCACACAATTTATCTACTCCCTTCTTGTGCATTTGGATCATGACTCTTTCCACCAAAAAAATTTAAAAGTTTCTTTGATTCTTGATCTTTATTTCTTGCCTAGCTTGGTGTTGACCTTTCTTCTTATTTTCGTGGAGCTCATTACAAATCCTCTTAGCATTTCTTAAGGCCTTGAAGCTTGACCAACCTTAGGCTCCATTTTTTTTTTGGTTTAGCCTTCTTCTTCTCCCTTAAATTTGGTGAGCTGCAATGCTTCTCTTGTTTTTCTATGTAACTTGAAATCTTCCTTTGCAACTTAAATCCATTCAGATTAAGGAGTTTGGTTCGATCTAGCAACACTTTGTGTAACACTAGTATGTAAGAATTCAACAATTCCTTTGCTCAAATTTTAGTTATGTTCTTCCTTATTTTCTCTCAATTTTTCAATCTCTTTTGCTATGGTATTGTGCTTTTGTTTTAGCTTTGAAGCATGCATCATTGTCTAGTTGATGGTGCTAGTTTGAAATGCTATGTTGAGTTACAATTTTAGTATTTTACTTATCCAAATTTGTGAGCTTCTTCTTTATCATTTCTAAACCAAGATTTCTCAATTCCTCATTGTTATGGATTCTAAAGTTTTTGCAACCTTCCTTCTTTAATTGTTTGGATTGCATATTTGTGGTGTAACTCTAGCTTGATGTTGATTATGGGTTGCTTGTGCCATTTTAGGTCATGGTGGTTGAAGAATTTTTAAAGCTTAAATAATAACTTCTTGGTAAGTTGCTCTCTTTATAATTGGACTTTCCTTATAAGTTGAACTACCATGTTACCATCCAAATTTCATGACCACTATAAGCTTGAATGTGTTGAAGTGAATTAATAAGTAGAGTAGATCAAGTCAAAACTATTGTTGAAATAAGAAAATAGTAAAACAAAGTTAAGTCATATACTTGATGAAGAATTGGCATAATTATGTTAAACTAGTAAGTCTAATGCTACAGTAGGAATTAAATTAGGCAATAAAGTAAAAAAAAAAGTTAAAAACTAAGCACTAAGGTAATTGAGAAATTAACTAAAATAAACTAATGAAGAACTACTAAAGTAATAAATTAATTAGGTTGATATGGAGTAGATTAGAATAAAGCATCTAAGTACTTAATTACAATATTGGATATATTAACGGATTTTCTAACCCTTTGAAAATGATAAATTAAGTCACCAAATAGACTAAATGAATGAAAAGCAATGTATTATTAAGGATGTGGTATTAGTAACCACCTTGATAGGAGGTTAATGATGATACAGGCTTACCAGTGTCAAGTAAAAAGTAACTACTAACTAATGGCTATCTTAATCTAGGTGGCTATTTGACTACTTTTTAATCAGGTTATTTTTTAGCATTTAATTATTTATGGATTCTCTTGTGTGCATCTATTTATGTTCTAGCTATTTTTATGAAGGTTTGGATGTGTAGACAAACTTAAATATATATTTGAAACTTGCTTAGAGTGTTTAGAAGAAATTAGGATGTGTATATTGGATTTTAATTTGCACTTGGTGACTTTTAGAAGTGAATTTTTGTTGTCATAAGGTTGTTGCTATCATACTCTATATTGTTGTGTTTTATGGGTTGTTTTGCTTAAAGTTCGGGGTAATTTGGTAGTTGAGATTATTACTAGGAGTTGTTGGAAGATGGGAGAAGTTTGGGCCTTAATTTTAATGAGTTGAAATAGTAAAATTTTTATTTTAGTATTTTGGATGTAAAATTTCTATTATAGGACTATTATGCTTTTTTTTAGCTTTTGGTTGTTGTTCTAATAGCTATTTTATAGCTGAATTGTGCATTTATGAATGTTTAGCATATGTAATTAGGCATTTAAAACTTGCTAAAAGTAAATTGAAAAAATCGTGGACTTGTGGAGTAGATTTTTAGCTTGCGTTTTGCTCACTTGAAAACTCTATTTAGTTGTTAATTCATTATTAGTTTTGATATAATTGGGAGGGACTATTTTGGCTAAATTTTAATATGGCTTATGAGCTTTAATTGCAAAGGTAGGCACTTAAAATAGTAGGTACAAGTCTTGATTTGAAACCATGAAGAAATAATGTTTAGGTCCCATTTGGTAGCTTTAAACTGTGTGAAAATTTTTGATTTTACTATCATGGCTGTCATGGTACAATAGTAAAATGTTCAATGTGCAAATTATGTTTTTAGGGTGTAAAGACTGATGTGTGACAATGAGTAAGTTTCTATAAGAGTTTAAAACATGTTTAGGGTGTTTTGTAGCAATGGAAGTAAAAATAAAATGTTTGTTTTAGTCAACTACTATACTCATTTTTCTATATATTTGTCATAAACTAAATGCAATGTAAATAACAGCAAATTTGTAACATTCTTGTCGAATTTTTCTATGTGAATGCTACAAATTTGAATTTTTTTATAAATGTTCTCACACTAATTTTCATAATTTTTTTTAAGAGAATGCTGCAAATTCATTTTTTTTTTTTGTATTCTCATGATATTTTATTGTGATAACAAAATTTCAATATTCTTTTTTTGTGTTCTTACAATAAAAAATTATAAAACACTAAAAAATTTGCCTAAAATTCACAATTTTTTAAGGTTCTTACAATAATTTATAGTGAGAATTGAAAAAAAATTGATTTTTTTTTTATTCTCATAAAACTTTTTTTTTATGTTCATATAAAAAAGTTTTGCGAGAATTATGAATTCTTAACATTATTTTTTTCGCAGCCCAAAATTTATGAGAATTTTTGTGAGAATAACAATATTAATGGAATTTTGGAGTTTTTAATTTTCATGAAAAGATTCCACAATAATTTTGCTACTATATATATTGCGTCCAACTCTAACTCACTTTGCCTATCTTCATTGCACTACAAAGCATATTGGCTCAAAAAGATTCTCCAATAATCATGGTAGTATCTAAAGAATGGACAACCTTAGCATGTGCTAGGGATAGCAAATCAATAAAATTTGTGGATATTGTCTTGGATCTAAATTTTTGGCACAAATGTGTTAATAGTAATGTGATGTTATGCGTATTTTGTATGTAGCTATTCATAAGGCTAAAAGGAAAGATGATTAAAAGATTTCATGAAAGAAAATAAAGTAGTAGAGCCTTACTTGAAAAATCCTTAACAAGCATTCAGACATATAATAAACTTTACAAAAATCTCTATATTGCTGGTTATTGGTTTAACCCAAAAGTTACCAATATGACAATAATGCAATAAACTAGCATAAGAGTACTACCTCGAGTCATAGATGTCATTGAAATACTCATAATAGAATTTTGGAGGACTTGATATCAAGTGAGATGAAAATCTTTAGAAATGTATGAGAATATTTTAAAAGAAAACTTGCAATAGATAGTTGTCAAATAGAGATCTTACTACTCTTAATGATGACCGTTCATATTCTAAGTTTTTAAATTATTTTATTTCAACTATTTATTTTTTATTTTTTTTAAATTTGAAGAAAATAAATGCATGATGATTGAGATTGAAAAAAAAAATAAAAATAGAATTTAAACTATCTAGATCAAATTTGATTTTGATCTAGTAAATTTCCTCCTAGAAAATCTCCATCCCTAGTCATTGTTGCATGATGATGTTAGGTAATATTTATCTTTAGGCCACAGTTTATTAACTTTGTTTAACTATTTTTTCTACTTTACTTGTTAGACTGCATATTTCAATTAAATTATTACGTGTGACAATCTAGATGAATGGGGGCAATGCAATGAATCTAGTGCTCCAAATGTACAAAAAGCTTGCAATTCGAATTTTAAGCCAAACATGTATTTTTCTGGTTTCAAGAGAAACTGAAGTATATTTGAGCATATTCATCCAAAGAAATAGATTAAAGCATCAAATACTTAATGATCTTGTTTATATTCAATACAACTTGAGGCTGCAAAAAAGGTATAAATTTCTTGTTATATTTTTGTTGCTGTTTGCTTTTGAATACATGTATAATCATTTCTAATATTAATATGCATAAATAAATACATACAAGAATCAATTGAAAAATAGGAATTATGATCCAATCAACTTTAAAATTTTTGATAAAAATTTAATGCTGATTGGATATTGGAGGAAAAATCATCAAGCTTAACCATTGAGGAAGTTGTGATCTCGCGGCTTGTACTACTCAAGAAAACCAACCTGATCGTGGTTTGTGTTTTATAACTGTTACATAACTTTTTTAGTTTACCATTTTTAAAATTTCAACTCACTTAAGTTATCAATTATTGCATAATTAAACTTGGATGAGCTTATTAATGATGATGATGTTGAAGAAAATCATGGAAATGATGGCAATGAAAATGAAGCTGCTGATTTGGACTATAATTGAGGATTGTTAGATCAGTTTGACGTTCCTCACACAGAAGCAGATTCACAAGCTTGGGATCCATAAGTTTTTTGTTTTTTCCTTTTTATTTAATGGCACATGCAGTTTTAGAAGGAAATATTTTTATTATTTAAATTATATATATTATTTATTTTTAATCGATTTTTTAATAACCTAGTGGATTGAACCTATTATCCAGTGACCAAGCCTTTTACCAAACTAATGACCGAGCCCATCCAAATATTATGAATATAAGAATAAAACACTAGACAATTGTAGTTTTATATATGCAAATATATATGTTTTAGTTCAAGACTTCCCAATTTCACATGAATTGTAACATCATTTTAAATAAGAATTTTCGTAAATCTCTTCAAGTGTCCAATTTTATACCTAATTATTGATTTTTACCATTGTGAACCATAATTTTTTTCCCCTTTTTAAAAGTTCAGAGAGATGATAATTTTAACTAACTTGACTTGGCTTTAACCTTTCTAAATCTCTAAGATTTTAGGGTTAAGTTAGATAAGTCCTACTTATATATGAACTTAAATTTTTTTTTAGTTTGGCCTAGTCCTATGGACCTTTTAGTTTTTTTTTAAATCCTTAATAACTTTTTACTATAAAATCACAAACCACTTATGGCTATTTTAAGACTTTATCCTACATAACATCTTGAAATATTAGCAAACTTTTTATTTTTTTGGAATTAATTACACTAAAATTTTCTGAATATTTAGCTAAATTAAATTTGATAATTTTTAATTTCAAAAATTATTATTCAATTTTCCCTAATATTTAAGTTATATTGCAAAGATTTTGTGAAGGAGACTCAGAAAAAAATAAGTGAAATTAAAAAATTATGGACATATTTAACCATTTGGGTTAAAAAAACGAGAGTTGACCTTTAACAGGCCTGGCCCAATTTGGTTTTAAGGCTGAATAGGTCTGGATTAAAAAAGCCTAAATCAAAAATAGAATTTTTTTGAAAAGTAACTCTACCTTTTGTTAAGGCTTAACCTATCAACTCGCAAGACCTGACCGTTTTGACAGTTCTGATAAAAATTTTCGCTTTAGCTCTAACTCTTTTCCATATTATGCAACGAGACATTTATTCTCTTGAGAAACATATCGAATTGGTCAGCGTCTCATTGATTAAGAAACCACAAATGATCGTACTTTTCATAAATAATATCACTTTAAATGCAGGAGTTGATGAAAAAGGTAATAATAGACCAAAAGAAATATTTCAATAAATACGTTTTAGTGATTCTTTAATGGGTTCAAAAGCACATAATATATATATATATATATATATATATATATATACACACACACCACACACACACCAAACTTAGGTAAAATTTTATGTACATGTTATAAAATTTTTTACCAAAAATACGATAAGTAAAGAAATTTTTATAATTTAATAATATATGATTGCTCTTTTCTTAAATTTTTTTTTATATTATACATTTTTTATCACTTAAAAAGTTTGAACTTGAATTTTCTCACATATAAAACAAACTATATAAGAAAAAATGTGAGATCCACACAAGTAATTCTATTGGGCCCATCTCTTTTTTTTCTCTCTCTCTAATCTCTCCAATATGATTCTCTCTTATATCTATTGGAAAATTTTTTTATCGACTTCTGCCATTT
This sequence comes from Erythrophleum ivorense, assembly GCA_026724425.1. NCBI lineage: Eukaryota > Viridiplantae > Streptophyta > Magnoliopsida > Fabales > Fabaceae > Erythrophleum > Erythrophleum ivorense. The sequence goes on from JAIUCV010000129.1 coordinate 522,773, forward strand.
TTCTTTTAAGCTGAGCAACATATCAAATGGAAAAGGGACTTGCGATGACCACTTTATAAAGGTTGAAATGGTTGGAAAGGAAAAACAAATTTTGACGGAAAGGGATCACGGAGCAACTTTTGGAGGTTATTGTCAATGCCGAGAGGCCTCAGCTACCGCAGGTTACACATCCATTGCTTCGTCTTCTTGTGGTAAACTGTACACACCTATGACTCCGTGTCCTTGGATCTCACACACGAAACGAGGCTTTGTAAGAATGAAATGAAAAAGTGGCCCAAAAATTGGTGGTCAAGCTCTCGGGGGTTCTCGGCTGTTCCAGTTTCGCTCGTTTCCTCCACTGCCTCCTTCTCCCTCTTTCTCGCGCCCAAAAACACTCCCATCTTATAGGGCTTACCCGAGCTCTCTCACACTGTGGTAGAGAAAGAGGGGGTGGAGCAAGAGAGAGGGAATCAGCGACAACTTCTATCACTGAAGAGAGAGATTGACTTGATTTTGAGCTTCAGTTTGTGGGTTGACTTGATTTTTTGTTGCTGAGTTACGATGGCTTCGAATTCTGATTTAGTGCGTACCCTTGAATCGATGCTGGGTATTTCGATGGGTGATTCGGTTTCAGATTCGTTGCTAGTGATCGTGACAACCTCGGTGGCTGTCGTACTTGGACTTCTGGTGTTTGTGTGGAAGAAATCGTTGGATCGGAGTAAGGAGGTGAAGCCGTTGGTGGTGCCCAAGTCTTTGTCGGTGAAGGATGAAGAAGATGATTTTGACGTTGGCTACGGGAAGACTAAAGTTACTGTTTTCTTTGGTACTCAGACTGGTACCGCTGAGGGATTTGCTAAGGTAAATTTGCTTGCGGTGTTTAGGTGATTTCAGCCTTTTTCTGTATAAATTTGGAAATACGTCATAGAATTGTTTCTAGATGTGATTTTATGTGCTTGATTGGTATTTTCTTTTGAAGTTCTTATTCGCCCTCCTGTAGAAGAAGATTTTTCTTCCCTCCTCTGTTGCATCGTCCTAACTTATATGAATCGGATACTGAGTTACTTACCTTGTGCTTGTTAATGACGCTTAATTTCGTTCGAACAAAGGCGGTGTTCTTGCATGCATTTTTGAATGATATGTTGTTGCTCTCAACAATGAAGACTTTAAGTCGTTTTTTGGCTTGGAAAATATTATTTATGATTTAGGTTTTGGCTTTTCTTAACGCTTGTTGATTCGTCCCGATATTGAGTTCGGGAAATTGATGTTGCAGAAGGAAGATACGTGTGTAACTTCATATTTTCTTTTATGCCCCGAGTATTTTAGGCCTGATATGTCAGTGATATTAATGGCCAATCAAATTACTTTATGACAGCTTTATAATGTGAAGTAAACCTATATTTTTCTTGTTGGCCACGTAAGAGTTATCTTCATAAAAATTTGAAAATAAGTCTTTACAATAACAATTTCTTCAAAGCTGGCTAATTGAAACGTGTGTTAATTTTAGCTTGAAAATAATTGTGGCATGTGCAATTTTACTGTGTTTAAAAAAGAATTTAATTTCCCCATCTTTCTGAATGCTTGAATTGGTGAACTAATTTAAAGAGGATTGTTCTTTGTTTTCCAGAGAGAAGTTTATCTTTAATTATACAGCCAATCATACAACCACTGTGCTTTTATTTTTTGAATTTTTATTATAGGCTTTGGCAGAGGAGATCAAGGCAAGGTATGAAAAAGCTGCTGTCAAAGTTGTTGACCTGGTAAGATGGATTAAGATGAAATCATGGCACTCCATTTTGGTTGTATATTTGTGGGCCACATGAGGGGACTTCCAGCAAGTCTCCCAACTGATGACATGTGGTATCATACAATGAGAATTTGCTTTTGTAAAACATAGATATCGCTTAACTTTTTGATGTATTTATTTAAATCAGGATGACTATGCGGCAGATGATGATCAATATGAGGAAAAACTGAAGAAAGAGAACCTTGCGTTTTTCATGTTGGCCACGTAAGAGTTATCTTCATAAAAAATTTTTAACACACTTGAAGTTCATAGTGCAGTTGACATATTTGAACCTGACAATGCAGTTATGGAGATGGAGAGCCAACTGACAATGCTGCTAGATTCTACAAATGGTTTACTGAGGTTCGTAATTATATAACTATTCTAAGTAATTTTTAAATTTATATCTTATTTTAATGGTATTTTGATATGCTTGACCTAAAACGGTTTTTATGTTTTGGCCTTAATTTCAGGGAAAAGATGAGGGAGGCACCTGGCTTCAACAACTCACATATGGTGTTTTTGGCCTAGGTAACAGGCAATATGAACATTTTAATGAGGTAAAAGTCGTTTTTAAATTTTGTTTGATTTTATATATCTGACATTATATTTTTCATCTGATGGTATTCTTTTGAAACAGATAGGTAAAGTCATTGATCAAAAACTTAAAGAACAAGGTAGGTAACTTCATCGTCCCTATTTAATTGTGGCCTCATAGTTATTTAATTGGCATATTTTTCCCCTTGTATTTGTGCTAGGCCATTGGTATCATAGTTATGCAGTGAAACTGAAAAGCATAATATGTTTTTTCATTTTCTACATTTGCTGTAGATAATTTTGTTTACATCCGCCACAGGAAAAAAATTTATCTACTTGTGCTACGTTCTTTTTTCTGTTTGCTTAGCATGGGCTATTGCTCTTGCAAAGCATTTAATATGCTTTCCCAGAGGTCTTGTGGGTGGAATTTTATTAACAGTAGAAAAATATTTGTAATTTTTTTAAACATACTCTCACTAGCAAGCTTTCAGCCTTTCACTTTGTGCTGATTTAATTTAACTATTATTATTATACTCACATATTGTGTTAACGTTTTTGGTACCACCTTTGATATTTATATATTTGTATGTCTGCTGAATTGAGTTTTAACTCTTCCTAGTTAGATAAATGTATGGTGAGTACAAACGTGTATTGAATTTCAAATGTTCTGAGATGTATATATAAGATATTAAATGGTTTTAGAGTGATTTAATACTTTTCATGGATATCTTCCTATATTTATATTTGTGTTTGCCAAAGGTGCAAAGCGTCTTGTTCCAGTTGGGCTAGGTGATGACGATCAATCCATTGAGGATGATTTTGTTGCTTGGTAATATAATCTTTTGTCCTCCTGCTTTTACCGTATCAATTCTGTTGCTACTGGAATTGGAATAGTGTTTACGATTTATTTTTGGGGACATGAAAATAGTATTTGATGTTTCTACGACTTTCTGGAATTTTAAATGTTGTGATTTGGATTTCCCTTTGTAGGAAGGAATCTCTATGGCCTGAGTTGGATCAATTGCTCCGAGATGAGGATGATGTGAATACTGTCTCTACTCCTTATACAGCTGCAATTCCTGAATATCGATTGGTGATTCATGATCCCACTGTCACATCATGCCATGATAACAACTTAAACATGGCAAATGGAAATGCTGTGTTTGACCTTCACCATCCTTGCAGGTGCTTGGAGTTGTGCATGTTGATTGATCGTTCTTATTTCTTATCAAACTGGACCACAACCAAAATGTTCTTTTCCTTTTTTTTTTACCCTTCCCCTTTTCCTCTTGAAGGGTTAGCGTAGCTGTTCAAAGAGAGCTTCACAAACCTGAGTCTGACCGCTCTTGCATTCATCTGGAGTTTGATATATCGGGGACAGGCATAACGTAAGTTAGACTACATTTATCCTGACAAAGGAAAATATTATGGGTCATTTATAATAATATTTTAATTTCACAATGGACTTCTAAGTAATTTCTTGAAGTATATTACAAATGATTTCATTTTCATGAGTGCATTAGCTGGTGGATTTTAGCGTCATCTGCTGGCATGATATCTGTAGCTTATTTTCATCTATATAGAAATCATTTGCTAGTGTTAGGTGCTAGTTGCTGGCTTCATATATTATTCTTGTGTATTATAAATTTGTGACAATGCAGGCGAGGTGATTTTTCTTGGTTTCAAATTTATAATACCTTTTATGTACTATTAGTGGAGAAAGAAGGGTTAAAATGTTGGATTTTTGTACTTAAAAAGAATGTAAAATATATACATGTATATATTATATATTCAACTCCCCCCTTCCCCCTCTTTCACTCTACATGACTTTATATTAAAAACAGTAGTGTATAAATCTGAAGAATTTTAGGAGGTTGTGCTTCTTGTAGAATTCAGATGTTAAGTATTGATCTGTAAAAAGATATTTACATATTTAAGGGCATGAAGCTTCTAATAGGATTAATGGCATGATTGTCTTGTGGGAGCTTGAATTATAATAAGGTTGTAAACTTCAGCAATTAATTATGGAGTCTCTTCTCTAATTTGATAACAAATGATTTGTCGTGCCCCAATTATCTGGTAGTGTAAAGAAATTAGTTGATGACTCTTGTCTGATCTTTCCCAGATATGAAACTGGTGACCATGTGGGTGTTTATGCTGAGAACTGTGATGAAACAGTCGAAGAAGCTGGAAAGTTGTTGGGTCAGAATTTAAATTTGTTGTTTTCTCTTCACACTGATAATGAAGATGGCACTTCACTAGGAGGTTCTCTGCCACCTCCTTTTCCTGGTCCTTGCCTTCTGCGCACTGCATTAGCACGTTATACTGATCTCTTGAACCCTCCTCGAAAGGTCTTTATATGGTCTTCAATTTATGTGCTTGGCATTTCTTTTTCTTGTCTTATGTAAATAAATAGTGTTTAAAATGGGGATCACCTTCCTTTCTTTGTTCTAAGGAAAAATAAGAGTTACATTTATTCCTCTTGTAGGCTGCTTTGGTTGCTTTGGCTGGTCACACTTCTGAACCTAGTGAAGCAGAGAGATTAAAGTTCCTATCATCTCCTCAGGGAAAGGTACAAAAAAATTGTGAATACTGCTATTGCTTCTTGTTTTCAAGTCCAATGTTTCTATTATTCTTTGTAATTTACAAATTTTCATTTTCTAGGATGAGTATTCTAAATGGGTGGTTGGAAGTCAGAGAAGCCTCCTTGAGGTAATGGCTGAGTTTCCATCAGCAAAACCTCCCCTAGGTGTGTTTTTTTGCTGCAATAGCCCCTCATTTACAGCCTCGATATTATTCGATTTCATCCTCACCTGGGTAATTTATCTTATCTATCTAAAATATCTAATTTAAACTTTATAAAAGATTTGGCAAAGGATAATATTGCACTGTTCTGATTGTCCAGGTTCGCTCCACAAAGGGTACATGTTACTTGTGCCTTGGTGCATGGTCCAACTCCCACCGGCAGAATCCACAAAGGAGTGTGTTCAACCTGGATGAAGGTAGCAATTTTGAAAAGACATGCTTCTTACACAGTCATATATTCAGAGTCTCAACATCTTGGTCCTTTTCTGCCCCTCCCCTCCCCCCCCCAAAAAAAAATCTTGGTCCTTATGTTTTTCTTTTTCCTTTGTGCAATGCTTGATCTTGCTATCTATAACTTAAATCTGTATCATTCATTGATGAACAGAATGCCGTTCCCTTAGAGAAAAGCCGTGACTGTAGCTGGGCTCCAATTTTTATTAGGCCATCAAATTTCAAGTTACCTGCTGATCATTCAACTCCTATTATTATGGTTGGACCTGGTACTGGTTTGGCACCTTTCAGGGGATTCATACAGGTATGTTGATGTAATTTGGATATTTATTGTGTTCTGATTTTAATGTAAAGCTGATAGTTAGATATTGAACAATATAGAATGAAGAGAAGAACTTCATAGATCGGGATTGGAGAGAAAAATTAGAATCAAATTGATAGTTATGTAAGAATCAACCACATATTAAGAACTAAAATGAAAATACCCAATTTCGATTTAATTATAGTCAAAACTCCCATTTTGAAGTTGATTTGATTCAAATTGAAAATTTCAATTTATTGGAATAACCTTACTAACCTAAGTTCATGATAAATAAACCATATATTCCCAAATTATTAGTTAAGCTCAAATTCCCGAACCATAATACATATGGATCCTTAAACCTAATTATTATTAACATTTACATTTTCTTAATTTACTCTTTTATCTTTGATTTATCCAGGAAAGATTGGCCCTCAAAGAGGATGGCATTCAACTTGGTCCTGCATTACTCTTCTTTGGATGTAGGAATCGTCGAATGGTAAGATATTTGCTTGGTGCCCTCTCATTCTTAGTGGATTTTCAGAAGTACGTGTGATTTTTTTTAATAATCTTGGTCTGTAGGATTTTATTTATGAGGATGAGCTGATGAATTTTGTGGAACAAAGTGCTCTGTCGGAGTTGATTGTTGCATTCTCTAGAGAGGGACCGGAAAAGGAGTATGTTCAACACAAGATGATGGCTAAGGTAACTGTGAGTAGCAGCTTAGCAGGAAGAAATTTGACTTTATTAAATTAATTATTGCACCAATTTTCTGTGTGCAGTCAGAATATCTGTGGAGCCTGATCTCTCAGGGAGGTTATCTTTATGTCTGTGGTGATGCTAAGGGTATGGCCAGAGACGTTCATCGGACTCTTCATATCATTGTTCAGCAGCAGGTTCGGGTTGTCTTTCATCAGCCTGCCCCTCCCAACACCAACACTTAGCATAGTGAATACAGATAAATAGAAGTGTAGCTTTCCTTATTCCTTACCATGTGTATGGGGTATTGATTTTCATATAACCAATTTGTGTGCAGTTCCTTCCCTCCCCCCCCCCCCCCCCCCCAAAAAAAAAAAAACTCCTGTACTAAATTGATTTAACTGTATGTATTGTTGCTTACCCCTAACCGAGGAGATTTTAGGCTTAGCTGAAAAACTTTCCTGAATTGCTTGTCAATAAGAACTGGGTTTGCTGTTCCATTCTGTTGGGGATGACTATCATAGTGTAACCGTCTCAGTATTTAAGTTGTCTAGCAATTAAACTGTCTTTCATGATTTGTGTGTGGGTATGCAGACTTGTGTGTTAGTGATGCAAAATCATTAGGAGCTTGACAGTGCTATCTACTTGTATGATTTACATTAAAAAGGAGCCTCCACTATTTTTCTGGTGGTAGAAATGAAGATTGGGGGACCTTTTGGTAGTTGGTTCTTATCTTTAATATATCCTCTTTACACACGCATCAAATTTTTATAAATATGCTTTCTTCTGACTGGCCAATTTTAGCTTGTTTATTTTTGGTTGCAAAGTCATAAGTGCTTCATACTCAGGGAAACTTGGTCTGAAACCATGTTTCTGTTTTGAATTCAGGAAAATGTGGACTCATCAAAAGCAGAGGCTATAGTGAAAAAACTCCAGATGGACGGACGATATCTTAGAGATGTCTGGTGATTTTTCTGCGTCTGGATTTGTAGCTGTGCCCTTGCTGGTCGATGGGTTAAACCCAAGATTGGCTGAAGCATATTTTGAGGTTAATATCTGCATTTGTGGAGTTTCAGGCCACTGATGATGAAGGCTGAAATAGATTCTACGAAAAAGTGAGATGATTTTATGGACATTTATCTTTTTTGTTTTGTTTTCTTATTTTATAATCTCATATAATGATAGGTTAGATTTTTCTTTTGAACCAAGATTATTTTTTTAGGGGTCTGTGATAGGGAGGGAGTCGGAGAGATTTCTTGACACATCCAGGTTGCGGTAGGTTATTTTAAAGGTCTTGTACTATTAAATGTAGGTATTGGAAATAATTACAAATTGATTGATGAAACTATTCTTGTGGTTGATTCAACTCATTTTTATGTTTTGTGCTTCATAACCTAAATCTTATAAGCTTTATATTGCTCAGTAATCTTCTAAAATCGGCCACGGCGAATCTTCTAAATCTTTGTATCTACAAACATAATTACCAGTACCACCAAATGTGTATTGTCGCACTTACCATATGTCACGTGAGCAAGAGAGATGCCAGAGTCACAATATTCTGAATTTTACAGTATTGCAGATAAATCATGTAAATACATTCTTTTCTCCTTTTGTATAAATATAAATACAAAATTAGTCCAGAAACAACTGCTAGGGTTCTGCAATGCACGGAAGCTAGAAAAGACTCGATCTTTACAAAAACGTTAGAAATTTGGCAACATCTGTTTAACCATAGTCGTCACTATTATTCTTTGAAATTTGTATTTTCAATTCATTTTGGCTGTTATTTCATCTTATTGGAAAGAGATAGATTGAGACATATGAAAATTTTCACACACTATGCTACTTTTTTATTACGTAGGAGAAGATTTTGTTCTTTTTTTTTTTTTTTGGTTTTGGTGAATAAAGATTTTGCTCTTTCATATTACGTTATCAATACAATTTGGGTTTTTTAAAAATGGAAATTATTATTTTTAGGCAATGATTTAGAATAACTTATTGGATACTATATATAATGTGACTAGCGCATGATATGCTTCATTCATTAAAAAAGGAAATAAATGCTTTTATTTTGAAAATTACAAATTAGTTTTGTCCCCTACTATATTAGGTATTTATATGATAACTATACCGTCTCCTCTGCATAGCCAAAAGGACGAGAAAGGTATTGTGTACAAGTCTCCCTGAATATTGTTAACGGGAATATCAGATTGAGTTGTTAATATATCTTTTCGAATCCCTAATACTCAGTTCTCTGTTTTGTCTATTCTGTATAAAATTTTTAACCTCCACAATTATGTGGAGTTTGAACGAATATATTAAAAGTTAAATTTAAGTTTTTCATTATGCATTCCCAAATTCAATTAATTTATATCTGCACAATTTCTCTCCATAAATTAGGAACGAGTTGACCCTGTAACTGTTTCAGAATTTGATAGATAAAGTTTAATCAAATTGTCTGTTTCAAAAAAGATTAAATCGTGTCAACCATATACAAATACATTTAAAAAATTGTGTTCTTTATCGTTTGGTTGATTATTTTTTTTGAAATTTAAACTCCGTTTGGGTGGAGATTTTTGGAAGAGAAAAAAAAAAAGAAAAAGAAATAAGATGTTTGATTGAATAAAATTAAAAGAAAAAAACAAAGAGAAGAGGGAAGGGATAAATTTTCCTTCCCTCTAAATTAGGGGGTTTTAAAGAGGAAGGAAGTAGTATTTTTTAAATTATAATTTACTTTATTATTCTTTAATTTTTTAATATTTTAATATTTAAAAAAAGTTAAGATAATTTTTTTATTAAAAATTAAAAATTAAAAAATTAAAATTTATAATTTTTTAAAAAATATTAATATAAATAACTTTTTTTATAAAAAATAAAATTAAAATAATATAAAAAATAAATTTAATTAAATATAATTACCTCCCTTCTCCTCCTTCTCCTCCTGACTTGATCAGCGTATATCATGTACCGTTTATTTTGGTTTGTTTTGTATTTTTTCCTTTTTTACTTTTTTCTCTTCCCTAATCTAATCGTTTTCGCCGACTCACCTAAAAGGCCTGGGGAGGATAGGATGGTTAATTTTACATATCCCTTCCTTTTTCCTCTGGATATCACCGTAATATCGGCCGCCTCAATTTCCGTTTTACTACTATAAATATAAATCCCAGAGGGGCGCGTAATACACGCGATCTTCAGGAGTTCAACGGTCAGTGACTTGGTGACTCTTTCGTCGTCTTCTCTCTCTGAGTGTGCGCTTCGCTGTGTCTACAAAACCTCTCTTGGGATAGTTTCAGCTATCCCGAGGGATTTTCTGCGTTCTTCGGCGTGCGTTTTCCCCCCCTCTTTTCTCCATAGGTTTTAGGGTTTTCTTGTTTTTTGTGGCCGAAAATTTGTGTCAGAGAGCGCGCTCTTTTGCTTGTCTCGCTCTTCTTTCGGCTTCAACGAAGTCTTACCAATGGTGGAAATTGACAAGAAGAATAAGAAGGTCGCTTTTAGCGAGGAAGACGCTGCTACTCTCATAGAGAAGTATTTCTTTTCTTTTCCTTGATTTTGGTATGTTTTGCGGGCTCATACTGCGTGTATTTGGGTGTTAATATGATTTAGATTTTGATGCTATTCAGGTACGACGCAACCAAGGTTTTAATATTGCTTCAGGAAGTGTCGAGTTATCCTGATGCCAAGATTGATTGGAATGAGTTGGTAAAAAATACGGCAACTGGGATTTCTAATGCTAGAGAGTATCAGATGTTATGGCGTCATCTGGCGTATCACGATGCCTTGCCTGAAAATTTGGATGACGGGGCTGAACCTCTGGTATGTACGGCACTACTCGCATTTAAATTTTTCTGTTTATGCTGGTTTGTTGAGTCTTGCTGTCTTGCTGATATTCAAGTAAAACCCTTGCAATTCAGAGTTCAAGATTGGAACTCCCTTGCTTGGAAAACGTGTGAGAGGAGGTTTTGGTGCGGTTTAAGATTCTTTGGGCTTGAACGTACATAATTTAGGAGCACTGAGGTGCAAGATTCGTCAAATGCACAGTTCTTTTTGAATTCTTTCTTATAAATATAGTTAATTTGATAGCTTCTGGTTATTGTATTTGCTGCTGCTGGATCAGTGATCACTACATTAGCATAGTGTATAATGTACTGATTACTGGTTGTCAAATAATTTTCAAGGGTATATATGCCTGTACATGCCTTGTATATCCATAGTAATATTCCTTTGTGCTTTTGGTTATGTACTAATGTTGAACATATTGGCCTGTATATCGGGCTATAAGATCTTTTTTGTCCATAGAAAATGAGTGTCATGCCAAGTTCCAAATATTTGTGACATCTTATGTCTGTAGAAATGTTTACACTACGCAGCATATTTAGGAGTTTAATAATGAAACATGGCATAGGTTAACCCACTTCATAATCAAGTTTGTTGATTTTACATGCTTTCAAATTCTGCAAATGAATAAACTTCTGTTATGATTAAAATATACAAATTCAAGGCACCAGTATTAGTCTTTTGTTTTTTGTTTTTCAATCATAGTACATTAATTGTCTTTTGGAGGTTTTGAAAATCGTTGAAATGAAATAGTTAATTATGCTTATAGTGGAAAATGCTGCTTTTCACTATTCCACTTTCTGTGTATCAGACACTAATTCTGCCAATAGCGATCATGGATATTTGTCTTTCTGCCTGCACTGCCATTTTGTTTTTCCTTGTCTTGTTATTCTTGGACGAGTGTATGAATTTTCCCCCCTCACTTGTGTGGGAGTTTACTTGCAGGATGATGACAGTGACTTAGAATGTGAAATGGAAACATTACCCCCTATAAACAATGAGACTGCATTAGAGGCTTCAGCATGTGTGAAGGTGGATAATACTTGCCCTGATTGCTATATTTTATCTATATACCGGAGCCCACTGTTTGCACCATACTTAATTACTTCTTACTTACTTTATTGTCAGATGACTAGGCTTAGCATACAAATACAATAATGATGTTGGCACAATGTCCATATTTTTGCGTCTTCTGGAAAAATGCCGTTCTCCATAAAACCAATCATTTAGACTTCGCAAATTGCTTTCAGTCTTGTTAGTCTTGTAATAGTAACAACAATGAAAAAAATGGATTATTTCAGATTAATATCTGAATGTGGAGAGAAGATTGTGCTCTATGATTTGACAATGATCTACATATCTAGATGGTAAATACAGGGCAATCCAACACGTTGTGTATATATACTTATAAGTGTTGTATATATAAGTTGTTATAAAAAGCATACCAAATTGTGTTAGGAAGGTCATTTGTAGAAATTGGTGTTAAGTTAAGACTGAAGAGCACATACACAAACCTGGAGTGATATGAATGATGATCATGAAATTGTATTTATGGTCTGGTTCTTCTTCATTTTTTCACCTTTTGAGTAATTTGTTAACCATACTCTTGTTCTAAAAGATGACTATCGAAATTTGACTTTATTTTAATTTTTTATTTTTACTATCCCCTTGGACATTTTGCACTGGAACTTATTTGACCTGCGTCCATTTTCTAATTTTTCATGTCTAAAAATTAATATTTCATGCAATTTACTTTTTCAGTCCATGTTGTGGCTTTTTTTTATAATTTTATTTATCCCAATGTGAATTGGCAGTATCCATGCATCGTAGTTGTTTGAGGAATTGGTGAACCAACCTTGTGATTATCAGTGGTGCATCATAATAAAATTTTGGTGGTTGTCGATATTCTGCACTTTATGTGCACTTTTTGGATGTGATGGATCTCCATAAAAATGGGCAAAGGACATGGAATGGTTCTCTTTATAGTTTGAATGTTTAACAATGTTGATGGCTGTGATAGTTCTTGTTCTCCAATTATGACCATTTTGTATCCTGGAATTGTTTATTGATTAGGTAATGATAGCTTCTGGTATACTAAGTGAAACTGGTCCTAGTAGCTCAACAATTGAGGCTCCAATGACTATAACTATTCCAGTTTGTCGTTCATCTGCAAATCCTGAAGAAGATATGCAGCCCTCTAATTTGATACAAGGGGCAAGTGTTATTTATCCTGTTACTGTTCAGAGACAGACACAGCCGACTGGATCCTTAACTGAAGGTGTAGAAGCCAAGGGAACAGCCGGTGGCAAATTGTCTTCCAAAAGGAAAATAAAATGGTCACCAGAAGAGGACATGCAACTAGTAGCTGCTGTTCAGAAATATGGTGAGGGGAATTGGGCAACCATGTCAAAAGGAGATGACTTCCCTATCAAAAGGAGTCCTACACAGTTGGCTCAGGTGGTTTTGGATCCTAAAGGCTTGTGAATTTCTGTGGTCATTCTCTATTTTTATCATTTCTTTTTATCATCCTAAAAACTGGCCCCTAGTGTAATATGTTTATCAATAGCCCTATGAGTTAATAGTTAGAAGAATAAGCTAATGGTCCTTTTGTCCATCAGTATGGCAATGGAAATTGTAAGAAAGAAAATAGAAGACAGCAATGGGTTAAGTTCTTAAAAACCATATTCGCCTTTTTATCTTAAAAATAGTAACACTTTGCACTTAATTTTTTTGTAGTGTATTCAAGTGTTAATTTGCTTATTGCTTTGTTTAGCCCATCCAAAATTCATTATCTGGTTGAACTCGAGGTGTTCATTTAACTGGCTTCTAAATGCATGAGATGGTTAGTGTTATTAGGCATAGACCTCTTATCAGTTATGTATCAATTGTTTTTGTGATCTCTTTGTTCTATGGTTCTTTTTAATTAAGAACAATAATCTCATTGTGAAGAGTTCTTTGTAGTGTTGATGAGTAATGTTTTCTAGTTTCCACATTGCTTTCCTTGTACATATTTAGTATGTGATAAGCACTTGTTAAGTAAGCCTTTCATCCAGTTAGAGCACCCATACTGCTGATTTTTTGGACTGAACAATTTTGTAATGAAAAATATTGATTTTGGCAAGAAAAATCAGATTTAGTATTGCACTTGCATTAGTTAAGGTGTGGTTCTCAAACCCCCTCCATTACCCTTCATAGCTCTTTTTTTTTTTTTTTTAAATGTAAACATTTTGCAATTCTCTTTATTTCCACAATCTTTCTTCCTACCTGATAAGGACTACATTGATAGACATGTAGGAAATTAGAACATTTTCTGTTCCCTCTCTTGCCTTGGTAAGCATTCAAGCAATAGAAGTTTACTCCCAACTCTTTCCTCTTTCCATCCCACTACTTCACGAATTACTTCTTCATCCTCCTCCAACACTCCCAAATGTACACTTGTAAGTGCTGAATTAAGAATAACCTGCATCATATGCGCTATCAAGTTTATGTTATCTGGTTTTATGTGGTGACTGGGAAGGTGATGTCACTGAATATATATATATATATATATATATATATCTATACAATTTAATCCGTTGTCAATCTAGTCTGGTCAGGGTGTCTAGGTATTAGCTAGTTTTCCCAGGTTCAAATTCTGGCAGTGGAGTTCTTTCATGTTCATGACAATGAAGTCAAAGGTTAAAAAGGTATGTCCTAGGCACCGAAGGAATGCAAAAGAAGGTCTATTGATTCAGGTGGGCTTGTTCAGTTAGGTGCCTGCTATGGTGCGTAGTTTCACCTTTCTTGTGCTGCAAGTCATTAATGCATGTGCTGCCTTTATTAAAATCTCCTTGCTTTCAACACACTGTATCAGAAAGTGTTAATAATGAAGTTCTGAACTCATCCTATGCTGTATCTCTCCAATTTGCTGATTTAACATATATGAGGTTTCAAGCAAGTAAATTTCTCGTATGCACGCTTAATATATGTTTTGTTAATTTCTATTGAAAGGGGGGTACTTTAAGCAAACTCTAAAAGTGAGAACAGAACATAAAGATTCTAGCAGTTGTTAACAAAAAGGATAAGTGAAAAGTTTGTTTTATTTGAATTTCACTCTTGCACATCTTTTTTGGTTTCTCAATTTGATACTTTGTCTTATTACTATACACTATTTTTAACTTTGCTATTTTATATGAATTCTATGCTCGAGTACCTAACTTATATGATAATTGTATGTTAAAATAGTTAACAATTAGTTATTCTCTGTCTTCATGCCTTTTTTTTTTCTCCCCTACCCCTCAAGACTGACTTTTTTTCTGTGTTGTCTCCTTGTGGGGAGAGCTCATTATTTTAGTGGGTTTTTGCCTTTGATTAATGAGGTCCGTATAACTTTTAGCTCTTATGTTGAAATCTTATTTGATGGTTTTAGTCTTAGTAAAATGAACATTGGAGATTACTAATTGCTGATATTTTTGTTGTGAATGTGTAATGGGTTAGCAATGCTGTTACCTCTGCAATTATTTTGATAACCCTTCATAATTTGTAGCATAGAAAGCTAATAACAATGAATGATTGAACACAAGCTGATTTAGCATATTTTAAATTTCAATTATATAAATTCAAATATACATGTTTAATATATAATTTGTTAATTTCTATTAATGGGTATTTAAACAGAATCTAAAAGATTTGGACAGAAGGAGGAGGGAAAAACATTCTGGCAATGCGCGGTTTTTGCTGTGATTTGGAACATTTGGTTGGAAAGGAATGCTCGTATCTTCAGGGTTGTCTCTTTGTCTTTAGATGACTTATGGGATAGAATTTTTGCAGCCTCTCTTTGGTGTTCAGTTCTCGACATTTTAAGGGAGCAACTTGATTATGTGTAGAGGGATTGGGCAGCTTTGCTGCATGATTCAGTTTTTACCATTTATTCTTGTTCTTGTTTTGATTTTAGTACTTTATTTGAAGAGATTTCATCCTCCTCTCATGTATTTTTCTCCACTATAGTAAATATAATTTCTTTTTTTTTTAATTGGAAAAAAAAAGGAAGACTCCAAGCGAGAACATGAAAATTATGAAGGTTGTTAACTAAGAGAATAAATTCTACATGATATAAGTGAACAAGTTATTTCTTACATAAATTTCAGTGCTGCACATCTTTTTTGGTTGTGAATTTGATACTTTATGGATTATAACAATAGCTCATTATGAACATTTACTATTACATATGAATTTTATGCTTGATTGGTTAACTTTTATGGTAATCATATATTAAAATAGATAACATGTATTCATTCTTTATATTCGGTGTCTTTTATTGTTCCTTCGCCTAATTTTAGCATCTCACTCAATAAAGTGCATTTTCTTCAAGGCTTCTTGTAACTTGGGGTCTTTGCCTTTTACTACCTAGGTCCATATAACTTTGGGCTAATATGATTACATCTTGTGTGATGGTTTAAGTGAACGGAAAATGAATCCTTATTAAGGTTCAGGAGACTAATTATTGCTGTTGTTTTTCCTGTTGTGATAATGGGGTTAGACGGTTGCTTATGCCCAAGAAACTTAACCTCTAATTGATTTGTTGTCATCATTTTGTCTTCGTTGTTATTTGATTTTTACTCTACAAATTGTCATGGTATATCCAAATAATTGCAGAGGTGGAGCAATTTACGAAAGAAAGATGGCACTACAAATTCAGGAACAAACTTGACCAGCTCGCAGTTTACTGCTGAACAGCTGGCAACTCGTCACTCGTTATCTTTAGCCCTTGATATGCCATTAAAAAAATTAACTGCTCCCGGAACGACCAACCCTGGTGATTGTCTTTTCTACTTTATTAACTAGAGTTAAATCAAATTCCAGAATTTGCAAAATGTCTTTCCTTCAGTTCTCTCTTATCTTCATCATGTCTTTAACCATCCACTGAGTCTTATAAATTTTTTATTCTCATAAACCCCTTTTTTAGAATAGCTCCTGCTGATGAAAATTGAGTCTTGGACCCATTATTGGAGTTATGCCCTTCATTAGTAAGCTTGCATAAACCACTTAATAGTCACTGACCTATCTTTCTTGTGATCCTGGTCTTTCACAACGTAGTCACTAATTTTGATAATTTTTTCAGAACAATGAACTAGATCAAGTAGTTTATCAGAAGATTTCCTCTGTTATAGATGGGATTTTTATTCTAGTTTATTTATAAAAAGAGGAAACTTTATCCTAAAGGTGAGATGCTAGTGGTTACGAACTCTTATAATTTCTCCAGAACAGTGAACTAAAATGAGTACTTTATCAACAGATTTCCATTGTCATCATGCAGGTGGACTTTTTTTCTTTTCTAGTTTATTTTTAAAAGTAGAAAACTGATGTGGAATATAGAATGATACAAGAGAGGACGACAAGATATCCTACTGAAGAAAGAAAAACTGGAAGTGAATAGAAAATAGAAAGTTACAAAGCCTTAAACATGTAAGAAAGCTGCCTACACCCTTTGCATATCTATGCAGACATTCCCTGAACAAACCATGAACAAAATACCACTTACAATAAACTTTTTACTTTATATGATTTTGTGCCGTACAATTTTACCAGGTTTTTGCAGCTTCTCTGACTGGACATGTAAAGCTTTCTAAATTGATTGTTCTGAGATATTGATCTGTATCTGACTGACTTCTTTTGCCTTGCTTTTCTAATCTGTCTTCCTCTATGTGATGCACGTCCAACTGCTGCAGATTGCTTCTGTATTGATTTGATGAAGATGATATTAATTGTGTGAAATATTTGGTGGCAATCATGTTCTTATAGCAGTAGCATGCATACATACAAAAATAAATAAATAAATAAGATGTTCCGAGTTTTGTTTCGTGAATTACCAAGAATTGCATGTACTATTTATGGCTTATTGATTGCTGAGATGACATTGTCAATGCAATTCTTGATAAGGACTACCTCTATTTGAACTGGTTGCAGCTAGGACGTCACTAAACGCATCAATTAAGAACCCTGTGCAGCCTAGTAATACTGCTGAAGCCTCAACAGTTCACAGCAGCTCTGTACAACCTCAGCTTCCATCTCAACAAGCTTTATTGGGATCTTCTGTTTCCCCTGCAAATTCCTTACTCCCTGAAAGAACAATGCTGAAGTCTAATCCAAGTTCAGATGCTGCTGTAAGAGCCACTGCAGTTGCTGTTGGTGCACGGATTGTTTCCTCAGCGGATATTTTGTCATTGCAAAAGGCTACTCAGGACAGAAGTGCCGGAAAAATTATGCCCACAGGTAATCCTTCAATGAAGCTGTCCATGTCTGCTGGTACCGTCATCCACCCAAAAGCTTCTATAAATGTACATCATGTTTGCACTGGCGTGTCTGCTACAGCTGTCGCCATTACACCTGCTTCATGCACTACTGCTGTAAAATCTGTCTCCCAATCAGTTGAGAGTACTTCTAATGCTTTGTTAAATACTCCTATTCGACCTGCAGCCGCTAAAGTTCCATTAGAGCAGGTTAATGCCGACCAAGAATCGAGAGTCTCTGATTCTAGTGTTGCACCAAAGGAGAGGGTCCAAGGTGATGAGGCTCCAGTTACGGAAAGTATTGTTCCAAGTGAGGGAGTTTTAGAAGATAAATCAGTTTCACAAAATCCATTGGAGTCTGGCAATCAAGGAGGAGTTGTTGAGAGTTCAAAGTCTTGACCAGACTGCTGAGAATCATCACTTGACTGTTGAGAACAGTCTTGAACGGACCATGATTTTGCCTGTTGAAGTGACTGTGGTTCTGCAATAAATGGAAGTTATGAAGATCAAGGCTGGAAAGAGAAACAGGAATATTGACCAAGCAATGTTACAGGATGAATGCAACAAAAAACTGGAATTGCAGAGCTAGTAAAAATTGGTGTTGAGATTGAGTTATTAGCCTGTGCAAATAGTTGTTTCTTTTATAAATACAATTTGTAATTGTAGTCTTGATGGAATTTTTTGAGTCCCTGTTTCGGAATTTGTAGAACATACATTCCTGTTGTAATTTTTTAAAAGTGCTGCTTGTTGGCATGTTACATTCTGACATTTCTTCGAGGGGGTCGGTCACTTTGTTGAATTAGCAGATTGATTCTCCATAAGTGGGGTTGACAGCCGTTGGGTTTTGATTCTCCAGAAGAGAGTTTTAGTTGCCGAAAAAACACATAAGATTTCGAGAAATTTCAACGACTTGGAAGGGGGAAAAAAAGCATATTCGGAAACCAGAATATATATATACATATATATATCATGCTGTACGGTTTACCTTCGCAGCATTGATCCGGATTCCAAAATACTCACTTATAAGAGAAAATCTGTCTCTCACGATTAGTTCGATGTGAAAATAATAATGATAGTAAGTTCGTTGTAAAAACTAGGGTTTTTTTCCTTCCTTTTTAGTAACGTTTGGGGCTTATTTGTTGAACATTCATACTACATGTTAGAGACTTGTAATTATTTTACTTGTTTAATTACAATTCTTAAAATAGAAATATTTGAGATAATAAAATATTTTATACATTAATATTCATGCATTCTTCAAAGGAGACGTTATGGTTATAAATTGATGGTTTTAATTATATGTTACATATACACATGCGCATACAACATAGGAAAGGATTGTTGTTAATTAGATCAGAACAATAAACCCAGAACTACAATTAGAAACAAACCAACTCTTGAAAGGAAACACAACAATATCCTTCCCGTGACTAGAGAACGAAGAACAACCCGGTATGTGTTGTTCTATAAGGGGGCATTATCATTAGTTGCTTCCAGATTACTGAAATCTGGATTCACACACGCGAAAATCGATTGCCTTTGCTTCTTTAACTTAACTCCGAACAAAAAAGACCTCAAGGGTATTCGATTGCGACTCGACGATGAGTGTTTGATCGGTGGGTGATTGCTAACTTCAAATGCTTGATCCAGTTCTTCTAGCGTCTTATCGACTTCAACTTTCAGCCTCTTCACAAGACTCAGACCTGCTTGCAGTTCACTAGCAACCTTATTGTTCTCCTGTTTCATATTGAGAACCTCACCTTGAAACTTAGCTGCCTGATACCCACTTAGCTCTGAATCTGCAATGGCGGCTCTTGATATTTCATCTTGGATGTTGCATAAGGATGAATATCTACCATGCAATTCGTCCTGCAATACTGAGTTATGTTCAAGCCAGAGTGATAATTCAGTTCTTATCTCTCTCATGTGTCTGAAAATTGGCCGGATTTCAGATTGTAAGGATAGCTGTTTAGAATTTGAATTCCTATTGTAGTGATCCCTGACTTTCTCTATCTCTGCTTGTAGGTCCTGGATGGAGTTTTGGAACTTCTGAATCTGATGAACTGAGGTGCTAAACCTCAGCCAGAACTCTAGATTCTCCTCAAGCAGATCGTCGATGTCTGAGCGGAATTTCTTTTCCAAAGTTGAAAGGGCATGGCGCTTAGAAACGTGGTTTGCCCTGAACTTTTCTGCGTCCTCATTTTTGAAAGAGTATTTTATGTTTTCAGATGATTTCCCAATATTTTGTCTGCTTTCAGTTAGTTCAGCAGATGTTCTGACTGGATTTGCATCCAAATTTAATGATGAAATTTCAGAGTCACTTGGAAGAAGCCCTTCTAGTGGTGTATATTTATATTCTGTGGCAGCGGTATATGGACTTTCATCTGGATTTGTTTCTGGACAGACCACCCTCTGTTGTAAAAAGTTAATCTCTTTATCCTTAGTGGCTAGAGCACTCCTCAATTCCCTTACCTGAAGTGCCAACTCGAAAATCCCGTCTCGGTTTTTCTTTTCCACATCATTGAGCTTCATCCTTACGTCCTTGTAGTTCCTTAAAACTGATGTGTATTCCTCCAATAGAATCTTCTCTCTGTCATCCAACCCACTTATAAACATCTGTCTCCAGTTAGGTTCATCTTCCTCGCCACCCTCAAAATCCTGCGATTCTATGTCTAGGTTACTTACTGTCTCAGACAAATCATCCTTGTCCTGACGTCCAAGTTTTTGAATCCTTTCAGAAATAAAATTCATATTTTCGCGCAAACTGGGCTTGTTATCTTCATTTCTGACATCCCCACATGGATTTGCCATATCTTCTTGCTTCTCCTCATTTGTTATTTTGACATCAGCAGATTTCATCTTCTTGTAAAGTACTAAGTTTTCTGTCTTCTCATCTAGCTTCACATTATGCAATCTTCCGGAAAGATGCTCAAGATTACAATTAGCTTCGGTGAAGTGTGTTTGGAGGCTATTATTTTGGTTTTTGACATTTTGGTTGAGATTTTTGACTCTCCTCAATTCCTCCTCCAATTCTTTTAGCTTCTTGTTCATATTGTCTGAACCTTCTCTCAGCATCTCATTGTCCTCTTCCAAGCTCTTTATATTTGTCTGAAGATCGTCAGTTTCTGATCTCAGTCTCTTTACCAAGCCCGTCTGAGAAGAAACTGCAGTTTCCAGGGTAACAACTTTATCCACAAGTTCATCAATTCTCTCTGCCATTTCTGTTACAGTGAGAGATGTACTAGAATCTTTCTCAAGTTGTTCCTTAATCTTCTCTCTCAGTTGACCCACATCTTGTGCCTCTTCCAAGCTAGCCTTCTCTTCTTCTATGTTTGTCTGTTCTTCTTCTTTGGTCTCAGATTTGTCTCCAACATCTGGGTCTTGGTGACTTATATGCTTAGAAATAAATTGATCTCTGAGTGCTTCAAACTTCTCATGAGCTTGCCTAACCCTTTCATATTCTACTTTAGCTTCTTCAGAAGATTTTGCTTGTATATCTTGCAACTTCGCCAAGGTCTCCTGGCATGATTTCAGAGCCGTGGCTGCCATTAAAGTTCGTGCATCATTATCTTCGATGACTGTGCCAACCCCAAACTCATCCTGCAAGCTACAAACTCTTTTCTGCATTCCCTCAATGTGGTCTTCAATTTCCCAGTACTTTTCATAGGCACGTTCATACAAGCTCCTCACAAACTCCTTCTCAGTCTGCAGTGCCAGAATTTCCTTCTGAAGCTTGTCAATTTCAGCAAGGGCTGCAGCCTTACTCAGCCCTGAAATTGGAGCAGTAGTAACAGGTTTTGCAGAGCCGGAAATCCTCCTAAGTGGGCTCTTCCTTGAGATTAACATAGATTGGCTTCTAAAATCTCTTTTGGGAATCTTGGGAACTTTGGGAATGCTTGATTTTGGCATTGCTGGATTGCTGGGGTTATTAGATGAAGATGTTCCTGGGCCATTTTCTTCATCTTCATCTTCTTCTTCATCCATGGGATACTGAACTCGTTCTGGGAAGAAAGAGGCAATAGTGCGATTGGCACTTTGGAGCTCTCTTGACATATGATCATACCTCTCGGCTAATGATTTATACGCGCGAAAGGACTCTTCCACAAAGCTTATGAGCTCTGGCCTCTTTCTGTAGTACATTTCTGCCCTCCTGGCAAATGAGTCCCCTTCATCATCAAGGATTTTGAGGGTCTCTGCCACCTTCTCCTCCATGTCTGTTATTTGTGTTTGCAGTATTATTAACAGTAAACTTTCTATTCAGAAATGAACCAAAATAAGTGCTAAAACCACAATATGCTGTTTTCCACTATCTGTTTCATCATTCTTTGTGTACCGGTTTATAAATGATGTTCAGGTAATGGTAAATCATTAAGATTTTCCTAAATTGAAATATTTTTCCCTCAAATCTCTAGAATCATCAATTTATTCCACATTATATATTTTACTCATTTAATCACAATATATTGCAAAGTTTTGATTAACAATGAATGTGAGATTTGGAAAGAAATGCATGTTGTTTGCATGTAGGTTGGTTTCTGTCAGAGGACTATTTGACAAAAATCTCCATAATTTCCATATGATTAGGGACATGAACAGATAAATCACAATGTGGATCAGGCTCAAATCGCCAGAAAGTGCTACCATCCTGAATGGTAAGTTGAGAAAAGAATATTTATCTATGAATAAGGCATACCTTGGAGACTGTGTTCCAGCCATTTTGACTGCTTTGTCCTGACATGGCTTGCCCACCACCATGAATAAGCATTGCTTGCTGCCCTTTGCAACATCTTTCTCTAAAATATAACAATCAAACACGTTCAGCCCATTGAAATAAAACCTTGACGCTGACGATGAATAAAATTAACCGTGGTGATATAGATAAACAAATTATGGCACAGAAAAATGTTTGATCGGTGAAACGCTACGATTTTTATGATGATGGTGGTTAGAGAAAAATTGACGAAAAGAGAAATGATGGTTAGTGAAAATGCATTCTTGTGGAGCAGAGAAGGAGGGGAGGATACTTCACCACAACCACAGGTACAGATTTAAGGTGTTGGATCCTTTGAAGAGCTCAATTTTTGGTTTCGCCAAGTTGGCAACCAACGGAAAAGGGAGGACATGGACATAATGATTCGTATCCTAAACTTCTCTCCTTTTGTTTGTTTTTTTCCTATACACAAGTTGGGTAAACTTTTTAAGGATTTGTTATTGAGTTTTCTAACAAAAAATATAATAGGCCAATTAACATTTTTGAAAGACCTATTCTTATAATATTGAGTTATAAAAAATGTTTACGCTCAAAATTATGTGATGGTAGTTAAAGAAAACTAGGTGAGCTAGACACTCTTTTCTTGGTAAACTGGTTCCTTAAAAAAAAAAAAAAGGACATTGTTTAACATTGGAAAAATTTGAAAAAAAAAAAAAACTCCAAAGATTTTGAAGGGAAGACGATTTATTCATTTTAAACATAGTTACTCTTTGGAAGGTAAAATAAGAAGAATCTCAAGTATTATTTAAACAGGTTATTCCGTGCAAATATTTTTAAAATTTTGTTATTTTTTTATGCTATTCAAACGTTAATAGAATAATAGTTAGGAGTGACAATAATCGAGGGCCTTACCATTTTGATTGAAAATCACTCTTAATTCTAAGTAATAGATTATCAAGAAGAGTTTGTTAATTATTACCAAAAATCACTTTGTTAAAAGAAGCTGACTTCTGGTACAGTTGTTACACCAACAATTTAGTTATTAAAATTTCACAAAAAAATATTTTTAAATTAGTTTCCAAGTAGGAGAAATCGATTTAGTTTTCAATGTTGCTTTTACATTTTTTTCCTTTGGTTTTATTCATTTTATTATTTTTTAAAAATATTATGAAATTATTTTTATATATAGTTTAAAAAAAAATAAAGGGATAAAAAATTATTTAAATAATTTGTTCTAAAAATAATTTTAAAAATTAAACAAACTTAGAATGTGATTGGGTATTTCGTTTCGAGACAACTTTTTTAGAAAAAAAAATTAATTGTGCTAAAAGTATCTACATATTATTTCATGATATATTTAATAGAATAAAAAAATATTTTATCCAAAGGATTAAGCTATTTGCAGTTACTCATATTTTAATTGTCAAATTTTTTTAATTAAAATATAATAAGTATATAATATTTTAATAAAAACATAATAAATATATAGTTTAATTAAAAATAATATATTTTTTGTAAAAATAATATATTTTTATATTTTAATTAAAAATTATATATTTGTTATGTTTTGATTAAAAAATTTAATTATAAAAATATAAAACACTGTATATAATTTTTTTTTCTTATCCAAAAGTATCTATACGTGTGTTTTTATATGTGCACTTCTTTTCATGTTATATCATGGATGTGCATGCGTGTTATCTTGTGATCGTGTACATACGTGTGATGTTGTGTTGTGTATGGTGCCACGTAGTATGTGCACGCGCATGTGTACATATACAATGTCTTGTCTACTTGTGGCATTGTGTGTTGTGTATGTCAAATGTGTGTGCATGCATATTATTGTATTGGAAATGTATGTGTTATAACTTGTATATGTGTATTTGGTTGAGTGATATAATATATATATATATATATATATAATATAAATAGATGAAATAGAAAATAATTTTTGTATTCTTAGTTTAAAAAAATGATTTAATGGTTAAAACAATAATTTGATAAATAAAATAAAAAAATAAAAATATAATAAATATTACACAAATTATATAAAGATAATACATTTAATTTGTAATGAATCAAACGAAATTTAATAATTTGTATACTCACATGTGGATATGTACGGTGTCATGTCTTGTCTTCTGAATCATGTCATATATGTATATGCTTGCATGTACATGTGATGTTGTGTTATATGTATATTTGTTGATATAAAAATTTAAAAATATAATTTTATTCAACAAGTATAAATAATATGAAAGAAAATGATAATCTTATATTTATAAAATGTCATTAATAAATTTATTCAATAACAAAATTGTCACCTTGAAATCACCGGTTGTCAGAAGAATATTTTTAAAAGCATTTTAGAATTATTTCCCTTTTCTAGTTTAAAAACACACCCGACACCATTTCAACACATATTTTTACAACCAGAAAATTTTTCTTGAAAATAGAAACTAAGCATGCCCACAATGTCTAAATTAATCGTCGGTTTCAAATATATAAATATACTATTTACAATTGTAAATTATGGCTAAAAAAATTTATGGCTATGTTGCCATTACAAAATTAATAGTACACTATTTATGATTATCTCTATGATAAAGTCACAAACACTTATAACTTAATAGATTAACTAACATGACATAAATAGAAGCCTATTAACCCTTTGACTTATGACCTATATTTGTTCATGTCATTTTTTTCCATAAATAATCTCATTTTCCCACATTTAGTTAAATGATATCATTTAGGAAAAAATAATAATAATAATTAAGTCTATATCATCAATTAACAATCACATAAACCTTATTTATATCATATTGATTGATTTATTCAATGTTCGTAACTTTGGCTATTAAAAAAATTATTTTGGCTGATTAAAAAAAATTGTAAGGGATCAAAATGAAAAATTTTATCTTTGAAAGACCAAGTTGAAAGAAATATAATCTTCTAAAGACTAAATTATTAATTTATTCTTCATTTAAAGTGCCAAACTTCAAAATTTATAATTTTTTTAATATAGTAAGACATTTATAAAAAGAATCATAAATAAATACAATAATCTACAGATACATACAAATATAAAATAAAAAAATTATCACTTTTGATCATTAATTTATGTTTTATACATACACACAAAGGTTTATATTATGTTAATCATAATATTCGTTGTTAACTACTTAAATGGATAAAGTTGGACATGTCAAAAACTCAATTCTCCTCCATTACAAACCCTCCACACACCAGGGAAGGGAGGGAGAGATTACAGCCATATCATACACAGATTATATTATTTACTCATAGATTATGAGGTTAAGCATACAACCAATTCTCACATATTACATCAAAGAATTGAGAGCTTCAAGAACCCACACGCTGCCTTTATCTATTTTCTCTCCTCCAAGACCCCAATTTTGTTTCTAGGCAGAGACATAAACTCTTTAGCCACACCAATGTTTCGATTCTTCAATGCAGAGAGCAGAATGGCAGTGGCACATCATCATCTCAGACACTGCCAAAAGCTTTACAGCCGCTTTATTCATGAGTCACGTCATCACCATATCTGCCCCTCATTAGAAATGTATTAGCCTCCCTAGATCCAAAATCTATAAATGGTACTCACATCACAATGCATCATTTTTTGTTTTGTTTTGTTTTGTTCAGTTTTCCCTTTTTTCCTTTTTTTAATTTTGTATTATATACAAGAGTTCGTGGGTTAAGACCACGATATACGATTTTCTCAAGGTAACAAAGCAACACTTATAGAGGCTAATCAATGATGCTGACTGCAGAATCAGAGTCACAAGTGTTTCTGCATTAGCTGTTTCGCAGAGATGAGAGCCAGTTTTCTACATATTTCAAGCTCTCTGCAGATACAACAAATAAGCATGAAATTACTTCTACTACCAAAAGGAGGAACAAAACAAATCTGAAAAGATCAAATAATCACCAATAAGCATATTTGTGTTATAAACTACTGCAAGGTGCATAATAATACAGAATGACCAACAAGCATCATACAAGAGTTCTACCATCCCCCAAAGCAGAAAATTGAGAGTTCCTGTAAAATGGAAATTTTACCGATATGTATCACCTTATTTACAAAGTAAGCAAAGCTTCAAAAACTATAGAAGAACATATTAACAAAACTCCTAGATCTAAAGGTCATCTCAAAATTAAACTGAAGAAAAATGTTGCTGCACTTGTGCAGCAAATTCAAAACCAGTTTGTTTGTTGTGCTTTGATTTGCTGATTCTAAATACTGGTTCACAGTTTAAAGGTCATACTGAGCTAAAGAGGTCAAAGCAGAGTAACATGACAGACTCTACCAAACTGTCAATTTGCTTCTATGATTTTAGTTTTATGGGGAAGAAAACGTGGTGAGAATTATCGAATAAAAGAGCTCTGCATACTTGACACATAATCATCCCTCAACGACACTCGCCTCTTATGGGCCTTAAATATTGATCATCACATAACAGTTCCCTGTGTATGGTCTACTATATAGATATCTGTCCTCATACCCCATAACCAAGCGTTCTGCATATCCTCACTTTTCACTGAAAGAATTAACTTTCTTGTTAAGAGAAAAGGGATCTGAGATAAATTATTGACAGCAAAAAATACGATAAAGATTCTAATCATTATATCTGGCTGTCAATATTTGAAAATTTCAACCAGCTAAATCTGTTTGTTCATATCATCATATACCGTCGTGGAAATCAGGAGCTAATCCTATAAAACTTATCTTTCAGAAAAAAAAAAAGTCATATTTTCACTTTACCGAAAAATAAAGATATAATACTCACAACTGTTTCTGAAAATAGTGATCTATTAGGCCGTCATGTCTAAATATTACTGACCATGATTCTTCAATTCAAAGTAACTCACCAAAATGAAAGAACGGATCATTTTTAGTACAGATACTCGCTAGCAAAAGAGACAGAATCAAAGATAATCCGCACAAACGAGAAAAGAGTGAAAATTAGCAACTAAATGCGGATAATTATACTCATTACAAACTCAAACTCCAGCAAAAGTATCATATGTTGAATACAGATGCATGGATTAAAAATTCATAAACACAAGATAAAACAAAGGAGTAGCGTAAAGAGAAGTTTCAAAGATGTTGAAGACAATGCTCTTACCGTCGAAATAACTATCTGGAAAGTTCCCAATAGTGCTCAGTATATTGCTATTTGTATCCTTCACCATGCCACCATAATCGCGTCCATAACATGGAACCAGCACAGCAAAACTGTTATCTGTTTCATCGATACTTGGGAACCCAGGTCCATGAGGCTCCAACCACCCAATTGACCAATCAGAATCGTCAGATTCAGAACCAGAAACACACCCGCCATCAGATGGCACAAGAACAACATCGTATTCCCTGTCTATTTTTCGCTCTTCCCGACTATGCCATTTGCGCTTCATCCTCCTTGACGAAGAACCTATATTCTTAACAAAAGGAAACCCTAAAGTTTCCGATTCCCACATACCGGAATCGGTTTTAGAATTCACAGAAGCCCCTTTTGAGATTTTTGGTTCTTGATGATGTTTTCCGCTCCACAACCACGATGAGAGGTAAGTAGAAGCCACGGCCATTTTTACTCACGCAATAAAACTACCCAGAAGCAAGAATCTTTTGAAGCCAATGGCGCATAGGCTTTTCACTTATCATGTAGCTAGGGAAGCCTATAATTGGGAAGAAATCGGCCAATGAACACAAACCAACAAAACATAAATGTTCAACCATCTAATTGCAGTACAAACTACGCTGACAGCTAAGATATCCAAAATTCCACATTTTAAAAAGGCGTCTGAAGAGGGAGAAAATAGCATTCGATAAAGTCGGCCCTTTTCCTCTTTATAGTTCAAGGGGAAAAATACCTTCCTATATTCTTGTACTTCAACATACATAAGCGGGAACTGTTTTGTGTTAGTTGAATTTCAAGGACAAAAGCGGAAAGTGATGAAATTTTCACCTCTAAGATTTTTTGCAGCCACAAAAACTGATTTACAAGTCAGAAAAATGGTCAATTCAAACTCTTTACCCTTCACAAACACCGACTCTACACTCTACAGCATAAAGATACATTGAATTTACTCATCCTAAATGGATTAAACGATATTCCCATGTTCATTGAACATAGACACCTGGAAACACCAAAAAAAATTAGAAAATCTCGTGGGCCAAAATGCAGTCCTATGATCACCTGGGCACGCAATGACAGGTTCAGAGCAGAAAATCAGTCAAAGCAAAAACAAACCTGGGAATGTTGACAAATTGTTATTTCGAAAACCATCAGATTAATCGAATCGCATCCACATGATTTGATTCAGCTCTTGAAGAAAAAGCTTGATATTCACTAACATATTACGTCGCCACCGTTTCTTTGAACCAAAAAAATCAAGCATTGAATTGTTTCCGTATAAGAAATGAGCTCAAATGATAAAATTCCTGCCCCGATCTTTAAGCAATATATGTGTCTGTCTGTCTGTCTGTCTTAAAACCATTTAAAAAAACAAAAATTATCACTTCAGGGTTTCTACGAGCACAATCCAATCAGAACCCCTAGTTTCAATCTCCCGGAATGTGTTCACCGTTCAGGGCAAGAAAGAGAAGAAAGCCACAAATTGTATGCGTCAGTACCGTTTGATGATACCAAAAATACACGTGGCGAGCTCAGAACCCTCGGATTTTTTTTATATATATATATCTATATATATATATATATATATATATATGTGTGTGTGTGTGTGTGTGTGTGTGCTACAAAAAGCTGCATACAGGGGATGCGTACAATAAGGCTGAAGCGAGTAACCAGAACACAAATAGAATGTGGCCCACACCCAACACACCACAAGCACGTTTTCACAAGCAATTGAGAAAAAATTCGACACAAATTTTATAGATAAATTGTATAATATAAAATAATATCATGTTTGGCTTTTATAAATTATTAAAAACGAAGAGAAAAGTATATTACATATATACTTTTATATAATAATTTTTATAAACGTTGAGTATGTTAATTTTTAAAATTTTTACCCAGTCAATTTCAATCCTAGATTCATTTCTCACTCCTGAAATTATTATTCATTTGTATCTATCCCTTTTAATTATTAATTTAAAACAAGGATATAATAATTATTTTTTATATCTAAAATTACATATTTTTTATTTCTATTTTCATATCAAATTTTTTATGTACTAAACAACATCTAAAGAGTGCATGGCACCCATTGAGGAATCCATCACTCTTTTTATTTTTATCTTTTTTCATTAAATTTAGTATTTGCATTTAGTTACTAACTTCTCAATTTTTAACCTGGATTTTCTAGAGTAACTATACAAACTAAAGTAGGTGAGGGTCTTATATGAATGTATTTGAATCCATTGCAGTTAACAAGTAAAAGTACAATGTATAATTTGAGAGATATAAAGAAATAAGAGGGAGTCGGTAGAAAGAGAGAAAGTAAGCTATATAAATATTTTTTCTCCTTTATGTCATTCTCTTTCTTATTACACATGGTGCAATATTGCAAAGAATCCTAGAGCCTTAATTTCTCTTAAAAATTACAGTATCAATTTCAAAGAATAATAAACAAAATGTGCAGGTCCATTATTTAAGTAGATATCACACATTCGAGTGGAACCTACTACTTAAATAAATTCATATATTATATGTCTATCTTTCTTTTAAAATTAATACTGTCAATCTTAAAAAGAAATCGAGAAGATTCAAATTAAACAAATCACATGGAGATGATAGTACATAACCTAGGAAAGGTTATTATCCACTATAGCCAAATCCATGAAGTAAAATAAGGATTAACAAATATGATATATACTAAATCAACAAGGGTAACATAAGTTAATATAATTTATGCTTATATCGTGTTTCGTTGATATAAAGGATTATATAAATTTATATAATTAAAACTTTTATTATTGAATATCCAAGAAGAGAATGATAAGTTAGGATAAGAAGCATTGTCCAACTTTTTTAATTAAAAATTATTTTTTTATCTATAATTCATTAATATATTATCATGTCATTATTATTACCATCAAAATACTACCTTACCACTATTATATCTCCGACTGTTGCCATTGTCATCATCACTATGACTATTACTACTATATATGGTATTTATTATAGTTGCTACCATGACTACTTTCATCATTGTCAATACTATTTCCATCACTATTGTTATTATTACATCCAACATTATTATTACCATGTTACCACTACTATTATTATCTTCATCTTGCTATTGCCATCGTTGTCACAACAAATACAAATACTATTATCATGTTATCACCAACACCATGATTATTAGTACTTTCGCCTTGCCATCATAACTACTATCACTAGTATTGTTACCGTCAATATTACTTCTATTATTATCACTACTTGCACATTGCCAATGCCATTATTATTATTATTATTGTCATCACTATTATTATTTTTACCTTGCCAACATTATTACCTTTACCACTACAATTATCTTCATTGTCACTATCACCACCATTGACCTTTTTTAGCTTACTACTACTATTATTATCATCGTGTTGTTGCCACTATTATCTTAATGTTTTCACCTCCACTATTATTATAATTGCCGCCACTATTACCATTATCATGTATAAGTATAATATTATATACTTTTATAAAATATTATTTTCATTTTATCATTAAATACATATTGTTATATATATTAGTGCAACAAATACATAGTAATATAAAAGGCTTCGATAACTTACACAATACAATCCTACTTGATCCTACATAATGCACTAAACAAGGCCTTCGAAAATTTAGCAATTAAGGTTCTTTTAATATGAACCATGAACTTTAATTCACATCTCATCTATGCCTTATATCATGTTAGCAAATTAAAAATCGTAACTTTAAAATATAGCATTTCACTTTCATTCATCATTATCACCTTAAAAACAAAAAAAAAAAGCCCCTTATACTATCCTTCATTTTTTTGTTAGAAAAAATATAGTTCAAGATCTCAAATTGAAAATATTGATATTTAAAGATCTTAAATTTTAAAATTATTCAGAAGAGTTAAGACAAAAAAAATTCAAATTACAAGAGAAAATTAAAATTTTTGGTCATAGAATTCCTTTAAAGTAATTTCAAAATTAATGTGAACATCGTATTTTATCCAAATAGAGTATAAAAATAATAACAAAATTAAATTAAGAAAAATACAAACAAAAAAGGAACAATAGAAAGAAAATAAAAAATTAGGAGAAAATGAAAAAATGAAAAAATTTTAAAGCTTTAGAAAACAAAGAAAAAGTTGAAAAAAAAAAGAGAAAGAGAAAAAAAAAGGAGCCAAAAAAAAAATAGAAAACAAAAAAAAAGTAAGATTAACAAAAAAAAAGTTACCAACTATAGCCCAATTTGTTCAAGCCCATTAACACCACCATTTTCTCAAGCCCATTAATCTTAACAAAAAAGCACAAGCAAACCAAAAATATCTTCACCCTAATACAATTCAAAAAGAAAAAAAATCAAAGCTAAATTAAAATTAAAAAAAAAAGAGAGAATATAAAAAAGTAAAAGGACTCCACAAAAAAAAAGAAAAAAACTTAAGTCCCAAAAATAAATAAATATATATAAAACAAAAACAAAGACAAAAAAAATTAAAACCCAATTGTTTTCCAATCCAAACTTTAGCTCAATTATCTTAAACCCATTAACCTGATGTCAAAAACAAAAAAGGGATCAGAGATGCCCATTTTTACTAAACCTTAGCCTAAATTAAAAAAAATTTCCAGCCCACTCCTTTTAATTCTGACTCATTAACTCATAAACAAAAAAAAGGTTTGTATCAAGCCCAAAATTTAAAAAAAAAACAATCGACTCAATTCCTTGAATCCATCGAATCCTCCAAGCCCATTCACTCTCCCATCCACCCCTATCCGTTCTGTCACGAGGCAAGTTGAAGCAGAGGGGCGTACAGACCTAACGTAGCAGAAGAACAGAAAAATGGAAAGAATCGTTTGGCCTATCAGAGGGTCTGAGTGGAGCAGTTTCCAGCGAGGGGCTCAAGGAGTTGACCCCTTCTCGTGTCGCCTTCACCATGGTAGATCGGGAGAAAGAAACAAAAAGGAATAGAGGTAGAAAGGGACGCATCAAGGAAGAGATTTGGGAGGGAGGACGATTTCTCTGATAAAAGGGAGGAGAGCGCGAGCAAAAGGGGATTGGAAGGCGAGATAGGAGGGAGAAAGGAATGGTTTCTGGAGAAAAGAGGAGACGAAGAATGAAGGAGGCAGAGAGTTTCGAAGGGAGAAAGCTCGAGGGGGAGGCCTTTTGATTTGGGGATTTCGATCGAGGAGACTCGAGAAGGATTCTGACCTAAAGGAGAGCGAGAGAGCGCGAAAGAGGCAGAGAAGGCGAGACTCGATAGGGTTTTCCTGATTCAGGGATTTCAGATTGAAAAAAATGGAGTGAGTGCGAGAGATAAAGAGGGCGAGACTTGAGAAGGGCCGATTGGATGAATCGAAGGAGAGACCCAAAAAAAAAGCAGAATCAGAGAGCAAGAGATAAAGACAGGGAAGGGGAAAGGATTTTTCAAAGGGGAAGATGGGTTTTCGGAGATAGGGGAAACCATGAGTGAAGCCCAGAAAACAGAGAAAGGGTAAGAGAAATTGAAAGCATTTCTTGGGATTTCTGATAAGCATGAATTTTATATATTTTATTCTCCTTAACTTAAGCATTTTAAATGTTAAATAAGGCTTAATGGATTTACTTAGATGGAATTTAATTTTAGTAGCCATTTTCTGCACTTTAGGAATTTAACTGCAAAATAATTGATTTTAAAAGCATAAATCTTTTTAAATGAATTTTGTGAATTTTTCTCTATTGCTTTTATGCAGATTTTGGGCAAATCATCTCTCATGTTGATGAAGGAATGGATGAATCATGCTACAAAATTCCCACGTTGAATCATGCTCCATGTTGCAACAACACAAACAAATATTCCACGTAGGAGCTCACTTGAACGTGGTTTCATGCACAAACACATGGTCATTCACATGCACAGCAGCACATTCCCACGTCTCAAGAAGACTTTGAGCAAATTAAATCTCAATGTTGGAGAAAATATGGAAGGTTAATTGGAGAAGAAAAATGCCATGAGCCACTTCATCCTTAGTGCATCCACTCTTCCTCCATTCTCACGTGGCACCTCACCATATACACTCACACTCAATCTCCTAGAACCAGCCATTACACTTCCACCCACTGAAACAGAGTATGCAAAGAAATGAAGGAAGGTACAGAGCATGTGGTTAGCTTTTATGATTTAAGAAGAAGCAATGGGTTCTTGAAGGGAGCTCGAGTTCTACATGCATGTGGCTGAAACAGAGGAGGAAGCACGAGTTTTATGTAAGGAGAAGAAACATGAAGAAGGCTCGGGTTGTCTCATGAAGTCAGAAACACACTCTCTCAGCTGGAGCACACAACAAACATGTAAGGCAGCTGGGAAGAAGGAGTCATGCACACACAGAAGCAGCCAACGTGGAAAGAGCATGAGTTGAAAGGAGCTTGGGCAGCTCTCATGCAAGCTACACGAGCTGAATGAAGGAAGTAGGGGCACGAGATCTTCACTCGAGCTTGGGTAGAGAAGAAGTGAAGAAGCAGATGCATGAATGAGAAGCACAAGGGTTGCTACGGGCTGGAAGAAGAATAACGTGGGGGCTTCTGGAGGAGAAAAAAAAATGAGCTGCATGAGCAGATTTTAAAGGAGCTGCATGAAGAGTTCTCTCGGACAGAAGGAGGAGGTGCCGAAATGAAGAGGAGAGGTTTTCTTCGTCTTGGTGAGGGGCTGGATATCGAAAGGAGCTGAAAGGAGAGGCGCTGAACAGGAGCAGCTGGAAGAAGCAGGAACACAGCGAAAGGAAACAAGCATGCAGAAGCTACAGTCTCGATTTCACGTGGTGAAGGAGAAGGAAAAGAATGAGCTGGCTCGAGGAATCACGTGGAGACATGCAAAAGCTACAGGACGAATGACAAATGACGTGGAAGAATTAAATAAATAGCTGAAAACGTAGAGGAGAGCTGGGAGGAAAATAACGCTGGGTTGTGACATCCAAAACGCATGAAAAAAAAAAGAGCACGTGGAATGATTAAAAAACACGTGAGGCTGGATCATCATTCGGGCAGAGAGAATCCATGAGGCTACAATTCATCCATCAGATCCAATCCCTCAAATAAATTAGTATAATCAATTCATCCATCACGTGATTCACGAGGCACACCGTCATTATTCACTCCATCCATCCACAAAATGAGGGGATTCATAAAACGCATTCACTTCATTCACGCCCCGATCGTTTCATTCTTCATCCAGCGACTCCACGCCATTTCTCCCATCCTCCATTCCCATTCCATCTTCACCTAATGAAGCTCTAATTCCATCTGTGGCTAGCTAGGAGGAAGGCACTTAAGTTGAAGCTTGAATCTATGGAGAAAAACTCAGAATTTTGGCTAAGGATTTCAATTTTTCCTTACACTTTCTCTCTTTCATATATTGTCTTGTTTAAGTTGTATTTGATTGAGAAATTGTGTAATTATAATTAGTGGCTGTTTAGACTCTAATTAGGAAGCCTTTTTGTTGATTGATTGGTTGGATTAAATTCTGAATTTGTCAATTTCTTGCAATTACCTATGTATGCAATCAAGATGTTTGATGAAATGCATGTGAGAGATTGACCCTTTAATTGTTTAATTTGAGGACTCCTTGATGTTTAGTTGTTTAATTGGACATTTTTGGATGATAGTTCAGAGGTTAATTACTCAGCTAATTAATCGAATTGGGTGTTCATTGATCCTAAAATAAGAGTTAGCAATTTAATGCGAGGTTGAGTTCTCAATTCAACATTAGATTGTTAATTTCTTGATTCTTGAGTGTTAACTTAAGATACAATTGCCATGAACACAATTAGAGATTCTTAGGCCAGAATTAATCACAATTGGATTAGGATAAGGATAGTGGATACCAAGGGACGATTCCAAAGCTAGTCACAAGATCATTCTCCACCCATAATTCATCTAGCTAGGTAGAATTTAGGAATTTTATTTTAGATTCATTTTACTTAGTTCAATTAGATTGGAACCCCCCTAAATTAGTAAGTTTTAGAATCTTCATACACTTAGAAAATTCAATCAAACATTGCATTCCAATTCTGAGGGAGATGACCTAGGTTGTGCCACTAGCTGCATATCTTGTTAACCTAGTTTTATTTTGAGGGTCGCGCGACAGACCGCATCAAAATTTGGCGCCGTTGCCGGGGAGTTGGAGTCTTAATTGTTTGAGAAAGTTTTCTAAGTGTTTTTGTTCTGTTTTAGTTCTGTTTTAGTTCTGTTCTAGCTTAGTTTTTGTTCTGTTTTGAACTTGGAATTGGATCATTTCGGTGTTACGCGTCAAGTGTCTGGTTGCTGGAATTTTTGTTTGAAGTGCCCAGAAAATTTTGAAACTTTGTTTTCTTAGGTTTTTGGGTGTTTTAAGCAAAAGTAATAGCATAGCTATTAGGTACATCATTTTTTGGCCAAATTCCAACGTTTAAGGCACTTTTTGAATTTTTTAGTATTTTCTCGAATTTTTTAGGAATTTTTCAATTTTTCTGGATTTATTTTCTTTATTTTTTGTGAGCTCATTTTGTGTGACTAACTTCTGTTTTAAGTGTTTTTTTTTATTGTTAGGAACTTCTTATTTTCATTTGAATTTTATTTTCTTGATTTTGAATTAATTTTAGTTAAGTTTGTTGTGATTTTTCTGGTGCTGAAATTAATTGAACTTCTCAATTTTTCTTTGCTTTAAATGGATCATTATTATTCTAATCAAGGTATCTATGATTCTTTTGCAGAGCATAGGATTTCTCAGAAATTGGACAATGCCATGTCAATGCTTCAAGGCCTCATTGAAAGACAAATACAAGAGCAACAAAGCCAACAATACCAACAAGTCCAACAACCATGCTACCAACCACACCATGATTCCTATGAAATTCATCCCAGCTACCAACCATACCATAATCCATATGAAGTACACCCTAATAACCACCATTATTATGAGCCATACCACAACTACCATATGCAAGAGCCAGAATATCATCCTTCCAATTATCATGAGGGATACACACAACGAGAGGTCCAGAGGGAACCAAGTTTGGAAGAGATGATGATGCAACGATTGAAAGCCTTTGATCTTAGAATGCAACAAAGGAATGCCGACCATCTTCAATTTCAACAAGAATTTGAACGGTTGCATCTTGAAAATCAACAAAAGATTGACAACATCATGAAGGATTCGGGACTTCAAATGAATCAACCTACTTCAAGTGCTACTGAATTGACTGAAAAACAAATTGGAAGGGAATGTATAGATGAGGAAGAGTCCTATTCATTAGGTAATATCCTTCCATCTTCTAATATTTTACAATTTGTTGGAAATGATTCTAGTATACATGATAGCACTGTGACTGCTAATGCATATAATGTTGTTGATTCTGAATTGCATGATGATGATGTTGATGAGGAAATTGTTGTTGAATCTCCTGATTTGATTGATTGTGGTAGTTCATTGAGTAAATTTAATACAATTTTTGATGTTCATGAGCCATTGTGTACTGATGCACTTGGTGTGTCTACACCTAGCTGTGACCATAGTGAAAATTTCATTTCTGAGCCTATTAATGATAAATCTTTTGAGTCTAGGGTAGTAGATAAGTGTGGGGGTGACTTAGAATGTGATAATCATTCTATTCCTAGTCTGGAATTGGTTGATAAGCCTATTGATGATGTATCTACAGAGTTTAGGGATAGTATGCCATCTAGATCATGTGATATAGTTGATTTAAATGATTCTGTTGATTGTGTGTGTGCTGGATCCACTATATGTGATAAATGCTCACAGATTAATTCTGTCATTGAGACTAGTGGGTTCCTCACATGTTCTAATCAACATGATTCCTCACTAGCATGTGATGGTATGGTTGATGAAATGGTAGATGTAGCATGTGAAAAGAATATAAATAGTGAAATTGTTGAACATCTTGTTGTTGATAATTCAGACCCCACTCTTAAATGCTTATGTGATGATATGCATACAAGTCCTGTGTGTGCTGAGATAAATGAATTTCTAGAGTCTGATAAGCCTGCTAAACCTATAGAGTCCTTTGTCTGCACTGAAATTGCTAATGATACTGATTCTTCTGATCATACTAGTATTAATGAGAGCATGCATAGTGATACTGCTGATTTTGAAAATCTTATTGATGCTTGTGCTGTTATTGATACTAGTGAGAGACTGGATTTTATTGTTGATCATTGTTTCGAATCTTGTGAGCCTATTGATGTCTCTTTGGTCAGGGAAGACATTGTTTCTCTTGTTGAGAGTGCTGAACAAATTCTTGAAGTTGGTGAGTTAATTCCGAATAAGCCACTACCTTTCCCAACTGAGAAAAAGCAACTATCAGATACCTTGGAGGACTTGAACTCAAAAGGCTGTGAGAAGTTACAATTAGATTTTTCTGTTGATGCAGTGACTCTTACTGATGGGAGTCCAGTAGATTTCATTGGATTTGATAGATTATTAGAAATTTTTGTTTTTAAATTTTCTTTCTTTGGTTTTAAATGCCCTAAATTTCATTTTCCTTCTTTCATTGCTCCTGAAATTGCTGAATCTGACTTTCCTAGACTACTGATGGTTGAGGAAGTCCATGGATCATCTCTGAATGATCAATCCAAATGTTTTAAAGTAGTGAGACTTAAATTTGTTCAGCTAAGGAGGAATAAAGTCGTTTTGATTTTAATTTTTGATACTTATGATTAGTCAATTTTGATAGAGTTCTTTTTAGTTTAGGATGTAGTTTTTTTTTTTCTTTTCATTTCTACGTTATAGTTTTGTTTTGTTTCTGTTTTGTAGGTAATAAAAGGTTGCTAACTAGCTACATGGGAATCTGAGCCTACCTTGAGATCTTCGATTCAAGCTTATCCGGTTGTATTCTCTCCTTCCACTCTTTTTATATTATGTTGTTTATCTTTTTACTGGGTTGTGTGCTGACATTGAGGACAATGCAACATTTAAGTGTGGGGGGGAGAGCCATTTCATTCCATTCCATTTCTTCATCTCTTTGCTTTATCTTGAAAAAAAATATATATATATTTTGAAAATTTTTGAGAAAATTTTTTGAAAAATAGTGTGATTCTTTTCAGTTTTTCTGTGAAATTTGCAAGTTGAGATGATTATAGCTTGGATTCACTTAGACATGATAAGTAATGGATCTTGTGTCATGATTTAAGTGAAGTGGCAATGAATTTGATTTCAATGAATTATTTGATAGCCATTAGCTGATGAGGAATTGAGCCATACTTGTTCATTTCTAGTGTGTATTCACCTATCACTGCTTTCACTCTAGAACTTGTCTTGGTTCTGTGTTGAGACCACAATTGCATTTGCATGCATGAAAATGATAAGGCATTCATTTCTTTCATAGCTAGATAGCCAAAAAGCTAACCTACATTCATTTTATCCATTGTTTAGCCACTTTGGACCTTATTTTCTTTTCTCATTAGCCATAGCCATTAAAAATGTTTCCCACCTTGTTTTAGGATGCCTTAGGGACTTTAAGGAGCATTACACTTGTTCAGGATAGATGAATGTGTGCTTTGCATCCATTTAGGCCATTCTAATTCAAAGTTGAGGAAATTGTCTTGAAAAAATATATTGCATAAGAAAAGAAAAGATGGAAAAGCTAAAGAAAAGCAAATAAATAAAAAGAAGAAGAAGAAAAAAAAAAAAGTCATTGAAAATCAAAAGAAAGAAGCATTTCAATTGTTTTTGTAGTTCCTTATTGCTAGTGGGAAATAAGGCCTTGAATGCACATTTTTCTCTATCCTAAATCTCTATTGATTACTCTTGAGATCCTAAGGTGTTCCATTTGTTTATTTTTTTTCCCTTGTTCTTGTTATCCATTTATTTCATTTCCTTAACCCCATTACAACCCTAAATAAAGTCCTCTTGATTTATGTTTTGCATTTAGCATTAGTGGTGGAGATTTAGAAGCTGGACAAGCTTATGGTAGTGAACTTTGATAGGTGAAACTTAAGTGATACACATACCTTGACCATTTGAGATTTGAGAGTAAACACCAATCCATGTGAGGGGCTATACATTTCAATTCATTCTTTTCAAATGAAATTGCCATAGAATTTGATTTCTTGATGCAATTGAAGCTAGCTTGGATTGTTGAAGTGTTGATAAGTTTTAATCATTCTCTATCTTGTAACTTTCTACACTCTCCTTTTGCATTTTCTTTCTCCACTTGTCATTCCATTAGTCTTCCTTAGATTTTGAGCTTTGCCCAGGAGTGCAAAGGTTTAAGTGTGAGGGAATTGATAAGCATGAATTTTATATATTTTATTCTCCTTAACTTAAGTATTTTAAATGTTAAATAAGGCTTAATGGATTTACTTAGATGGAATTTAATTTTAGTAGCCATTTTCTGCACTTTAGGAATTTAACTGCAAAATAATTGATTTTAAAAGCATAAATCTTTTTAAATGAATTTTGTGAATTTTTCTCTATTGCTTTTATGCAGATTTTGGGCAAATCATCTCTCATGTTGATGAAGGAATGGATGAATCATGCTACAAAATTCCCACGTTGAATCATGCTCCATGTTGCAACAACACAAACAAATATTCCACGTAGGAGCTCACTTGAACGTGGTTTCATGCACAAACACATGGTCATTCACATGCACAGCAGCACATTCCCACGTCTCAAGAAGACTTTGAGCAAATTAAATCTCAATGTTGGAGAAAATATGGAAGGTTAATTGGAGAAGAAAAATGCCATGAGCCACTTCATCCTTAGTGCATCCACTCTTCCTCCATTCTCACGTGGCACCTCACCATATACACTCACACTCAATCTCCTAGAACCAGCCATTACACTTCCACCCACTGAAACAGAGTATGCAAAGAAATGAAGGAAGGTACAGAGCATGTGGTTAGCTTTTATGATTTAAGAAGAAGCAATGGGTTCTTGAAGGGAGCTCGAGTTCTACATGCATGTGGCTGAAACAGAGGAGGAAGCACGAGTTTTATGTAAGGAGAAGAAACATGAAGAAGGCTCGGGTTGTCTCATGAAGTCAGAAACACACTCTCTCAGCTGGAGCACACAATAAACATGTAAGGCAGCTGGGAAGAAGGAGTCATGCACACACAGAAGCAGCCAACGTGGAAAGAGCATGAGTTGAAAGGAGCTTGGGCAGCTCTCATGCAAGCTACACGAGCTGAATGAAGGAAGTAGGGGCACGAGATCTTCACTCGAGCTTGGGTAGAGAAGAAGTGAAGAAGCAGATGCATGAATGAGAAGCACAAGGGTTGCTACGGGCTGGAAGAAGAATAACGTGGGGGCTTCTGGAGGAGAAAAAAAAATGAGCTGCATGAGCAGATTTTAAAGGAGCTGCATGAAGAGTTCTCTCGGACAGAAGGAGGAGGTGCCGAAATGAAGAGGAGAGGTTTTCTTCGTCTTGGTGAGGGGCTGGATATCGAAAGGAGCTGAAAGGAGAGGCGCTGAACAGGAGCAGCTGGAAGAAGCAGGAACACAGCGAAAGGAAACAAGCATGCAGAAGCTACAGTCTCGATTTCACGTGGTGAAGGAGAAGGAAAAGAATGAGCTGGCTCGAGGAATCACGTGGAGACATGCAAAAGCTACAGGACGAATGACAAATGACGTGGAAGAATTAAATAAATAGCTGAAAACGTAGAGGAGAGCTGGGAGGAAAATAACGCTGGGTTGTGACATCCAAAACGCATGAAAAAAAAAAGAGCACGTGGAATGATTAAAAAACACGTGAGGCTGGATCATCATTCGGGCAGAGAGAATCCATGAGGCTACAATTCATCCATCAGATCCAATCCCTCAAATAAATTAGTATAATCAATTCATCCATCACGTGATTCACGAGGCACACCGTCATTATTCACTCCATCCATCCACAAAATGAGGGGATTCATAAAACGCATTCACTTCATTCACGCCCCGATCGTTTCATTCTTCATCCAGCGACTCCACGCCATTTCTCCCATCCTCCATTCCCATTCCATCTTCACCTAATGAAGCTCTAATTCCATCTGTGGCTAGCTAGGAGGAAGGCACTTAAGTTGAAGCTTGAATCTATGGAGAAAAACTCAGAATTTTGGCTAAGGATTTCAATTTTTCCTTACACTTTCTCTCTTTCATATATTGTCTTGTTTAAGTTGTATTTGATTGAGAAATTGTGTAATTATAATTAGTGGCTGTTTAGACTCTAATTAGGAAGCCTTTTTGTTGATTGATTGGTTGGATTAAATTCTGAATTTGTCAATTTCTTGCAATTACCTATGTATGCAATCAAGATGTTTGATGAAATGCATGTGAGAGATTGACCCTTTAATTGTTTAATTTGAGGACTCCTTGATGTTTAGTTGTTTAATTGGACATTTTTGGATGATAGTTCAGAGGTTAATTACTCAGCTAATTAATCGAATTGGGTGTTCATTGATCCTAAAATAAGAGTTAGCAATTTAATGCGAGGTTGAGTTCTCAATTCAACATTAGATTGTTAATTTCTTGATTCTTGAGTGTTAACTTAAGATACAATTGCCATGAACACAATTAGAGATTCTTAGGCCAGAATTAATCACAATTGGATTAGGATAAGGATAGTGGATACCAAGGGACGATTCCAAAGCTAGTCACAAGATCATTCTCCACCCATAATTCATCTAGCTAGGTAGAATTTAGGAATTTTATTTTAGATTCATTTTACTTAGTTCAATTAGATTGGAACCCCCCTAAATTAGTAAGTTTTAGAATCTTCATACACTTAGAAAATTCAATCAAACATTGCATTCCAATTCTGAGGGAGATGACCTAGGTTGTGCCACTAGCTGCATATCTTGTTAACCTAGTTTTATTTTGAGGGTCGCGCGACAGACCGCATCAATTTCCATGAGGGAAACTCACAGCTTAAGGGAGGTGGGCTTGAAAGAGGATTCATCATTCCTTAGAGGTAATGTTCCATGCTTTTACTTCTCTTGAAATTTGGTGCTGTTCTTCTAAGCATGTTGTGGAAAACGTATTAGAGATTGTTCCTGCTGTATGGCCTGATTCTGTGGAAGAATAGGATTTGATTTTTATAAAAGAAAAATCTGTTGCCCCTGTATGCTCTAATTTGGTTCTATATTGATGGAAGGTTATTCTGTTATGCAATTATGAATTGCTTGCTACCATAAGAAATGATTTTAGGCATGAAATTCGAGTTTTGGTGCTCTAAGATAATCTGAGTTAATTGACTGGCATTAGAATGTTTACTGGATCTAAGGTTTGAATTAAATTATTGCCACGATCTCCTTGTTGGGTCCTTTTAACATTCTACCTGTTGTAGTCATAATTCTCCCCCGTCATATGTTCCTTTTGAGCCAAGGGTTTTTCTTGACATGAGTTTAACCTGGGTTGTTGATTTGGAGTTATACATGAACCCTATTCGGTGTTTACTTGCAGCTATAACAATCTTAAGCGTGATTGTAACTTAGTTCTTAGCTAGAAATTGAAAAGAAAATCCCATTCAGAACCTGCATGTTGTCTTGGTGATTTTTGAACATGAATTGAGCTCGATTTTTAGTCTATAAATGAGCACAGATTCTACTAAGATTTGCTGTTGTATTCTGGGCTTTGTGAGCATAATCATAATCTTGTTTTGACTTGTCTTTGCTAAAATTTGCTGTTGTATTCTGACAAATCCTATGTTTGTTTTCACTTGCTGGAGTGTTATTATGAAAATCCTACTGTTTGCCCTTTTGGTTATTTGTTCTTTTTTAGCTGTTAAAATGCCAAGTGGACTGGCAGATTTTATGTGTTTCCTTACGGGTGCTGTGCTGCTTCATGAGTGAGTATGCTTTCAGCGGGAACTAATGCACATTTTACTTTCTTTGTGTGAGGCTTGCTGGCTGGTGATTCGCGACTGGGTGAATTAATACGTCAGGGAAGATGCAATGAGGGATTTCAATGGATGAGCAGGGAAGAAATTTTATCTCATTGTTATCCATGAGCTGTAAATGATATGCGTAGTGTGCTTCGAGAAAATCGCAGGATGTACAATGGCACACATGCAATCATCAATTATTGTGGGTCTGTAAGAAATATTATTTTTGTATTATGTTATCTTATTTTAATTTTTTTTTATTTAAATTTGTTGTGTGGGATTTCATATCCCCTCAGGCACATAGGGGGTCATCCAGGGTTGTGTGTGACAATCAATCCCATCAAATACCTGGTTGGGTCATCAAGTATCTTGGCATAAATCTTAGGCTTGAATAATTAACGCGTAAAAAAAAAAGTGAGAGTTTCGAAACTAAATAAATAGTTTTTTTTAGAAAGGTAAAGTGTGCCTCGTTAAAAAAAAAAACAGAAAGTTCGAATAATAATTAAAAATATACAATTTTGAAAAAATCAAATAAACTTTTTCTTTTCAAAAAAAGAAGAACAAAACAAAGAAAAACAAAAAAAATAAGATGATTAATTTCCTTTTTAAACTTATGAATTCGTCTTAAATTTTCTGATGAACAAAAATTTGAGATTTAAGAGTAAATAAACAAAAAACAAAAAATGAAAGATAAAACAAAAACAAAATATTGTCCCTAAGAAAATAAATAAAGAAAGTAGAAAAACAAAAGATAAAAATCCAAAAAAAAATCAAATCAATAAAAAAAATTGAAGATTAAAAGATTAAGGATTAACCAAATAAAAAAAAAAAGATAAAGAAGTAGGATTAATTTAGTTTTTGCAAACTAAATCACTTCCAAAGCTATTTGTGAAAAACTCAAAAAAAAGATTTTTATTTGTTTTCACTCATCACTTAAGAAAAAAAAACAAACAAATAAACAAACAAAACAAGAAGTAAATAGAAACAAAACAAGACAAGCAAAGATCAATGAAAATAAAAAAAAAAAAAAAAAGAAGGAGAAAGAAAAGGCAAAAGCAAAAGAAAAAAATTGAAAAAAGAAGAAAAAAGAAAAATACAGGGAAGGCAAAGAAGTAAAATTAACTTTGATCTTAGCAAATTAAAACACAGTAACCAATCATAAATTCGTTTTATTTGTCAAAGGTGAAAGTAATTCTTGTTTCTTTTTTTCTTTCCTCTATTAAAGAAAAATTATGGTAAAAACAAAAATCATAACAAAAAAAGAAAAAAAAACAAAATAAAATAAAATAAAATAAATATAGATAAAAAAATAAAGACCACAAAACCTAAACAAAAAAGAAAAAACAAAAGCAAAAATCATAAAACCTAAAAAAAACAAAACAAAACAAAACATCAACCA
Source organism: Erythrophleum ivorense (assembly GCA_026724425.1). Taxonomy (NCBI): domain Eukaryota; kingdom Viridiplantae; phylum Streptophyta; class Magnoliopsida; order Fabales; family Fabaceae; genus Erythrophleum; species Erythrophleum ivorense. The sequence goes on from JAIUCV010000129.1 coordinate 567,333, forward strand.
TTACAACCTCGTTCGAACTATGTGGACTTTGATCTCTCTTGAAGTATACGTAGGTTCTAGACTCTCATCCTAGGTCAAGTCTGCCCTTGTAAATGAAATTTTTTGTTCAATTTTTATTTTCTTAATTTCTTTTATTTTATTTTCTAATTTCGTTTCTTTAATTTCTTTTTTCCTTTTTAATTTTATTTCTTTTATTCCTATTTCTTATTTTGCATATAATTTGTTAGGGAGAATCAAAATAAATTAAAGGCCATGGTAGTTTTACACAACTAACTTAGGGTAATCGTTCTTAGTAACGGGTGTTGTGGGGTGTTTAATACCTTCCCCACTCACAATCGACTCCCGAATCTATTTTCTGGTTCGTAGACTATTTTTCTTATTCTTCAAACTAAAAAGGTTTTTTTCCAAAAGTTTTGCCTTTTCAAAAATTAAAATTTTGGTGGCGACTCTACTTGTATTTTAATTTTGATCCACACGGTAGCATTTTGGGTGTGACAATTAAGGTTTTTTAGTTTAAATATTTTCAATTTGAGATTCTCAAAAATAATTTTTTCTTTATTGCTTTTCATATTTTGCACGACATAGTCAACACAACCTATGAACACAAGACTACATCAGAGTCACTTGCCAACAAACAATTTAACGGTTTGGGTGAACCACTTTGAAGGATTTTACACCATAATGCAAAAAGTTCTCTTGCTTAAACAATTAAATATCTTAAGCTTATCAAAACAAAGTAGACCTTATCATTAGTTAAAAAATCCACTTAATTTGATAGATTCAACTTTTAAAAAATGGATATAAGCCTACAAAATAAAGACTAATTAAAAAATAGGCCCATTTAGGAAAGCCTACTTTGTAAAAATGGGTCAAGTTTAAGTGCCTTTTTTTTTTTACGCCTAGGTTAGCATGAAGACTCAAACCAATATTTTTACATATTAATTATAATATTAAAAAGATTTAATCCAAAACATATCATATATTATTGTTTCTCTTATAATATATTAATTATTTTATATCATCATTTTTATTTACTTATATTTAGTGTTTTTATTTCTAACTTAAGGAAGAAATGCCACTTTTATTTTTTTTACTTAGTATAAGTTTTTAAAGGATTATGTTTGTATGGAGTTTAGGACTTACTTATTAATTTTTAATTTGTAGTTTGTTTCCTAAACTATAATTCTTAATTTTCAATCTTTCCAATTTCTTAAATTAAACTATAAGGGTACATTCAAGGAATGAAAGTAGTAAAATATTTTTATATCTAAGTAGAATACTATAGATTCTTAGTAAATTGAATGAGAAAATAAATATAAAAATAGATGATATTATCCAAATTCGAAAAGGCCTTTTGTGAAAAGAAAAAGGCCATATAGGCAAGGCCAGGCTTGAAAGAGGAAAATTTGGGCTCATGCCTATTTTTGTAACAATATTTTCTTAAAAGCCTCACTAGTTTTTACATGAGTTTGACCAATAATTGGGTTTAGAATAGACCCACTATTGTACCAAGTTGTTATGCATGACACAGTAGGGTATCTTGTAAGGACCACCAAGCAGTTTTCTCTCACAAAATACACAAACTAAGAGCTTAAGAGAAAGCTAAAAACCCATAAGAGAATGAGCTTGTCATCTTAGTTTTTGCATCTAAATTCCAATTATACCAAGAATCAAGAACCTAAAATTGATAAGAAATGTTTTATTAGCCTTGTTACCTTTAACATTGCCACTTTTTTCATTTTCTCTTCTTCCTTCTACTTCGCCACTGCATTTTCTCTCTTTATTTTTATGAGAAAGTTTGTACCATGTCTTTATCCTTGTACTAGTAAACTTTAGGTCTTCTAATGTTTATATGAGCTAGAGAATTTTTGTACCATGATTTAAGATCTTGGGTGGCTTTGAAATCGTTAAATCAATTACTAGCAAGTGACTTTATTGTGGCTTTATGCTTACTATTTATATCATTTACATTGTATCAGTAATAAAAAAAAGGAGTTCAAATCCTAGAAAGCCTTTTATTATAAAGTTCTTATAGGTTTTGGAGAGAAAACAGTGAAAAGAGAGAGTACTAGAAAATATAATAAATAGGCTTATTTACAATTTTACTTTTGTTTCACTCCCTTTTTGAAATTCATAGGAACCTTACAACAAATAACTCTAGAAAAACTTACACAAAAATGAGTTAATAGATGTACAGTATGTATTTAGAGAGAAATAAAGAGAAAATAAGGAGTGGATTGAAAGAGCAGAAGTAAACTATATGAACACTTATATTTTGTTGTATTATTCTTTTTCCTAAATGCATGTTGCACTACTGTAGAAGATGATAATAAAAAAAATGAAGGAAGGAAGAAGAGTGATAATAGTGAATGAGAGTGAAATATCATGTTTTGAAGTTGAGTTTTAATTTGCTGACTTGTGATGAAATAAGCCATATATGAAAAGTGAATTAAAGTTATCATTTTAGATTGAAATAACTTTACCTAATATATTTTCCTAGGAACTTTAGAGGATTCTGATCTTAATCACCAGCTATATGTCCTTACAAAGACTTGGTACTTTTTTGTGTCCTTATAACACTATCAAGATAAAAAATAATGCATTTGACTTCCCTGTCACCCAGGTTGGCGCACTATGTTTGTCCAACCTGAATAGCATTGTCAGCCCCCATTGGCCCTTTTCATTTTTAAATTTTTGTGGATATTACAATGTAATGAAAGTCGGGCCAAGTTGGTCGATTCGACCGGTTGGATCAGGAACCGGTCAGCAATCCGGTTCTTTATACCTATAAAATCAGATTGGCCAAAAATTGGTCAAAAATCGATGAAACCAATCGGTTTAGTGGTTTTAGCGGTTCAACAAAGCTTTTTTTTTTAATCTATTAGTCTAAAATGATGTCGTTTTAGACCTTTGTTTACATTTAAGGTTCATGATTTCCTCCCAAATTCCCATTCGCTTCTCTTCTTTGCAGTGTCTTCTTCGCCCCCCTCCCCCCAACTCCAACACATAGAACCAAAGGCGCCTAAAAACAGGTGTTCAATTAGTAATCATTGAGGCTCAAATTATCAAATTCTCATCATTTCTTGGTCGAGTTATTTTCTTTGTGCATTTTCCTTTTTCTTCATTTCATCATTACTCTGTTTTAGTTGCAATTTCAGCATCTTCTTCCTTGCTCTGCATGTCTGTGCTTGGTTTTTGGTTGAGCTTTTCTTTTAACCAGAAAAAAATAGGGATCTTTGGAATTTTCTTAAGCTCTTCATTGTCAACGACTTAGTTCCAAAAGCTTCTGTTGTTCACAGCATGCTAAAATCACAACTAATCTCTAGGTTACTAATTTATGCCTTTGTTGTTCATGCCTTTGTTGCTGCATTTCATGCCCTCAAACAGAGTCTTAAAGATATCAAAAGGATTATTGAATCCTATCATAACAAATATAATCGACTTTGTTATTCATCCCAATTCAATTTTGATATTCCTTTCCATTTTAATGTTTGGGTTCTAGTTAAGTTGTGAAATTTACTTCAGGTAGTGTGCTTCTTTATTTTGAATTTTAATGGTGTTATATGTAACATGAAGACATGAAGTAATTTCCTATATGGGAGTCCATTTGCTTGATTTGAATTAAGTTCATAACTTCCTCCAATTTTCCCGTCTTCCTCCAATTAAGTTTAATCATGATGCATTGTAGTCTAATTTAGAAATACCTGATGCTTTTTAATTAGCTCAAGCTGTGTGCAATCTTCTTATACTACATCCCAATGGTGCAACTTATTTATTTATTTATTTTTAGTAATTTGACCTTTTAACTTTGATTTATTTCAATAAACAAGATGTTTGTTAAAATAAATCTCATCTCTAAGCTAACTTTCTTTAAATATGGATTTTGGATATCAGCATTTTAAGTAAATACCTAGACCTCATTTAAGGCTTGACAAAATTACCTAGTACTCCTTGCTTGTTTTTTATATTGCATTAACTCCTTTATGACATAAAATCAATGGTAGTATATATTGTGGAACTTTGGAGGAAAGAAAATGTGGTTAATGCTATGTAAAAATTTAAAATTAAGGGGGGTATAATAACTAATAAAGGATTGAGGTTTATTTAATTTACTCGAATATTTTTAAGTGCTACCCTTATATTGGGGATTTGCATGTCTCTTTGCAAACCTTTTTTTGGCAATGATCTATTTTGTATTAGGATTTAGCAATGCACCTATTCATGATTTAAATATCTTCCCATGCACCTTGTCTTAGAATTTCCTTTTAATATTTCTCATATGGAAGTTGTATTAGTGCATATTCTTTTGCCTAGTTTTCCTTTTATGGTTAAGATTTGAGAGGAAAAAAAATAAAAAGGGAACAAGATAAATGTTAGCATAATGAATAGAAGAACCTTTTATAGAAACCCTTATAGTATTTTGTTGCACTAATTTTTTTTTCTTTTTGTTATCATATTAATTTCTATTCTTATTGTTATAATAACTTGTTTATTTTCTAGTGTACTATATATTGAATTTATGGATGTTCCGAATGCTTCAAGTGCTGATGCTACCAACCCTAATACTTTTGGGAGTAGTAATGCACAATCATTAGATAAATAATCAACAACTGGCTCTTTTATATCATTTTGTGGAAAGACTGATCCTACTTGGGAGCATTTTGCTTTTAAGAAAGAGGAAAAAACTAATGTGTATACTTGCCTTCATTGTTCATCGGTATATAAAGAAGGGAGCATAAATAGAATGAAGCAACATCTTGCTGGCCTACCAAGTCAAATAAGCTCATGCAAAAAGGCTCCTCATGATGCTCGCCATAAAATGATAGAATTCCTAAAGCAATTGTAACAAAGAAAGTAGATTGAGGATTTCACTAAAGCATATAGTGATGAAATTGGAAGTGGACTAGAAGTTGAAGAAGTTCAACCACCTCCACTTAAGAGGCAATTATGTGCTTTAGGTAAAAGAAAAAGTAATGTTAGGGTTGACAATTATTTTGCTCTAAGGATAACTCCTGGTTCTTAAGCAAGTCTCAAAAGTGTATTATCTATTAAGGAAGCTCAACATAGAGCTAAGTTATCAATTGTTAAATGGCTTTTATGATTCTTGTATTCCATTTAATACATTAAATTATCTTTATTTACAATTTGTTGTGGATGCAATTACTATTATGGGACCTGGGTTCAAAGGCCCTTCTTTTCATGAAGTTAGGGTTAATTTGTTACAAGATTACAAGAAAAAATGTCAATTAGTTGTTGAAAGCCATCGGGCTAAATGGTCAAAAATTATATGTACAATTATAGCTAATGGTTAGACTGACCAAAGGGAAAGAGCATTCATAAAATTTTTAGTTTATTCCTCTGTAGGTATAGTATTTGTTAAAGAGCAATTGTTAATCTTTTTAGTTTACTCTTATTGCATTTGATTTAATGGATTAGTTTATTTTTTTATAGGTTTAGTATTTGTGAAATCTATTGACACTTCAAATGTGGTGAAAAAAGCAAAGACACTATTTAAAATATTTTTTTAAGTTATTGAATGGGTTGGACTTGCTAATGTTATTCATGTAGTGTAACATCTGGTCCCTCCGTAAACATGAAAAACACAATATTCGGTTTATCTGTAAACGTCAGAAATGAGCCAAATATAAAAGCAAGTCCTCAAAATAGAAGGAATTGAGGCCAACTAAAATTATAATAAAATTTTAAATATTAAAAAATGAGAATTTGAGGTTTAAGATGCTTAAAAATCAGAGCCAAAAGAGCTCAAAAAATTTGTCGAATGAAGTAGGGGCATTTTTGTAATTTTTAAAAAAATTTGAAAACTCATAAGAGGGATTTTTAAATAAAAAATTTGAGCTTTTCGGGGTTGTCAGAAGCCCTGAATACCATGAGAATTCTTAGAACAGTTGAAACTCTTCCGGTGAGCGATTTCGGCCGTTAGTTAACTAAAATTTTGACCAAACTGTTCGAAATGGTTTAAGATCCTTTTTGAGTAATTGCAAAGGCAATTCTTATGATTAAGAGTCTAAGGAATATGATGGAAAAGACAGATTTTGAAAAGGAGTTGAAATGAGACCAAACGGACAAACCATAGATTAGGGACTAAAATGAAAAGTTAAAAAAGTATGTTAACTTTACCCTTTTGCTTTTAAAATCACATCCAGCCCTTTTCCTTCCTATCTACTAAAGCTTTTTTGGTCAGAAACAGATTTGAAAGAGGTGCACAAAGGGAAGCACAAGAGAATGGAGAAGAAAGCCAAGAAAGATAGGTAAATTCAAGCAATTTTATAGCTTTCTCTTCTTTAAAATTGTTCTTCTCTTCTTACTTCATCTTTCCATGGTTTTGGTGGATAAAATAGTTCTGTTTTGGCCTTAAACCAGAGGAGAATGTTTAGAGTTTCAAAAGGGGACCAAGATCAAAGGAAGAGACTCTTGATAGAAGCTTGGATTCAAGGTAGATATCCTTATAACTCTGCTTCTTCTTCTTGCCTCTTGTATGTGAGAGTCACGGCCAAAAATAGAACCATTATGGGGGAGGAGTTTCTATCCAAAAACAAGCAAGAATCCATTGATTTAGTATGTGAACACCTAAGAATTGCAAAGAAATGGGAAGAAAAGCAAGTAAAATTCAAGTTAGGAAAGTGAAGAAGTTTTGAACACATTGTAAAAAATTGATTTGATTCATGCATTCCCTAACATATGTGAGTGTTTGTTTGAGTTTCTAAGACCCCTAAGAAGCCTCCCAAGTGGCTCTCCAATCAAGAAAAAATTGAAAACCCCTTGAACCTCAAATGCTTCCATAATGTCAGTCTAGGATAAATGGAGGGGGTTAGAGAGTGTTTTAATTTATTCTAACCTTGGTTTGAGACTTCATATGATGGTAGAAGATGGGAGGAATTCTTGAAAAAAATTTAGAAGCCATAGATAGTGAGATGGAGGTGTAGGCTCCATAATGTAGCATAATAAAATAACTCCTAACTAGGCTCCTTAAAACAATCGTGTGATGACTCCAAGGGGTCTAAATGGAGTCAAGAATCATAGATTAAAGGAGAGAAGGGAGCCAAGATTATGAATTTTTGTAGTTGCTTTATTAAGTACCTTATGGAAGCATAATGGAGTCATAAACCAAAGTAGCATTATGTAAAGTGTGTATAATGCTAAGGCTTATTCCCATAAGTAATTCATGTTTCTTTTGGTGTGTCTAGGTCAAGAGAAATGATCTTCACCTTCTTGGGTGTATGAGATTAAGGGAAAGGACTCAAGACTTAAAGAAAAAGTGTGTAATTGCTTTTAAGGCAGCTCTCTCTCTCTTTCCCCATGCATGAATGAATGTCTACATTATCTTTGAATGTGTGTATGTGTATTTTAAACTATAAATTATGTTTTGGTATGATGCCTATATTCCGTGGAACCATAGTGTTGCATTATGTATTCAATGATGTCTAAAATATTTGCATTGGTTTGCTTGAATGTGGAGAGGCCAAGAACCTTCCATCTTCGGTGAGGATGAGCCAAGAACCCTTAGAAGTGGTTGAGACCAAGAGAAAGTCTCCCAAGAGCAAGACTTAGTTTAAGGCCTTTGAGAAAAAGTGTGAGGTAAGCCCAAGAACCTTGAAGAAAGTGGGTGAGGCTAATCCATTCATTTGGCAAGCCTAAGTATGTTATGTGTGCTTTGTGTAAATGCCAAGAAAGTATTTTGCACCATTTTCTATATTAATATGTCATGCATGCATCCTTAAAACTTGTATTGCATTCTTTATGCATGATTGAATGGGAGATGAGCTATTGAGATTCTTTGAATCTCATTCCCTTCTCTCTAATATCTTAACATGCTAGATGGAGCCAATGAACAAGAAAATGGAAGCCACCAAGTGAGGAGATGAAGCCTTGATCATAAAGTTTTTAATTTTATTTATGTTGTAACCAAAGGAGTGGCATATGATGTAATCTTTCGTTAGAATTGATGTACAATGAATGAAACATGTGTAAATATCTTAATAGATGATAAATGTATGAAATTTGTGGATAAATGGAATGTATTGCAATTTTTGGGTATTAGATGGCCATTTTAAGTGTATGTCTCTTAGTACATAGCTTGGGGATGGGAAATGAAATTTTATGTTTTGAGCCTCCACACCTTTGAGACAAGTTTAGAGAGTCTTTTTGGGTCATTCCCACGTGCTCAAGTGGCCACAAGAACCATAGGAGCTATTTTGCCCATCATTGAATCATTAAGAGGCATGAAAATGACCCAATTGCAACTCTATACCATTTTTTATCTAAATGAGCTCTTTTTTATCTAAGATTTAGCATGAAATTAGATTTGTTGAGATCTTTTTGAAAAGTTAAAGAATATAATTTTTTGAGGTCTAGAGAATATTTGATAAATTTTCAAAGTTAAAATTTTCTATTAATTCTGGTATGTGCACTGTTCACATTGGTAGATTTATATTTTGTGTTATCTGATAGGCAAATGGTGTCCAATGCTTGTAAAATTTTACAAACATAAACTAGAGGTCATAAAATTTTTGTGGCCACCGAGATCACCTCATTTAGAGGTCTAAGCAAAGAGTTATGCATTTTTTAAGTTGGCTGTTAGTAGCAATGGCGCCCCAGGAGTCCAGTCACTGTTTCATAGATTTCCAATAGCTAAATATATTTGTTTCATTCTGGAATTATTTTTACATAAATTTAACATTTTTAGCTTTTCAGAATGACTGAATGTGTATGATTTCAATTTTTATAGAATTAGTTATGAATTTTAGAAGTTTGTATCAGTAATATAAAACAACAGCCCATATAGTAGCGATCTCAGTGACTTTTCGAATGTCAAACATCTTCCCTTTAATGATTCATGAACTAAAATTATTTTTACCATGGGGTAGACATCCAAAGCTTTCTGGAATGGTAAATTTTGTTAGATTTCAATTTTTGTAGATTTAGTTATGAATTTTTGAAGTTGTGACAGAAAAAAATTAAAATTCTAACCATACCAAATCCGTGGGAATTGATATGTTTCACCCACTTGTATGAGTTCTAAGCCACTTTCTTTAATGGTCTTGAATTGTATTAGTGAAATTAAATATGAGAATATGATGCATGAGCTCATATGGTCCACGTGACGCCGAATGAAAGTTTCATACGTTACGTAATGTGAAAATATACACTTTTAAGGCTATTTTTCTTTGTCTCTTTATGAAATACTTAGCATGAGACATAAGAATTGCATGAATAAAACTAAGAAACTATGGTGTTACATGTAGTGTCTGATAATGCAACGAATTATGTAGCAGTTGGGAAGTTGATACATGAAAAAATATGAGCACATTTATTGGTTACCCTGTGCTGCTCATTGTTTGAATCTCCTTTTAAAGGACATTGGTTGCTTGCCTTATGTGGCAGACCTTACATCAAAAGTTTCAAAGGTAATAATCTTTGTGTACAATCATATAATTTTGTTATCATGGCCAAGGAAAAGATATGGTTGGAGAAAGATTATGCGTCCAAGAGTGACTCGATTTGCTATTACTTTTATCACATTAAGAAGTTTGTATGAGTATAAGCATGATTTACAAGCTTTAGTTGTTAATAAACACTTCACTAACTATAAATTGTCCAAGATTATTGTGGGAAAGGTTGTTAGTGCTATTATATTAGATAATAAATTTTGGAGTGATTGTTATTTCTATGCGATACTTGTGGCTCCAATTATCAAATTGTTAAGAATTATAGATGTAGATGAAAAATCCTCTTTAGGTTATGTTTATGAAGGCATGCAAAAGGTAAAGAATGCAATAAAGAAAATGTTTAGAAATAAGAAACAACTATACAAGCCTTATACAGATATTATTAAGGCTCGATGAGATAGGACTTAGAGCATAATCTTTATGCAACAGCTTACTTTTTGAATTCTTCTTTTTTTTATGATGAAATTTTTTGTGAGAAGAATAGGGTCATCCAAAGCCTTATTGATTTGTTTGATATAAGAAGCTTGTGTGGTAATGTTACAAAATCCATTGAAAAAGTGCAAATGTATCATGACCATGAAGGAAGTTTTAATCGAGACTAAGCTTACAATACAGCAAAAACAATATAACCTTGTAAGCATTAATTTATGAATATTTTATTGTTTTGATATTTTAAAAGATTAATTATGATTGGTCATATAATTGCATGTATTTATTATATATATGTGTGTGTGTGTGTGTGGTGGACATATTATAAAGGTAATGCTCCAACCTTAAAAAATATAGCAGCTCATATTCTTGGCCAAACATCTTTTTCTTCAGGATGTGAATGAAATTTGAGTTTTTTTTTTAAATGCATTCATATAAAGAAAAGAAATAGACTATAGCATCAAAGACTAAGTGATCTCGTTTATGTTAATTATAACTTGCATTTAAAGAATAGAAACATAAATAATACTCAAAATATAACTGTTATTCACTTTTTTAATATAATTGAAACTTTATTTAACAATTTTTTGCTTTATTTTAAGTTAGAATATAAGAAAAAAAAGTTATGATCCTATTGATTATGAATCTATTGATAATGTTGAGTATTGAATAGCTAAAGAAGTAGTAGCTCCCGAGTTTAATGGATATTGAGAATAAGAATTTTATTTATGAAGACAATGCAATTTCAATAGTTAGTGAATCATCAAGAGAATAAGGTTTATATAATTTTCTGTCAATATTTGGATATTATATAAGTATTATTCTTATGCATAATTTTATTTTTAATTTATTATACAATTAGGTGCTGAAGAAAAGGATATCACAGACCAACCAATTATGGAATCACTTGATGATTTTGGAGTTGGACATGATGATGATGATTGTGGTGGTTGTCTTGTTTTAGATGTTAATGAATTGGCATTTGATGGATTTAAGCTTAATGAATATTATGATAATTGATTGTTAGTTGATTACTTAAGTTTAATTTGTGATTATGGATGTTATATTGGATATTAATTTGTTAGAAGTTGAATATTAAATTATGTTAGACCTTATAAAATTTGTCTATATTAGTTTTCAATTATTTATTATATGATATTTTTAATATATAAAATTAACTATATATATATATTTAATTACTATCAGTTCGACTATTAAACCATAAACACTCAATACTTTTATCGGTTGAATTATCAATTTGGTTTTAAAAACATTGAGATATTATATGTTGTGTAGCATAAAGGTTACACAACATGCAATCTGCTCATAAAAAGAATATGTTTACTCCACCTAATGTTCATTACCTCATTATTTTTCTTTTTTATTATACAAAATTGTACTGAATTGGTAATGTAAAGTATAAAGACAAAATAATTACATTAGGTTGATAATAATATTGAAAAGAAAACAAAAACATTTAAACCTATGAATGTTGATACATGTTAATTGAAACTAATATTTCAGTTATTAGATGTAAACAATTTTTTCCATCAATAAAAATGTTAATGAAAATAAGTTATTAACACATTACCAATTAAGACGCCTCTAACTTTACATTTACATATATTAATTTTATAATATATATTTTTAGTACTTTAACATAAAAATCAGTGTTGAAGAAAAATTTTACCAAGTAATGTCTTTTTGTACAAACAAATTGAAACTTGCCTTGGGTCGTAACAATTTTGGTAAGGTCATAACAAAACTATAATGGTTAGCCCAACAGAGATTAAAAAAAATTAAATAAAGGCCCAATCCACATTCCCCATTGTTTTTTTAAGTCGAGTTCCTCTTTCCTAAGCAGTGGCCCATTTATCCGAAGATATTGTTCAAACACCAGATTTTTCCTAGTGCTGAAGAGACCTCGTTGCACTTCGCAGTTTTAGTTGTCATAGTGAAAGTTATATTACTTATTTAAAAATGAGTTTAATTGATCGGAAAAAAAAATCATAAAAATTGGATTCGGACTTAGGCATGAGACCCAATATTGTTTTTCGTAAAAAATGAATTCAAGTCCGACTTGGTTAAAGACAAATTAAGTCCAGCCAGACACAAAAAATAATAAAAGAATAATAAGTGAAAAAAAGAAAAAGAAAAAGAAATATCATAGAAGATATTACTATGTTTTCCTTTTAGAACTTTTTAGCAGGCTGCAACCCTTCTGCTTGATTAATTATTTGTACTATTAGAAGGATATAAAACATAGAATCATGAACTGAAACAAGATCGTTTTACTCATTCATTCTTTGTCAGGATTTTAAATAAATTAAGTAAAAAGGAGGGAAAGAACATGAAAATCTGCATTGTTATAAATGCGTTCAAAATGGCTAAATTTATCGTTCCAAATTTTCATGCATTCAAATATCAAGTGTAAAGACTAATTAATTTATCCAATGTTTATTTAGATGTTTGAAATTGAATAAAAATTACTTATATTCAAAAAGCCTTCTCCTAGTTGTGGTGCCAAGTGCATGCTTGATAAATTCTTTAGTTTATTAAATAAAACGTGGATGCCAAATTTGGCCTTGTAATAAAAGTTTTGGTCATGTCTATATCAACTAACGAATACTAATGGGGAGTATGCCAACAAATCCATTGGAAGTATCGAGTAATTACAGTAACATATATATATTTTTTATCACTAAATGAAGTCCTTAAGATTAATTACAATATCAAGGTGATGTAGAAGACTAAGAGGCCAATATTTGATGCGTCTGGATCTGCTGCATCTCGCAAGGAGATGTAGGCCCTGTATCTTTTCTCAACGCACCGTTTTGATCATATGAAAGTCCACTGTTCCATCCTCTTCTTCCATATATTAGCTGTTCCATTGAAGTGGGAGTTCGCGCGTTTCTTCTACCAAACTTCACGTTCACGTCAGAGGAAGGTAAGCAACCAACAAACTCAGAAATATGATCTCGGCATTTTGTCTACATTACCAACTGACAAAGAACTCTTATTTTTTGCAATTCTGGGGAGACGTTCACCCTTAAAGGTTCCGCAGCAAAGTCAAGGTCATGTTAAGAGGGACATAGGGAGGGGTTGTTTGTTCTAGCTTGTTGGTGATTTGGGTTGTTATATTTGCTACTTGTTGAAAAAAGTTTGAATTCTGAAGCATTTTAAGCATTTCGGAGATTTTGACTGTCCATGAAACAATGAACCCATGAAAGAATGGAAAGGTTAGAATTTTGAACCATTTATTCTACTCGAAGAATAAATGCTACCAAAATGCTCCACTTTCATGTTCTTTTGCACTGTATCCTAGCATGTTTTGTTTATGCCTCTTAAGAGATGAACAAAAAGCATTAAGAGAAATTCAGCATTGTATCAAAAATATTCATTAACCACAAACTGAAGATGGAGAAAGACACATACCACCAAAGAAGCACCGATATAAGTATGTGTATTAGGTACGACGTGATACAATATGTGAAATACAATAATTTTTAAAATTTTATGATATGAGTACAAGAATATATATATATAATTATATATATATTTAATAATTTAACACATTAAAAACTAAATACACATAAAAATAAATAATTCAAATCTACTCCCCTTCGTCGGGATTCACTTGGGTTTTTGTTCTTAAAATGACTTTCATTCTTTACCTTAATAAAATTATTTTGTTAAAAAAAATAAAAACAAAACGAAACAAGTTATTACATATCGTGATACACAGATAAAGTAAAAAGGAATAAAAATAGATTCCCTTAAACAATCAAATTTGCAATCAACAAATACCAGTAAGGATCAATCAATTCCAACGAAGGCATTGGAAGCATCGAAGAAGAAGACACTCAATTTCTTTTAAAAAAATGAAAACAGAAGCTTTTTGCCATCGGAGAAGAAGACACACTTGCCATTAGCTGGAGAAGAGATGAAGGAACAGACAGCTTGTCGAAGAAGATGATGCAACACGGAAGGAGGAGATGAGCAATGGTGGGCGATGCATGGCGAGACACTGTAACAATCCAGAGAAGCAAAGGCGAGGGAGAGAATTGATGCGTTCAACGAATCAGTCAAGTTAAATGAGGAACAAAACAGTGTCGTTTAATGTTATACCGTTTCGCAGTCATTTCAGAGTTGTTTTGAAACGTTTGAATATGACAAGAAACATTTTGAAATGTACAGAAAAAAAAAAAAAGAAACGTATATGATACGTTTTGTATCTGTACGATATGTGTATCTATATTGAATATGTATTTAATCTGGGTATGCAAAATTGCCGTATCCGTGCTTCCTTGTATACGGCAAGATTTTGAAAATTGTTGGGAGTTCAGAAATTTGTGAACTTCACAATCTGGGATTTCAAGTTTCAGTTTAGCGACAAGAATGAGCAAGAGAGCAAGCAGCTATCAGAGTGTTATGATAGCTTTGGCCTGAGAGGTTTGAGCAGGGACTTTAGCAAAGAAAAAATGACTGATCGTAGCTTTGGGGGCTTCCTTCAGTACATCAAAACAGTGCATATATGTGTGCTCTAAAGGATGGATCAGACCGCACAACGACGGATGGCCTGAATGTTTTTTTTTTCTTCTCAAAATTAGAGCACTGAAAACGGCATTCAGAAGAGATGCAGGGCTACCTGCATGTTTAGATGGGCGTTTGGAGTCAGAAAACTATAATTTATAAAAAAAAAATTATGTTTTATAAGAAACAACAATAAATAACTTTTACATAAATATAATTTTATATCAAAAATTTAAACATGCATTACATCTCCTTGCGAGATGCAGCAGGTTCGGGCATATTTGATGGCATTGGCTTGCTAATCTATAACATTAGATATCTTAGAATAATTTGAAATTGCCATAAAATCTCTGGAGTTAAATAAATTTGGAATTTGAAATGGTAGATGAAGAATATATAATCCAAAAAGCAATGAATTTGGCCATTTGGTTAGTATAAGAATAAAGAGAAATGAAAATATAATAAAATAATATTATATAAAAAAATTAATTATAATACAGACCAAATTTAAAAAAATTCAAACCCAATTCATATTATATTCGAACATTTTTAAAATATATTTATTTTTTTATAATTTTTTTAAATTCATATCTATTTTGCTCACGTCAGACTGGGGGTACGGACCATCGTCAGATCTAGCCAAACGTTGCGCTTCAAAAACCTTTACCAATTAAAACCCTCTTGCCCCGAACCTGAAAATAGCAGTCATGGAGTCCATAGCTGCTTTGTCTTCATCCTTCGTTTTTACTACTCCACCATCCTCTTTCTCCGCCTACTCTGTTTCTAGAACTCGACCTAGCTTTCCATTTTGTTCCAGAATGAAGGCGAGTCACGTCTCAGAGAATGCACCTCAGGCCGAGCCCATCATGCCCAAGGAAGCTAAGCTATGGGGTGGCCGATTCGAGGACAGTGTCACCGATGCCGTTGAGAGATTCACAGAGTCGATCTCCTACGATAAGCAGCTCTACAAGCATGATATCATGGGAAGTAGGGCTCATGCTTCAATGCTAGCTCATCAGGTAATCTATGCTTTTCTGCGATATTTTATTTTCGGGGAAGGATAAGATTGTTCCTTTTGCCATTGTCTTCACTTACTTTTTGTCTTCCCCACTCCCCCTCCAAAAAAAAAAAAAGCATTCTTTGTGATTATCTATGAACACTGCTTTCTTTGAATTAGAGTGCAGTACAAATAAAGATCCAACTTCTTTTAATATTGCAAATAAACTTTCATTGTTTACTATTTAAATTTTTTGTTCCAAAAATAAAAAGAGGAAAATCTTTGAAGTGATGGGCGTTGAGTGATGCGTGATTGCGGTCCAGGGATTGATGAGCATCAGTGATCGAGATCGTATTCTTGAAGGTCTTAATGAGATAGAGAGGCGCATTGAAAATGGCGAGTTCAATTGGAGGACTGACCGCGAGGATGTCCATATGAACATTGAAGCAGCGCTTACTGATATGATTGGGGAGCCTGCAAAGAAGCTACACACAGCCCGGAGCCGAAATGATCAAGTTTTGACTGACTTTCGCCTCTGGTGTCGTGATGCCATTGATAAGATCGTCACACGCATAAAACACCTTCAGGTCTCACTGGTGACCTTGTCTTTAAAGAATGAAGGTCTTATTGTACCTGGTTATACTCATTTGCAGCGTGCCCAACCAGTTTTACTTCAACATCTTCTACTGGCTTATGTTGAGGAGGTTTGTTGCTAACTTATATCTGGTTCATGTGCCATCGCTGAGAAATTGATCAAATTACTGTGTCTTACCACCTTCAAATTATGTGAACGATAAGATTTCTTGTATAGCAAAGATCTTATACTTCTGGCCTTGTCTTAATTATGAAAATCGCTATGATTTTTCTCCGAGTCATAACTGGCATGTATACAACTTCTAAAATTTATTAAGGAAAGGGTGAAAAAAAAAAGGACTGCTGATGGTAGTATTTACACCCTATATGATGATGATTTCAGCCCTAAGAGTCAAAAAACTTGAAGGAATGCTGAGTCTGGGAAAAGTTGATGTTCTGGTGTTCTTGAGTCACATATGAGATATTCTGGAATTCTATAATGGGATTATTTCATTTGATCGTCCTTAAGTTAATAATACTTTTATTAGCAGTTGTCAGGCCAATATTTGAGTCAACTATCGCTTGAAAAAATTTATTCCATTCTTGTTATCAGAGGAATGCCTTTACATGCCCAGACTTTCCAATTAATTTTTTATTTATAAATTACAAGTTTTGGGATATAATTTTCAAACTTATGGATTTACTTCAGGAGCATATTTTTATCTTAGCTTAGAGCAATGCTGTCTTTTACAAGTTTTGGCCTCTGACCATTAACTGTAGATAGAATGCTTTCTTGCAGCTTGAGCGCGATGCTGGTCGTTTAGTAGACTGTAGAGCTAGGATGAATTTCTGCCCCTTAGGGGCTTGTGCATTGGCTGGTACTGGTCTCCCCATTGATCGATTCATGACCTCAGATGCTTTAGGATTTACAGCTCCATTGAGAAATAGGTATCTTGCTTCATTTACTCCCCTGAAAGCTTATCAACACTGCCATGAAGTCAATTAAAAAGCCTGGCATTGGTACTTGGTGTTCTGTCTGCATATGAATCTTGTTTTCCTTTCTAACTGATTGCATATTGCAATCTTATATAGTATAGATGCAGTTTCAGACCGGGATTTTGTATTGGAGTTTATTTCTGCCAATGCCATTACAGCAGTTCATCTTTCTCGGCTTGGTGAAGAATGGGTATTGTGGGCTTCTGAAGAGTTTGGATTTATCACACCAAGTGACTCTGTTTCAACTGGAAGTAGTATAATGCCTCAGAAAAAGAATCCAGATCCAATGGAACTTGTGCGTGGGAAGTCTGCCAGAGTCATAGGAGATCTGGTTACTCTTCTCACTCTATGCAAAGGACTTCCTCATGCTTATAATCGTGATTTGCAGGTACTGAACTTTATAGATTGGTAGGAAGAAAATATAACTTATCAGCATCAACTATTTTGAGATGTTGTAGACCTTGGTTTCTTGCACACTGCATGATTTTCTGAGGGGGTAGTTTGATGTGTCAGTTCACAAACAAATATAAATGTATCTCCATTGCTTGCATGAATGGCTGTTTGCACGTGTAGTGCCCACATTCATTTGTTTCTTTTTTTAAGCCCTTACAAAAGCCTTTTCTTTCTGGAGATAGGAAGACAAAGAACCAGTATTTGACAGCGTTAAAACTATTCTGGGCATGCTTGAGGTATCGGCTGAGTTTTCACTGAATATTACCTTCAATCAAGAGAGAATACAACTGGCTTTACCAGCCGGTCATCTTGATGCAACAACACTTGCTGATTATCTTGTTAAGAAGGTAAGTCATGTCTGCTGATTGGCCGTCTCTTTCATAAGGTCTGTTGTTGAAATTAGTATTCTGTAAAACATATTGAAATTCATGAGACTGAAGCATGCATTGTAGCCTGCCTGATAAAATATCAAATCCAGGAGGCATAACAATGTCCAAGCTCAAATTTGAACCCCATCTGAAATCTAGTCCACATCACCTGTTAACCGGCTTTGTCCAGTCACTACTACCCTTGGAGGAGGAGCAGAGGGGAAGCTTGTCCTCTCTCCTTTCCACCATATCTCTGCATTTGCTCCCTAACAAATTCCATAAGCCTCAATACCTTAGAAATTCAGGCAACTGAATCCCATTCTTAACAAGCTTACATAAGGCTACAGTGGACATTGTTACAATTTTCCAATTTCTATTACACATCATGCATTTGTTACTGCTTTTACTCAACTGTCAAAACTCAAGGACTTGCGTATAAAAATTTCTAGGCTTATTACTGCCAACTTATTATGTTCCAACTGTGTCGCATATAATTCTGTGTTCTTTTATTTCCTCACTTTGTAGATTTGCTACAGATTCTTATCCCTTTGTTTTCACATACAGGAAGTCCCGTTCAGGACATCTCATGATATTGTAGGAAGAGCCGTTGCCTTGTGCGTGTCAAAGAAATGCCAACTTCAGGACCTGAGTCTTGATGAACTGAGAAGTATCAGTACAGTTTTTGATGAGGATGTATATGAATTTCTTGGAGTAGAAAATGCAATTAAAAAGTTTAGCTCCTATGGTTCCACTGGGTCAGCATGCGTAGCCAGCCAACTAGATTATTGGGCAAAAAAACTTGAAATCCGATGAAGGCGGTGATTGTCACGAAATTCTCCCCTTGGTGGGGGCTATTGTTGAGTTTTGAAATGTGTACTGGAACCAAAAGAACTTGCAATGTTATATTCTCTGAGGTCAAGAATGCGAACATATCGTTGGTAAGGCTTCAAGTTTGGTAATACGAGGATGATATCTTGAAATCTGAACTGAGTAATCTAGGTAAATGGAAAGTACTATTATTGTTTTCTGGGAGTTTCAGAATCACGATACTATCTTACCAGGCCTTCAAGCAGAGTGCTGCTCAGATATTACATGGTCTCGGACAGAAATTTCAGCATGCATTATGGTTTGACAAAAAATTTCCCCAGTTGTAACTTATCCATTGAAGTTCAATAAACTGGTACCTCAATCTCAGATGTGGATTTAGCCTATGGATTTATGGTCTATTTTTGTATTATTTTGGTTATGTTCGACCTTTTTTTAATCAAACATTTTTACTTCTAGCATAAGAGCGTTCTCTTTTTTGTCCGAACTGAACAAGGCCGTCTCATGATTTATTGTGCGCCTGTTCGTTGATAAAGGATGAGATGAAATCACATATCACACACCAAGTGAAACAAAGTGGTAAACAACACAAACTTACGCATCCGTACCCAGATCAAAAGGGCCCTAATTCTTTCAGTTACACTTTAATGGCAACAGAAATCCGTATTGACAATTTAACTACACTCCAACATTGGCATTCTTTTTCAACACCCAGGAAAGGAATTTGTCATTTCCTTTTCAGGATAGTTTTTTACCTGCAAAAGGAAGCCGATGATTTAAGACAAAGGAAAAAATTATGTATGCTTTAGCCTGATGTGGCTGGTTTCACCAACCCGTTCAATCTCATAGGATCTTTTGCCTGAATTACGCTATCTTATTCTTCATTGGGGCTGTTACTTTCTGGCCGGGAGGAGTACGGATCCTTGGTCACAAGTTGAATTATAGGCTTCTTCCACTTCTTTTTCTTGTCTGGTATCTTAGCATTCAAATCGTCCTGTCATGAATTGTCCCATCGATTACTAAGCTAGTTAGAAAAAGTGTGAACATATAATAAAAAATAATAAGAAAATTACAGCCCACAAGAGTTTGAATCACTTTTATTTCTTTTCGCTTTATTTCTGTCAATTTGAAAGAGATAAATATAGTATGTGAAGCCCACCACGTAAGTGAGTCTTACGCTTATCTTTCTTTAAAATTGACAAAAAAAAAAAGAAAGAAAATAAAGAAATCTAAACTCGGCCAGCCCACATAAAATTGGCGCCACCTAAAATAAAGGGAACGAGTATTTTCTCATAAGGATATTCAGGTTGCTATAGGATACAAGGTTTGAGCAAGGAGAAATATGCAAATGGTAATTAAAGGGAAAGAGGAACGAAAAGAGAACCCATAATAAAAAACACCAGCAAAACTAGTAGGACAAGGAGTTTCAGGATGGAGAATACCAGCGAGTTCTGAATGTCACATAATGGCTTCTTTTTGCGTCTCAGGTTGTCCCTAATATCAGCAGCTTTCTCAACAAGTGCACTCTGGAGTAGTTTGGCACCTTCAGAAGCGATCATGCTTCCATTCTCTGCTATATCAATAGCTGAAGCATTCTTAACATATTCTGTATTTTCTGATTTTGGTGGTTCATCTGCTGCCACTGGGCTCAGTTCTCTGTTTGTGCACTTAAAGCGTGTGCAGCCACATGATGTTCCACAGCTTCCACCAGCAGATCGGCATCTGCATTTATTAGTCTTGCACAATGACTTTCTACTGCATGAGCAGCATATCCCTTCAGATTTATCACTCCTAACCTCAGTTTCATTGGAGAGGTTCATTTCAGGTGTATTCATTTTTTCTTCTAGCTTGTCATGACTCCCATCAGAGGAAACAGGCCGAAACAGATTCTGCTGATCAACGTATATCACAATCAACATAGTTAGGCTTCGAAGTACAGAAAAACAAAAGTCGTATTACCACCCATCAAACAAATCCTTTATTCTGACTTTGAATCATGTGTATTCCGAGTTCCTTTAACAGTTCCTGTGTGAAGTCAATGGCACAAACCTGCATCTTATCCTTGGAATTAAGCTTCTCCTTTTGTAAATGCAACTGTCTGAGTAGACAGTCAAGGACATTTACTTGTTCCTTCAGATCTTCAATATCTAAATTTTGCTTCAAACTGTCACTATCTTCATGCTGTAACGGAGGCCTTCGAATCGCAATGGAGAAAGTTGTATTTATTAAAAACAAAACAAAAAACAAAAACAAAAAAACAAAAATGGAAAAGAGCGAGGAATAGCTATATAATGTTGAAAGCTGATAGAAATCAAAGTTACGGAAGCAAAGCTGAGCTCCATTTTGCACCTCAAATTTTCCTCCCTCTGCATCTCAGCTTCTTCCTTCAGCCTTGCAATCTCTTCAGCCATCCTGAATATTCCAAAATGTAGAATTGGGGTGCTTGAACTGATATGCTTTTTCAATTAATATTCATTTCAAAAAGTATAAATTTCATGCGCAAGTTGTCATATAATGTACCAAAGTCTTATCTCTCTTCCAATGGATGCTACTCGATAAACATATGAACGAGGCGGAAATGGAAGGAGAAATTTAGGCTTACTCTTCAATTTGGGATTCATATTGCGAACATAATTCATGTAACTGTGTTGTGACTTCAAGCTCATGCTCAGCAGCCTGCACCAGCCACTTTAAGGAAGTTATAAAAGGTTGGGCTGAAGACACAAATCAAGCCACTGCTACAAATCAATTATCGCACTTGTTTGGAATATATTTCGAACTACAGAACCCTACTAAAAGATTATCTAAATAAAATCCAAAAGCGTTTCCACTCTAGAAATTAAACAGTACATTTTTAGAACACGGATTCACCTTGCAGTCCCTTATATTCAGATATAAATAAGTAATTGAGTAATGATTAACAGGAAGATATCAATTCCAGAACAGAATCTTGCAAACTAAGTTCAAAGAACAAGTTTTATTCCCCAAAATATATGTACTTCGGAGTACTGGAGAACAGTCTTGACATTCCAGACTTATTTCCAGCATATATCAAGTTTTAACAAAATAACCAGTAATCCATGTCAATCTTATCAAGTATGAAAAGGTTAAACAAAGCAGAGTTGATAATTTTGAATAAAATGTTGCACTCCAAAAAGAAAGAAGCAAGAGGAGTTCCAAAGTAGCATTATTTGATGCAATCCCTAACACAGATTATGAACCGCATAGCATTCAAGTGATTCTAGATATCTTAGAAATGGATTTATGAGCAAGTGTCACACTGACTAGTATTACAAGCACACATGAGGTGCTCACCGAAAAACACCAGAATGTAAAAAGTTTAATGTGCAATTACGGCAATTAATACACTGACAATTTTGAAATACCTGAACTTGATCATTGACTTTTCTGGCACCTACATGAGAACCAAACAAAACAAGTAATTAGGAAGTAAAACCATGTAAATGGGAAGGGGAAAAATAGAAGAAAGTTTTTAAAATAGGAAACAGATTGTTGGTCTTCTAACCAGCAATTCTATTTGATATAGCCTTTCGAGATTCTATCATCTCCCTTAATCGTTTAGTAGCCATAGAAGCTTCTTCTGTCTTGCGTTGCAATACCTGACATAAGGGATTTAGGGGGAAAGTGGAAACTGTAAGAATAATAAAAGCCCCAATAAAGAGAGAGAGAGAAGTATGAAAAGCCTATAGACTAACCATCTTTAGTCTCAGATTTGAAGCCAGTAAATTCTGAACCTCATAATCATTCCTTCTTTTCTCTTTCTTAAGCTGATGATGCAGGGATAAAAAATTCGTAAGATTGATATCTTGCCATAATACAGATAGTGGATGCAACATCCAAGTTGTTTTCCAAAACAATATTTTTTTTTTAATCTATGTAATCATTACCTGAAGAACTTCTTTTTCCAGCGAGGCCTTACACAATCTAAATTGCACAGACTCTAGCTTGATCTTACATTGCAGTTGAACCTATATGTGAGCACAAAAGTCAGTACCCAAAGCAGAAGAGAGATGGGGAAGGACTAAAGTAACACATATCAGCATATGTTGATCCACATAAAGATGGCACCTTCTGGGCCTTTAAACTCTGAATCTCAAATTGTGACTGCTTTGTTGTTTCATCAACTCTTTTCCTTTGGTTTGAGAATTGGGACTGAGAGTTCAGTTTCTTTTTCAATTCTGCAACCTGTAACAGCATATTACTGCAGCCAATCATCGTCCTATTACCAGGCTCATTTTCATTGTCTAAATTAATACTCACCTGCGCTTCAAGTACATTCAGCTTTTGAAGATAATCTTCTTTAAGCTTTTCTACCCCAGTGTTTGAATCAGATGAATCATTTACACGTTGCCTCAGTTCCTCAATCTCCATCTGCGAAATCACGCAGTCGTAAGAAAGAAATGCGACAAGTTTGGTTCTTAACAGAAGCACACTCTAAAGCAGAACATTTCCTTTTTCCTTCTCTTCCACAGCGAAATTCAGGCAGATTTTTTATTTCTTTCATTTCTTTTTCTTATTCGAGTAGATTAAACAAGGTATTCATAATTTTTAAACGATCCACTAAGATGTCTGACATGAACAGAATCTCTGGGGAGAAAAATATCAAAACCAAGCAGCGCGAGCAATTCTTAAAGTTTGCAAAATGTGTACTTCCTGAACCGAAAATGCTGCATTCTTTTTGCTGGACTATCCAAAAAATGGGATCCGATCACTTATAATTCTTTTTCCACATTATCTTAGCAAAGAGTTAGAACATCATTCAGATCACAAACAACTCTAGATTGATCGGAAAATACACAGACCTGATACGCTTTGTTTTGTCGCTCGAGCTCGCGAATCCTCTCCTTGTACTGTTGCTTTTCATTTGGAGAGGCATCGACTGGACTCGATTGCTTGGATCGGCGATTTGTCTTCTTCAACATCGTCCCCAGCAATAAAGAAAGCGAAAGAAGGATTTGGAAATGAAAGTGATTTCGAAAACTATGAAAGGAGCCAAGAAAAGAGGAGCTAATTGGCAAAATGAACCTACAAGAGCAGAAGATTTTTATGATCGAAATTCGAAATGAATCGTCATGTGCAATGGCCAGCGTAATTGAAGCCTCGGGAGGGAAAGAGGATTGATTCAAATTTTCTGCGAGGGCAAAGAAAAAAATGCAGGGGAAACAGTGGCAAATTAAATTTCTCCAACTAAATTATATTCTCCAATTTTATAATATAATAAGTATATAAAATTTATATTCTCTAATTAAATTATACACTTATTATATTTTAATTAAAAATTTATATATTTATTATATTTTAATTAAAAAAATTAATAACAAATATATAATGATTTGTCTCTAAATATAATCTTATTATAATTTAAAAAGTAAGTTACATAAAATATTTTTATTTTTAAAATATGCACAAATATATTCTAAAATAAAAAGTTAAAGGCACGTTTAGTATTAAATTGAGAAAGGAAAAGATATTGAAAAATTATAAATAATATCTATTATATTTTTTAATTATTATTTAATAATATTTAACTTTTTATTAACTTTTTAAAGTAAAAGAGTGAGAATTATTTTTTATCCACAAACTCACATTTTTTTAATTTCTCTTTTTGTCCTTGACTTTATTAATTTACACTGTAGTCTGATTTTAAATATTTTTAACTAAAATACTTTTTATTAATGAGTTATCCTTTTGTTATTATTGTAATTGTAATCACATAATTTAAGTACGGTGAGAACTATATGTAATGAACTTAACTAAGTGATCAGATTAATAAAACTCATTATACAGTGGAGGGGTGAATTTTTATTTCCATTTTAATAACTAGGGAGGACATGTTTCTCATTATTCTTTTTTTGCTAAATTTATGGTTTCTTTTGGGCTAAGTTCGGTCAAAGAAACTAAAGGAATTGTAACACAAAAATCCTGTTGAGAGAGGTTGCATACATATGGAGCACCATGTTAATGCATCAGAAGAAGAAACTACTGTATGTCCAATGAAAACTATTCATGTTCCGGAATTCATTTGTCATGCGTCCCCATTACGTGTCCATTATAGGACCTTTACTTTGATGAGTAATATTTTACTTTCTTGAATTTAGAACACAAACAAACTCTTCACTGGTATGATTTCATTGTGTTTCTGAAGGACTCTGGTCTTTTCTCCAAGTACGAACTATAAAGGAGTTACTGATTTTAAGAGGTTCTCAGCTTATAAGTTAGTTTAAGCTATTGTTTCACACCTTTTGGACTCATCTTTTTTATAAACCACAAATCTACATTAATTGCTTTCCTCCACTGTAGTAGGCTGTGCAATTTCTTTTAAACCAGTGTGTCTTGCTTTTAAATACTGGGAATTTGAAGATGCTATCCTAAATGATTTTCATTTCTAACACTGGGAGAAACTCAAATAAATAGGAATTGTACATGAGATCATTGGGAAACAAAAACAGAGGTAAATGAGATGCAGAACTGGTGGGTATAACTTTGGTATCTGGAGAGTGACTTGAAGTTCTGAAATGAATATCCTTGTTATTAGAAGCAGCTATGCTACATAGGATACTAAAGATGACACCTTTAATATCGTATATTGCGATGCTAACAAGTTATTACTGATTGAACTGTTCAGAAAAAGAATAGAATTTTGAATTTCATGTAAAAAAATGGAAAATCCTGCTGCTATAACTTTTTGAACTTTGTTTACTTGCTCGGGTATTGCCAAATATGACTTCAATTGAGAAAATCAATACCATCTCATATGATCTTTGTGGTGTACTTAGAGTGGTTATTGGTGGCCTTAAATCAAAGGTATGCATATTTGTCGTTTAAGTAATTTTATTATTTAGTATTTTTGGCATATTAATAGAAAGTCAATAATAAGGTGATAGGTCTACTGGTTTCCGCAAATTATACTTATGTCCTCCTGCATTTATGTCTTGAGGATCTTGATTCTCTCAAAGATTTTGAGTGTCTGTTTAAGACTATACTCTGACACACAATAAATAATTAACTACTAAGGGAAAAACTGAAAAGAAACGAAGATACTAAAAAGGAGAATCAAAACAGTTTTACTAAGAGCCACAAATTTTGGGAAAGAGGAAATAATTACCAAAAAAAAATTCAATATACTAGAAAATTATAAGTTGTAACTTGCAACTTGCAGAGATATTTTATTAAAGCTTTATACAGAAAGCAAATGGCATGGACCTACAAAGGGTGAAAAAAGACATGGCATCACTTACATTTGATGCTTTTTCTAATGCCTCGTGCTACACCAACGGCTAGGAGACAAATTAAAAAAAAAAAAAAAATTAATTTCTAAAAAGTTGACTAATCATGGCAAAAAAATATTTCAGTGCTACATCAACGGTAGCGGCAAAGTAATTTTTTTTCTTGGTAACAAATTTTGAATTGAAAAAAAGAGTCAAGAGAAAACCAACGCATCATTAAGCCCATTTGAATGACTTTTATTGAAAAATTTTTTAAGTGTTTTTGGTACAATGTTTTTTTTTTTCTTTTTTTATATAAGCTTAAAACGAGATTTTTAATTGTTTTAGAAATTAAAAATGTTCTCTTACTTAATATACAATTAAAAATACTTTCTATTAAAAGAAAATCCGAATAGGTGCAAAGCATGAAAGGATACTTTATCAGTTATTATATCTTTAAATTTAAGTACAATATTTTAATTTTTTTTCCAAAAAAATTTTGTGAAAAGAGACATTTCATTATTATTATTTTGGATACAAAGGAAAGAGAGAGACATTTCATTATTAAAAACAATAAAAAACACTAATCACATTTGGTAAATAAGAATGGTAAAGAAAGAAATAAACAAGAATAAAAAAAGTAAATGAAATTTGTATAAAATGATACTTAAATCTTTACTTTAAAAACATAATAAAAGATAAATATGATCAAGTAATAATTATAATAATATAACAAATATTTTTTTAATTTTTTCCCCACTTTCTCCAAGGTTGAAATCATACCCATCTTTAAATTTAAAGAAAATTACAACGAATGATCCATATTATCAAATATTTATAATAAAAAATCTTAAAAATTAAAATTATTTTAAAGATTATCATTACTATTAAGTTTTAGGGAATTTTATTATTAATTTTTGAGAATTAAAGATTTGATTTGGAACTATGATATATTCAAGGTCCAAGCAGATCTATTTTATACCTGATAAGTAACAATACGCAAGATAGAATGGGGGTTGACTATATTTTATATTTTAATTTTTAAATTTTTTTGTTATAAATATTTAATAATATAAATATTTCATTGTAATTTTTTCTTAAATTTGTCTTGCAAACAAAAGATGTATTTGAACAGAGCTTACAACAAATCATTTTAGGTCCACTCTTCATAAAAAGCAAGTACAAAAACTACTCACAAAGGTAGCACAACCCCGTAAGCACATTTTTTAAACATAGAAAATTTATAACTCAAAGTAAAAAAAAAAACAGCTATTAAAAATACAGTAAGCCGAAATACTAGATGTAAAATAGCGAGACGACACACCTCTAACCCTTTGTGAAGATAAAAAGTCTTCTGAAGTGTTCTTCGTTCAATATTTGGCATTTCTTAATAGGGTTATAAACAGTTTAAGTTCGGACCTGTTAAAATGCTTTTCGCCAAGATTCATCTATTAAATAAATAAGCATAAATATAACGTCAAACTAATTTAATTAAATGACTCGAGCATTGAAAATTAATGCTTGGTTCTTTTAAATAATTTGTTTAAAAATAAAATCGTGTAAATATTCAAATATTATACATAATTATATTATTTTATATATTATAAATTATAAATTATAAATATATATTTTAAATATCATTTAATTCATTAAACTCTTTTATATATACTTTTAATTAAGTTTACATGAGTTTAGCTCAAATTTTCATTCAACAAAATAAATTGATCTTCTTCTCATTTTAAACTTGTTTAATTTTACGAGTTGAGATCCAACTTGTTTATTAAACAAGCAAAGTTTAATAACTTTAGGACTTAGCGTAGCTTGTTTACATCTTTTTTTTTTATTTTGTAAATTTGATGAACAAGGGGGTTTATTTTCAAAAATTGAACCTGAAATTCGGAATTCTTACCCCGAAGATAAAAAATTTTATGAAAGAAAGAAAAATGTTCTCATAAAAAAAAAAACACAATAAAAAAGGACGTGCGTTAAAAAGGACAAAGGCAATAATGAAAGATGTCCCAAAACAAAACCATGCGGGCCCCTGGCGAGAGGAAATATCTTTTTTTTTGTTGTCAAATAATTTTTGACATAAGAGTAACTTATATAGACTTTTAACAATTTTTATTGAAATTACATAATTTCTTATTTACTTTCAAAATATATTTAGATTTTTTTTAAAACAAAAAGTTACTTTACACTAGAATTTAATTTTAAAATGTTTAACTAAAATATTTTTTATTAACTTAAATATATTTTTTTAAAAATAAATTAATTAACATAAATTTTATTTAAAAAGATGATTATATATATTTTGAAAATAAAAAAAATTTGTAATTTTTGACAAAATTCTTGTGCAATTTATTCCTAATGCAAACCATATTTGTATTTTTTATTTTTGGACAATGATTTTTTTGGGTCAAATTATGAGAACCTTGTCTTGCTTGACTGGGTCCAAGTGGCCCAAACAGCCCAACCAAGTGAAGTCATAAAATGAAATATGCAATCCAACATGAATAGTTGGTCCAATAAAGTGAGAGAGATAATTAGCACGCTATGCACGTGTTTTTTGTCCATTTCATCCACGAGAACAAGCTTCCTACCATCACCATGTATGCTGTCTGCGCACTATTATCCACTCAAATCATAAGAGGATTTTTCCACTTCCTCTATTTTATTTTTTCCATTTAATTCCGAGTTTTCGTTTCCATATTCACATGACAACAAACCCCTTATCGTGGTATATATTGGCAGAGACAAAAAATTAAGTTTAAAAGTGTGAATGATAAAAATGATGAATAAAAGATATTGAATAAAAATAAATTATTATTAGTTTTTTTTTTCTCTCTTAAAATTAAAGGAATTTTCTGATTTTTTTTTTTCTAAAACTCCTTAAATTGTAGATATTGATTCCATCACTGACAGAAACGATGTTCGCAGGCATAGAATAAATCATCAAATTAAAAAAAAAAAAAATATATATATATATATATATATATATATATATATATATAACTATTACAAAAATATAAAGAAAAGGTTTTAAAAAAACAAGGCAGACACGCGTGCCATGTACGTTAGCAATCATCTTCCAGGCGCCACATAAATCAATAACTGTGTAATTCGCGGGCTATAAGAACCAAATTAATCCGAAATAGAGCGTTGTGATTGGACCACGTAGAATAAACTCGCTAATCGGCGCAGGTTAGAAGGAGGTCAAGCCCACCCCGTTTGGCTTTTTTTAACCTCTGCACGACTCAGAAATCCCAGATGCCATTAGAGAAAAGTCATTCGGAAATTTCCATTATTTCTTGGTGTGAGGCAAACCTCTTTCTTCTCCTCTTTGGTTTCTATTTTTTTCTCCTAGCGTCTGCTCCAAATTTCTTTGGAAGCAGCTTGCTGAGGAAATTTTTTCAATTTCCAGGAATTTGGGACCTTCAGTATCAGTCAGGTTTCTTTTTTTTTTTTCCTTTCCTTCTCTTGAAAAGTAGTTCTTAAATTTCAATTAGTTGGATTTTCTATTTATATATGTATACATTTCTTGAAGAGTTCATTAGGAATGTCGAGTGACGTGCTGATTGGTGACTTATGGATTCTGTCCTGGATCTGATGAGCTATTTTGTATGAACTTAGGGTTTTGCTTTTTTTCCCCCCCATCTGGAATTGAATTTCCCTTTTTTCCTTTTTCAATGTAATTGCAAATCATTTAGCTTAGTTCAGTTGCTCTGAAATTGATTTCAGACCGGAAATTTGCATTTTTCAATATTTTCCCTTTCAAAAAGAAGAAAAGCTCAGGATTGCAGTCAATTTATATATTTCCTTCTCGTGCTCTCTCTTGCAGGTGTAATTGTCTGCCGCCATTTGAAACCTTTTCTATTACGCCGTCCCTTTGATAATCACTAGCTTTGGGTTAAAACTTGAAATGATATACTGGTTTCGATCTGGGATATGATATTATGCTCATTGCCTGACCTGCTACTTCGGTTCAATAATGGCCTATCTAGGTTCAATGCAGTTGTCTCACGACATTAGGCCTTACAATAATAGTGGATGCTGTAGTTTTCATCATGTATGTCGTTATTTGATTTTTTTCTTTTTTTTTTATGCCTGAGTTTTCCTGTGAGTTTAGACTTTAGAATGCTGAGTTTCATTTCCATTTTACTTGACAGAAATCAATGGGTGTTGGTCGATTACATTTGGTTACCATCAATCTTTTGCCACATGGTTTGGTACGGTTTTCAATCATGGATTAACAATTCCTTGCTTTCCACTCTTTAGTATTTGTTGGATTTATGTTGCTACTTATTTGTTAGATTTGCTACTGCCTGTCAGTTTCATTTGTATTGCTCTTTCTTTTATAGTTGTTGTTTTGGATTTATATGTGTTGGTTTTATTTATGGTCTGAATCCATCGAGAACTTTGCTTATGAATTAACAGAGGCGCGATTCTTCAGCTCTCCATCTTTTAAGTAAAGCACATGCCCCACTAAGGCCTGTTCCTTCCACATGTAATGTGTTATTGTGCCGCTCTGTACTAATACCAGGTGGAGGGAGTTGGACCCCACACGTGAAATCTGCTTCTGTTATCTTGAAAAGGTCCCCCTCTCTCTCCTTCTCCTTTCTGTTGAGGAAAGTTTTGACAAATTGCTGACATGCATCTGCATAAATGAATATGGCTTTCAAGATATCATCCTTTCTCATTTTGCAATAAAATTTAAGTATGTTTGGGTCTGCACCCTTTACTTTAAGCTAAACTTCCTCTCCAATGATGACACTATTTCCTATAACTAATACTACAAATATATGGAACATGTTTGTATTCTATGTATTTTCTGCAAGTATTTTACTTTTCATAATCGTAGTTGTAGCATAAAAAAGATTGTATGTAGTGGTGATTGAGTTTTATGTCCCATCTTCTTGTGGACTAGTAGACTTTCTTTTGATATCTTGGGTACTTCAATTTGAATCTTCTCTCGAAGCACTGCTTTGTTGTCAGTAATGTAGCGTCACACACACTACTGCATGGTTAGTTCTGTGTCTCCTGTTACCCTTCTACCCTTTTTTTTTTTTAATTTGGCCAGAACCTGTATCTCCTGTTGCACGGTTAGTTCTATGTCTCCTAAACCCTTCTACCTATTTAATGGCTTGTGTTAGAGATATTTTTTGGTGGAGGAGTGGGTAGAAATTGGGCATTTACTGGCCCGAGATTCAAATTTGATTAGTATATGAACTTGTAAACTAATTTTTAGTATGGTATAATGTTATGAATTATTTGCTTTGACTGTTATTATTAAAAACTTCATATCAGCTAGTGCTCTATTTTTTGTTGTGTTCTTGCATCTCTTCTTCCTTTTTGTCTCACTATCATTGAATACATTATCTCCATAAAACTAATTATTTTTAAATATACTGATGCAGGTCATATGATGCTTTACAAGGAAGCTCCGTCATGTCTCAGTTGATCCCAGCCCTTGGTGTCATTGCCTTTGCTGTTTTTGGTCTTGAGCCTCTTATGCGTCTGAGCAGGATTATATTTCTCCAAGTAGCTAACATCTATTCTTATTGGTTATTCATAATTTTGTCTAATTGTGATTGAACACTAATACGATAATTAATTGAATTTTTCAGAGGAATGATAATAATTGGAAGAAAAGTAGTTCGTGTTATATTATGACATCTTATTTTCAGCCTTTGCTGCTGTGGACTGGGGCTATGCTTATCTGCAGGTTTGTTTGGATCAACTATTATTGCACCCTTGTAGATCTTGAAGTCCTATTGGTATTAACTATAGCATAAATTGTTTCAGGGCATTAGATCCACTAGTCCTACCATCAGAAGTCAGCCAGGCTGTGAAGCAACGGCTGCTGAATTTTGTGAGATCTTTGTCAACAGTGCTCTCATTTGCTTGCTGTTTATCAAGGTAGATTGATTTCTGGCTGAATTATGTCCTGAGAAATTGACAAATTAACTAAGTTGCTATTATTTTGTACCCTACAAAAAAATGGTTTTAATGACTTATTGTACGAATTATTTTGCACCTTACAAAAGATATGGTTAGATATCCTTATATTGTTTTGGAATTATTTTTCGTTGCTGGCTGATTAATTTGTTGCAGTGTTCTGGTAGGTTCAGTTGTAAAAGAAAATATAGTATTTTTTTATTTTACTGCCCCTTTTTAAAATTTTTCTTTGTGTTGCTCAATTCTTGCTATTATGTGTATTGGGTCCTATGTTGTATTCAAAAGATAACGTTATATGGTTGTGTTTCTTGATTTCAGTCTTATTCAACAAGCACAAAAGTTCTTTATGGAGGCAAATGAATCCAGTGATGCAAGAAATGTATATCTCTGTTACATTGTTTTTTCCCCCTCCTTATGATGACTTTATTGCTGTGTCTTTTGCAATTTTCTGCACTAATACTGATGGGTAAGCTATTTTTGTTATGAGAGCATTTGAATGAAGCTTAAGAAGGGATTATGACACAAACGAAGATAAGGAAAGTAATTAATCCATGGGAAATATAAAGTTGATATTATGAATATTTATTTACAACTGGTTTTTCAGTATATGGGTTTATAAGGTTGTGTTCTATAATCATATCATACTTATCCTCATTTTCTGTTTTGGATCATTCGGTGAGGGAAGTCCCAACTTCCAATGTTCTTAATTTCCTTTTCTGGCTCTTGAGAGCATTGCTGAAGTGTAAAATCAAGTATCATTTACTAACAACTTGTACTTTAAATGACAGATGGGCTTTGATTTTGCTGGGAAAGCTATATATACTGCTGTATGGGTTGCTGCTGTATCATTGTTCATGGAGCTGCTAGGTTTCTCCACACAGAAGTGGGTAACTGCTGGTGGTTTGGGTACAGTATTGCTCACACTTGCTGGCCGTGAGGTACAGTATGGTTTCTTTGGTAATGTATATTGGAATGGAACATTAGGATCCTCTTTCTCCTGCATCTCGTGGACAATCCTTATATTGAACTTCATCAAATTTCATATGACTAAGTCTGCTAGTATAGTCATTATCAATTGGATAGATTCATCTTGTTTGCTGCCATTCTCACTTCATGTTTTTTATGCATTCAGATATTTACAAACTTCCTTTCAAGTGTAATGATTCATGCAACTCAGCCATTTGTTGTGAATGAGTGGATTCAAACAAAGATTGAAGGATATGAAGTTTCTGGTACAGTAGAGGTTTGTATCTACCTTACCCATACCATATCGATTTTTAAACCTGTAGGGTAAATAATGTTGGTCCATTATATATTTTTCATGTGTGGTCTCCACATTCATGTGACAAATTGAAGTACTGATAGCAATGGTAGATTTTCTTTATTATTTATCTTTAATTGTAATAACATGTAGTCAAAATTTCATATTTTCTCCAGCATGTAGGTTGGTGGTCACCGACAATAGTGAGAGGTGATGATCGTGAAGCAGTTCATATTCCTAATCACAAGTTCACTGTTAATGTTGTGCGGAATCTTAGTCAGAAAACTCATTGGCGTATCAAGACTCACGTTGCTATCAGTCACTTGGATGTTAACAAGATTAATGTGAGCAACTTTGGTTCACTTGCTTGCAAACTTGTGCCAGGTCTTTCTGATGAGTATATTTTCATCCAAAAACTAAGGTTATTTCATGCCTATCTTCTTTATTCAGAATATTGTAGCTGATATGCGCAAAGTTTTGGCCAAAAATCCTCAGGTGGAGCAGCAAAAGTTGCACAGAAGGGTTTTTCTTGAGAATGTCAATACTGAAAATCAGTCTCTTATGGTAAGTGTGTGCTTTGTTCATTTGTTTATGTTATAAGCATAAAATTCCAATATCTTGTTTTCTTCCTTTACTTCAACTTTTACTTTGCAGCTGTTGATATTTTCTGTACTGTGTTAAGAGCAAAATGGCATTTAGATAGTTTCTTGTAGCTGTTTCTCTTATCCTTCTGTTTTATTATAGCCTTCAGTTGTCCTTTTTAGAATTAAATTTTATGACTGATTTATTATGTAGTTCTGGTGTCAAATAAATAAATCATCAAAATTATACCTATGGTTTTTGTTCTTTGCCACTGTTTAGTGACTCAAGTGTCTGGTAGCTCCAACTGAAGCTGAAGAACTTCATAATCTGCTTGACAATCATACATGTACCAGATTGCTTATAAAAGCTCCTCAATGCTAATTATCTTCTTTTGTGGCCAAAGATTTTTCAAATTTCTGCTTATGCTATGCTAGGTTTATTCTGTCTTTTATGTTTATTACTAAACTAATCTAACCATATGAGGCATCTGAAGATAGATGTTAATGCTATTTGTTCCCCCCTTTTTTCTTCTCTTCTTTGTTAATAATTGTTTATGTTTCTCTTTTTTGCTTTTCTATCTTATAAATGATCTTCTTGTTGCAGATATTAATATCTTGCTTTGTTAAAACTTCACATTTTGAAGAATACCTGTGTGTTAAGGTAAGACTCAGAGTAGCTGGTATGCTTTATACTTATCAGCATCTTTATAAATGTGAATAGAAAGATTCTTAAGCCTAGTTTTGGTTATATATTGTTTTTTAGATTCCATTTTGAATTGGGGGTTTTCATGTACCCTGTGAAAAAAGATTTGGACCCAACTATCCCCGTTGCAATTAATTGTAGTGCTGCATTTCTGTATATAAGATTATGATTCTTTATGTTCAAGTCACTCTGTTTGGGTAGCGGATAAGTGGCTCACTTGAGGTGATTTACATGTAATAAAACAGGAGGCCATCCTTTTGGATCTTCTGAGAGTTATTAGTCATCATCGAGCCCGGCTGGCCACACCCATCCGCACAGTCCAGAAAATATATGGTGAGGCTGATTTGGAAAATGTACCATTTGGTGACCCCATTTTCACTCGTTCTAGAGCAGCAACAAATCGTCCATTTTTACTGATAGAGCCACCTTATAAAGTTAATGGTGAAGATAGAGTCAAGGCTTCTACTCGTTCAACTCGTCCAAGTGAAGAAAAAGATGCCAAAATTGATGAAACCTCGACATCTGATTCCAAAGGAGATGACAATTTTGCAGCAACATCAACATCTACATCCAGTGCAAACTCCAGGGATAAATCAAAGTCAATGTCTGAAGCACAAACTCAGAATATGGGTTCTGATAGTTCAGTCCAAAAGACCTCCAAAACCACGCAGCCCAAAAAAGAAAGTGCAGGAGATGCAGGAAAGGGGACTGCTGTCCCAGTAAATAAAGACCTTGCTCAAAGTGTTGCCCCTGAAAATTCTTCTGTTTCTTCCCATGAGTTTGGTGGAAGGGGAGATACTGCTTCTGCTACTTCTTTGCCGGCAAAGCAAGATGAAGACAAATATGCTATATCCTCCTCACCAAGCAGGCCTCCCTTGGAAGAAAATATTGTTCTTGGTGTTGCCCTAGAGGGCTCAAAACGAACTCTTCCAATTGACGAAGAAATGACTCCACCTCCCATCCCCCCAGAGTCACAAGAATTTGCTGCCCAGCGAAATGGCAGTGGACCTGCTAGCAAGGATAAAATGGATGGTCAAATTTCTACATATCCGACTACCAAACAGAGTGATTAGCTGGATACGCTGTGTAGATGTTGATGTTTTAGTATATGCCTTTAATTTTTATATGCAAAAGTGATCCAGCCATTTTTTAAAAGCTGGCATTATTGAGCATTGAATTGCCAATAGCTGATTGCCCATGTATGTTCATAATTCAGGGTTTCTATGCTAGTAAGAAATCCAAAATCTTTTGTCCTCTACTTGAACTACATAAAACGTGAGTTAAAGGCTTCTGATTCATTGAGGGAAGCACCTTTAACGATCCAAGGAAATACAGGAAAGATAAAGTGAAAGGCGAAGGTTGGACGAGAAGAAACTGCGCACCATTAAGGCTGACATTAACATTTTAATCTCCTGCCAAGGGGATGAGTTGACGTCCATACCAAGGGAATTAGTTCGAGATCTATTCGACTTGGATTGGAGATGAGTTTTGGGCCAAGTTAAAAAACACGATTGACCATAATGAGAAGAAAAACAATTAATCTAATTTCTCAAACAAGTGCTTTCATTGTTAACGCTGAAAATGAAGTATATTTTCACGTACATAAAATTCATTTGTGGCTTCCACTAATGCCTACCTAGTATTGCCATCAAGTAAAGAAGTTTACATTTCTAAATTGTAAATATTGTATATCTAAGGAAAATCTAATAATGGACGAGCGAGATAAGTGCCAGATTTCCTCTACATTCATAGGTCTTAAAATTTCAGGAACTTTTTTTAAAAAAGAAAAAAAGATTCTAACAGTCACTACTTGGGGAATGGTGGAGATGCATTAAAGGACAACGTGTACAACTTTTTCAAGCAAAAAATTTACTATCAAGGTTAGTGTTATCTCAAACAATAAAATTTCAAGATACAGAAATGACCACAATTGAACAAGGACATTATTCACATCTTGGCAAAGTGAAACCAAGAAATTTGTCAAAATAATTAAGGCTAAAAGAAGCCAACCCCTTCCATATTTACAGATGGGAGTCTTACGTCAGCATTCCTACAGAATCGCTTTCACAATCCAGGGGCAAAATCCGCCTCCTCTTTGCTGCTTGTTCGTCACAAATATCTGGTGTCACTAGGTTAACCATCTGGACATCATCAAATGAAACCTTGTCATCTACTGCACCAGAAATTAGATGCAATGGTGTTGTTGGAGTTTCCTGACAGGACAAGTGGAGAACTCCATTCTTGTTGCTATCACACATGGTATTAGAGTCTTGCAAACTTACCGCAACAGCGGTATCTTGCAGGTTGCTAGCAGCAGAACCAGCAATTTCTGTAAAACATTCCATGTTTTCCATGGATAGACAACCTTTTTCGTATCCTCTAGCTTCCTCAGATGACCGTGCTTCATTTTCAGTTGGGCAATTTTCAATGATCCCAACATCATCTGAATCGTCTGATGCACAACTTGTTGTATCCAAAGAAGACTCAGCCTTGTCTTGCTCTGCTAGTAGAGAGATTCCTGGTCTATGACAAGTCTCAGCTCCACAACCTCTAGATACATATGGAAATTCACATGTTTGAGGCGTAACTTGTTGGAACTTAGCATCTGTAGTCAAATACATAAAGTGCTCACTGGTTTCTGTATCTTCCTATTGAAATTAATAAAAAAAAAATGGGGGATTAGATTTAAAAGTCAAGAAAAATTACTAGAAGCGATATGAATCTTTAGGCAATTATATTAGTAATTAAATATGCCCCCAGCAGGTGATATAGCCTGATAGGGTTTAACTCAATAATTGTTGTATTGGAAAATGGAATGCAGACAGCAGACGGCATTATTACAGTCATTCTAGATGATGAGAGAACCAGGATACTTACCAGGAGTTCATGTACTTAAATATGTTTTGTAAGAGACAAACTAACATGGCATGAACTAGAAGGAACAAGAGAGTTTTAGCAATTACTATATTCACAAAATATCAGAAACAAGTAATAAAGGATCTTGAAATCATTGAAGCACTGCAGCATAAAGCCTAGAGACTTGTGAGAGTTTATAACCTCTCTTCATGTGGGAAGAGGGAACCAGATATGCCCATGGAACATGCAGGCAAAGGCATACATGACCAGGGAGAAGTTCAAGAAATTTCAACACATGCACGTCCAGAGAAAAACACCACACACACAAGTGAAGAGTAGGTACCTCCTCCATCGGAAATAATGAACCATTGAGACGATAATCAGATGACCTGTTGTCAAAAGATTGGCATTGTCCCATCAATGCTCCTGCTGCAGCTCCTGGCTCAAAAAGCTCCCTAAGAACCAAGCCTGAATTATTAAAAGATTGAGGATCCAAAGACGATGATGCCGATAATAGAGTGATTTCTATTCCCTGATCAGCATGGGATGTAGTTGATTCCACATTGTTTTCTGGATTACACCTCTGTCCATGAAACTGTAAACCATTTCTGTTATCATTTTCTGAGTAGTGGCAATCACTGCAGTTGGCAGCAGAGAATTCACTAGCACGGTTCTCCAGAAGTTTAAAGATTAACCTCTGGATTAGAGTTCGTTTGAGATAAGCCTCTGGAGGTAGAAACCAGTCCACATTGAGCTGGAAAAAGTTTTTTAATAGGTCAAGTCTATATAGGAAACAAAGGCAACCAAAATAAAAGTAGCTATTTAGTCAATTGCAATGCTGAATATATATATCAACAATTGGATGAGCAACAACACAAATTGGGAGAGATGTGATATGATGTCTCCTTCTCTCCCATTGTGAGCGTCTCATTTAACTCTTCACAAATATTAAGAGTAGTTATTAATTATAAAGTGCAGTGCAACATCAAATCAGCAGTATTGCCAAAATTGTCCCAACTATTTTGAATTTGAATAAAAAGTAAGAGTAATTGAGAAACCTAATAACTTGCAATCATGACATTCGAAGTGACACATTTTAGTACTGCCCAAAATGGAAAGCAGGACAACAAATGGAACCGAGGAAGTACTTAAACTGGCATGATCAAAAGCTTCAGGCCTTGAACAACTAAACCTTAGAATTCAAATAAGATTTTAAAGATAAAACCAATTTTAGCACAGAAGACTAAGCAGACAACTTACGAAATTAGAGAACTTGGTTAGTTTGAATGGATTGAAATTAGCAGGAGCTTCAGCCAGGAAGAGCTCCAGATAGTGCAGCAGAAAAAGGCCACAATCAAATGAGTTTTCTTGCTGTGGCAACTGTCATGCAATAAGCATTCAGACACAACATTAGAAAAGAACCCTCAAGAAGATAGATCAAAGAGGTGTTAGTTATAACACACACAATCATAAGCCATGGTCATACTGAACTTCCCTCTATATTATTTCCACTTTAAAAAGAGAATGAAGGATTTGGAGAAACTTATCAGATAATAAGATTGTTCCTCTAAAGTGTAAAGTGTAAGGCATAAATGTTTAGCAGTTTATTTTCCTAAATTCCTAGCATTTAATTGATTGAAACAATACCTCTATTTTATAAGGTTGGCCTTTAACAGTCAAAGATTCTTTATGTTCATCTATAGCTATGTAAGGAATTTTGGAGAAGGAACCATCAAACTTTTTCCAGTAGTTTCCTAAACAAAGTAGAAGCTAATTTTCAGCAAATAATTGGACTTCATCTCACTCAACCTGAAGACTGAATTCTTCAAAGGAAGTTGCTATATGCCATCTCTATGATTACTACTCATTCAAAAAAATTTATTATGGTGCTATAATCTGGAAGTAACTAAAATAAAAACAGGCAATACCGCAAGCAGGAGAAAACGCATATTTAAGAATCTTGAAGAAAGTTCTTCACATGTTTCCTTGTGCCTCTCTTTCCATTCTTCCCACAAATAACTGTCAATTTAAAATGGGAAGGATTCAACTAATAACATTCTAAATGAAATGCGAACAAATCTAATGTATAGGAAAGGAAATAGTGAAAAGAAATAAACATGGATAGTACAATAGATGTTATTGTTGTGATTTGAGTAAGGGAGCACAATTAAATAAAAAAAAAAAAGAGTAAGGTTGCAAAAATAGGAAAGAGGAAGACAAAAGAAGGGGGTAAGAGAGCTACTAATGAAACAGAAAATGGTAATCCAACAACTAGGAAGCACCTTCATGTACATAATTTCTGATTTTCTTGTTTGTTTTACATTTATCACTCATAATCAAAGACAACCAATTGTGATGTATTCTAATCCATTATTAGTCCATCAGATGAAGCAATTTGGAGAGTTCAATTCTAAGGAGAAAACTAGAGGGCTACAATCATGCAGACATTTTATAGTTAACAGTTAATAAGCTTAGATGTGATGCTTGACCGTACTATGGATACTATAATCACTGAAATCATTGTTTCTTCCATATACCTTCAAAATATACAAATACGAACTATAGCACTAAACCTATGTTCTAATAACCTAGAAGCAATTATTTAAAAAAACTCTTTTACAGTCTATTTAATTTAGTCAATAGTTTCAGCTCTGGTTTTTATATTTATTGTTGTAGCCTGAGCAAAAACAAAAGAGTATAATTTGGATTATGTAAGGCACCTGATTTAAATGATCAGAATTATACAAAGAACAAAGGTTATGAATGTTCTTTTCTGTTCTAAGGCCAAAACAGTTCCCTTGGATGGCAGATAAGCTTCGGCATTGATCAGAAGAAATAGTACTAATTTAGATAAAGATCTTGGTCATGGGATTATGGCTTCCAAATTATTTATTTAAGTGTCTTGAGTTCATTACTGCAGGAAGTAAATGAGGTGTTTTAAACACAATGAGGAGACAATATCTTGATAGTCTCACCCTCTCATAAGCAAGCAATCACATCCTTGAAAGAAGCTTATTACCATTAGGAAGTTCTTATCAATTGCTCTAAGAAAATAGTTAATTATCTTATCTTGCTGGCTTAATTGCATAATTTCAACCTATTATTGATCACATACTTAACAAAAAGCTAATTAACCACTAGGGACTTCTTTATCAATTTGCTCAAGAAGATAGTAAGTTATCCTATGTCATGCTAAAAAAACATATGCATAATTTCAACCTGATATTGATCACATCCTTGAAAGAAGCTTATTAAACACTAGTAACTTCTTTATCAAGTGCTCAATAAGATAACAAGTTACTTTATGTCTTGCTAACTTAATTGCATAATTTCAACCTGAAATTAACTCACCGTCAACCTTAAGAAAAATCAGGAATTAGCTAGAAGCCTAGAAGAG
This sequence comes from Erythrophleum ivorense, assembly GCA_026724425.1. NCBI lineage: Eukaryota > Viridiplantae > Streptophyta > Magnoliopsida > Fabales > Fabaceae > Erythrophleum > Erythrophleum ivorense. The sequence continues at coordinate 607,953 of JAIUCV010000129.1, forward strand.
AGGCCTAATTCAAAAAACTAACTTGCAGTGCATATACAGCATCTAAAAAAAAAACAAGCTTATGTAAGTTTTTATCTTTTATTTGGTTTTTTTTTGTTTTTGCTTTTTTTTTTTTTTTGGTTGGGGAGGGGGGGATGAATGGAAAATGCACAGTAGAGAAGTTTTAATATACCTTTGGACAAGGTTTTTCAGACCACTGTGACTTCCTTTAATAGAATCCATATGCAATATGCAGGGTATTTTAAGCGACTTGTCCAAGTCATCATCTGAAACACGTCTCATGACATAAATATTTGAGAATATAGATATTTCACAAGAAAGGCATTGCACAAGCCAATAACCTACCATTAAAACTAACCACTTCACCTGGATGACATATGACTATTAAACTCCAATGAAGACTGCCATCATAATCCAAATTTAATGCTCGTCAGTGCCTGAATTCAGATACAGACAATACAGAGAAGCCAAAATTTGATAGAAATCTTACTTGAAGTTTACAGGTATGAAGATATAATCCTTTTCAAACAAATTTACTTTTCTTGTCCATTTACGAACACGTAGAAAAGCAGCTTTGCCATCAGAAGCACTTGATGGATTTTTGTCCATATCAACCAGCTTTCGAAAGAAAAAACTATTAAAAAAATGGAATCTATGCCTTTCCTCTTCTTTTATTTGATTCTTCAAATATCTGCCAAAAGAGAGATTATAAAATTGTTACACCATCATCAAGAGGAGTGACATGGACTAGAAATCTTTTTAATTTAATATTTTTTTCTTAATTAATATAAACCTGCAATTTGCAATCCTTTTTAATCTGTACACACAAAATCTATCAAAACGTTCCTCTTTTCATAAATGCTTAAATATATATCTCCAAAATGCATTTTACAGAAGTCATATAATTACACCTAGGTTGGGTTTTAAAAAGATAAAGGAAGCCCTATGGTTCACAAAGTCATAATTGACACGATTGGAATGCAACCAATGAGGACAAACTAAAAGTAAAAAACTTAACATACATGTCTTGACGACATCCAGATATCAAAACAGATGAATAAAATTTTCAATTATAACACATGACATGAGCAATAAGGATGTAGTCTGAAAGAAAAAAATACATATGTGAACTTACTTAATGTAGAAATCAATAACTGTGTCATTGATGAATGTGTCTGGTTGTAATAGATCAACATCCCTCTTAGTCAGGGAAACAGCATCTGGATCCCCTTTTGGATATATAACTTCATCAAAAGGCTCATCAAAACTGTTTCAGATGTAAAATCTAAGAATTAGCCATTTTTTTACCTGACAAAAGAATTCATTGCAATAGAAAAGTCAAGAACATGTGCAAAGGCAAAAAAAAACTCCACCATCACTTATTTTATGAAGTGCAGTATATTTTCACATTATGGCTGCTTCTGTAATTTACCACATAAGCTATTTTCTGCTTAGTTCAGAAGTTTCAACTTTCAACTTAGGGATAACAAACCAGAACATTTGATACTATACATCATCCTGTGAAAAGTGAAGGAACACTTCAAACAGAATAGTGGGACCTCACAGCTAATGACAGACTGTATCATTTAATAGCCAAGAGCCCAAGGGACCATAATTTGCTGTACTTCATAATTTTCTTTCTCCAAATGGAAAAGGGATAGTGATAGAGTCCAATGGGTATAAACAAGATATCATGAGTTCATTGGATATCATGCATTTTCCACTTTAATGCACATGGAATAACACGAAATAGCATAAAAAATGAACCAATGACTCCACTTCACTTTTGCAACATATAAGCATTTGCATCATCCTAAGTCAAACATCTCAGTGCCATTCATTAAATGCAACAACAGACTAGAGAAAATAAAGAACATTAGTAGACAAGAAATGCTAAGCAAAGGAAAAATAAACAGGATACCAGAAACACCAAAGAATATTATCTAAAACCAATGCCATAGCATCAAGATTTCAATCTATACTTGTTAGAAAGATGAACAATTTTACTTACTTGGGGAAGTAGCATCTTGATCCAAGGAAGGCATTTTCATTCCCTTCCATGTCAGTACTACAAGAAAAGAGTAAACTATTTATCTAACAAATTAAATCAAAGGACGCAAAATGGCATTCAGAACACTAGGAACAAAAAGAAAACAAGGTAAGTTAGGATAACGATAATCCATCACAAACAACCATAGGGCTCCAGACTTCCTCCCTCACAACTTCATATCAATATCAAACCAATAAGTAAACTTTATCATGACAAATAAAATAATATGACATTTATACACAAAAAATAAATATTCCAAGCAATATAGTTCAGTTGGAACTCATGATCTACAATCTATCAACTATGGTTGATAGAAAGTATCAGTCTACAGTTGTAAACTTCTAATCTATAGTAATATTTTATACCTTCACCAGCAGATGAGCTTAACTAAAAACAAGAAACATAATAACAAAGTAACCAACCAAAAAACATAAGCACAATTTACAAAACTTACTCAAGAACAATTTTCCAAATATCAGAATATTTCACATTAAGAGATGTGATCTGTTTATGTCTCAGAGACCAATTGGAATCAACAACCGCAATCTTCAATTCCTCAATGCCTAGCATAAGAAAGGTATGCAGATAATCAGCAAAATAAGAGGCCACTGCCAGTAAAAACTTTGTAAACTCATAATGGTAGGAAATTATGTCAAATGTGCCAAGTTATAATGAAGAAAACCATCACAAGTTAATAAACCACATCAAACACACTGACCTGAAGAACTCTTTATATTTTTTAAGTGACCTTCATTACTTGATAAAACATGAAGCTTTATCATGACCTTTCCACTCTGAACAAAAATACATATCAGGAACTGCAGAATTAATACACAAAATAGAAATATTGAAGGCAACGGAGTTCAGACTGAACTTTTAAACTCACACATTGAAACAACTGACACTTAATATCAATGAGATCATCAGCTGCCCATTCAAGATTGATGGCCCCTTGGTTTATACATGCAGTTGAGCCATTGATCTTGATGCAGCAATGTGAAAATGTCAACCTCGACCCAATATAATAGTTATCCAGGTATATGACATAATCAGGATAAAGAACAACTTCCATATTCACATCATCCTGCAGATTGCACGAAAGAAAATAAAAGTTGATACAAAAGCCAAATCAGTGCGATAAAGTAGGTAAAAAAGTACCAGAGTGATAAATTTTCAATACTCTATGAAGCATTTCATATTGGCAAATTAGTGTAATACCTATAGAAACAGATGAGATTTAGATTTAAAACTATTTCACTTAATAAAGCAACAGACATCTGGAATGAATTAAGTAAGCAGCAATAAATGACATAACAAGACAAGAATGAGTAAAGCTGTACCAAATTTTGAAAATGCCACAAGATTAAAAATATTTCACTTGATGCTCATTTATTTAGCACATACCAATTCTGTTACCACGTCAGAATTGCCAATGCAATGGTCCAATCCAATACTACTCAATGAAACTGAAATAATGAAAATTAAGTTTAGTGAGCAAACTGCAGCTTAATATCTATTAAATATGACTGGGGCTTGAAAGTATCTGTAATGCAGGATAATGATAAAATACACCATTCTCTGCAACATCAGATGCAGGACTTGATGGAGTACTCTCATCCATGCACTCATCAGCTTCTGAATTAGCATCAACAAATTCATTCTGCAAAAAGATTAATCATAAATATGAATATGAGTATACAACTACTAACTCCTTTCTTTAAGATGTAATCTTAAAATATGCGATACAGTACTCTGGATGGAGACCCTGAAGGAGCCATTTCCATCTGGCTTATCCCTAGCAAATGACAGACATCTCTAGTTTCTTTTGTATCCGGTTCAGTAGAACCATTATCTTTATGAATATCTAATTTAGAACCAAGGTCATTTCCACGACAAATGGAGTTTGATTGTTGGGCTGCTTCCAACTGAGAATCCTTCTCTTTGTCATCAAACTTCTCTTCCAATGTGCCTAGTGGGGGGTCTGAAACACCCTTCTCCAAATTAAAGTTACCATTAACTGCATCTGCATCAATATCAATATCAACACAAGCAATACTAGCAACATCCTTTTTGCTGACCTTGTCTACATGGGAAACTATAAATATTTGAAGTGAGCTATGTCCAATCAACTTAATTTATAATCATCTTAAAAGTGAGTTACAGCAAGATAAAAACAAGTATGTCGTGGTAACAATAACAAAATTAAAGAATCCACAAAATAAAAGACAGGAAAAATAAAAGGAAATGAGGCAGATGAGAAGAAAACCATCTATGGTTGAATGTGGCAAGAGATAAATGAAAAATTCAAAGCACATTTTCTAGCAATGATTGCAACCTTGGAACTCAACTGCTTCAGCTTCAACTATTCTGTATAAGTTTATTCATCATTCACAATCAAGTAGGCCCAGGGTAACTTTCACGAATGAACTCAAGCTAAAAAGTTCACAAGTACGGAGGTTGCCTCTACCTGGGACACACAAACCAACCAAAGTAGCATGTCCAATTCTCTTCTAGGTAATAGAATAAAGCCCCCATCTTCACTAAGGGCTTACAAATTTAACAACGTCAGCCCAAGGCATCTAGAACTACTCTTCAATTGATGAGAGAAGAGATCAATATGGTAGAATGCGACCTAAATTAACCAATGAAACTAGTGCCAGATCTCCTTGCCTTGAAAGTAACAATTAGTGACTCTCTAATTCCACATAATAATTTTGTCAAACTCGTGGAGGGATTCATATATACATACACATATATATAATACTTAAAATGTATCATAAAATATAAATTAAGTATGCTTAACAAAAATATTTGAAATACATTAAAAAATTAAATTAAAGTAGATATAAGTCAAACAGTTTCAATCTTAACAAAATGAATTTACCTTTTCATATAAGTGGCATATGTATATGCTAAAATCCCAATTTACCATTTTATCCCTAACTAGGCGGCATCTATATACACTAAAGTCCCAATATACCCTAATCCTTCTCACAAGTTGAGACTGTAAATTCACCCAAATCCCAAAACGTACATTATCAAGTCAGGTATGGTTTCTGGCTCAAGAAGAGTTCAACCCATTCAACCTCAACTCACGCCCACTGCACAAAAAGGTTTGACTCTTCCTGCCCAGACAAGTTTGAATCTTCGTGCCCTAACAGGTCCAACTTCCTCTTCATGGTCAGAGCTTTGAACTCACCAAACAGGTTGGAGGGTTCAGGAAAATAAGAAGCTCACTTGCAGGCAACACAGAACTTGCAAACTTGCCAGCAAAAATGCAACTTCACAGAATGTTTATGATTTCAGGCAAGTTCATGGCAAGCTTGCAGATTCTGATCTTGTGTGTGATTTAACTAGAAATGGGCATCTAAGATCATGAAAAAATGAGACTACGTGCTGAATCATGAGTTTAACAACACTGGTTTTCACTAGCACAGTCTCACCACTTGTAAGGCTGTATCAAACGCAACAATTATCAACTTTCTTTAAATACTGATCCCTTTTAGCCATTCATCCCTTAGTCTACTTAAATTTAGTCCTAAGAATCTAATGACTTAGCGTAGATAAAGCAGACAATATTTTGCTTAACATGCACCGTAAGATCAGACCACCTAAAACAAATTCTAAAGGCCTTGGCTCAACTTTGTCATTAAGGTTACTCATTTAGCCGCTGAACACACAAAACGTAAGTTGAAGTATGCATAACTGTGCTTGAAGATGCTATTAAAATTATCTAACTTGTCTCAATAAAATTAGGCATTGTGCATATTTATGAATCACAAGACATTAGATTTGCCTAACAATGGCGCCACATTTCTCAGTGAAACAATAAATTTCATCAATAGTCAACATGAACGCATGCATTCCCATGAAAAGAGGTGAAAAGAATATCGATTATTCACATTTAGGCCAAAATCTCATCTTGTCTACTCGCACTCACAGCAACCTTCGTTGCTTATGAGGTTAGTGTCTACCAATCAGAAGGCTTCAGTTGCCAAAAACAAAATAAAAAAGAAAAAGTAACTTGGCAAATAGAAATTGTTTATTTGGTAGAACGTAAATTCTGGTAATCAGTCTTACCACATCCAGGAAACTCATAGTTCAAGACGGATTGATCATCAAGGCTAGGGCTTCTAAATTTCGAGAGCTGCTTCGCAGAGTCAATATCAACAATCTCGTCCTCTTCCTTCAAAGCGAAAACCTCCAGATCTCTGGGCGGAGACGTGCTCATCGTCCCAGCTGAAGGTTTGGACTCCGTACTCGGAGGAGTTGAATAACTCAGTGAGGGAGCGCGAAATTGTTGCAATTGGATGGAGAGAGAATTTCGATGAGTGTAGGGTTTTTGAGGTAATTTGAAGAAAGCCCCAGTTAGAGGGAACTAGTTGTTCAAAACGTCAACGGAAACTTCATGCTCATGGGATCTTACTTGTCAAAATGAATCCAAACTAGCCCTCATCATGGGTGTCGCCCGATAAATCCGATCGAAAAAAAAAAACATGAGATTAAAAAAAAACTCAATAAAAAAATCTAAATATAAAATAAGTTAGCTTTGATTTTTTTTTACAGGAGATTAGTTTGTATCATTGATATTTTTTATATATTATTAATAAATAATATTATTAAAAAATTATTTGTAATTATAAATATAAGTAAAAAAGAATTATATAATATATATGATTATTATATTTTTTTACTTTTACTTATTATATAATATATTATTAGAAATAAGTTAGAATTTAAATAAAATAAATTATTAATCAATAATATTATTAAAAAAATATTATTTTAAGAAGATTTATTATCTTATATGTATTTTAAGTGGTTTAATTTTTTTATAATATTTTTTTAGTTATTTGGTATTTAAAATAAAAAAATTTAAAAATTTAATTTTAAAAAAATGGGTAAAAATTTATAAGTTTTTTTATGAACTTGACTCATTTTTAAACAAATTTAACCCTGTAATCAAGTCTAATTTAAACAAACATATGGTGCAAGGTTAGGGGCACTACAATTATACCATAAATAGATATTTTTCTATAACAATATATAAATAAGTTGTTTTGAAATTGTCAAAATTCAAGATGAGACTTAATTATAAGCTGAAAAATCCGTTCAGTCAAAGAAAAATTGATATGCATTCAAAAAAATCTAATAAAAAATTTTATTTTAAAAAAGTCTAAATATAAGATAAATTGAATTCCAAGTTTTTTTTTAATTTGGCCCAAATCCAAATTGAACTTCTATTATAATCAACTTTTTTATATTATTAATTAATATTATTATTTTACCTGATTTCTCCTTTACTTCTCGGGTACCTCGTAAGACCAGCATGGGCAAGCCTGCATTCGGAAGTAGCAGCACTCAAAAAAGATTAAACGAGGACAAGACAAAACCAAGTATCATGTTCTTGTGGGTAATTCTTCATTTTTCTGTTTGCGTTGAAGGTTCAAGTGATGGACCATAATCATGGGTATTGAATCATAGTGATCAAACGTTTAGTTTGGTATCCAAAAACCACGAGTGGATCCCGCAATAATATTTAATACACACACATTTATTTATTTATTTAATATTTTAACAATAGGCTAAATTATATAATTTTTTTAATTTTTAAATTTGTACAAATAATCCATTTACAGTTAATTAGTCTATTAATGTTTTGCATATAATTTAAAATTTTAAGAAATTATCTATTCAAAAATTAAAATTTAAAGAGATTTATTATTATTAACATGTCATGTTCTGATAATAAAATAACATTATCTAATGATATGAAAGTTGTTTGTATAAATTTAGAAGTTTATATAAGTTTATTATCAAGTTCTAAAGAGTAAAAAGATTATTTACACATAACTCAAAGTTAAAAGAAATTATGTGTAATTTAATTTTAATAATATTATAATACTAGGCAAAAGATGATTACAGAAAGTATACTATTATTTATGAATCATGCATTATTTTTTAGCAAAGCATTCTAATGTGAGAAAATTGTGTACATGTACTTTGCAAAGAGATAAAGAACTCAAAAGAGATGCTTTGCTGGCCTCACAGAGGGCACATGCCAATATAATCTTCTTCATGCTTTTGTTATAAAAAGAAAAGAATTCTCCTTGCTTTAAACTTTTTTTTAATGTATGGCTTATTTTTAACCAAGTCTGAAAATATGAAAATAGTATTGGGTAAACTTTAGGCCAAACTTGTTTAAATGCAAACCAAACTTATGGAAAAAAATAAAAAAAAAAAAGGACTTGGACCCAAGCCAAAAAAAAGTAGGTTAAGTCCAATGCCCAATGTCTACTCTGTTTTTAATATTGTTGTTAAACTCACGAATTGACTTTCCGAATTTAATGAGTTTAACTTTTTATTTAAAGAAATCGTGTTAATTCATTTACAAACTCAAACTCAATACAAAATCAGTTTAATTTGCATTTGACTTAAATAAATTTAGTTAACTCAGTGTTTTTTTAATTAAGTTTGACAAATTCTCATATACTTAAGTTAATCTAAATTTAAAAAAAGATAAAAATTCTTAAATTTAGTATATTTCATTAAAAAATGACTCAAAAATAATATTTATGTATGAACTTTATTAAAATTGTATATTAAAAAATATGAATTCTAAAATACAAATAATTTAAAAAAAAAAATAGTATAATTTGAGATATATTTAAATGAATTTTTGTTTGTATATTATATTTTATATGTAATTATTAACAACTATAAACTCTTACAAACTTACGATATAAGTCTACGTTACAAATTTACCTCATCTTTACAAATTTCTTTAAACTCACGAATTTAACAACTTTGATTTTTAACAAGTATTACCTTTGTGGAAAAAAGTAAGATGATAAGTGTAGGTGTGTCTATTGTTGGGTAGTGAGGTAAATTAAAAGCCACATTGTCACTTTATATTATTTTGTGAGAAAAGGGTTGGCTTTCATGCTATGTTTGAATGGGGTGAAAAATACAAGAAAAAATTGAGAAAAAAAGAGGAGAGAAAATGAATTTTGCCCTGTTTATATGAGGGAGGAGAATCGGAAGGAGAGAAAAGTAGGAATGAAAATTGAGATGCATCCTACGAAAAAAAAATTTTCCCAAATATGAAGAGATTTCAAAAAAAAAAAAGTGTGTACCAAGCACATTTTGACTATACTACAATTGAAAAAATATTTTTCGACTACATTTCAATTGTAAATTAAAAAGAATTCACTTAAGCAAAATTTTTTTAAAATTTTAATTAATTAATTAATATTATAATTATTCATTTAAAATTTTATTATAAAATTAATCAATAATAAATATATTTTATAAAATAATAATATATTTTTAATATTAAAATTAATAAATTATATATTCATAAAAAAAATCCCACCAACTACAATACAATAGGTAGGTTATGACTAAATGGCAATCAAAGGTTCGACTATCATTTGACCAGATAAAATGATGCATCATCCTATCTATATATGTTATATTTTTTTATCTATCTAACATTTATATATTAATATATATAATATATATAATTAAAAAATATTTATTATATTTAAATTAATTAATATATATTAAAATAATATTTCTAAAATTTTAAAATAAATAATCATACTTATTGTATTAAAATAATAATTTATAAATATTTTTTAAAAATAAACTTTAATTAATTTAAAGCATGTATTTTTTTTAAATTTAAGTGTGTTTTTTTAATAAGAAAATTTTTTTGACCATATTCTCAAATAATTTTTTATTATTTGAACATTTTTTAAAAATTACTTTTCTTTTTTTATTTCATTATTTGACTAAACTTTTTTTAAAAAAATTGAAATATAGTTTTCATAATTTTTAAAAAAATTCATTATTCTTATTTCTTTTTAAAAAAATATGTGTCTAAATTCAAAATAATTAATTTATATTTAAAATATAACTTTTTAAAATATATAAATTATTAATATTAAATAATAAAAGCATTATTATCATTATAAATTAACTAGTTTTTTCTCTTTACATTCTCTCTCCATCCATCCAAATATATAAAAAATATATATATATTTTTTTTTACTTTTCTTTTCTCTTTCTTTTGCCTCTACTTTTTTCTCTCTTCATTTTTTATCCTCTCCTATCCAAACACAGCGTCAAAGTTGGAGAGATTCATCAAAGATTCCAATATTTTGTTTACTCATTTGTAATTATATAAAAGTGAATGTTTCTTTATACTCCTTGGAAGTACTAATTTTAAAGGATGTGGCTGAGATGGATGTTATGAAGGCAACAAATATCAGCGTCCAGCGAGGCCATGATGGGAGTATGCTATTTTGTTCAGCTTCTAGTGAAACGTTTCGACAATTGGGATAAGGGTTAGATAAAGTAAGGTAAAGTAAAAATATAATAAAATAATATTATTAATCAATAACATAAAAAATAATTATAATATTAGTCAGCCTTTAAAAAAATTTGAATTTAACCCATTTTATATTTAAATTTTTTAAAAACAAACTTATTTCTTATTGAATTTTTTTAAAACTCATATTCTTTTTTTTTTTTAAAGTCAGATGGACATTTTTAGCTCATAATCAAGTTTAGTATTAGGTTAGAGTTAAACTTTATTTTTTTATTAATTTCTTTTTTTTACAAGCTTGACCTATGATCAAATATACTCAAAATATAAATTTGATACCTTTTTTCTTTGGGCGGGGAATTTAACATCACTTGTTATTAAATTATATATCACCTATTAAATTATAGGTTAATTATAATTTGTGGATGCATTTTAAAATATATTATGTTATTTTATAAATTATAATAAAATAAAAGCATTACGTATAAATTAAAATTAATTTTTAAAAATTACATAATTATGATGTGATGCTTTATAATTTTATTACTATCTTCATTTTTAATAATGATTTAAGAAATAATGTATTACATTTAGTTGATGTATAGAATATAATTCAAAAAGATTGGACATGATTTTCTCTTTTATTATTCACATCCACATCCTTCACCATAAATCCACACTTATCTAATGAAAAATGCAGAAATTTTAAATTACAAAACAAACTTTCATATAAAATATCATGACAGATATTATATAAAATTTTAATAAAATAATAAGTGAAATAAGAATTTTTATTTTTTAAAGATAATTTGCATTTCAAACATTATATTAAAAAAATAAAATAAAATGTTCACTCACAAAACTTGTAAAGAAAATTATGCTTAATTTTTTTGAATTTATTAAAAGATTAAAGGTTTATTATTGTCTAAGAGTTGGTATATTGTGGTTAAATATTTTTATAAGATTATAAATAAAATAAAACTTATATGCATTTTCTTATAATTTTACTATCAAGTTATCCAATTAAAATATAATAAATATATGATTCTCCAATAATAAATAACAAGTATATAATTTTTACAAATAATTATATAATTCTTTAATTAAACCATACACTTGCATATTATTAAAAAAAGACACACTCATTATATTTTAATTTGCAAATCTAATAACAAAATTATAAAAAAGTACATATAGATCTAATCTTTATAAATAATTGAGCGTACAAGAGCTTAAGTATACTAGTTTTACCATTTACCTCATTTCTTAAGTTCAACCATACATTTGTATTAAATCTAAACTTCATCTGTTTTAATAGATATTACACTAATATCTTCTCTAATACCACAACCATTAATTAAGGTTGCAATGGTCAAATGAATTCTTGCCATGATTAGTATACAAAATGTTAAGTATAAAAATTTTAAAAAATAATAAAATAACAAATAAAATAAACAAATAAATTGACACTCATATTTTTATTTAAATTTTTTTAAAAATAACAGATATTATTAAATAAAAATAACAAACATAAATATTAAAAAAAATCCGTCTCTCCCCCCTTTTCTATTTCCATACCAAACATAAACATATCAATAAGTTGTTGGACCAAACGCCGCTTCAAATATTCAGATCATTGGATCAAAGACACTTCAAAATCCAAAGAGTCAGATGTGAATATTTTCTTTTGACTGAGATCAACAATATTTATTCAAAGCTCGAAAAAAGCAAAGACTCAGGAGGGAGAGAAGCAAGGGCTAACAAAAATAGTATGGAAGTTATATTTAAAAAAATGCTATATTTAAACTAAAGAACAATATCAAAATTATAATTTCATTTTCTTTCTTTTTCCATTCTCTTCAAGATTATCATTGATATCATAATAGAATTTATATGTTTCCTGTCATATGATTTGGAGTGATACTATCCAAAAATATACGTAATTATTAAGCACTGTAAGACCTTATAAAATGTGAAGCAATATTTTGATATATAAAAATTAGCTGAAATTTTTTAACGTGTTAAATATTCACGAAACCCCAGTACATAAAGGAAGATTAACAGTACATATAATGGGGAATATTTTTCAAATTAAGGATGATAATCTATACGTTCCAGAGAGTGACGTGTAATGGTAATTTGGAAATCGACTGATTTTATGCTTGTTGCATATATTCGGTCTAGGAAATACAAATTTTTTTCTCTTTACATTTTAAGATAATATATGCATTTGAAGGGAAAAAAAACATGGAACACAAGAAATGAAGCATTTCGGCCAACCCGAAAAAAAGAAAAAATTTCAGATAATTAAAAATCAGACCCTTGAAAATACATCCACCATGATACTCATGCACTCGATAGGTATTAACATTTTCACATGTAAATCATCAAGAGAAAACATGTAATATACATATAGATTTAGAGAGAGTAAAAATGTTTCTCACAAAACCCAATTTAAATAGAAGCATATATTTATACAAATACAGGAAATTTTAATCTAGCTAAGATAATTAAGCAACTCTAGCTCTAACCCTTTCCTAGATGCACAAGTCTTTCCCTATACCTTATATATAAATAAACAAAGAGACCCGTCAAATTCTTCTTGGATCACAAACAGTAGTTAGATGATCACGCAAGAGAGATCGATAAATGGCAGTTAGAGAGGAAGAGGGACAAGTTAATTACTAACTTGTACCAAGATCTCTCAATTATTGCCATTCGACTTAGATCACGCTCATCAATTTAAATTACAAATATAGATAATTATACTAAAACAAAGTGACCAGCTCGGGAGATACTTGTTATTAGTTAGACGGAGTCAGCAGTTACAATCTCCCATTGCAGTTAAGAGTAGGGTAACCTGAATAGAAGCCAATTAACACAAACTTTGTTGTTAAGTATAATACTTACTTACATAATACGTACATATATATATATATATATATTATAGTAAGTTTCTTCGAGAATGTATGTTTGTCAGCTTACCCTAACTTGAGAGAGGTGTCAGAGGAATCATCGTCAAGAGGAGGGCCACTATTGCAGCTGTAAACGTTAGTCATTGAATCTGATGACACTCCTTCTTCCTGTATCCCAATATCTGATGAATCCACCACCTGAGCAGGTAGTTTTCCTCTACACAGCATCTCCATCTGCATGTCATACACCACGCTTTTAATTGACTTTAAATTTGGAATATCAAAGGGAAAATTAGAAGATGCCAAAAATAAAAATGTAGTTCGTTGTTACCTTCTGTTTCAGCTGCTTGTTCTCTTCTACCAACTCCATTCCCTTGATTGGCATATTAAGACGAAGACGAATACACATGAAAGAAAGATATTTAGTTAAAGCTGTGGGATATACGTAGAAGTTGTAAATTTAAAAACATAGACATCTTTGGCTTAACGAATATTCAACAAACCTTTTTCTGAAGTGCAGTAATCTCACTCATAATCCGACTTTCCTGAATTAATGTAGAGGTTGCATAATGTTTGTCAGTATATATGTAGATATATAAAATTTAAAAAAAAAACTTGGCACAGACCAGCAATTAAACCAAACTATAGAATGAAATGAGCTCATGTATATTACCTTTGTCTCAATTACGCGGCTGAGTCCCGTTTCAAGCACTTTCTCCAGTTGTTGCAATTCTTCTAGGTCTAGTCCTTGAAGATTTTCACCTTTCATGCGCCTGCTCAAAAAACATATATACTGACTTACACACAAGGGTAATTTATTTATTTTTATTTTAAATTTTTAATTACTCTTTCTCACTTTTGTAGAACTGAAAATTGAGATACCTTAGCTGCTGCGTTTTTTCAGCAACTTCTTTACTCAATTTGGTGTTATTGCCGTTCTCTAGCTGAAAATGAATATAGAATTGCCAGTTATTGATACATTTATACAGATTTATATCTGTCATGTATTTGTGTAACTTGAAAGCACTGCATAATAGCACTATAGTACAGAGAAAAAGATCCCATCTATGGATGATTTCCACCGCCAGCACGCACCACCCCTCAAACAAGACAAAGATAAGTAATAACAAATTATCTAAAAATGTTAAAATATACATAATTAATTTTATTAAAAATGTTTGATTAAGGCAAGAAACACTATACCCAAAGGCACAATGATCATAACTAAAAGATAAAGAAAGCAAATGTTTCCGTTAATTATACCTGCAGTTCTAGAGAAGGCCTGTCCAGTTTGTTCATGTCACGAGAGTGCAGATTATACCTTGTAATTATGTCCTTCATACTTTAACATACCAGAAAAGAGATAAAAGTAGAACAAGAAGGAAATATAGTGTTAGTCACATTAAGTTAATTTAATTTAAAGTTTTAAAAGAATTTCACTTGCAGAAACTTCGAAATTTCTCCAGATACTAAATCTAGTATAGGTTGAATGCTAAATAGTTAATAAAACAAGCATGCCCTAAAGGCTTGACCAACTTTCATATACAATTTCAGGTTTGGTAAAATTGATCACAGAAAAAGGTGCCGAAATTAAACAAAAGATCAGTAATTTATCAGGTCCACTCATCGAGGATTTCAATTGATGATCCCTTGCATATAACGTATAATAATTGGAAGTATTTACGTTCACTGTAAAGTGAACATAAGCAGAAATTTTCTTATACCACGCACGTAATAGAAGGAAGCCATCCTTCACACAGATCATTATGGTTTCATTATCAAATACTGGTTGAACTTTGAGCTCTACAATATTTCGTTTTGTAATGGTTCATTTAACATTATCATGAGCGGTATTATCTTTTGGAAATGAGGTAATTAAACTGCAGTTAACAGGGGTTGACTATATCAGGTAGGTTATGCTAATCAATAATCACTACACGCACACACAGAGACAGACATTATCATTCTTATGCAGGGTGGCTAAAGGAGCACGTGAACCGTTATCATAAGAAAATTTTCTTACAATTATATGTTTCTAAAATATTAGGGAAAAAAACAACATCTATTCAGTGGATAGCCAAATTACTTGTTATAAAACTTACTAGAATTGATCAAAAAAATTTTAAAAATAACTTACTAGAATTTATGTGAAGAAATTTTCCCTCCATTGATCAAAGAACTACTAAATATTTGTACCTTTTTAATCAGTGAATCAATCATTTCAACAACCCCCTCTAGAGCGATCAAGAGCTCATTAAATAAGAAGCCTACGTATGAGGGATCATATAATGTATATAGGCTAACATAGATAAAACAATAAAAAGTCAGAATTATCTTGGTGAGACAGAAAAGAAACTTTGCAAAACTTGTAAACATTAGCCTAATTAAGATCAACCCAAACAAAATAATATTCTTCCTCATATCAAAGTGATATAAAAATAATCAGATATAAAAATAATCAGTTGATTAGTTACTCACTTTATATAATAATACAGTTCTGAAAGCTATAAAACTTAGACTTGCTTTTTGGTAAAAAGTAAAAAGAAAAAAAAAGTAATAAAAGAAAGGTAATGGATGAAAACTAGCAAAATTAGTTTATGGGGAATTTAACCTTAATTAAGTACAATTTTTTAGGCATTCGTTACTAAGTATTTCAAAAAAAATATGATAATTTGAGATCATTTTCAATTCAGCATTAGACAATCAAATCTTTCAAATCTTGCCTCACATATTATGCTTTTCTTGAAAAACATGAGATAGCAAATTAAACCTAGGAATTTGGCCTGAATCTTATATTTGGTTTATATCCATATATGCCCAATAGTGTCTACCTAATATGTATACTGTCAAATTTTATTTTTTCTTTTTCTACATTATAATTTTCTCCCTCGCTAAGCGCACTTTTAAAAGTAACTTTCTATATCCTCACATCAACTTATCCAGCATGCAAAGGGGACCGTAATTATAGATCAAGGAAATGACAAGAATCTAGCCTCACTTTTCATTCTTCCATCGTGAATCTCAATTATCTCGCTCAGGTTAAAAGCAACTTCTAATTAAGAACCGATGATGTTATTTCAAAACCTATTCCTTTGTTACAAGTTTATAAACATTATGTGCCTTGAAAGCGGAAATAAAATGTAATACAGAATGTAATCAAGGTTCTATAGAAAACCACATTAGTTGTATAGTCCAATAACAACATATCCTTTTCTTATATGTTTGTCCTTGTTGCTGACGAAGCTTTTAGTCACTAATTTTAAACACCACAATAGCAGATGAGAGCCATTTCAATAGTATGTAGAATATACATATACACAATATTACTTGCGGGCCTAAGAGGATAAAACTAGTTCCAACTTTTGGTGTAGATCAAAAGCTAGCATCAGCTTTATTATAAGTTTTCTTATCACCATTCACTTAGTTGGCCCCTATTCATATCTATGACGCCAGCTTTAGATTCATGATCCTTCCGATGGTAGGAAAATAACTTTCCTCCCAGGAAAGGTACTAATATATCACGGGTTCGTTGGAATTAGATTAATTTTATCATTACCAATTTTTGAAGCACCTAAATTTTTCAACTCATAGAAGCAACTCAATAGAAAATAAGTCCCATTGTTTCAACTATGCAAATTAGAGTTTTACTTAGTGAGAAGCAGACATCATAAGCAATCTGCAAAATAAAAGTTAACATATACCATATTACAATTTTAAGGATTTTCAGTACTAATTTAAGCTAACACATCTTCCTTAAAATATTGGCAATTCTTGATCTCCCAGGCCCCTCTTAAATGGCTTGCCTATAACGCCAACGCTTCCTTGTTATTATCCATAAAATTGCACTATCGGCTTAATGCTATGATCAATATTCGCAAGCATGGGTTTATATGAGTCGAAAGCCTTTACTTGACAAGACTTAAGGAGATAACATTCATTTTATTAGCTTATAAAATTGTTCAACCGAACTATAAGCAATCAATTTAACTAATGAATTATAATAGTTTTCGAAGCACGTACATATCCGAATTCCAAAGTATCTCTATTAAAGTAATCAATTATAAAGAATTCAACTATATATCTTAAGTCATTACCTCATCAATTACAAACTTTGAGTCCAAGTTTCACCTCGACTCCGGCAACCAGAACTTCAAATATATTTTTTTTTCAAAAGGCCAGGATTAAATTAAATTCCAATTACAATTTACTTAATTTAGGCCTATTTTGGGCAGAATATACATACATATGCTACGCATTCCCATTTCCATACACATCAGTCAATATATTATCTAACGAGAGGAGGAAAAGAAGATACGGCAAACCAGAATAGGACCAGTACTGTGCAGAAAACAAATTAGATATGATAAGTTTAGTTAAATATAAGGTTAATCTTAAGACATAAGTGGAGCTAAATCAAATGCTTAATTAAGTGAAATCTATAGATACTAAAGCCTAGCTAGTAAGAAAAGAGAGTAAACGGACTACAATATTGCATGACGCCACTTGATTAATAATTCAGTTAATACATCAGAAAACGCATATGAGCTCGTAAGCATTTAGATATTTACCAGTCCGTAATCTGACAAACAGATTATGGTTGGTCTGAATTTTTTTTATCGGTATAGAGTCTAAATCTAAAATAAAGTAATAAATGGCTTTTTTGGTTTGCAAAATTAAGATGGTTAATTTTAACTCTACCCCAACTTGTGTAAATAATATTGTTTCCTCGAAGAGCAAACCGGGAACGAGCAATTTTAGGAACCATAGCAGTTTGTTTTCTTTATTAATTAATTGCCCTCCAACCATACGCTACAATATTAAACTACGAAATTTCCATAATATCAAGAAAGAGAAGCGTGTGATACGAGGATTTTGTTCAGAGACATCACCGGATAACTTCCAAACTCCCTCCCCCTTAATTTCTCTCTCACACACAGACAAATATGAAGATAGACATAGATATAGAGAGTGAGATGAAGCATATATACATTTTCATACAAGACATAATAAGGTAAAATATATATATGTACCAAGTTGTTTCTGAGGAGAGTGAAGACAGTGTAGTACCTGGAGTTGGAGTATTCAAAAAGCTTGCCGGTAGCAGAGAAAATAATGAGACCAACCTCAGCATCACATAGAACCGAAAGCTCAGAGGCTTTCTTGAAGAGCCCTCGTCTTCTTTTAGAGAAAGTCACCTGCCTCGCCGTCACGTTGTCAATTTTCTTGATCTTGATCTTCTCCCTCGCCATCTTATGTATAGTATATCTTTCTGGGGGGAACGAAAAGAAAATAAATAAAAATCAAAACTGTTCTTCCCTTTACATTCTCATAGTTATAACCTCAAATTAGACACATAAAATACCAAGAAGATGGCGCGTGACCGATAAAAAAATGGTGTATCTCCAAAATTTGGAGAAGTAGTCAACAGAGAGTCACAGACGAAACCCTAGTGAAACACCCAGCTTTCAGATCTGAGTATAATAGTCAACCCCAGAATAAAGTAACGTCAGAACCAAAACTCATTAGCATGCAGGCATAAAAGCTTTGGATTGGTGGGTTTTGATTTCGCCGTTTTGATCCTGATGGATGCTGCTTCATGAGTGAAAACAAATTGGAGAAAGAAGAAAAAAAAAATTTAAAAAGAAAGAAAGAAAGAAAATGCTATACGAAAATCAGAGTAAGAAAATGGCATCTAGCAGGAGAAGTTAAAAGGTTAGAAGATAGTGGAGGCAGAAAAGAGAGAAAGGGAGAGAGAACCTTGATTAGAGGATGTTGGTGTTCGAGAAAGGAAAGGGAGGATACCCTTTTATGGCTAAAACTATGGAACTTTTCCACCTAATTAATTATCTTAAGTTTCCCAACATTTTCTTGGCTAAAAATGGTTAACTGGCTAAGAGATTTGAAGAGAAACAGCGACCAACAAGAGTCAAATCCAAGATCTGCAAAACTAGCATTTGTTCCATAAGTAATATAGAAAACTACCTTCTTTTTCCTTTTTGTGCATTTACATTTCCGTACGATAATAGTCACAGCATCTGTCTGCAATCACTTCACTGTGATAATTACCCTGCATACCAGTTGTGCATCTTCTACAGTTTGGCTGAGATATCTTAATTACCCCACGTATAATAATGAGCTTTACAACTTTTTTTAATAAGTTACACCTAATTTTAATTAAATTATAAATTTTTTATTTTAAAAAATACATTTCACTTTAATTTAATTTTTTATTAATAAAATTAAATTTTTATATAATATATATTCTTATCAAAAAAAAAGTATTTAATAATTTTTATTATCGTATTAAAATAAAATTATAATTTTACATTAAAATTTAATTTCATTATTTATTAAGAATAAAAATAAATTTGATATTATATAAAAAAGTTAAATTGTTAAAAAATAATAACAAATTGAGGAAAGTGTAATATACTAATTAAATTATATATATACACGTACATATTACATGCTTATTTTAAAGGCTTCTTAACACATGTACGTAAAAAAATTTATAATATATATAATTATCAAAATATATCTTTCGTGCATTTTATTTTTTTAATATACTTGAGGGTTTTGCGTTTCTTATATTATTGTTATTATTATTGTTATATATTTAAGGGATGCTTTAATTTTTTTTTTTATTTTTATAATAGAATTGTATATAATTTTTTATAATTTGTATAATTTAATTTTTAAATTAATTTGAACATTTTTAGTAAAAATTTTTTTAATACTAATTTTTACAAAAAAAATATTAATTTTTTATTTATTAAAAAGTTAATTTAATATAAGTCTTTATAAATTTTATTTATTTAAATTAATTTTTTATTTTTAATTACATTTTTTTGAAATATTATTTTTTTAAATTAAATTATAACTTAATATGTATTTTTTAATATATTTATTAATCAATTATAATGTAATTTGATATTAACTCAATAAAAAATAATAAATACATTACAAAATAGATTTAAAAATGAAATTGGCTCATATAAAAATAAAAATAAAAAATATATATAAATTGAAACAGAAGAATGACAAAAGAAAATAATGATATCAACTATCATCCATAATAGTTGTCTGTTACATATTGAGATTTTTTTTTTATTTGTTGCGATCGACATTGTATTGGTTTTTTTTTCTTCTTTTTCATCCTCATCTTTGTGTTTTTCCTCATTGTCATTATCTTCATCTTCATATTCTTCTTTTTTAGGTGATTTAATTTTCATCTGATTACAAATCAATTGATAATTTAAATTTTATTAGACTAAACAAGTAAAATTAATTGATTAAGGGTAAAGAAACCTTATTATAGTTAGTTGGATTATCTCTATTGTCTAAAAGAAGTATTGACATATTTAGCATTAAATACAAATAAATCTGTAAATAATGATCATGCAAGGCTAATAAATTTATCCTCCTATCAACCGAAACTCAATTTTGTATGCGTTAAGTATATTCGTAAGTTAAAAGACATTGTGCACAAATTGTAACAAGTCGATACAAGCCTTGGCATATGCTATAAAGATAGATTCTTCTGGAGTTTAAATTCTTTACAGTTACATGTTTGATTCGTAAGTTTAAACTTACAAATTCACTCATACTATTTGTTTAACACTTTATACAGCTTTTCAATCTTGAACTCTAGTGACTTTCTATTAAAATCATGGACCAATAAAGCATATATTCTTCTAATTATTGTCCAAATATTTTTTCAAATATCCTCATAAAATAAGTCACCCTCTACATCTGGGCAAATGTAGTTTGTGTCTGTTCAACTTAATATTTATTCAATTGATACATGGTTACCTTAACCAAATTGATTATGAGTAAGAATCTAATGCTTTTAAAAATACTATTTATACACTCAACTAAACTTGTTATCATATGCTTCTAAAAGCACCTATCCACACTGTACGCACGTAACCACTTGCGTGTTGATATGTCTTTTATACAATTTGTTACCTTTATATGCATTTGTCGTAATTGTACCAACTGTTTGTCAACTAACTAACCCTCATTCAAATATCAAATGTTGACGAGCTTTTTTTTTAATCACTTACTCTTAAATGTTGCATTTAAATTACTTATAATGTGTCGCAAACAAAACATGTGATATGAGAAGGGTGGTTGCCAATCATTTTGTAAGTCTACGATAATTGCTAATATTCCTTGATATTGATTAAATATCAAACAAATACCCTACTTATTTGACACAACTCAATGCCTGAAGTTATTAAGAACCTACTCCATGCCTCATGCATTTTCCATTTGACAATAGCAAACGTAAAGGGTACACCTTTTCTTATCCCATCGTGTAAGCTTGCAATTAACAATATCCTTTTATATTTTCTATATAAAAATATGCCATCAACTTGGATAATTAGCTTCAAGTGGTTAAATGTATTAATGTAAGGCTTAAACATCTAAAACACTCTATGAAATATAACTATCAACTTGATATCCTATATTATTTATGGGCAGTCCTTGATAATACATTTAAAATATAAACTTAAAGTATTGGATGATAGACAATTATCTTAGTAGAATTGTATGTGATTGTTTTCCAATTCCTATAGACAACTATGATTGCTTGTTGCTTATTAGATCATACTTTTTTGCAAGACACAGTATATCCAAAGATATCATGCATTTTCTCAATAACATCACGCACAAAGGGATTTTTTGTCACCATTAACATAATATTTGATAATATTATACTGGAATATAACTTTAGATGATCTTGCAATAGTATAAAGGATATCCATATATGTAAGCTTGCATACTTCACGATTTGCTAGTCATTTTTTCCCTTCAATTGGCAGGCCTTTACTCACCAATTACATCAAATATTATATTTCGGGCAATGATACTCAACATACTTCATTAATACTTGGTACACTTGGAATGTGTGATATGTGTACACTTAGTAAAGTTTCATCGCATAGCTCATTAACTGCTTATCAAGAAATCGTACACCAACATATATCTATTGGTCACTATTTAGATCAATTGTCCCTTCTATCTCAAGTATCTTAAATTTATTCACAGCATTGATATTAATTTATGACAAGAAGGCAAATGCTTAATTAGAAAACTGGTTTAATGAAGTAGTTGGATCCTCATCGTCATCATCATTATGACATTGTCATCTACATGCTTATTGACATTTAGCGAAGCATCGTATTTATTATTGGTCTCATATTCATCCATTATATCTTATAGCATCTTGGGGACTTAGAGAGCTAATATTGCACATAAATAATTTAGACAAATTCAGTTGGGATATATGATCGACCAATGGCATTTATTGGGTAATGAAAAGTTAAGGTTCAAATGGATGGACATCTTTTAGGTAGAAGCTAAATAAAGAAACCTGTTCATTAGATCCATCAAATTGACTTATAAGTAGATTTGTTAATGGTTCACATATATCATTTTCTTTGATACTCAAGCCAACATTACTGGTAGAGATATACATATACAATTCCAACACCCCCAGCTAACTTAGAAAGTGTTGGTTTGCTTGTCACATTGTTTAAATATATAAGTCGTCTTCCAAGACACATGACAAATATCAAGTCAGATTAAATGACTATGGGTATCAATATATTAACTCAAACACAAAATGTTTAGACTCAAGTTGTAGCTTTTCCCTGACTATAGATCTTTAACTACTCGAAACTAATATTAGGTTGAATCTTAATAGTTTTGGTTTATTGCATGCAGATATTACCCCACAATTGGTATAAAAATTCTTTTATTTACATAAATGTATATAACATTTTTCATTATACTCATTATAAATCTTATCCCAACATTTGCATATAAACACATATAAAATACCATTATGTTTAATATATAATTATGTAATAATTAAGTATATAACATTTTTCATTATACTCATTATAAATCTTATCCCAACATTTGCATATAAACACATATAAAATACCATTATGTTTAATATATAATTATATAATAATTAAGTTTTTTATTGTACAAATATATCAATTTTTTATAAATTAAGATTTTATATATACACAATGTCATATTAATAATAAGAATTTAAATTTATCTACAATGTAAACAAGTTTACCTTTACAAAAGATAAATTAAATAAGACAAGTTTATACAATTTTTGCACTAACAATTAAGTGTGATTAATAACTTGAAATTAAATTTTCTGAATTAATAAAATAGGCTATTGAATAATATAAGTCCACACAATCTCTATCAATAATAATTATGATAGAATAATCTGTCAATATAAATTTCATTATATTAAAAGTAGAAAAATAATATAAGATTATAAATATATTTAATACTTACTGCAATATATTATTGCAATATTTAATGGCTAATAATAAATTGTAGGAAATGAAAAAGGTGAAAGAAACAAAATATAACAAATGGAGAAAACACACAATGTGAAATATAAAAGTTGAAACAATAAAAGAAATTGTAATAAAATTATGGAATCTACTTGCAAGATCATATGTATTGAAATTATTAAATGAGGAATATTGCATTTTGTATGCAATAATTTCAAAATATCATTAACTAGATTAATAATATTTTAATAAGTTAAGGCTTAGACGAGTCAATGATAATATATCATTAACTTGGGTCGGTGTTTTATTTAAAAAAATAAAAATTAATTAGGATGCAAAGCTAATGGTTCTGCATCCCTTATGTATAGAAATTAAAAAAATAATATAACACTTAAATATAATTAAAAATAAAAATAATATAAGAAAAAATATATAATATGATGAGCCAACCAAGTATATATGCTCCATATTAAAAAACAAAAAATTCTACATGTGAAAAATGTATTTTGAGGAATATATATATATATATGTGTGTGTGTGTGTGTGTGAAAAATGTATTTTGAGGAATATATATATATATATATATATGTGTGTGTGTGTGTGTGTGTGTATTTTTTATCATATATATATATATATATATATATATTTGAGAGAGAGAGAGAGAGAGAGAGAGAGAGAGAGAGAGAGAGAGAGATTCAAAAATTACACGTTTTTCTTATTGATAGGACATTAGATTTTTATATAATTTATGTATGATGATTTATGAAAAAATTTCAGGAAAGGATTTTAGATTTGAAAAAAAAAATATTTTTAAAATATTTGATTATAATTTTGAAAAAACTTAAATACAATTTTTTTAAAAAAAGTTAAATTGTAAAATGTTATAAAATAAAACTCCTGATTGTTAATTTTATCAATTTTAGGTTTTTAATTAAAATTTTCTCATGGTTTATTTTTATAGTTGGATTTAATGAGTTGCCAAAAAATGTATATTTTTTTATTATTTACAATTGGATTGATTCACATTACTTTTGTTAAGAGAAAACAACTCATCTCATTAAGATGGTTAATATTGTCGGACTAAACTTATAATTTCTTCTAATTATTTATTGTTGTATATACAAGATTTCTGTGCATGATAAGTGATGAAATCAAAAAGAAATATAAAATATATATTTTCGATCTAAAACTTCAATATTGCTATTAATTGTTGTGTTTCTTTGTTTTTCTTGTCATAATTAACAATAACAAACAAATATTGAATAATTTCATAATTATTACATTTGAAAGACTAATTAATCCCAACATTAACTAAATTATTTTACATAGAACGGCTATTTTTTTTAATATTACCATAAGAAAATTCAATAAAATTACAAAGCAAAATCAATGATAATCCTCTTATTATATTCCCTAAAATCTGTCAATTAGACTTGGTCATCAGCATGATTCATTTAAAAACCAAATGCGCTCATTAGATAAGGGAAAATTATATATATATATTTATTTAGATTTAAGTTATCAAAATTTTCAATTAAAAATATGATAAAAATAAATTTTTTAATAATAATATGACAAATATATGACTATTGCTAATAATTGTATAATTCTCTAATTAAACTATATATTTGTCATATTATTATTAAAAATTATATACCTATTATATTTTAACTAAAGAACCATATGATAATAAAATAATAAATTGCATTTAAATCTTATTCTTTAAAAAATAACATTTAAATTAAGCCCAAGCCTATATTTTTTCTCCCATTTTTAGGCATGGCCAATCCAATTCTCCCCTTGATATTATTATTATTTTTTTAGCCAACTTTTTCATTTGATCATTAGCCACTCTTTTTCCCTATGAAAAAAATTAGAGAAAAAGACATCATTTAAAAATTTAGGAACCAAAAGATGTAGTTAATTTGCTAAGCAACACTTAATATTGCTAAATATTATTTAATAATGAATAATATCCACTTTCATATTTATCAAACATATTTATCCGCGAATAATATAATGCATAATAATTATATTATTTCATAATATAATTTTGTGGGTTACAAAATATATTAATTATCTATCATCTATAAATGCAATTAATTTTTGTTTAATTTTATCCACTTCAATTATTTGACTATTATTTTCACATTTGACATACATAGCTTAATATATAAATTTTAATTATAACAATACTAATGCTAAAAATTACATTCTTCTTTCAATTTCTATTAACATAAATGCTTTTTGTGAAGAAATGATAAAATTTTAAAAAAAAAGGAAAGATTTAAATAAAGTTTAAAAATATTAGAATAAAATAATTAAAAAAAGCTCAAGCCAAGCTTTAAAAAAAAATCCAAATATGACTCAATTTATATATGAGTTTTTTTTTTTTTGGGAAACCTTCCCTTTCATGCTTATATTTCTTTGCTTAGGTCTAGGTTATTGGATTTGACGAGCTTTCTAACCTACATTCAAATCTGATTTCAATCTTTTAAATGTTATTTTAATAGCACTTCAAGTAAATATTTAAAGTAAATATTTAACATCATCTGCAATCAGCTTTCTAATATTGTGAAAAATACCACTTTCAAGGGTAATGTGTTTTTAACAGTGGTAAATGGTAACACAAGGTAAGACCTAGCCTCAAATAATGTGTCTGAAACTCTAAATGTAAGTTAAGAGGAATCGTTGGTTGGTGTATATTCTAAAGTAGATCATATGGAATCTAAGTAACGTATATATCAAACATATTGTAAAAATATACATGACCAATGGGCTTTGACAACTTCTTAAAAGACTAATCGATCAACCTTATTTGTTTAAAAATGAAATCTATAAAGAATTGATTTATATAAGTAACTTTTATTAGTTGCGAAGACCTTCTACATTGGTTATTCTAATTAGATAAACAATTTCTTTAAGAGGAAAACGTCCCATATCAATCTCTAGCCATTTGAGCGTGATTTCAATATGAACTTGCGAAAGATTTCTTGGTTATACTTCTAGGAGTTAAGCAAAAAAAATTATAGATGAGGATAGCAAGATAAAAATATTTATATTAAAAGATTTTAAATTTTAAAATTATTTTAAAAAATTTTAATTAAAAGTCTGAAATTATAATTTTTGTATGTATATTAAATTTGTAGTCATTGAATTATTTAAAATAATTTTAAAATTTAAAATTTTTAATAGAAATATCTTTAATTATATCTTTTAATAATCAAATAGACAATTTGCATGACAAGGCCTTATATATTTACGAATTACACAGTCTTCTCGAAAAAATCATTGAAGCAAGGACAGAACCATGTGAAATGGTTAACTGAAAATCTCATCGATTGCATGGAAATTCTGTGGTCCCAGATGTGTTGCCAATTTTGGTGTCTTTTTTTTCTCGCCATTAAGCCTTCCTTCGAATCTCTTTACAATTAATGGTAAATGCAGGATATAAATTTGAAATATAATAAAGTGTATGGGATTCACAACAAATGAGTGAATCTCACCCACTTATCACTTCTTCCTTTTTTTTTTCTCTCTTTAATTTATCTCTTATATTTATTATTAAATGGAGGGAATTCTCATTCCTCTTCTCCTCAAAAAAATTATAATTCCTTTTATCTTTCAAGATGAATAATGAATTTCTGACCCCAAAGAAAAAAGAATAACGAATTATATGTTCATTCATTTTGTTTCTCGAAAGATATTTATTTATTCATATTAAAAAAATAAAACTCCAAAGAGAACAAATAGAAGGATTATGATAGAACTCAACCTTGTATAGAAAGACCATAATCAAAAGATGCACAGTATAAACAACCAAAACTTAATATCAAATCAAATAGTAAAAACAACCTAACTACCCAAATGAAGTTAATAGTTATAAGAAGTAATATAATGTCACTTAGAATTATGGGATTCTTTTAGTTCATGAAGTCTTTTGAACTCTGATTTAGAGTAGGAGTTGATGGTTGGGCCAGTTTATATTCACTTCTTTGGATACGAAGGTTTTCCTTTTTGTGAGCTTTTGAGATTGATTCTTACAGGCTCCTTAGAATTCTCCTTTTGTGCTGAAAAGGTAAAACAAACATCCAATATAATATTTTCTCTGGATCTCATCTTCTTTTATGTTTACCGCAAACAGTGTTCAAGCATGTGAAATAATATAATAGAAATAGATTTATTAATAAATATTTCACCTAGAAGGCATTTCTTGGCTAAGAGAACTTCTTAATTTTTGAAATATTTAAGAAATTATTATTAGGGTTTGAGGTGTCTTAAATATCAAAAAAATCTATTTCGTTAGACCTTTTTTATTAGATTTTACAACAAATTACAGAAACAAAAAGAAGGAAAACCAGAAAAAAAAGGAAGAAGGCAATGGGTGGATGGAAGAAATAAGAATGTGTGGGGACATGGAGCTAGTTTTTCTATTGCTTTTTTCTGGAACAATCTGGGTCTCAAAAATAAGGAGGTCGTATTTTGTTTTTTTTTTGTTTTTCCTTCTCAAATGGAATTTTATTACATCGTAGAGAATCCGTTTTCATAGGGAGCTTTGAGTTGCAAGGAGAAAATAGAATATGTTTTTCTTTGGTTACAAGTACAATGCCATTGCAGATAGGGAAGGATAAAAGAATTTTCTTTTTTGGCTCAACTTGTGATGTTGATTAGAAAATTAATTATGCTCAGATCTTTATTATTTTTTGCATTATAAGTGTTTTATTGTTATAGTCAAATTATTTTTTCTTTCTTTATTAGTTGGATTGTTAAACTGTTTGGTTTGAATTTTGAATATTGTCATTATGTTAATTTTTTTATTTTATTAATAGTGAGTAGATGTTAGATTGAGTTCTTAGTAAGTGTTAACAGACTTTTTATTGTACTTATTAATTTATTAATAATAATTTTTTTTTTGAATTGGGCTTTATAATTTTTGCCTTTTATATTGATAAGAGTTTTTCATATTAAAAATTGTTTATTATATTGTGAATATTTATTTTGTAGTTGAAATTCTACTATTTAAAATATTTTTTGCTTAATCTATCGAGACAATTTATTTGGTTAGATAATATGAAAGAAAAAAATATAAAAAATTGATAAATGAGATAAAAAATAATATTTATACTTTTATTTTAAAAATATAATTTAATAATTAAAATGATAATCTGATAAATAAAATAATGATTACAAAAATATAATAAATACTATATAAATTATATAAAGAGAATTTGTTTACATTGTGACAAAAAAAATAGGCTGTTAAAGATTTTTCACACTACCTAATAGCACCATCAATGGCTTCTAACTATTCATAACGGACTATCTAATAAGCACCTCACATGTTAACTGACCCTATAAATATAGAACCTTTCTTCGTTTGGAAATTAATTCACAATCACAACAATTATTTGATGATAATTTCATATTCACATTGATTACTTGATAAATTGCTAGAAGAGCAATCATCCTTTAAAAGAATAGAAGAGAATAAATAAAGAAAAATCAAATCAGGAAAGTATCTCCGTTATTTCTCGTATAATTTTGTTTGGCAGCAGGATACGTTATTAGCGAGATATGTTGTTCCATCTTTCGTTATTTTGTTTAGCAGTCTGTTTGGCTACCCTCTTAAGCTACTGGATAGCTCTAAGAAATACAATGAATAGTAAGCCACCTACATGGGAGGAAACTCTCTAGTTGAAAGAGATCATTTCAATGCGTTTCGTTCCTGTTGCTTGCCTTTGGTTCCATCAGTTGCTAAGGGCAATGTTTTTAAAATCTGACAACAAGTGAAGGTATTAATTTACAGTTTATTAATTTGATCACGATTGAACTGGTGATAATTTAATATATATTTTTAAATTTTATATATTAAATTTTTAATATATCAAATAAGTATTGATATATTTAAAATATTTAACTATTATTTTATGTTTTTTAAAATTCTACTTATAATTAAAAAATAAAATGTTTAGAAATAATAAATTTAAAAAAAAGTCATTTATCAAATAAAAAATTTAACCAAATTAAAAATATATATAATTTTTATTATATTATCTTATTAGATATATATATATATATATATATATATTTGTTTGCATTATATTAACAAGAAAGCATTGTGGCAGCGTGGAAAGGAGAAGTGTTCTTTTTCTCATTTGGCATGAGTTTGAATCCCTCCAGGGCCACTCTTGCAAATTAGTTCAACCAATGATTTGATGTCTTGTTTTTACATAAATTAGCATGGTTTAACTCGATTTTTGATCAAATTTGACCGGTTTTTAACTATTTCCAAACTAGACAATAGACCGATTTTTTGTTTATCCGGTTGATCCAATCTAATTTTTATTACTATAGCTAAGGGGTAAGTTCATAATTATGCAATATTAATTAAAATATTTATTATATTTTTATGATTATTAATTAATAATATTTATTCTGTTTATTTTTTAAATAAGAATATAATAATGTATTTATTTATCTTTTAATTTATTTTTCTTTACATATTTAACATTACATTCAACTAAACATATTCATAAAGTGACTAATATTATCTTAAGGAGGCATTTGATTTTGTGTAAGACAAAATGATTCCTTTTATGCATGCGAGCATTTAGTTTTATGCAAAGTAAAAAAAAAAATTTATAGTTATATATAATATCTATTATTTCTTTTATAATTATTACTTAATAATATTAACTCTTTTTAATTCAAATTAAAGTAATAGAACAAAATTTTGTTTTTATCTATAAAATTAACATTTTATTTTTTATTTTTTTATTTTTATTCTATATACCAAATAACCGGTTGCATAGTCTTATAACATTTTTTTTTCGACATTATCTCCCCTCGTGTTAATATTTTGCATTTTGCCCAATTCACCATTTTCATATGCACAACTTTTCATATCCAACTAGCACGTACCTTGCAAGATGTAGGAGGATTTAAAGATTTTCTTGTGAGCCCCACATTTAAAAAAAAAAAAAGCATAGATCCTACATAAAGAAGAAAAAAGAAAAAAAAGAATATAAACAATGCATAAATAATGTTTTTAATGTGATGCTATTGAATATTGTATAATAAACCGTGCAAAACCATGAGATTTCATATCTATAAATGATAATTATTTTATACTTGATCCCTTCTATCTTCTATTTTTTAATGTTTTTTTCTTATTGTGTTATTTCACTCTTCCACCTTTTTATTTTTAAATTTTTTCTTTTCTCTCTTGATTTTGATTCATCTTTCCTCCCTCATTGATTCTAATTTCAAATTCTGAAATCTATGAATGTTTCTCCCCAGTGTCCTTCTCTTGCAATTTAATTTGTTTTTACTCTAAGTATGCTTCTTTTCACCTTTCTTCTACCCATTCACTCGATAGCTTCTTTTTTTTTTTTCAGATTTTCAAATGATAAAATGAAATCCTCCTTCCCTATTCATTCTTATCTCTCTTTGACTCTCTTTTTTCTCCCTTCCAGATTTCACCTCCATTTTCTTCCTCTCCGATTTTGTCTTTTCAGTTTTTCTTCTGTAGCAAAGCTTCAATTTCGGCCAGATCTATGTTGACAATCCTAATAAAATTTGGAAATATTTATTCAAAGATTTAAAAATTATTTAGTGAATTAATTTTTTAGTCTGCCTATTATAAAATCTTTTTTTTTACTGTAAAGTCTTTCCTTATAATATTTCTTTAAACCATACATTTTTGAAATCAATTACTACAATTGATAATAATTTTGCACAGTTCTCAATAGCGAGTTTATTTTTATCATAAAAAACACTAAATATATTCCATTTACAGCAACATCGTGACAATATGTCATATAACGTATTAGTGTACCAGATATGTATATTGTATTATTGTTCTTCAAATTCCACATCGGGCAAATATTTAAAAAATAAAAAAAATCTGTGCCATAAAGGAGTCATTTAATAAATGTTATATTTAAATGGTATTTGATATTGGCTTTTTTGACCTACTTAACAGAGAAGCTTAGCTGACAAAATCATTTTTTCACATGCTTAAAATTATTATTTTTTAAATATTATGAAAGTTGCAGCAAAACTTTTACGATGATTCATAATTTTTTTTTTTAAATATTTGATTTGGGTCATGGTATACCGGATACCATGACTTATTTTTTAAATTTTTTTTCAAATATGGGTTGTAATTTTTTAAATTAAATAATTATTTAATATACATATATATATATATTAAAATAGATAAATATATATACATACATTATATAAAAGTATATATAAATAAATATAATGAAAAAAATATATTTTAAAAGATACATAAAATTAAAATTTTAGTATGAGAAAAGAGATCAAATAGATAAATTAAAATATAATTTTAGTATAAGGATATTATACACATCCCTCATCATCGTATTACATAATTGCGCTAGTATATGGAGACATTGATAATTCAGGTATTTCTTATTTTGCATTGTTTGCTAACTTTACCGGCATTAGTCTTTTTTCGTTTGTATCATTTGTTGACTTTGTATAATATTAATAATGTATCATTTCAATATATTAAATAATTATTTAATTTAAAAAATTATATTATATAAAAGTATATATAAGTAAATATAATGAAAAAAATATTTTTAAAGATACATAAAATTAAAATTTTAGTATGAGAAAAGAGATAAAATAGATAAATTAAAATATAATTTTAGTATAAGAATATTATACAAATACCTCATTATCATATTACACGTTAGTGCTAGTATACGGAGACATGGGTAGTTTAGGTCCTCCATATTTTTCTTTATTTGCTAACTCTACGGGCACTAATCTTTTTTCTTTTGTATCATTCACTAACTTTGCATAATATTAATAATGTATCATTCCAAAACTCATAAAATTTTAATTTATGTATCTTTTAAAATATAATTTTTTCTTCATTATATTTACTTATATATACTTTTATATAATATATACATATATATATTTATCTATTTTAATATATATATTAAATATTTTTTTTTGATTTTAAAAGACAAAGAAGAAAAAGAAAGAAGTGACTAAAAGAAAAAGAAGACGCGACTCAAAGCACTTGACAACCAACAACAAAAAGTAGATTTGACAAAAAGAAGCCTCATCTTATCCATAAGGAATCTCTTTTATTGATTAAGAATAACAATTCAATTATTGTATTAGCGCGGCAGAGAAATACCTTTCGCTTATATAAAGCCTTGTAACCCACACTTGTAACACACTTGCAAGAGAGCTTGTAGAAAACACACACAAAAAACACTCTTAGAGATATTCTCTCGGAGAATTCACATCTCTCCCATTGTACATTATTTTCATCAATAAAGAATATTTTGCAGAGTAGCAAACTGGAATGAGCGAGATCAACTACCCATTCAAGGAGTAATTTAGAATTAGGAATAGGGGTCGACCAAGACTAAACCATGTCGTGGAAGGAACTCTGCCCTCTTTCATGCAGAGATATTTTCTATGGCTACTCTCAACGATGAGCAATGGCTTTCCTAGTCGCTCGTTAAAGCCAAGACATTCTCCCTTCAGCTTAGTCCAGCACAACCTTCATTCGTTTTCTATCAGAGGCGTAACTATTCTCATTTTTAATTTACTGTTCAAATGATCTCTAATCCTCATTCCAGTATTGATACAGCAGCGGATCAATTCAACATATATGGAGGATAAATTGAAATACTACACTTAATCTCTGGCGAGAAGTTTAGCAAGCCATACATTTACTCTGCAAAATATTCTTTATTGATGAAGATAATATACAATGGGAGAGATGTGAATGCTCCGAGAGAATATCTCTGAGAGTCTTTTTGGTGTGTGTTTTCTACAAATTCTCTTACAAGTGTGTTACAAGTATGGATTACAGGACTTTATATAGGCGAGAGGTATTCTTCTGCCGCGTTAATACAATAATTGAATTGCTATTCTTAGTCAATAAAGGAGATTCCTTGTAGATAAGATGAGGCTTCTTTTTGTCAAATCTACTTTTTATTGTCGGTTGTCAGGTGCTTTGAGTCGTGTCTTCTTTTTCTTTTAGTCACTTTCTTCTTTTTCTTCTTTGTCTTCTTCGTGAGTCACTTTCTTCTTTTTGAATTTGTCTTTTTCTTCTTTAGAATCTATTTTTGCTTTTGTCATGTCATCACTTTCGCGGCTTTTCAAATTTCGAGAACGTTAATGCTTGTCGGTGGATTATTCTGATCTTCTGTTGATCTTTCATTGTCTTTACAGTAGATGCATATATGAAAAGGATATTTCGATAATTGTTGGCATATTCTTCTTTTGGTGTCTCCAATGTTATCCATTTGATTTGTTTTTATTTTTTTATAAAATACTGTGAATAATCAATGCTTTCGACTTGTTCTTCCTACTGAGTAAATATATATGTTCTGGCTTGTGAAGTATGTCCATTGGACTTCCTCACTGGATAAAGTTTGATTCATTTCTGAAAAAATAGTATCAAATTCTTGGGTTCTAATTTTTGATATAATAAGACGAAATTCTTCTTCATCAATAGAGGATTTTTCGGATTCTTCAAATTCGAAAGGTTTTCTTGTTGTTCCGAATTTGATAAGGTTAATAGGAGGATAAAATTTTTCTAGAGTTATTTCAGCCACTGTGGAATAACATCGCATATATATGGTATACTAGATGATAATATCATGATAATGTTTGGCTGCTTCTTGGACGACTTTTAGTAACAGGCTTAATTCTGAAAGTTCTTTGGAGGGATATATGCAATAAACTAATCCATAACTAAATAAAGTATGAACTAATTGAGGGTTTGTTCCCGGATTAATGATGACTTTATTAATAGAATAATGAGAGATGTATTTGATAGTTGGTGTGGATATTTGGCATTGATTAAGTTTTTAGATGATCAGCTGAAAATATTCAAACTGTTTATGGAGTCTTCTTTGAACTTGGGTTAAAGGATTCGAGGTTGAGGATGATGCTATTTGTGGATTGGATTAGGCTTTTTCTTAGGCTTGTTCGGTTTTCTGTTTAAAGATAGCTACGAATGAGGGAGTAGATGAAATATGAGTTGATGGGCTTTGGGGTATCAATGGAGGAGTTTGAGTGGGAGAAACACTCATTACTTGTTTTTCTACTTGTATTAATCGTTTTTCTAACTCACTAACATGGGAGCTGAAATTACCTATAGCATGAGTGAGATAATTAACGGTATTACTTATATTATTCACCTGATTTGTTGTCTGAAATGACAAGATACTGATATTATGTTCGATGGTATTTAATCGTGCAATAATGTGAGGATAAGAGTTTTTCTCTTCTGGTTGAGAATTATTGGGAGCTTTACTTGTTTGAGATGACTGCTCCATCTCTGCTCAAGAAATCAACAATCAAATTATTTTTTTCTTTCACATATTCAACAGAATAATCATAATAAGATAAATCAGATTGTCTTACTTATCTTAAGTTTTTATAATATTTTTCTTTTCATTTTTTAATCTTTTTCCTTTTCCTTTTTTCTTTCTTAATTGGGAAAATGCTTCTTCTAAGTTTAATTTTCTTCTTTTGATTTTATTATGAGCTTTTATCCATTCTTTTTTTCTTTTATTTTTTTCGATGTCATATTTTCTTTGTTGGTAATGAAATTCACAATATTCACTAATGAGAAATACAGATTTTAATGGTCATCTCCATGTATATAGATTTTTCTTTTTATTTGAAATTCATGAATATCTATATTCATTTCCTGATATTAAGTCTTTAGTATTAAACTTAGCATTTCTATATTGTTTAGTTAAAGCTCTTGGATTATTAATTTTCTGTGATTTCTCTTCGTCATTATTTTGAGGATCTATTGTTGTATTTCCTAATTCTAATTCTTCCCATAATTTTTGAAATTCTTCAAAATTTATTTGCCTAAATTCTTCAAATCTTCTAATTTCTGTGGAGTTATCTTTATCTATATTTTGCATCATATTAATCTCCTCTTTTTCAGAAATATAATTATATTTCTCACTTTCTTCACTAGATGTAGTTTCTATATTCGAATTATTTTCGAAGTCTGATCCTACAGATAATTTTTCTATTTTATATATTTCAATATCAGAATAATTCAATTCTTCATTTATATAGCTATTTAATTCAATAGGTTCTAAATCATAATCTTCGGCTATTTCTATAAAATTCATTACTTTTTTATTTCTAGGCTTTTTATAGTCTGTTGCTATATGTCATAATCCTCCGCAATTATAACATTGGCATTTAGTAGGATATTTGCTATAATTTATTTTTCTTTGACCTTTTTTGTAATAATTTCCAGGTGTAAAAGGTTTTCTGAATTTTGACTTTTCTTGAATTTTTGATCTTGGATATTTTTTGAATCTATATTCATAATATTTATAGGGTGATTGATTTTTTCTATAAGGTTTTTTTTTATATTTTCTTATTAGATATCTTCTTTTTGTATCACATCCCCATTTATGAGGTGTTTCAAATTTACTACATTGGAGTATTAATTTATTTGTTTTATAATATTTATGGTTTCTCCGAACTTCTTTGTACTTATTGGATAAATATGCCTTAAGAAAATCTTATATTCGTCCCATAGTATCTACATATGACGTTAAATCTATTCTATCATTAAATGTTTTTTTTATATTCTGTTATAATCATATCTGATAACAAAGAAGAAAAAGAAGGAAGTGACTCAGGAAGAAGACAAAGAAGAAAAAGAAAGAAGTGACTAAAAGAAAAAGAAGACACGACTCAAAGCACCTGACAACCGACAACAAAAAGTAGATTTGACAAAAAGAAGCATCATCTTATATGCAAGGAATCTTTTTTATTGACTAAGAATAGCAATTCAATTATTGTATTAGCGCGATAGAGGAATACCTCTCGTCTATATAAAGCCCTGTAACCCACACTTGTAACACACTTGCAAGAGAATCTGTAGAAAACACACCACAAAACACTCTCAAAGATATTCTCTGGGAGCATTCACACTGAAGACACTAAAAGAAGAATATGCCAACAATTATCGGAATATCCTTATCACATATGCATCTACTGTAAAGACAAAGAAAGATCAGCAGAAGATCAGAGTAATCCACCGACAAGCATTAACATCCTCGAAATCTGAAGAGCCGCGAAAGTGGTGACATGACCCCTATTCCTAATTCTAAATTACTCCTTGAATGGGTAGTTGATCTCGCTTATTCCAGGTTGCCCCAGAGATATGGTATCAGAGCATCATGGATAGATGATAAGAAGGAAATATGAAACTTAATCTCTAAATTTTAGTTCAAGTCATAGTATTACTTGCCTTTCGAACTGTCATAGTATTTTTGCTTACTTGCCTTCTAAAATATCTGCTTACTTTTCATCTCTATTATTAACTGTTTTAATTATTTTCATCCTATAAGTTGTATCTCAGTAATAATGAATTAATTAGATTACGATATCTTATAATTATTACCTTTTATACCCAAAATAGAAATACCTCAATCTGAAACAAAACCCATAAATATATTTGAAGCCTTAGAAATATTCGAACAAATGGAAAGAAAAGCACCTAAACCTGAACAAAAAAAATTAGATATATTTGAAACCTTAGAAATATTCGAACAAAGGGAAAGAAAAAATTTAGAATCAAAAAATTACTCAAAACACATAAACATAGAAACTAATTTAATATCTGAAGAAAATGATATTAATATGATGCAAAAAAAAAAAAACTAATACTCAACCACTAACAGACTTTCAAGAATTTCAAGAAATTAGAAATCCAAATAAAGGAATAGTAGAAAAACGAATGTTATTTAACCAAAAATAATATAATAAAATTCGTATTAAAGAATTAAATCTAACACCCCAATATCTCACACACAATAGTATTATCAAACAATTAAGAAAGTTTGTAAA
Organism: Erythrophleum ivorense; assembly: GCA_026724425.1. NCBI lineage: Eukaryota > Viridiplantae > Streptophyta > Magnoliopsida > Fabales > Fabaceae > Erythrophleum > Erythrophleum ivorense. Next base: position 645,483 of record JAIUCV010000129.1, read on the forward strand.
ATTTAAGAAAAAAAAAATATACATGTGTAGTTATAGAAAAGAAATTTCCTATAGAATCAATTATAGCATGATATTTGCGTGATTGATATTTTTGATAATTAAATCTAACTAATATGTAGTAAAACTTCATGGAATTAAATTATTTTTTTCAAGAATTACTACTTGATGTTCTATATTGATTAAAATTCTATTTTCTTGTATTCTGTATGGTTTTACATATTCTAAAAAATCTTTTCCTAAAATAATTTTATGCGTTTGGTTCTTTATTTCTGACTCAATATATAATTTTACTTTTATAATATCTTGTTTATTAAATCTTATCATAGCCTGTGAAATAGTTTCATTTTCTTGTATTTCGATATTGTTATCAGTATAGTTTATATGTATTGAACTTTTTGTAATTTTGAGATTTATTAAAGCTAATATTTCTATCCATTTTCCTTCTTGAGTTATTTCTACAATTATTAGATTTTCTAAGTTTTGAGTTAAGTCTATTTCTGGTATGTTTGGTTGAATTTTAGTTAGATTTGATCTTATAAGTATTTCTGCTAAATAGTTTGGTTCATAATTACTGTAACTTCTAGATCTAATTAATGTTCTTTCTATCGGTCTTGATTATTGGATACTCATGCGAGGGTTTATTGTTATATTATCTTGAGGTGTATTAATTCTAATACTTCGTCTTCCTAAATTATTATTAAATGAAATTTTAGAGAAATTTTTTTCTTTTAATTCTTTTGTGTTATCTAATTCTAATTGCAATTTTCTAGGTATAGTAATTCTGTGTCTATCTAGAGTTAATTCTTCTAAAATCGGCATAAAGTGTTTATCAATTGTGATGTTTCCAGTATTTCTCTTATAAATTTTATGTTCGTTGAAAAATACAAGTCTTACCATTCCGGTTATACTAATAATTCGACTTCCTGGAGGCATTTTTATTCCTCGTAATTTGTGATATACAACTAAAGTTCTATTCATATTTGTTTCGACTCTAGATATGGCAAAATTTGTGTTAACGGTTAATTTTAACTTTTGAAATATTAAATTTACATTTAAAGCTCCTAAGATACTATTTGGAACATTATTTATAATTCGATTATCAGTAATTAGTAGTTCGATAGGTGTGTCTATTCCAATTTTAAAAGTATACTTTTATTAGTAATTGTATTCCTGGTATATATATTTCGGATATTTCGTTCTTGATATCTAATTTTTGAATTTCATGTTCTATTAAAGTTTTATCAATAATAGAAATTCTAAGAACTCCTTCTGTTAATGTTGATTCTATAGGAAATTTCTTTTTTATAATTACACATGCATATTTTTTTTTTCTTAGATTTTACAAACTTACTTAATTGTTTGATAATACTATTGTGTGTGAGATCTTAAGGTGTTAGATCTAATTCTTTATCACGAATTTTATTATATTATTTTTGATTAAATAACATTCATTTTTATACTATTCATTCATTTGGATATCTAATTTCTTTAAATTCTTGAAAGTCTGTAGTGGTTGAGTATTAGTATTTTTTTCTTGTATCATATTAATCTCATTTTTTTCAGATATTAAATTAGTTTCTATGTCTATGTATTTTGAGTAATTTTTTTATTCTAAATTTTTTCTTTCCCTTTGTTCCAATATTTCTAAGGCTTCAAATATATCTAATGTTTTTGGTTTAGGTTTAGATGCTTTTCTTTCCATTTGTTCGAATATTTCTAAGGCTTCAAATATATTTATGGGTTTTGTTTCAGATTGAGGTGTTTCTATTTTAGGTATAAAAGGTAAGAATTCTAAGATATCATAATCTAATTGATTTATTATTACTGAGATACAACTTATAGGATGAAGATAATTAAAACAGTTAATAATAGAGATGAAAAGTAAGCAGATATTTTAGAAGGCAAGTAAGCAAGAATACTATGACAGTTTGGAAGGCAAGTAATATTATGACTTGAACTAAAATTCAGAGATTAAGTTTCATATTTCTTTCTTATCATCCATCCATGATACTCTAATATCATATCTCTGGGGCAGCCTGGAATGAGCGAGATCAGCTACCCATTCAATGAGTAATTTAGAATTAGGAATAGGGGTCGACCGAGACTAAACCGAGTCATGGAAAGAACTCTGCCCTCTTTCATGCAGAGGTCTTTTCTATGGCTACTCTCAACGATGAGCAATGGCTTTCATGGCCACTCATTAAAGCCAAGACCTTCCCCTTTCAGCTTAATCCAGCACAGCCTTCATTCGTTTTTTACCAGAGACGTAACTATTCCCATTTCTAATTTACTGTTCAAAGGATCTCTGATCCTCATTTAAAGAAAAAAGAATCAATATCTCACCTAAAAAAGTTGAATTAAGACAAGAAAGAATAGCTTTTTTAGGACACTATATTAGTTCAAATGGAATAGAACTACAATAACATATTAGTCTTAGAATAAAAGATTTTATAAAAATCACAAAAAAAAAAGAATTACAATCATTTTTAGGTCTAGTAAACCAAGCTAGAAATTTTATTCCCCATCTATCTAAATATACTGTTAAACTTACTAAATTAGCCGGAGAAAATTTCTCTTGGCAATGGAATGAAGAAACTGAACAAATTATTCAAAAGATTAAGGATTTATGTAGTAATTTACCAAAATTAATAATTTCAACTCAAAAAAATATAAAATGAATTATTTATACTGATGCATCTAAAAATTATTGGGGCGCTGCCCTTTACCATATCAATAATGAAGAACAAGAAATCATTACTAGATATGCAAGTGAAAATTTTAATGAAAGCCAAACCAAGTACCACTCAATCTGAAAATTTTTTTTAGCAATAGTAAAAGTTATAGAAAAATTCAAATTATTCATTGTTAATAATCATTTTATTATTCGTATCGATAATACTCAAGTAAAATTTTAGTTATCAAGAGGATTAAAAACCAATAAATTGTCAAATAAAATGTTATATAAATGGCAAGCTGATTTATCTTATTATGATTATTCTGTTCAATATGTGCAAGGAAAAAATAATTTGATTGCTGATTTCTTGAGCAGAAATGGAGTAGTCATCTTAAACAAGTAAAGCTCCCAATAATTCTCAACCAAAAGAGGAAAACTCATATCCTCATATTATTGCACAATTAAATGCTATCAAACTTAATATTAGTATCTTGTCATCTCAGACAATAAATCAAATGAATAATATCAGTAATACCGTTAATTATCTCACTCAGGCTATGGATAATTTCAGTTCCCATGTTAGTGAGTTAGAAAAACGATTAATCTAAGTAGAAAAACAAGTAATAAGTGTTTCTCCCACTCAAACTCATCCATTGACACTCCAAAGCCCATCAACTCATATTCCATCTACTCCTTCCTTTATAACTATCTTTGAATAGGAAACCAAACAAGCCCAAGAAAAAACCCATTCCAATCCACAAATAGCATTATCCTCAACCTCGAATCCTTTAACCCAAGTTCAAAGAAGACTCCATGAACAGTTTGAATATATTTAGCTGATTATCCAAAAACTTAATCAATACCAAATATCCACACCAACCATTAAATATATCTTTCATTATTCTATTAATAAAGTCGTCATTAATTCGAGAACAAACCCTTAATTAGTTTATACTTTATTTAGTTATGAATTAGTTTATTGCATATATCCCTCCAAAGAACTTTTAGAATTAAGCCTGTTACCAAAAGCCGTCCAAGAAGCAACCAAACACTATCATGATATCATCATCCAGTATACCATGTATATGCAATGTTATTTCACAGTAGCTGAAATAACTCCAGAAAAATTTTATCCTCCTATTAACCTTATTAAATTCGGAACAACAAGAAAACCCTTTGAATTTGAAAAATCTGAAAAATCCTCTATTGATCAAGAATAATTTTGTCTTATTATATCAAAAATTAGGGCCCAAGAATTTGATATTATTTTCTCAGAAATGAATCAAACTTTATCAGTGAGGAAGTCCAATAGACATACTTCACAGGTCAGAACACATGTATTTACTCAGTAGGAAGAACAAGCCGAAAGCACCGACTATTTACTGTATTATATGAAAAAATAAAAATAAATCAAATGGATAACACTGATGACACCAAAAGAAGAATATGCCAATAATTATCGGAATATCCTTTCCACATATGCATCTACTGTAAAGACAAAGAAAGATCAGCAGAAAATCAGAGTAATCCACCGATAAGCATTAACATCCTCAAAATCTAAAGAACCGCGAAAGTGGTGACATGATAAAAGCAAAAATAGATTCTAAAGAAGAAAAAGACAAATTCAAAAAGAATGATGTGACTGAAAGAAGAAAAAGACAAAGAAAAAAAAGAAAGAAGTGACTAAAGAAGAGGACAAAGAAGAAAAAGAAGGAAGTGACTAAAAGAAAAAGAAGATACGACTCAAAGCACTTGACAACCGACAATAAAAAATAGATTTAACAAAAAGAAGCCTCATCTTATCCACAAGGAATCCCCTTTATTGACTAAGAATAGCAATTCAATTATTGTATTAGCGCGACATATGAATACCTCTCCCCTATATAAAGTCCTGTAACTCACACTTGTAACACACTTGCAAGAGAACTTGTAGAAAACACACACCAAAAACACTCTCAGAGATATTCTCTCAGAGCATTCACATCTCTCCCACTGTATATTATCTTCATCAATAAAGAATATTTTATAAAGTAAAAGTATGGCTTACTAAACTTCTCGTCAGAGATTAATGAGGATTAGAGATCCTTTGAACAATAAATTAGAAATGGGAATAGTTACGCCTCTGGTAGAAAACGAATGAAGGCTATACTGGACTAAGTTGAAAGGGGAAGGTCTTGACTTTAATGAGCGGCCAGGAGAGCCATTGCTCATCGTTGAGAGTAGCCATAGAAAAGACCTCTGCATGAAAGAGGGCAGAGTTCTTTCCATTACCCGATTTAGTCTCGGTTGACCCCTACTGTAAAATAACATCGCATATACATGATATACTAGGTGATGATATCATGATTTGTCAATGGAGGAGTTTGAGTGGGAGAAACACTCATTACTTGTTTTTCTACTTATATTAATCGTTTTTCTAACTCACTAACATGGGAATTGAAGTTACTCATAACTTGAGTGAGATAATTAACGGTATTACTAATATTATTCACCTGATTTGTTGTCTGAGATGACAAGATATTGATATTAAGTTCGATGGCATTTAATCGTGCAATAATATAAAGAGCATCATGGATGGATGATAAGAAGGAAATATGAAACTTAATCTCTGAATTTTAGTTCAACTCATAGTATATTGTTATCCTTAATTATTGTAATTTCAATCTTTCCATTTTTCCTTCCTAAAAATTCATTTATTAAGACTTGTTCATATTTTCTTAATACTAAAGCATAAAATTCTTTTGTTGTTGTATAACTTGATACTTGTCTTACTTGTTGTCTAAATTATTCTATTAAACTTTTCCACCATTCTAGTACAATACCTATAAAACTAGCTTCAATTATTAAAATGGCTGATTGTGTATTTGGTTATCGATTTATTAAAGCTATTAATTGGGATTTATTCTATTCTTCTAATTTTCTTTCTTGATCTAAATTACAATTTATATTTAACCATATTTCTGAATTTGGGATTGGTCTTGTTTCATATTGTTCTAATGGAAGAGGTATAAATTTTTTTTCTTTAGATGGAGTATATATAATTTCAAACATAAATTCATTATTAGTATTTTTCATTGGTTCTTTATGTTTTAATTTTTGTTGTTCCATTTTAGTTTCTCTATCAATACTAGTTCCTTCATCTCTTCTATGATACATTGGATTAGATAAATTAGGTGGATTAAAAGGTTGATTTTGTGGTTCCTCAATTTTTACAATTTGCATATATTGTATCATTCCAAAACTCATAAAATTTTAATTTTATGTATCTTTTAAAATATAATTTTTCTTCATTATATTTACTTATATATACTTTTATATAATATATACATATATATATATTTATCTATTTTAATATATATATTAAATAATTTTTTAATTTTAAAAATTATATAAGAGGCCATAACTCATATTTGAAAAAAATAAAAGAAAAGGGCCATGACATCTAAATCAAATATTTTAAAAAAATTCATGAGTTATAATAAAGGTTTTGCCACTCTCATAATATTTTTAAAAAAATAATTTTAAGCATTTGAATAAATAATTTTGACAACTGAGTTTTTTTTATCAAATGTTTTAATTTAAATAGAAAGTAAGTCAAAAAGCCATTTGATATTAATAAAAAAATTATAAAAATCTTTTATCATACCTTTTACATTTATATTTTTTAATTTGTAAAGAACATTATTTTTATCATTTATATGGCAATTTATAATTATTATATCTAATATAAACATATTAAATACCAGATCTAAAATATAATAGAGATGTGAAATATCATTATATGAAATGTTATGACTTATTAGAAAGGTATTTAACGGCATGTAAGATTTGATGCATTATTTATTGTAGATAATAAAATAGAAATAAGATTACAATATTACACATGGTTGGTTCTTTCTATTATTAATTTTTATTGATTTCAATCAGGATTATGTGATTTTAATTCCTTCCGAATCATCATGGAATGTGCTACATTTTAGGAAAGTGTTTCTTACATGACTGAAATGCCCTTCTCTTAACGTATGATTATCACATCGTGGTTTTTTCTTTGAATTAATGTTTGTATTTCATTCATTCTTCTTTATCCTTATTTTATTAATTATTTATTATTATTAGCAATTTAAAATAATTATTTTATTATTAATAATTTAAAAATATTTTTATGAATTAAAAATTTAAAAATAAATATTTTAATATATTTTTACACCATAAATATTGTGATTATTTATTTTTATATTTTTATATTCTTTTTTATTAAACAAAACATAAAAATAAAATGAAATATCTATTTATTTTTATAATATATTAAATATAATTATTTTATTTTATCAAAATTTACTGTTATTTTTAATATTTTTTTATTCACAATCTTATTTTCAAAAAAATTAAAGAACATGCCTGAAATGTTTTTCGATTTATAAGACGAAAATTTCAGTTTTGCTTCAACAACATCGTCCATACCTGCAACTTTATCCCGGGAGGTGGCAACTCCATCTTTCTGATTCGAATAAAATTCAGAAAATGGAGAAAGCAGAAGCTGAACGCTTGCTTGGGGTCGGCCGAGAAGCTCTTGTTCAATCGGGATCTCTCCGGCTCAAGGGAACTTGCCATTTTGGCCCAGGAAACCGAACCCCTTCTAGAGGGTCCGATCAGATCTTGGCCGTCGTTGACGTCCTGCTCGCCGCCGAAAACCGCATAAACAACCACCTCGACTGGTACGCCATTCTTCAGGTCGATCGCCGATCTGACGACGTAAATTTCATCAAGACGCAATACCGTAGGCTCGCACTTCTCCTCCACCCTGACAAGAACAGGTTCTCTCTCGCCGATCACGCTTTCAAGCTCGTCGCGGAGGCATGGGCTTTTCTATCGGATCCCGCCAAAAAGTCGTTGTACGACAAGGAGCTTAGCTTTTTCTCCAAGGTTGATTTGAGTGTGCCCGGTTGGGTTCAACAAGAAAAATTGCCGGTTCGTAGGGGCGGAGCCGGGTCCGGTGGTCGGAACCAAGGGTTCGATTTCAGGAATAGTAGCAACGCCACTAGGGACGACAGAGCCGATGAGAATTCACGGTGGAGATCGTCAACCTTCTGGACGGCGTGCCCGTACTGTTACTTGCTGTGCGAGTATCATAAAATTTTCGAGGGTTGTTGCCTAAGGTGCCAGAATTGTGAGAGGTCATTCCATGGGGTTTCGATTTCGACTTTGCCGCCGCTTGTGCCGGGCCAGGAGGCCTATTATTGCTGCTGGGGATTCTTTCCATTGAGTTTTGCCACTGCTAATTCCGGCGGCAGGGAGGCTGCGACTCCTCCAACGTTTTCAAATTGGAATAACGCGGAACCGGTGGCGGCCGCAAGGCCGGTAGCAAAGATGGCGAAGGCAGGGGATGTTTCGAATGGGATCACTTCAGGTTTGGGATCTAGTGGGCGGAAGCGAGGAAGACCTCGGAAGAATCCTTTTGTCTTAGACGAGGTTTGAGTTTATGTTTGGTTCAGATTAGTTGAAGAGCATTTGGCTTTCCGGCTGCTGCAGAGCTAGTACAAGTTGTTGAAAATGCCTTGATTGTAGAATATGAAGGTTTAATGGAAAGAAATTTGTCAATTTGGAGGTTGATGTGATGAGAGTTGGCTTACCTTTGCTTTCTCCGGAAGACCAAAGAAAGCTGAAGATGCTTGACCGGAAAACATATAGGTACTGTTGTTTCGGTATTGTATAGTTCTTTACTTGTTTGTGGATTTTTTATATTATTTCAACTGACTGCCTGGTGGTTGATAGTTTGCAACTTTGTAATATTTGCCACATAGCTGTTTCAGCTAGTTTTTGTAGCATAGGATCAAAGTTACCGATTTGTTTCAATACAAGACCAGCTGGTAGTTCTCCTTGTTTAAATGAAAATGTTTCCCTAAATATACTTTTATATATTGTATATATCAAGCACATTAACATTCTTTACTATAATCACTCGTCATCATTAGTTGGCGCTGCCATTATGTTTTGAGCAAATTTCTGTAGAAAATATCTTTGACCAAAACCTTATATTGGTCCTTGAAAATAGTATATATATCAATTTGATATCTTGAAGATTTTTTTTTTGGTGTCATTTTAGTACCTGAAAGTTTATTTCATTCCAATTTTACCCTCTAGAGGGACCAAAATAATATTATACAATCTTTTAGGTATCAAATATTATGAGTTTGAAACAAAATCACACTATCTGGCAGTGAATCGAACAAAATAATGTGATTCATATGGGCAACAATGGTTCCAATAAAAGATTTGCTGCCGGAATTCCCAAGTTGGTGTGATTCTGGCTGGATTGCAGAATCATTTGATTTTGTGATTCCACGGTGATCTGTAGCGAGTCGGTTTATCAGATTCATCGTGACCTGATATGACCCAGTTGCGAAATCACCCTTGATTTCATTGATTCGAAAACTTGAAAATATTCATAATGGTGCATTTTAGTCTTTAGGTCTTTAGGATAATAAAAAGTCATCTAATTTCTCTAATACCGGTCAAAACTCAAAGACTGTTCATTGTTGGATGTCCTATCATAACTTCTGCATACTACTGTTTGATGTTCAACTTTCTCAGCAAGCAAAGGTTGTTTTCTTTCAATCTTCACCTTCTGCATTCTTTAAAAGTTAATCTTGAGGAGAAGGATAATTAGACTTCACTTAATTATTTAAGAATTTACCATTTATGAACTTAATTATAACTTATTTAAAGCCCATTGTTAATTATTTTTGTTAAAAATTGGGTTGAATATATTATTTTGAGTATTTTGTTTATAGTAGATTATGCTAATCTTTACTGATGTTTAGTTAAATTATACTTGATACTCATTTTGTTTCAAAAATTACACATAGCTTTTTTGACATTTTAATATATATATATATATATATATATATATATATTGTAGAAATCTCTCTTCCAATTTATTTTTGTCAAATGAGTTAATTTTTTGTACAATATGAAATTATGATTTTATTTTTTATATGATGAAAAGATAGTTAAATAATTTTGTTTTTTAAAATATAAATTTTGTAGAATGTTAAATTCATTAATAAAAAATAAATTAGAAAGGAATCAAAATATAATTTTTGAAATAAGAGAAATATCAAGTTTGATTTAGCCAAATCTCAAAAAAAAGTGTAATTTGCTCTTTTGTTTATATTATTTGTTTATATATATATATATATATTACATTATATATTTTCCGCTATTTTTCATTTCATTACTGGCTCTTACAAGTTCAATTGGTGATTCGAAATTTGAATTTCAATTTGACAACTATGCTCTCAGCTACAAAAGTGATACAAAAAATCTGTGGAGAATTAAATTGAAAATGCCATCATCTTTAGAGGACCAAATTAGGGTTTTTGTCAAATATTATTCGTGAACTTGCCAATTAGATAGACCCGAAAATCTTAAATATTGTTGCTTCGTTCTGGGTTACTTTCTTCTTCTTTTTTGCCCGGTAAGCTGGGTTACTTTCTTCTGTTTTCTCTCAACTCAAGCTCCACTTTGCTCACTGAAAAATCAAACAATTCCACAGCAATGCCCCGTTCTTGATGACTATTTTTGCATAAAGAATTGTCTTATAAATTTTTACACCTGGTTGAAAGTAAAATTTGGGGACATATATGCGTTGTGCTATGGTAAGTGCATAATACTCACTATATAACTAGGTTGTATCACCATTTTTATATGGATATCGATCCAAAGTTTGCTATGCATCTGTTGTGCTCCATATGTAAGCTTGATTGCTTATTTCTTTTCAGAGCATCCGTGTCAATCAATATGATCGCTACACCATAAGATAAATTCATGTAGAGGATGCTTCAGTCAGGATATTTCTTAGGCATTGAGAAGTAACTCTTTATTTCCTATACTTTTAAGTGCATGCTCATCTTGCGGATGATGAACTAGTTTGAGATAAGGCTTTAAATTTAATGGAAATATCAAGGTTCCCATTGTGAGCACAAAAGCCATTGCATCGCCATAAGTGCTAGGATTTATGATTTCAGATTGATATATACTTCATACTCTTATCGTACAAACAGTGACAGCTACTTAGTCGGAGTGAACATAGAAGAAGTGAAGGGGATTTTTCTTTCGGCAGGAAATATTTTCATAATGAACAGAGGAACAAAATCCTAAGAAAGTACATCAGTAGGGTGCAGTAAACCTAAACATCCCCCTTGGCAATTCTAGTTCTTATAAGCTTTCTACTTAGCAACTTTATTAGTTAAAGCCTTGCTTTTTTTCTTCTAATATGTCTAAATACGCAGCAACCCAACTTTCAAGCATCTCAAGTACATGCAAAAGTATTGGTTTCATGATCCATTCTGTAAGGCTGTCTTAAGTCATTCGTTCCTTCTATAACAGCTCGCAATCACCTTTCAGTGAGACTTGCCCACCAGGAATTACATCAACACAAAAATCATTTGCTAGCTCGGATACAAGGGCCTTGGCTTCGATGGATATTGGTGTGTTCTGCTATATTTTTTTAAGTTTTATCCACCATATTACTTCATGGTTTAAGATAACTGTTGCTATTCAAGAATTCTTCTCAGAGAATGATGCATCAAAACTGGCTTTAGACCAACAATGAGGGCATGTATCGCTAGATTGCCAGACTACAGCAACTAGTGACAGATCATTGTAAAAATAAGTGATAATTATCTCTAAGAGCCTATTGTAGAATGTGCAGTCTCGCATTTTCAGTGTGCGATGATGCCAATGATCACGAGTAGAGAGTACTATAGTCCTTATTTTTTAACTCATTTTAAGTGGATAATTTTTTTTAGTTTCATTGAATTTTTGAATTCAGATTAATATTTTTAAAACTGAACTAGTCATTGAATTATAAAGATACGGATTCACAATTCATTGATTGAATTGTGATTGAATCGATGATAATTAAATAAATAAATATTAGTAAAACTTAAAATATTTTTTTATTAATTATATATAAAAATAAATTAAATATAATATAATACTTAAACTTAGTTATTTTTTAATTTTAAAATAACTTATCTATTAATAAATACAATTATTAAATATTAATGTGTTAAGATAAGTATTAAACTTAAAATATTATAAGAATGAATTGCTCAATATATTATTTTTTTATTATTACTTTTCAAAAAATACTAGCAATACATTGAATAGTCTATTTTTAATAAAATTTACTTCAAAAAATGTAAGGTGCATCATGGCTTAGACGGTGCATGTGTGCTTTGAGAAATAAGTTTGCATGGATTCGAGGCTTAGACGGTGCATGTGTGCTTTGAGAAATAAGTTTGCATGGATTCGAGATTGGAATGTGTCCTTTTAATGAAGAAAAGCCATCAGCCCATTTGATAATCCATTTATATAAAAGTTGACATATATATATTAAAGGGACATTACAAGTTAAATAGTAACCAAACCTTTTGGAAGCATGCCTACGCTGGGTTCAAATCATGCTGTTGCACTTGGAAGATATTTAAGGATGACTGATTCGACTTACTCCATTTGCACCAATACTGACCTAAGACTGGTTGGTCAAATTCAATTATTGACTAGCGTAGACCAGTTTTCAAAGTGGCAAGTTGAAAGTGAAGAATGCACCTACAGGGGGGTGAATAGGTGCTTTTGAAAATAAAAATAAAATTAAAGATAATTAAATTAATTATATATTAATATCAAATAGTTTCAATAAAAAACTTGATAAAGAGTACTGGTGCGGAAACCTTGTAGCCAAACTAAGATCTTGTCGACAGGATCTTCTAAATGATAACTGAGAAGTAAAGATCAAGGAGATAAAACAGGACCTTGTCGACAAGGTTTTAGTACAGAGACTGAAACAAAATAAAGAACGCAGTAGAGGAAAGAAAACACCAGATATATCCTGGTTCGATTTTCAAGACCTACGTTTAGTCCCCTTGATATACAACAAGGGATTTCCACTATAAAATCAGAGTATACACTCACAGAACCTAGGTTTCCAAACTCACCTAAAACTTTTACAACACTTGGGTTTTACACAAGCTTACCCAAAACTTACTTTCCTCACACTTAAGAAAGATTTACAGAAAAATGATATGAGGATATATCTAAAATCCTTATCAATAAAGGATTATAATAAGCTTGCTCTCATAAGCTAGATTTACCCAGAAACTAAGCTCAGAATATTTAAGATGAAGAGAACAATGAATAATATAACTTAGCTTTTCTTTCTTTGTTTTCGGTTTTCTCTCTGTTTCTTCAGTTCTTCATCCTACTGTTATATAGTGGCTCCAGACAAAATATATCCTTTGGAATACAGTAAAGCTTGAGTAGCTGAGTGGTATCCGTTGGAATACAGTAGTTGAGTGGCTGAGTGATATCCGTTGGAATATAGTAGATGAGTGGCTGAGTGGTATCCGTTGGAATACAGTGGAAGATCAGTGATGCCAGCTCAGAAAATCTTTCACCATTTCTTCTTTCGGTCAGCACGTTCAGGAGAGTGGGTGGATTAGCTTAGAGAATCTTTCACCATTTCTCCTTTCGGTCAGCAAGTCAAAAAGAGTGGGTAGTTTTTATGCTTTCGATGACTGAACAGAAAGGGAGTAGTTGACTTTGGAGCAGAGCAGAAATATAGACTCAAAACAGAGACAGCTTTCAGCTTTGGCGAGTCTGTGCGTTTGGCTTCTTTAAAGATCATAATATTGACGCAAAACACAGTGACTGTTGAGGTAAGATGTTTTAGCTTCCCTCTTTCCCATTCTCTGTCTTTATCTTTTGCTTTTCCTCCCTAAAGCGTCTAAGAGAACTTCTAAACAATCCTCTGTTTTCTTGCTCTGTTTTTCACAGATTTGCTTCTGCAACTTTCCCTCTTTATCTCTCTTCCCTTTTCTTCTTTCTTCGACGCAGCTTGCTGACTGTAGGTGGGATGGATATTTTCTTTCACTTTATGGCACCAGATTTCACTAGTTTGATAAATCAGAATTTGCAAAAGAATTTGTGCGGTTTTGGTTTCCCATATCTCTTCATCTCCAAAAATGGTCTCCCATATCCCTTCATCTCCAAAAATGGTCTTTGCTTCTTTATCTCTTTGGCTTTTGTTTTCTTCTTCTTCGGTGTGCTTTTTTGGACTTGTCAACGCTTCTTCTTTTGCTTTTACTTTACAGCTCCAAATTCCTTTATCTCTTTGGCTTTTGTTTTATTCTTCTTCGGTGTGTTTTTCTGGACTTGTTAAAGCTTCTTCTTCTGCTTTTACTTTACAGCTCAAAGTTCCTTTATTATTTCTTGAACTTTTGCTTTTTTATTGCCCAATGCTTTTTCATTACTTTCTGCAAAAGTAAAAAGGTGATCCTCCAATATAACATATAAATAACACAACTTTTTAAAGTCTTCACCTAGTCAAAATGGGTTAATGATATGTAGATATATATATGACATGTGTTGCTACTACATCTTGTTTTTCTTAACAAATGATTTAACTTTAATGCTTGTATAAATTTTAACTTAAAAATTTTGTTATCATCAAAATAATTAAATTAAAACCTTGGAGCTAACAGAAAGGAGTCTTTAAACCGAACAAGGGTCTAGTTTTTGGTTCACTTGATTGAACAAGTCCAATTCGATTTTAATTAAATGGTGGCTTAGATGATGCATGTGTGCTTTAAGAAATAATTTTGCATGGATTCGAGAATGGACCGCATCTTTTTAATGAAGAAAAGCCATAAGCCCATTTGATAATCGATTTATATAGAAGTTAACATATATATATTAGAAGGGCATTGTAGGCTAAATAGTAACCAAACCTTTTGGAAGCATGCCTACACTGGGTTCGAATCCTGCTGCTACACTTGGAAGATATTTAAGGATGAACAATTCAACTTGCTCCATTTGCACCAGTTCTAACCCAAGATTGGCCGGTCAAACTCAATTTTTGACTAGCATGAACCAATTCTCAAAGTGGCCAATTGAAAGGAGTCTCCAAATTCGACAAGGATCTAGTTTTTGGTTCAATTGGTTAAACCGGTCTGATTTGGTTTTAGTTACATTGATTTAGACCTATATCTATTTATTCAAAAAAAATAAAAAAATGAATAAATTTTTCTCAAGGTAAAATTTATTTACATAAAACTTTTTTTTATATAAAATCACAACAAAGAACAAAATGTTTCAAATAATTATTAATATAATTTAAAATTTGTATAATGTTGTTTGAATGATTTTTTAATTTTTTAATATATTATATTAATTAGTGCACGTGTGTGTGCACGCACGCATACACACACATCTTATTGTTCTAGGTGAATATCATATTATTCATATTTGGACCTTTTGAATACTCATAAAAATTTTCTCATCTAGATCTAAATATATAAAATTTACAAATATCCAGCATATTTTTTCATCCCTAATTATTGAAGGGACAAGATATATATGAAATTCTCAAGTGTTTGTTATTCTTTGTTATTATTTTTTCAATTAAAATATAAATAGGAATTTTTTTTAAAATAATATCTAGTCATATAATGTTGACTTATATAAGAATCTACTTGTTAGTAAAAAAAAAAAAAAATTCATTGCTAATGCCTAAAAAAATTGTACATTATGTTTTTCTCATGACATAGCGAGCCAGAATCTATTCGTGGGCATTTGGCAGATCTGAATTTGTCATAGAACAGTACCTTGATGAGTTAAGTAGGCTGGTTTGGTAATTAGAACAAAGCTTACTGCTCTCCCATCTGCACTTACAGTATCTTGAGTCATCTGCTCCCTGGGTATCAAAAGCACTTCTGAATCTGATCTATTTCTCACAACTTTGGGCCTTCAGCCTTCCATGGGATTTGCCCTACAGACATCAGAGTAAGCCCCACCTTGGGCTTATGGGAAGCCTACTTGTTAGGCCCCGACCACCAAATGATTTAGTCAAACAAATTAATCCCAAATTTAAGGAAAAGCCCACATCCAGCTATCCTTATACGTACTTTCTCTACTATCTGCTATTAGGGCTTTTTCCTTTTTCTTTTTAAGACATTATATTTTAAGGTTGAAGTATTTTATATAATTTCTTAAAAAAATTACAATAAAAATTTTTAAATTTGTAAAATTTTATTATAGAAGATCTTATTTTCTTTCAAAATTAATTTTTACAAATTTAAAAATCCTTATTTTTTTTCTAATTTCTTCTGTCACTACCACGTCGCTCTGTCCCTACCACGTAGCTTTTTCAACCTAAAAGTGCTACAGGTCTCACCAACCAGACCGGGGTACGATTTAAGTTTGAGCTGTATTTGACTTTAAACCCGATTCTCTGCAAATTTAGGAACGTGCGCATTGTACATATCTCAATTTGAACCTAGATTTTATAATTTTTAATATAAAGTATAGTTTTTTTAGTTGATAATTATAAAACTGTATTTATTTTATATTTTACATTTTTTAAAGTAAAAAAATTAAAATTAAAACATATATATATAATCTAAATCATTCAAATGAAATTTAAATATTTTAAATAAAATGCACATTCATATTCTTTTTTTTACACCAAATCCAAGTAGATTTGACTTGAGACTTGTTGTCGTGGATTGTTAATTGAATCAATATTTGGTTTGGACTAGGCCTGATATTGGAAAGTCTGCTCAGCCTAAAAAAATATATATGAACAAAAAAAAGTTTGATAAAAAGTGAATCTATTTTTAAAAAATTTGAATATAAAACTAGTCAGATTTAGGTTTTTTTCAAAAGTTTGATCTGAACTCAAGCTTATTTGTATTATAATTATTTTTTATATAGTATTAATAAATAATATCATTAAAAAATTTCTTTATAACTATGATTAAGTAAAAAAAAATTATATAACATATATGATTATTATATTTTTTAATTGATAAAAAATGAGTCCATTTTTTAAAAATTCGAATATAAAACTGGCCGAATTTAGGTTTTTTTTAAAGCTTGGCCTGAACCCTAACATGTCCGTATTATAATTATTTTTTATATATTATTAATAAATAATATCATTAAAAAATTTCTTTATAACTATAGATATAAGTAAAAAAAGAATTATATAACATATATGATTATTATATTTTTTTATTCTTACTTATTACATAATATATTATTAGAAATAAATTATAATTCAAATAAAATAAATTATTTATCAGTAATATTATTAGAAAATTTATTATTTTGAAAAGTTTTACTATCTTATATATATATATATATATATATATTAAGTTATTTAAATTTCTTGCAATATTTTTTTAAGTTATTTAGTATTTAAAATAAGAAAAAAATAAGCCTAAAAAATAATAAAATAAATATATCTAATATTTAAAATTAAAAAAAAAAAGATAAAAAAATTTAAAAAAATTGTCAATTTTTTTATGAGCCCAACTTATGATTAGGCTTAATTTGAACTCGGTTCGTAGTGTTACTTCAACTTTAAAACTCTTATTTGATTTTTTTTAATTTAAATTATTATTTTTTAAATTAAAAGTTAAGATTGTTTTATTTTTATTTTAAAATAAAAAATAAATAAAAATATTTTAAAAAATAAGATTTAAACCATACAATTTTAATTTGGATCGCTTAAATTAAGAGAAACCTTTTAATCAAGGATCCAAATTCCAATAGGTTGGCAAACTCTCAATATTTCTAGTAGTTGCAAGAATAAAAATATACAATTCATCACAAAATATACAATAGTTATGGGTATTTGTTGAAAGAAATGATCATTTTGCCCCAATTAAGTTGATATTCTCGACAGCTGCTCTTGCACACAGACTACGCTGTCTATTTGCTATTTCCATCCTCTCTGGTGAAGCTTTGTCAGTCGCCATAGCCTGCGGCGACCACTATCAGCTCTTGTCGCCATCATAGCATCCATCGACGACCTGCAAGCGACAAATACACTGTCATGAGCATGAAGTGAATATTTGAAGGATGAAAGAACGCAGATGATGAAGAATGGCAGACACAGCTGCCCCTGTGCGTTTTGATGGGTGAAAGAACTTTTTTTTTAGTTGAAAAAAATAGTAGGAAAAGCGGAATAGAATTGGATGAAAGGGAAAGAAGAAAAGGAAGAGAATATATGTGAAGTGGGGGTGTTTAGTTGAAAGAAATATGGAGTGGAGAAAGAAAGATCAAAGGGAGACCAAAAGATTATGTGGTTTCAGTGGATGTCAATATGGAAGAGGAAGAAAAAGATTGATGAAGATGTCGAATGCGGGAAAGAGAGAGAATCGAGGAGAAAAAAATTTATATAAACGAGGGAAAGAAGTAAATTTTTTTAGTTGGAGAAAAATATTTTTCTAGTATTTTCTTTTTAGTAAATGAATGAAGGCTAAGCCAAACAACAGAGACTAAAGTACACATGAATATGGGAACAAAGATGAAAATATAAAAGAAAGAAGTAATTTTGTGAATAAAAAATAATAAAAAACATAAATATTGTTAAATAATAATAAAATAATATTTTATATTTTTATATCATAATAAATATAATTTTAAATTATAAAATTTTATTTCATTCTCACTTTTTTTTTAATCAAAATCTTGATTCTTAAAATAATCGAAAGTATATTTGCTATAAAAAAGAATAGAAAAAAACTTATCATACATATTATTCACCAAATAATTTTATGAACCAGTTAGACTTCTTCTCTTTCTTTTCCCAGATCTATTCCTTTTTCATATATATCCCATACTTTTAATAAAAGAGACAATGTTTTAGATGAATCTCACCTGGAAGAAATCATTGCCCCTATTATTAATCCTTATGAACTTTACCATCAAAACTGTTATTTCAAGAAACTTATCTCTCCAAAAACTCCACCAATAAAAGAAATTGTTCAAGGTACAAAAATGGATTAGTGTAAGTTGCAGTCAACTCAAGTTGAATAATATGTTTCATCAGGAATACATACATATTCACGTTGGAGTCATTAGATTAGTCCTCACCCTTCATAGATGAAAAGGGATAGCGATTATAGCCCGTATTTCCCTTATTAATACTTTATATACTTCCTTTTAAAATGTTTTAATCAGTGCAACTCTTGTCACTTTAAATGGTGACAGTGTCATTCTTATCATTGATCCAAACTTCAATATCAAGCTGCCAGATTCCACTATCTCCACCAAACTGAAAGTTCAAGTTCAAATCATTGGTATAGAACAAGTCTAAAATGTCATTTCGGCCACTTTCCATCATCAAATGATTTATTGTCTACAGAACCACTCTATAGACCTTCAGTTCTAAAATTTGATTGATGATGTCTTATATATGGTATCTAATAGACTTGATAATACTACCATCATTCATATCCCAAAGTAAATTTCTAAGGACAAATTGCTACAGTTGATGCCCTTAGAATATGTCATAAATTATGAAAATGAGTTCCACGGCAACTAGAAAGTATTCCATACTACTGCTCCTTCTGTACTTGAAAAACTTAAGGATGGAATTATAAAATTCATCTTTAAAAAGCCTATAACAGAGGAAGGAACATCCTTGACCTACTCTCGCAAGTTTACTACACATTAATCCATGATGATTACTCTTGTTACAAAACAAAAGTAGAAAAAAGGTGTTGTCTCAATTTGTTACTTCTATCCTGATGGTTATTATGCTTATGTTGGGAAAATTAATGGTCACTTTACATAAGATTATGATCTCGCTATGTGTGACTTTGGTTGTGACTATCACATGAATAGCTGGGAAGGCTCTAAAGACAATGAATAAAGGCCTCAAGACTTTGTTGTCATAGCCACTTGAAAGCTGGATAAAAAGAAGAAACCAACCTGGGGATTAAGATTTTGCTCCTACAAAAAGACTGATCATGATGATTGACCTAAATCAAAATGGGCAGGCATCAGGAATCTTAAACCTAGATCCATGTCCATCCATGAGTTATTATGAGAACTAGGTTATGAAGACCTTTTCCCACAACCTGAACCTGTTATTACACCACAAGTATTGCCACAACTCATTTTCGTGTATGATGTTTTCATTTGCATCCAAAGCTTATGACTCAAAATTCCCTCTAATGGAAAGAAGGACCAATTTGAAGACCAATGTTACATACAAGTTGTTTTTTGTCCTTATAGGGGTTGTTCCTAGTGGAGCTATAAGGCCAATTTCACAAGCTGAAGAAGTACTAAACTGATATGCTCACAATGTTATGGTACAAAATCGAGTCCTTCAAATAATTGATTCTCGCCATGAGAATCTCTCGAGTTAAACAGCATAAACTCACCCTTGTCTTAATGTACTTTCCACCTAAGTCCAATAATTATTTGACTACCTACAGTAATAAGTGGCATCACTAAATGCAAAACTAAGAGCCTTTATTGTGCATAGATACACAGGTCTTATTTTCACAAAGGAATAAGAAATCAGGAGGCTAAAGTCCCAAATTGACTAAATAGAGAAAGGCATGGCAAGAGATCATTCCAAAAGTATTTATGATACTTATCATTCGTTATACACTCCAACTTATAATCATTATTTTTATTCACTATACGCAATTTATCGTCTTGAAACATACTATAAAAAATGTTTTAAGATGAATTATGAGGTTTTTTGGAAAGAAAGAAGATTAACCCAGTCTCAGTCAGCTTAATCAATTTCAACCAAAACAAAGACCTCCACTTCCAACAAGAATGCCTAGACCTTCCCAAAAACCACAATACTCTACCAAGTCTAAACATTCTCCTTCTTAAACAAAACCTTTTGAACAACCTTTAAAACCCTTGAAAATTAGGACACCACCTTCTTCATCAAAGAAAACCCATTCTCCACCCTTAAACCAAAGAAGCAAATAATTAATGCAAATAAAACCTCCACCCTCTCAGCTAGATAACAAAAAATCTTTTGAAACTATTGCACTTGTAACGCCAATGACTCATTACAATTTTGATTTTAATTTTGATTATACTGATAAAATTGGTTTAAAACCAATCAATTCTGATAAGTCCAATGATCATATTAATATCTCTACTTCATATATGGTCAACCCTACACCTATCGATGAGGTTAATGAATTCAATATAAAACATGAGGAATATGCTGAGCATCATCCTTATATTGAAACCTTTCTTGACCATGCACAGGTCTAAGCTTGTCAAACCAATGGCCCATGGTTTACATCCGATGATGTCCCTCTAAATAAATTACATGAATTCTCAAATTGGATAGACTTCCAAATGTCTAGACTAGTTGCTAACCTTGAAGCAGCTCTCACTAAATTTACTTCTAAATTCATAGAAACTCTCTAAAAATGGTTCCAAACCCTATAAAAGTATTGACAAATTCATTACACTCGTGCCTTTAAGTGCTAATCCATTCCTTGGTTTTATTCCCAAAGAATTTCTAGAAGACTTTTATTTTGTTGAAAAACAAAAATAATAAGAGTATTTCTAGATGTGTTGTTGTTCTTTAAAAAAAATATCTTGATTTCTAATATCAAAAGATGGTTGAATGCTATTACATGCTCAATAGTTCTAATGATGTCAACTTTTAGCATGCTTTTATAATCTCCTTATCAGAAGAAATTTTAACTTAAACTTTTAAGAGCTATTCAATTACTCTGCAGAGATATGATAGAAATCTCTTTGGGAGAAATTTACTAACTTGCTTTTGCTACACTTGAAAAGTTGTGTAACTGGGATAAAATATTTGATTCTATGATAGAAAGTAAATTGACACTTCAAAAAGTCTACAAAAAACCTTATCTCTAAATTAAATGTAAAGATAAATATAGGTGCTCTTACCTTATAAAAAAGAAATCCCATTTTCATAAGGATTGTTACAAAGCTTTCAGGAGAAAGAAGCATAAAAGGCCTATACAATTCTTTAGAATGAGGACTATGCAATACAAAAAAAAAAAAAAAGATCACTGCTATATTTGTGGCAAGAAAGGTCATTTTGCAAAGCAGTATCTTAATAAGTCCAAGAAAAACATTAAACTCCTCTAACAACTTCAATCTAGCATTTCTCTCTAGCAAGATAAGGAAATTGAAGAACTTTTCTCAGAGTAAGAAGATGCTAATGAATTCATTATCTTTGCCCTACCAGGATTACCTTTATTAGATTCAGATTTCTTTTCTGATTCTAAATGCTCTATTACTTCTGAAAAGAAATATGATTATGCTTATTACAGTTATTCTATTCAACCATATAACCAAGAAGAACAAATAGAGCCACCAATGTCTTATGTAGAAATGTAGATGCTTGAAAGCAAGTATTACAAGCCAAGTCTTGTCATTACCTATATAGATACAGGAGCATCTAAGAGCTTAATAAACCCTACAGTTCCTCTTTTAAGGCTTGGAAGAAATATTGTAAATATTTCAATGCCGCTAATGGAAAAATTTTTTAAATTGATTTTATCACCAAAAAGAAGATTAGTATAAGAGTTTTTCCTAATTGTATCATTTGGACAAAAATCCTTAATAGTATCCCTAATAAAGATCTCCTTATTGGTATGAATGTCTACTATCAAGCAAATAATTACAAATTCTACCTAAGAGTGTTAGATTTAAGCAAAGCTTTGAGCTATACACTACTGTTCTCAAAATATTTGAACTTCATTCATTTCCTCTTAGATATAAAGATATCCATGATCAACTGTTGTAGTACTATTCAGAATCTCATGATCAATTCACTCATCTATTTCCACTCTAAAAAAAATTAAGAATTTTTCATTTAGATTCTCTTTAAGAGAAATGAAGATGTTAATCCCATAAAAGCTTCTCATCTTGGCATAAATTATGATGACTTAGCTTTAGCTAGAGAAGAATACACAACATTATTAAAACAATGTCTTATTAAGCCACCTAAATTAGATTAGGTTTGTCAAGCATTTTACATAGAAAAAAGATCGGAGCAAAAACAAAGTAAGAAGAAATTGGTGATTGATTATAAGTCTTTAAATATGTTCTTACAAGATGACAAGTTTTCATTACCAAAGATAAGCTCATAAACTAGTCTTTTTAAAGATATAGAAGTCTTTTCAAAGTTTGATCTCAAAGTTGGATTTTGGCAATTAAGTATGAATCCTGTTGAGAGATACAAAATAGCATTTTGCATTCTTAATACCCAATACCAGTGGATAGTTATGTCTTTTGACCTCAAGGTGACGCCATTACTTTTTCAAAAGGCCATTACAAAGATTTTTTAGCCCATTATTCACAGTACCCTCATTTATATTGACGATATACTACTTTATTCCAAAAATGAGGAAGATCATAAATAGCTCCTTCAACAGTTTCTGGATATCACTAAACAATACAGGATCATATTATTAGCCCGAAAGAGTTAATTGGGCCAAATCCAAATAGAATTCCTTAAAATGAATATATCCAATAGACATGATTACCTAGAGCCACACATTGCTCAGGAGCTACTCACTTTTCTTGATAAAAATCTCACTACAAAAGAAATTTAACAGTTTCTTGAGATAATCAATTTTATTAAAGATTTTATCCCTCATGTGTTTAATTACACAAGCTAGCTATCAAAACTTAAAAAAAAAAAGAAGAATCTCCCACCTTGGGGTTACACACAAATAACAGCTATAAGATACCTTAAAAAGGTCTCTCAAAATCTTTGCCTTTAAAGATTCTTAATCAAGGGAAAATGATCCTTTAAACGGACGCTAGTGATGACTATTAGGGAGCTATTTTCATATAAGAGATTGATGGGAAACAATATTATTGTGGTCAAGCGAGCCAACAATTCAAAGATTTTAAAAAGTATTATCATGTTATATATAAAGAAATTATTGCAGTAAAAAATAGGGATTGAAAAATTCAGTTTTCATCTTAGCCCTTATGAATTTGTTGTTTAGATAGATAACTCGTCATTCTCTAAAATCTTAGAATTTAAGAAAAAGGTCATACCTGACAAATAGTTACTTAGATAGAAAGATTGATTCTCTTATTATAAATTCAAGGTTAAATACATCAAAGGCTACACAAACATTATAGCATATTATCTTTCTAAATACCAATTGAATAAACTTTAGAAAGGAAGATACCAATACCAACTCAATTCAATCTTACCTTATGTAGATTTTCTTCAGAGAGAGATCATTTATGAAACACCATGACATCTGGATGCTTTCGAGAATGCTTTAAAGTGGAGGAGAAGCTATTTAATCAACTTCTTTTCTCTCTTTAAGAGTTATAAGAAGACAATCTTGACAGAAGTAAACTGGGTGTATTCCTACTTATTTTTTAATCTTATAGGGATAGGTTCTATACATTGTATTTTCAAAACAAAATAATTTATTTTAGTTTTCCAATTAGAACCAATAAAATCCTTTTTCAGGTATACTTGGATTAACAATCTCTCTTCCTCTTAGCTTTTCTTTTGTCCTGGCCTCTTAGGTTCAAGGATTCTTTTAATCTTCTTAAAAAACTTTTTAATGAAAGAACTCATAGATAAAGTGAGAACTTCTGTTAAAATTATATTCTCAATAATACTTTCTAATGTACAGGATCTTTATTCAAGGAAAGTACAAAACATACTTATATAGGCAAATAATCGTAAGAGATTCATTATGAAAGATTTCAAAAGAAGAAAAACTTTCAAAAAGAATTCATAGAGCAAACTGAGAACTTTGATTGAACAAATTAGAATACAAGTCTCCTCTCCTTGGCTACTGAGGAAAGATAACATTCTTATAGCTGAAGGCTATTGCAACTAGACAAACAATTTTTACAAAAGTAAGAGATGATAGTATAGATACACTTTAATAGAGTTACTTTATGAACTGTAAAGCAAGCCACACTTGAAAGCATACAAAATCATTTAACAAACTAGGACAATTATTGCATAAGGAACATCTTGGCAAAAGATAAGCCTTATCCCTTCTTTATGGGTTCATGTGAAGGAGATAAGTTTAAGTCACCATCTTTAGTGCTGTCAATACTATCCTTTTTCCTAAAATGTGACATTATCCATTCTTCAACTTTATCAAAGTCATCTGGCTCATTCAGATTTTAGGAATCTTGCATGTGCTTAGCTTATAGTTGTATGGATAGTGACTGAGAACTAAAACCTTGCAAAAAGTTAGTCATTTGTGTTAGAGTTCAAACTTCAATATTTGGAAGATTTACTTCAAGTAACTTAGGTTCTCCAAGAATGAATCTCTAGGTAATGAACCTAATGTTGTGCAAAATACAAATTTATGCTCATGATTGTTATTAACTTCACATAAGAACATTTAAAAGTACTTAAAAGCTTTAGTCCTCTACTTAAGCCATTTAAGAAAGGTGTTTCATTCATAGGTATGGTTTTTTGTTAAAAGCATGTTTTGCTTGTTGGTCCAATAGGAATGATGGATGATAAAGATATTGGCAAACTTCTTATTAGCTTCAGGATTATTCCACAAATTGTATAATGAGATAATTTTTTGTAGTATGCCACCAATATAATGGTGAAAATCACTCAAAGAGAATCTAGATGTTGAAATTTTTGTTTTCTTCTTAATTAAGAAAATGATAAATGAGGAGAGGTGAAAATTCTATGGCTTCAGAATGAAAAGCAGTGAGAGCCTAAAGGCACTATAACGCATCATCAGTGATGTAAGTATAAATCCTAAAGAGAATCATGAATGGAGTTTTTAGGTTGAAATAAGATAGGTGAGTAGGAAGGTATGAATCTCTAAGATACTTATGGAAATACTAAAACAATGACTTTTTTGCATGTTTTTGGACTTTATTAGGATTTCTAGGTTTTAGGTCACAGGGAGGAAAATCCTTTTTGGGTTGAGCTGAAGGTGGAAAAAGGATGGTGAATAATACAACAAGGAATAGAATAAGCTATGAAGATGAAAGGTATTGGCTTTTATAAGAGTGAGAAGGTTTATGATATTGGGTTTGGAAAGATAATCTGCTACAGTGTGCACGCATGTATGCGTGCACGCGCACACACACACATATATGGATTTCATCTTCAATACTTGGGTCACATAAACTTGTGGCTTTTCTCCCATCTTCTCTTTTTGTTTACTAAACAATTAGTGTAATTGGATTTTTGTATTTGTTTTTACTTTTTTAAAACGAAAGAAAAATGGAAAGAGGCTTAATTTTTTAAACTGGATGACTTAGAGAGAGACTAGACTAGAAAGAAGCCAAATTTGTCAAATAGCTTGTGCCTTTTCTCCTGTCCTCTCTCTCTATGCAATTGTGCAGTCAGTGTAACTAGCTTTTTTTTTTTTTTTTGCTTTTTTAAAAAGGAAAAAAAGGTGAAAAGAGGCTTAATCTTTAAGAATAGATGAATTGGAAAAAGACCAAACTAGATAGAAGTTAGATTCATCAAATAGCCTATAGCTTCTCTTTCACCCTCTTTCTTTATCCAACTGTGCAATAAGTGCAATTGGCACTTAATGTTTTGTTTTTACTTTTCTAAAAAGAAAAAAACAAGGTGAAAAGAGACTTAATCTTTGAGATTGGATAGATTAGAGAAAGAATGGATTGGAAAAAAGCTAGATTCATCAAATAACTTGTAACTTTTCTCCCATCCTTTCTCTTGTCTAATTGTGTAGTCAGTGGAGTTGTTTTTTTTTTTTTTTCCAACATCAATAAGAGCCTCTGAAGCTAAGAAGCCCATTTTGATGACAAAATCTCATAAGCAATAATATTAGGATAAATTGTTATTTTATCTTTATAATATGATTAATTTTTTAATTTAATTTTAAAAAATGTAACTCTTTTAATAGTGTTCTCTAATTATTTTTTTCCAATCACTATTAAATTAAAAAGTTAGTTTTCATGGGTTCAAAAAATAAAGGATAAATAATAATTGCAAAAAAATATTGAAAAACTATGTCAAAAATAATATGCTTTGAATAATAATTTACTTATAATATTATAGAATTTCTATAATGGCTTCCAAAAAAATATACATTACATGTGGACCCCCAAATTAAAGTTTGTATATGATTCCTATGTTAAATTATAAAAAGATGTTGATTATGTGCTATTTATTATAGATAATTAGAAAATTACAAAATCAAAGTATTCCTCCTTGCACTTCTATTTTCATAGACTACAATGAGAAAGAATGAGGATCAGCGTGTCTACCACAATCTATGATTTGTTTTTTTTTTTATATTTAATTTCTTTATTCTTCCCA
Organism: Erythrophleum ivorense; assembly: GCA_026724425.1. Classification (NCBI taxonomy): domain Eukaryota; kingdom Viridiplantae; phylum Streptophyta; class Magnoliopsida; order Fabales; family Fabaceae; genus Erythrophleum; species Erythrophleum ivorense. Next base: position 672,284 of record JAIUCV010000129.1, read on the forward strand.
TCATTTCATATTCAACTTTTTTTTTTAAATTATGAATTAAATTTTAATTATCTAATGTTTTCAACATGCCCTTTGGATTTGTTACGTTTATAAAACTGTCTAATCTCACCTCATAAACAAGTTTGATAAATCACGTTATTTTGTCATTATTAAAATATTAGTAAATTTGATTTTTTATTTGAAATTAGTCCTTAACCAATGAGGTTAATAAAATGAGATGAAATGTGACGTATTTAAAATATGTCAATTTTTTTTTAATCACGCATCATGTCATTGTTCAAATACTTATGGGGATGCTTGCCATGGTGTACTATTAGTTAATATCACTGGTTTCAATCCAATATGTTGTCTATTATTATAATAACTATATATTATATTACACATTTATTAAATATAATCTGTATTTTACTGTGGTTATAATTTTTTAAAGAATATTATGTATTATAAATTATAATTTGGTCCTTCCAACAAAAAATTTCTGCCTCTGTCGCTGTTATTTATATGATAATTTATTCACTGGATATTTTTCCCGACAATAATTCTTTACTTTACCCTTCGATATTTATCTCCCTTTATGATTAACAAGAAGGTGAAAGATTAGAATGATAGATTTGAGCTGGATTCAATTACACGCGAACCAAGTACAGAGAAGAGAAAGCTGAGAAAGCTACAAGCATTCCCGGGATAATGCTTTTCTCATAAATGATAAATTATAATGTGAGTAAGTCTCATTGAAAGAGAATAAAATAAAAAAAATAAAAAAATTATTTTTATATTTTTATTTTTAAAAATATAATTTAATAATTAAAATAATAATTATAAAGATTCAATGATTGTTATACAAATTATATAAAAAAATTATGTTCTAAGTCAATTGTGGCTAAAATTTTTAACCATTCGCTGTTGTTAAGTTTTAAACCTTTACCACCATATATATATATATATATATATATATATTGGAAATGCATACATCCCACTCAAATGCCAGGTATGTCTTTCAATTTTAAGGTTTGGTTTGATAAACTTTTTTTAAAAGGTAATTTTTTATAATATAATTTTATATTTCTATTATATAATTTTAATATTTTTATTAATTATTTAAAATAAAGGTATCAAAATTATTTTTATTTTTTAAATTATTTTTTTATTCCATCAATGATCATATATATATATATATATATATATATATATATTACATACTAATAGAGTCTAAATATATGTAGAGGTTGAAAAAGTCTAATGCTTTATTTGGATAGGAAGAAAGTAAGGGAAAGAGAGAAGTAGAGAAGGAAACAGGAGAATTTTTTTTTTTTTTTCGTTTGGGTTAAAAAGAAAATTAGGAAGGAGAGAAAAGTTGAAGAAAATATAATGGTAGATTCTATTAAAAAATTTTCTCTCTAAATATAGAAAGATTTTACAAAAAAAACTCTACCTACCGTGATTCATTTTTTAAAATTTTATCTCCATTTTCATTTCTTTGTCCTTGATAAACGTTAAAAAAATCACATTTCAATTTTTTTAAAAAATTTAGCCAAATAATGAAATTAAAAAATAGTTAAAACCAATTTTAAAAAATTTTAAATAATAAAAAAATTAATTTTGAATAATGTCATAAAAAATTTTTTTTATTAGAAGAAAATACACACTTAAAATTTAAAAAGTAATTCAAATAATTTTAATTTTTTTTAATTGCACTGTAGCCGGAAACTGATTTTGACTGTATTGTAGTTAGAAAATTTTCACCAAAATGCAATTAGAAATTTCGGATTGCATTTTGGTCAGAATTTTTGAATTAATTTTTTTTGTTCTAAGTGTGTGTTTTCTTTTAATAGAAATTTTTTTTGATCTTATTCAAAAATAATTTTGTTCACTATTTTTTATTTTATTATTTGACTAAATTTTTTTAAAGAAATTGAAATATAATTTTTATAAATTTATTTTTTTAAAAAAATTATTATTATTATTTCTTTTTTAAATATATATATATTCAAAATAATTAATTTACATTTAAAATATAACTTTTTTTAAAATATCCTATTTAAAAATTCAAGTGACTAAAAGCATTATTATTCTTATAAATTGACACGTTTTCTTTTTTCTGTGTTATCTCTCTCTCCATCTAAATATAAAGAAAAAAAATATTTTTTTTTTCATTTTTCTTTTTCTTTTTTTTTATCTCCCTTTATTTTTTTCCTCTGCCGTCCAACCACCCACAGGGTAAGTGTTTTGATATTCATGTCAATATTATTGTAATTAAATTAAATTTGTTAATATTATAAAAGTAGAATAAATATTGCGGAAGGAAAAAGAGGGAGCTAGAAAATATGACGCCACAGGTTTTGGCATTGCATTTCCCTTTTGTAAAGTAGAATAAATATGGGATAACTACAAGACAAGGGCAATTAGAAGAGGTGGGGCAACAAACATCTACTTTCCATTTTTTCAATACCCGTCATTATGTTGCTGTTCCAGCCCTCAGCAGCAGTTTCAGACCAAAAATTCTCTAAATGGTTACTGTTTCTATGCTCTTCACAAATTTCAAGGGCTACAAGTTTAGAGAAATGGACAAAGCCCAAGGGGATCTGTGTGGGTAACTGTGTCTGTATTAAATAGACAAGTATACCCCCACCCCCCACACCACATGCTCCCTCTTTCTTCTTTACTTTCGTCCATCCCTTCGCTATCCGTACTTGTCTCTTTCCATTCTCTCCCTATTATCACCCCCAAATTTTCTTGCATATCTCAAACAGATCTTACATATTCTTAAAATGTAATTTAAACTGTTTAAGTTTTATTTAAATCATTCAGCTTTTATATTTTATATATTTTTTATTTGAATCATTAATTTATTAAGTCTATAATTGAATAATTATTTCTAGTTTGTGTTATATTCCTTTTTATAATAAAAATTTAGATCGTTCAACAATCCAAATCACATAGGCAATCCTTTTTTATCCATGCCACACCCACTTCCGTCCTTTCTATAAAATTAATTTCAAAATAAAAATCTTGTAATAAATGAGTATGTGAGTTGCTGGCCCTTCAATTAATACCAAGATGTTACTACGGGCAACTTGACTTTTTAAGATACAAGTTGTTTTTTTTTTCTAATTAAAATTTGAAGGAGTTATCGCAAAATATTTATAGATAATAACATAATAATAATTCGATCTTTTAAAATTGAACTCTCTGTAAAAACTTATAATAAAATAATCGGTAGTTGAATTTGATCCTCTTCTCCCTTTCCTCTAACCTAAACGTTAAGCTAAGGCTAAAGTTAAAACTAGATTCAATGGCAGCCCTGGGTACCTTTGTCAGAAAGAGCATTCTCCGTATGAGCTCAGACGAGACTAGACTAGACGAGACGAGAATTCAATGGCTACCGTACAGATCGTTGCGACTGAGAAATCCAAGCCAACCATCTCGATACTACTCCCGCCTGTCTCTCTTCTTCTTCTTCCCGATGATGGTGACGTTCCTCTCTCCTGTTCCTGCTCAATCCCGTGATTTCCGACACGCTCCTCAAATTTATTCCCCCCCTACGGTTGTCTCCTATGTGGATCGTGTCCTCTGCTGTGTTCCGGTATTGTGGCAGCTGCATATTCCGTTGCTGCTGCTGCCGCGAAAGCGATGGTCCAGAGGAGGAAGAGGACAATCTACGGCTGTCCTCCCTCAGGATCATCTCCGACGTCAGATAGAGTAGATCGGACGGCTGTACGTCGCTCCATCTTTGATGGAGTGCGTTGGGTCTGTGGGAAGGAGAGACTATGATCCTGTGTTCCAACCTGTGCTTGTTTTCCTTTTCCGTCAGCAATAGCCCATCTTTTCTGGGACCATCACACCCACTACTTTCTCTCTCTTTGCCAGCCTCGTTTCTTTTTCTCTTCGTGGACATTGCACTGTCTAGAGACCTTCTAAACGGCGCCGTTTTCTTCTGCTGCGTCGTTGTTTCCCCTTCCACGCTTGTTCTCTGCTGCAATATAATCTGTAAGAACCCACCACTACCACCTCCTCCTCCTCTTTCCCCAACCGATGAGTGCCTCCCGGAGACTCGTCGGAGAATTGAGTCTGAATCGACCCGATTCTGTGAATCCGGTTCCGGGCCGCTCTCTATGTCTGAATAATCCTGGGGATTTTCAGAGTTCTGTTGTAACGGTGGAATGGGTTGATTCTGCGGCCAAACCTTAGCCTCCTCCACCAGGAGAATGTCTTCCGGGTCGACCCGGTACCGACAAAGCGGGCAAGTGGAATGTGCGTCCAGCCACGTATCCACGCATTCGACATGGAAGGCGTGCTTGCATTTCGGAAGCAACCGAAGAACCTCCACGGACTCAAACCGGGTCAGGCAGACAGCGCATTCGAGACCATCTTTTTGCCCCCTCAGCGATCCGAATCTGAAAATGGGCAACGACTCAATCACCGTCCTGTCAATGCCGGAGTTCTTTCTGCCTACAGAAACAGGGCCTCTATGTGAATTCCTAGGGGACTCATCCCCGGGCTTACAGTGCTTAACATAGAGAAGAAGGAGAAAGGTAAGAGAAAACAAGGTGGTCAATACCCCCACTACAACGATCACGCTTGGCTTAAACGGAGACCCTTTTCCTCCTCCGCCACCGGGATTTTCAGGTGTCGGCGACGGAGGAGATTTTCCTGTACCGGTGTCATCGATAGTCAAACTTAGAGGAGAGGGTGGGGTTTCTGTGTTGGTACCACCACCTGCCCCTGCAATGTTGTGGAGGATGAGGAAGAAGAAGAAAAATCTGGTGAGTGGCTTGAAAGAAGCTGCACCACCCATGTGCGAGCGAGAGTGATGCTCGGGGTTAAAAGTGACTATCTAGTAATTTGAGGAAACAGAGGGATTAACGAATAATATATTTTCATGTATGAGGAAGGATGGAGAGGGAGAGAGCTGAGAGGGGCTATTTTGGGAGAGATTCTATGGTAGGGATTCAGGGGAAAAAGATACAAAGAGACAAGGACAAATAGCGCCAATAGGTGGGTAACTAAACACTAAAATAAATGCAGCTCCTCGCTATAAATATAGAACGAGTACAGTTTATTATTATCACGTAACTAGACAAGAGTCAAAAAACCACAGTTTTAATCTGCTATAAAAATTTGATAAACATAGGAAAACGACACGACCAACCTTAGACAATAATCGAACAACATGGCTAGAGTTGAGAGGGGAGAAACAGAGGGGTTGCTTCTTACATTCCATGGCTGTATAGATCTAATTCTAACGGCTTTTCGTTATCAGAAGCATCCATCATGCAGCCCAAGCAAAGAACCTATCCACTCTATATAGCCTATAGGCTTCTCTTTTTTAGTTTTTTAATTTTTTAAATATATATTATTTTAGGCTAAGGCTATGAGACCCATAAAAGAGCCTTCATGTTGTGTTTGGTCTTCCTCTTTGTATCTGTGTAATCAATATAAACTGCTTTGTATTTCAAGTGTTGCCTCCTTGCTGTGTGGTAAGGTTAGGTTTCTCCTATTTTTGAAAGGTATCATTTGCATGTATTAGTTATTAATTAAAAATCTAAGCAATGATATACCTCTTCATTTGACTGTAGAGAGGACCGCTGTCTACTGATTATAAGTTAATATGTTTAAAAAAATTATATATCATTTATATTTCATTGTTAAACTTGAAAGCTTACAATTCAATAATGCAGATTGTAATAATAAATTAATAATAGAAACCCATACTTTAAAATATCAATCCGCTGGTAGTGAATGGGACGGATATGTGGGACCTATAACACAGAAAACAGATAGTTTTAAAATATGCTAGAACCCATACATAGGAAAGGTCAATGTAAATCTCCATCAGAAAGAATCTTATATATCACAATTGTAGGAAGAGGATATCCTGAAGCTTTTTGCGATGTCAGTAATCAATCATGATTGCCAGTTTTGGAAGTTGAAACTTCCACAACCTGATGGAAATAAAACGAAGCCTTTTGGGCTGCATAAACACTACAGTAGACATCATGGAAAAGACTACAAGTTTTGTAGAAAACGTTTGAAGATAATGTGTAGTTGAATATATAGCAGTTTCTAAAATCTAAACAACAGTTCCATGATGGTGGAAGTGTATGTTTTCCTACTACTCAATACAGCAGCAATACATGTGGAAAGTATTGTTCGTCTGAATATTTCATGGCTGTTCTGCTTGTCTCCTTATAACAACTATAGAACATTAAAAAAAAGTTAACCCTGAAAGATCCTTGTGATCTGACAACTCAGCCTTTGTTATGGGAAACAAAATGACGATACAAGAAAATAAGGGAATGAAAATTATTGCGAAATAAATCTAAACATTATGGACACATTATAATGATCCATAGTTCACAAAAATCTTCATGCACAGAGCTAAACATACTGGGTAAACCCTTATGTGTGCTCAATGACTTTTGAACCTAAATGAAAGGACCTGTTGTTGGACTGAATAGTTGTTGGTGCTAATTGAAGAGATTCTTCCTTTCCATGTCTGCATTTAGATATTCAGTAGGATTTTGCAGTGATAAAGTTATGTATTTGACCAACTTCTTCTAACTTCGGAAGTGTACTTTAAAGGTAATTATTTATGCTTCCTTTCTCTGAATATTTTATGAATAGAGTTTATGGAAGATGATTTTGACATGGCACCAACAATGAGAACATTATTTATGATAAGATATTAAAATTATCCATCCTTAAAATATCCAGACATAAGTTAGAGAATTAATTATTACCAAACAAGGTAATTGCCATAAAAAATATTTTCTGCCGCCTCATAAAATTGAACCTCACACATCCGTTCACTTTATTCATGAGCTATCAATTTGAAAGTGGCTGTTGGCTGGTGGGGTTCTCCTTTTACAAGGCACTCTGACATTTTACTAGCTCTTTTCATGTCCGGGTCCAAGCTTCCGGCATTCTTTGGGCAAATGGATCTCTTTCACCTTCTTCTTTGGTGCGTTTTTTAAGTGTCCATCACAGACACAACCCATAATTATATTTAATTTCCTCGGTCCTTTTATTTGATATTGATGCCCGGCGAATGATGACAATAGTTTTGATTTAAAAAAAAAAAACGAAAGAAAGGAAAAATGGCTTCCATTTCACGTGCAATTCATCTGTTCCCAAGGCTTAGAAAATTAATGTAAAATGACTAATAAATTTGTTAGGTTTCCATTTTAGAACAAGACCATTATTTATAGGGCTTGTATTTGTGGGTTTTCTAGGCTGGCGAATGCAAACTACAAAAAGTAGGGTACTTGAAGGGTTGAGGGTCAGATTAGCAAATTAAAGAAAAGAATAAAGTAAGTTTAAGTGCGTTTTTGGATGAGTGATTGAGTTTTTCAAATTATATTTTAAACAAAACAATAATTTATTATTTTTATATATTGCAGTTCAGCCAGCGTGATTTTTAATTTTTTCATCGTAAAACCAAACACATTCTAAAATGGTAACCATTTCATGTCTAGTTTCATCTGCAATATGCTGCTTTGAGTCTCTGCTTGTGCCTGTGTGTAAATCCAATGCTTTCTAAGTTTTCACATGATCTGCTTTGTGCCTAATAATGATAAATAAACGATCTTTCAGGTTTGCTCAACCTGTTTATGCAGTTTAAATGTTACTCGATGCATTTTTTTTTCTTTCCTTGTGATGTCAAAAATGGAATCCTATGGAGCAGCTTGCTATTACCTTTGTACTGTTTATAGGGAAAAAAACCAAGTGAGCTGAAGATAATAGGTTGCCAAACCTATATACTTTTTCTGTTGGGGAGGAGGAACCCAAGAATAGCTATCTGAGCGAGGGTTATTCTTACTATGAGCTATCTATGCATATTAATTGGCTATTGCAAGCACAGATTCTTCTGGAGACAAGAAGTTTACTCAGAATCAGATCAGAAGTCCCAAGGGCTTCACTTTCGAGAAGGAAGGGAAAAAGGCAACTAGATAAGATGGTTCAAAAGGAAGCTCAAACAGAACAACTCACTCATTCAGAAAGCAGAAAGAATGGAATCCATGGGAAATGATATGCTAAAAGATCTGGAAACAAATAACTCAAAAGCTCAGATCAAAATGGAATGCCAAGTTAAGCCCAAAAGAAAAGAGGCAAAAACTCTGGGGAAGATAAGACACAGATTAAAGGCAAACCATTTATGAGACCCTTCACCATTGAGACAAGTTAAGAAATGCTTGCTGATTGATATACATTGTCGTCTAACATCACGCTTGTCTAGTCAAGTGGATCATTTAGACAAATCTTCAATCTATCTATAGCTTAGGAGCTTCTTTTTGTAACACACCTGCAAACATACATACACATACACTAGTCATTCATTATGACAGCCATTTACGCATAAAAAAGGGCAGCAAAAATGTTAAGTGCGTGTATATATGGCACATGGCTGATACATCTAGCATGTCACTTCAATGATCGGCTGGAGTTTCTTGAAATGATTTCGGCTTATCACCCTCCTCTCCTCGCCCTCCTAAAAGTTGAGAATTGGATCTTTCTATTCTAGTGACCAATCCAAAACGGCCAATCATGTTTTGGGCTTAAACTTTTTTTGGGCCTTAATCATGGACCGGCCTTAAATGGACCGGCCTTTTTCTCATACAGTTCACCAATGCTTGATTCTCTCGCAAAGCATCTTAGCTATATCATTTATGCTTAATATTCGACTGTCATTCTTCTGACTTACGTAGATAGACAAAACCCACATGTGGACGACAACAGATAGGAACTGAGGCTTTCTAGCATGATTCATCAGAAAATCTCATAATTATTGTCTGTCTTTTATGAGCTGTTTGTCTATCTTTTTACGCCGGTGAAAATATCACTTTGATATGTGAACGTGTGGAAGAGTGGTGTGTTCATATAGTGACAATGGGGACGCATGCAGCTTTCAGGACAACATTGAGACCATCCACTAGGTTGGATTGTCAAGGTGAAGAGTTTTCCTACCTTTGCCTTAAAAGTCCACTCCATAATTTGCTGCTTCACTGTTACTTTTACCTCTACTTTTTCTCCCTTCTTCCTTCTTTGCTTCCCCTTTTTGTCTCAATGAAATTTTGAAATCTGAATACTGGAAGCAAAATGTTTGGGTTCAATTTGCCAGTGGGTCCGTTGTTACATAACCAAAGCGCAGAGTGAGGATGAACAAGTAGAACTCAAGTTTGCTACCAAAAATGCAAAGGCCTTCCGTGCATCTTTAACCCCCTAATGCCACTCCAAATTAAATGCAAAATACTTGTCTTAATAAAAAGGAAAGGGTTTTTGAAGTGTGAGATGCTTGGCTTCTATCTTTGCCTTGTTTTGGTTATTGATGAATGGTGATTTCAGATATTGAGAGTGGATCAATAGGTATAGGTGGAGGTTCAACTGAAAGCAGCACGAGAGTACAAAGTGGGGTCTAATTCCTATATATTCAGATTGACTGCGATCCTGCAGATATGCTTATTGCTGTGTTGATGTGTCAACGTCATAGTATCAATCCAACTATCCAGGAAAAATTCAGAAGAAATTAAAAAATATATATATCTCAAATTGGCTTAACTTAATTGTTATTAAAGGAAATGATCAAGTATTTATCACTAATTAAAAGCTGTAGTCATTATTTACATTTTTAGAAATAGATTCTTTTATGGTGTTATAACCAAAAGTTGCATATTTATGATCCAATAAAAAAGTAAAAGAAACAAGCAGTGGACCCACTTATATAAGGCCTATATTCTTATTATTTTTTCTCTCCAATTATACTTTGTGCAATTACTACAAATGATGCAAATTGAAAGTTGTTGACACTAAAGGTCACAAGTGATACCTTAATAAGTGGTTGACAAGTGACAAAGAAAAGGGTCTCTCTTCAAAGATAATAAGCTTTGACAGGTAATTGGAAAATTGCATAACAAGTATGATAAATATGACAATTCTTAAAAGAACCCCGTTTGCAATTTTCATGTATGATACAATCAAGCAGGTATTTCTCCATCTTCACCACATCTGCAGGCCCCTTAAACAAGCCTAATTATAAGCTATAACAAATTAAAGCACTATCTTTTTAATTAGGATTCAAACTACTCCAGTTTCGTTGATTAAGATTCAAACATAGAGAAGCATATAATATGATACAAGGCTGCAATTCAGCTAAAGGTGATCAATGTTCCTATGAAGATAATATCTGCAGCCACATGCAATGCATGTATATTACGAAGCTCAATATTGAAATTTACATTATCAGGCACATTTTATGGACTAAAGTGTATATTAATCTTTTTATGCTTAAATAATGCTGTCATGCTGACAAATGATGATAATTTATCTAGTTATATATATTAATTTTCCATAGATAGAGAGTACACAATTTTTAACACTGATGGCATAACTTTTTTATTATTCAAGTGCTTTAAGGATTATGTTCATCGCATTTCAGCGAGTACAGCTTCAACTAACAAGAATTCAGTTTACTGCATAGGACATAAAGCCATCGAGCAAAGAACAAGGACCCATGCCATATAAATAAAGGACAGAATATAAATTTTGGCCATTGTCTTAATAATGTATAAAATGATAAAAAGAATGAGGTACAATGTAAATTTTAGCTAGCGCCTTAAATATACATGCCTTGCAAGTTGTGAGTCTTTCAATGACAATTTTTGGATCATTTTGGCGGCCCAACTGATGCCATGGTACCACTTGGAGTGCCACATAACTATCCTTTGAAATTGTATCTTCTATTAACTTTGGATTGTGTAGTCGAACAACTTTGATTCAAATTCAAGTAGTATATTTTCCAGATATAAACGTCAAAAAGTCTCAATACATGTGAATTCAATCCAATCCTTATCTAGTTCTTCTTCAACCACGAACTTCCTCATTTATTAAAAAGGAAAAAATATTGGGCCATGTAATTCAAAATTAAAAAAAGAAATGATTAACTTTCAAATTAATAAGTGGGTAGTTTAGCTGAGCTCAGCCTTGACCCTCAAGCCTCAGCACGTAATTGAGACGTTGAGCTGTCTCTGCTGGCGACGGTGCATACTGCATAGTGCAATCTGAAGTCTCTGTCTGCTACTGCCGTTGTTGCACTGACACGGGATGTTGATATTACCTACCTAATATTTCCTAACTCTGTGGGGGCCCACCCGACATCTTCACATGCTTATTTTCCGGATTTCATTTTTTAAAACAAAAATTTTAATTTAGAACCTTAAATTAAAAATATTTATGATAAAATTTTTTAATTTTGAAATTATTTTAAAAAATTTAAAGATAAATAATTTAAATTGTAAAAAAAATTATAATTTAATATCCTAAGTTAAAAGATTTTATTTATATATTTTTTAAGATAATTTTAAAATTTAAGATATTTTAGTCTTAGTTCTCAACTTTAATTTTTCATTTTTTATCTTTTGAAAACTATATTTCCGGCAAAAATTTATGAGAATTTGCTAGAGGACTATCAATATCCTAATTACCCGTAGCCATAAGCGCGTCAGAGGCTACCAAAATGCTAACCCAAAAACACTATATAAGGAAACATGGTTAAACACAAGGGGAAAATGGCCCATGCTTAACCGTATCTTATATCAATCAAAGACAATACGTCGATGTTGAACCTAAATTTATTAATTAGTGTACGTACGTATATCAAAGAGAAAAAGTTAATTAGCAGATGAAAGCTCAATTTAAGTCATGTCAATTCTCACATTAAGAAGTGGGAGACTTATCTTTTGTCGTATACGAGGATGCACCTTTTGACTTATTTGTAGAAGGGAATGGGAAAAAATACTGCCCACACAACGACAATAACAGGTGACTTATTAGGCAATGTTTTGTTAATAATAATAATAATTATTATTACTTTTCAATTTTATGCGGAATGAGACGAATAATGAATGCGCTAGCTAGCTTATTTGGAAATTTGCAAAAATCCAAAGCCTTGCATTATTAGTTGCTGCAAAACTGAAAATTTTACTTTCTTATATATATGAGAGCTCACGCTACAGCACTTGAGACGAACTTGGAGTGCACAATGTCGGCATGCCCGAACATCCCCCCAGGGGAAAAAACTTGCATGGAGGCTTCCATGCACAACAGTAAAACCCTTCTTCGCTTTGCCCGCGTGTTTTACCCTTTTATCGATCAATAGTAAATATATTTCTTATTTTTAAAAAAAGTGTTTAAACTAAATTCCCTAAAAAAATACAATAACACACCAGGAATCTCACCGCACAACTTTCACCAACAGTCCAACAATATCAAACAGTCAGTAAGGAGCAACAAGCATAAAATTATATGGCTTAGTTGTCAAGTCCATGGGTTTGAGAGGTGAGGCAAGGAATACGGACCATTGGATCAAAAAGGGCGGGGGTTTGTAGGGTGGGAAAGCGATCGATGCTTTGAGGAGACGAGGGTGTGTATGATAAAGGGGCAGTGAGAGGACCAAAAGACGTTGTCGGCTGAGTATATTGCTGTCTGTCCTCTTTTGATTCCCTTAACAAAGTTGTCGGCGCCGCCGTAAGAGAGTGTAAGTAACAGTGGCTTTTCTCCTTTGAAAATGATTGCATCCCTTATTTTCCCTTTTACACCAAACACCACCCCTCTCGGTTTTCCATGAATCATCACCCACAAATCAGCTCTACCCACCACTACTACAATACATCTATTAACTCCCCCACCTCCTTTTTATTCCTTTTCCCTTTTTTTTTTTCTTAAATTAATCTCCAAGGTGGGTTTTTCATGTTGAGGTTGTAGTAGTAGTAGCCTTTTTCACTTTGTTTATTACTTTGAACTTAGAAGGTCATGTCTATATTAAATAACTCATTTTTTTTCTTTTTAACTTACTCCATAATCCGTATATACCCTCAACAGTCAAGTTCGTTCGAAGAAGCTAGCACAGATGGTTAAAGCTAAAACTTTTTATGTTTCATTGTCTGCAAATCAGAACAAATTACGGTGTATAATGGGTGTAGTCATTTCTGGGTTCTGACCCCAACTCTCTCTCTTGTGCATACAGGCACTAGTTACTCTCTGAAGGTCTTTCAGGACTCACAGGTCACAAGTTTAACCTTCCTGCTACTTCCTGTTCTTTCTTCCACCCTCGGGTGACTCTCACCTCTCCCCCCAACAATTTTATTTTATTTTCTGGCTGCTATCTTTTCAGAGGTTTTAAATAAGAAAAGTACCAGTCTATGTGTCTGTTGGGCTCATTCTCTTCTACTACAGTTCAAAGTTTCTGCTGCCATTGTCTTCCCTTCGCTCATATCACTATTTTTTTCCCCTCTGTTTTTCACTTTCTGTGTCTCCCATGTACGTACTCTTCCACCCTTAAAGTCGCCTAACACTCCTTACGTCGTAGACCATCGCTACTCTGAATTTCTCATTATCTCTACGTGGTCGTTAACGTTTCTTGCTATTGTAACCTTCTCTTCGAAAAAGGAGAAGAAAGATGCTTCCTTTTAGGGGTTTCTATGGGTTTGAGAGCTGGTTAGATCATAGTGGGTTTTCCCAGGAACCGAGCTCGTCGATCAAGTCCATGGAATTGGGCGGTGGGAAATCAATTCTGACCTCCACATCAAAGGCTGAGAGGAAGTCAACGGAAGCATGCAAGAGCCACAGGGAAGCTGAGAGGCGACGCAGGCAGCGAATCAACGCCCACCTCTCCACTCTCCGCTCTCTCCTCCCTAACACCGTAAAGGTCAATATTCCCCCTTCCTCTTCCTCTTGCCTTTTCAGTCCCTCAAACTCGAGGTATGTCTGGTAATTTTAACGATGTTATGACCGGTGCAGTCGGATAAGGCCTCGTTGCTAGCGGAGGTGGTCCAACACGTGAAAGACCTGAGGAAACAGGCCGATGACGTAGCGCGCCATCACGAAGGAGACTTGTCGGGCAGTACTATCAGCGGTGAATCCGGCTCGGATCCTGGAGACTCGGAGCATTGGGCGTTCCCGGGCGAGTTGGACGAGGCAACTCTGAGTTATTGTGACGGAGCTGGGGAGAGAAAGCTAATGAAAGCCACGCTTTGCTGCGAGGACCGGCCCAACCTGAACCGGGATCTAGCGGAGGCGATCCGATCGGTTCGGGGTAAGGCGGTGCGGGCCGAGATGATGACCATTGGTGGGCGAACCAAGAGTGTGGTGATGATGCAATGGACAGGCGGGGAAGAGGAGGAGGAGGTTGGAGCACTAGAACGGGCTTTGACGGCTGTTGTAGAGAATCGGGCCTTGGTGGGATCTGGGCTGGGCCGAATGGCGTTGGGTCACAAACGGGCCCGACATTGTTATGGTTTACCTAGTGAGGGCGAAAGGGGCTTCTTGTTGAGAACTGCTAACATGTAATCAAATCTAGAGAAAGGATCAGATCGGAAACAGCGGAAAATGGAAACCATCTAGTTTATCTTCCTCTAGTTTATACCATCATGCTTAATATTCGCAGTTAGTGCTTGTAACTAGTTCACTTGGTCAAATTTTTCTTTGAAAGATTATTTTACAAAAAATTAAAAGGCGAAGTTGGATAGTTAGCATTTGGGCTCAACCACTGGCTCAGGTAACACAACGGGTCATTCTAATGATCACGATAATCATAGTGAGCCAGAAAAAAAAAATCAAAATGAAAAATAGTTTAGATATCAGTACTAGAGTTGTAATAGCAAGATCCAAAAAAAGAAGAGTCGAAGAGATAACGGTGCCAACAATGAAAATGACGTGAGAAAATGGTAGATGATGTCGTGCTGACTCTGGAAAGGTTGTCCCATAAAATGGGAAAACCACTTGTTAGGTGACGTGTAACAGTTGAATGAGTTTATATAATTGAGCATCTCCAATGCCATTTAAGTAACTGTCGTCTGAAACAAACATGCAAAATCCAATAATTAATAACTAAAAGATAAGATTAAATTAACTTATTTTCAAGCGATAAAAATGGACATCGCATGTAAGGAAGTCGTGGTACTCTGCAGTTGCAATAGACAGGAAGAGATGGTGTGGCTAATCCGTGAGTACCAAATTCCTCTGTTTTTGTAGTTCTCGACGGTTGGAAAAGTATTCCAAGACGCAGGTCAAGTTAATAATATAAATTTTTAAACTTGGTAAATGCAGGGTCCAAAACCTGTTCACTTGCCCGATCGATGGTAGCTCTTGTAGGTTCGTCTGTTCATGGAGACTCCTCTTGGTGCTTACCATTTTCTACTCCAACCAGCTTCTCTCTGGGTTTTTCAAGAACAATGCCTCGCCCTAACTTTGTCAGTTTTTTCTCCACTCTCATCCTGATCTTAAGCTTCTACAATTGAAGGCCCATTTGTTTCAATTATCTTATCTGTTGTTGATAATAAGCTATCAATCTAATACTTCTTTCTCCGTAGATCTTTTCTTCTTGATTTTGGCCCTATTTGATTTGTTTACTGTTGTTGGGTGTTCAGAAGAAATGGGCAAAAACTGAAGCAGCATTCTCGTCTTCGGTCGAGTAAGTTGGGGTTTGAAATACCAGCTAAAATGGATTGAAATTCAAACTTAAAATGATGTTAGTAGGATTTGGGCTCTCTCAAAAATTTGAACTTCTACTATAACATTAGAGCTACTTGGCTGTTTGAAGAAACGCTTGCCCTTTTAGGTTGTTCATCGCCATAAATTACAACAAATTCGGCAATTTCAACCAAGCTATCTGCCTAGAAAAGTTCAATTTATTTGTTTGCCTTCCTTATCTGTAGGGGGAAACAACCAGAGGTTCCAGGTTTCCGTCAAGAGTACAAGGGTCTAAACGTAGGAACCACGGCTGAAACTGATGGTGGCCAGGACTTATTTGGTTTGATGAAACAGAGGTTTCTGAGTTTCAAGAAGCAGAAATATATGTGAGTAGTAGCTAGTTGGTATTTGTTCTTTGTTGTCTCTGTCAAGTATCTTATAAGCTAAATTGCATTTAGACAGGAAAAAGTTGGAACATTTTCAAGCTCTTGCTGAAGCTCAATATCCAAAGGTGGTAACACACAGGTTTTCAGAGTCCATCTTATTTATTAACTTGTTATTATTACCATCTTCCTCATTTTGTTTTAGGTCAATTTCTGTGGTTCCTCTATGCTACACTGCTCCATAATTTAGTAGTTTAACTGAGGGAATGTTCATAACTGATAAATCCAAATACAGTTTATGGTAATTGCTTGTGCAGACTCTAGGGTATGCCCCTCTAACATATTAGGATTTCAACCTGGGGAGGCGTTCATGATACGTAACATCGCCAATCTTGTTCCTCCCATGAAGGTATTTCTATTGTTGCTTCTGATTTTTTTACGGTCAGATGATTGTCAATTGTCGTAAGCCTAATATAAAATCTCGGCTTCATGTGATACATTTCTTTCTTTTTCATTTTTTGCAGAATGGACCAACTGAGTGTAATGCCGCTCTTGAGTTTGCTGTAACTATTCTCAAGGTACGTACTTATCTATGGAACTTGTGAGTTTTAAAAGAGTTGAAAGTCTGAAGATTGACACTGCAGAACTCAGTGGTCTGTCTCAGAAAAGAATGAACTTCTGGAATTAAGATTATATAGAACAAATGATGATGCATCTCCCTTTATTAGGAGGGGGAAAATATTGAGGAAAATGGAGGAGGAAGAGCTTCAAGAGACTGTTCTGCTAAAATAACTTCCTTTGTGGCCACATTTTGTGGTGGATTACACCCTACATAATTGCGTAATTGCAAAATGTTTGCTGCTATTTTCAGGTTGAAAATATTTTAGTTATTGGTCATAGCAGCTGTGCTGGAATTGAAACGTTGATGAATATACAAGAAGATGGAGAACCGAGGTCTGTTTGCTCACAATCGTCTCTTGCCAAAAAGTTACCCAAAAAAAAAAAATGAGGTTCAAAAGTATGGTTTAAGAAATAAAATTGTAGGGTATGGCACTAGTTCTCATTAGAATTCACGTTTGCCCCAGAAGCTTCATCAACAAATGGGTTGTTAATGGGAAAGTTGCCAAGTCGAGGACAAAAGCTGCCACAGCTCATCTTAGCTTTGGTCCCCAATGCAGATTCTGTGAGAAGGTATAGTCTTTTACAAGAGAAGTTCATACATACATATAATCGATTTTGATTTTCTAAAGTTCCAAATCCTTTGAAGTTGGTGAAGAGAGAGAGACAGAGAGAAAAGAGGAAGTACGAGAAAATAAAAGAAATAAGTTCTATACATACTCTTACTTTTCTATGTCAGTTTCTTTTTATTTTGAAGATACTTCATATTTTAAAAGATCCAATTTTTACATATAATATAGTACTAGCTAACTATGTTAGGAACCAATAAAAGTTTATCAAAATTAGTATCAAATCCTGTGCAGTTGCATGAAGTCCCGTGTAAAGCTTTTCAACCTGGAAAAGAAAAAAAACAATAACATGTAGCCGGAGACATGAAGCTACATTGTTTATAGTATATGAACAGCTCCCTCATCTATATATATATATATATATATATATGTATATATGAACAGCTCCCTCATCCATCTGTGTGTATATATATATATTAGATGAGTGTTTCAAGAGACAAATCCATTGACACACATTATGAACATTTTTTCTATGCAAGAAGTGTATGCAAGAATTTTTCCTTTCAATAATTTGCCAGATTACGTAAGGTTGCCTTTATAAACTCTTAGATAACTTGAATTCACTGGTTGTATTGCTTCAAACTCAATCAAATGTACTTAATGTAAATTAAAGGGATGTTTATTCAATTCGTTGCAGGAGTCTATAAACCAATCACTATTGAACTTGCTCAGTTACCCTTGGATAGAAGACAAAGTGAAAAAAGAGCTGCTTTCTGTTCATGGAGGATACTATGATTTTTCAAATTGCTCGTTTGAGAAATGGACCCTTGATTTTAGAGGATGCAATGTTCAAGAAGGAGAACGCAGTTATGGTGTCAAAGAACAAGAATTTTGGTGTTGACATTGCTGCTTTATTCATGATCACAAGCAGGCCTCACACCAGCCATGAATGGGGTCGAACTCAGTTTGGGGCATATAACTCATTAGAAGCTTCTGTTAAATGCTAGTCTATGCCTGCAAATAATGAGGACCCTGGTTGAACAGAAACCATTAGTAGACGTTGCTGCTGCATGCAATGCATTTAACAAAACTAGTAGAAGCAACGTTATGAGGCTAAATTAGCGCACTACTCCCAGTCAAAATACTAAACGCCTGTAATATTTTTCAATTCCGTAAGTTGTATGAAAAATTTGGGCACGTCCAAATAGTTCTTTCTCGTGTTTCATTGATTTTAGTCATTGCCAGTATACTATCAAATAATTTATGTGCAGACATTCACATTTCCTTTCCTTTTCTTTTTTAATCTTTTCAGTTTGGATGAAGAAACTTGGTTTTTTCATTACTGGGATAGTTAAAATTTGTTAAAATCTTTCCACGCACAAATTGGATGGATCGTACCCGTACCACAAGCATATCTATGGTTACTGGCTCTTCTGTCAACATTTCTACCCAATTATTTTACATGCTTTTATAATGAATCATTTAAAAAAGGGAAACAAAACAACTTTTTATTGATCATAAATTATCTTATTATGAGTTAGGGGAAGTCATCTCAGAACAAATTTAACTTAAAACAATTTTGAACCTGCTTTTTAATATATTAAACGCCGAAAGGTAATTTTTATAATGGAAAGGATTGGGAAGGAAAAAAGAACAAAAAAAAAAGGGGGGGTGGAAGGAACGCTCGAAGTCTCAACGGGTCTGTGGAATCATTTGAAGAAAAAAAAAGGGAACGCCCCTGTCAGCAGCGAAGAAGATATTCACAGCGGAAAGGAAAATAGCAAATAGCTAAGGTAGCAGCTGAACGTGCATCCTGCTTGCACTGACGCCGAAGAACTCATGATCTCGCAGTTCTTCGTTCTGTCACAGCGTGGCGATAACATCGTCTTCCGAGACTGTAAGCGCGTTCTCTCTCAAATAGACGTACTTTTCCTTTGCGATTTTATTTTCTGGTACACTTTGTTCGTGGATCTGATGCCGTTTGATCCGATGTTGTCTCTAAATTGTGTTACAAATTTTGTTTCTAAGTATTTATGTTTTAGTTCAAGTGTTTTTTTTTTTGGACTTTTTGTTTATCTTGCTGATCCATAATGAGCTTATTTTAAACTAAATTCCAGTTATACGTCCAGATCTTACTTGAATCATCATCTCAAGCTAATTACTTCACTGAAAGATTGAAAAAAGAAATGAAAGCTGTGTTGTCTTGCATGAAATCAAATACAATGGAACCCGTATTGATTAGTTATGGTTTGAACTTGTTTTGGAATTGCTTGTGGAAATATACTTCAAGAGAAGACTAAGGTTTGGATTGATAAATGGTATAATCTGTATAATTGGACATTAGCATGTTATTTATGTTCCGTCAAGATACTATAACACAATTTTTAGGAATTCAATATATGTTCTGTGTTATCTAGACAAAATGTCTTATCATATTCACTGTAGCTTTCTGAAAATTTGGACCTCATTTTACTAATGCTAGCAACAGAGTTGTTTAGGAATTCATAAAGTAGCCGTAATTCAAATTTTTTTGGTAGGTGCTTCTTGTTTTAGCTTTTCTCTTCTTTATGAGTTGTCTTATGGTATTTTCTTATGTTATTTTCGTGATTTAAGCTGCTTGGAATTTTATATATTTTAGGACAAGCAAATTGAATCTTAAGGTATTAAATTATATTGCTGCATGAGATATAAAGATATGGCTGCCTTTATTATGCAAGTGCCTTGTGAATAGTGAACGTAACGGAGTTAAAAATAATATGACTTGTGAAGCATGAATACATTATCATGTAAGAGTTCTTATTAATTCTTTATTTATACCTATCCTAATACTTTGGAACTATTGCTATCAAACCCTCATTGCTTATGGCTGCCTATTTCTTTCAATTGCAGATCGTGGAGATGTGCAAAAGGGAAGTGCAGAGATATTCTTCCGCAAAGTAAAGTTTTGGAAAGAGGATGGGCAGGAGGAGGCACCACCTGTCTTTGTAGGTATTATTTTCCTGAATTAGGAAGTGCATTTTAAACTACCATCATCTGATAGTTTTGATAGTATTAAATCTCAATCCTCAAACATGAAATTGCCTTGAAATGAATAGTTTGTGTTTTGATGTTCTTATAACTTGGTTCTTATGCAACATATGAATATATATATTCACATTATGTCTTTGCTTCTCTGGCATAATATGTCAATTTATTCTTGATATGTTTTTTTTGTTTTGTTTATAGAACGTGGATGGTGTGAACTACTTTCATGTGAAGGTTGTTGGACTATTGTTTGTTGCAACCACAAGGATTAATATGTCACCTTCCTTTGCTTTAGAGCTTTTACAAAGGATTGCTCGTGTTATTAAAGATTACCTTGGGGTTCTAAATGAAGACTCATTACGAAAGAACTTCGTGCTTGTGTATGAGTTGCTCGATGAAGTCATTGTGAGCTTCGTATGCTCTTTTTTATCTAATTCTTCATCAAATATTTAATAGCATTGTATAGATCTGACAGATCTGTTTATATATTTGGGATTGTATGATGGAAATTTCAAACCAGCCTAAAGTTCTTTGAAAAAAACAAAAAAGGCCCGTTCACAAATTTATGATAAATCTTTACTACTATTCTTCTAATATAAGATTATTTGTGAATCAGTAAAGTTTCCCCCTGAAACCCTTGCTTATATCAGTATTGATGACTTTGTCTGTACCAGGACTTTGGTTATGTGCAAACAACATCTACAGAGGTGTTGAAATCCTATGTTTTCAATGAGCCAATTGTGGTTAATGCTCCTCGATTGCCACCTCTTGAACCTGCTGCAATTTTTGCGGTATGATTTCTCATGTAATCTTTTTGAGGCACTTTATGGCATCTTATTTATAATCATCACTTGCACATGTGATACCATTAATCCTCAAATTTGATTGCATGCAGCAAAGGGCTAAAAGAATGCCAGGGATAGCTGTCACAAAATCAGTTGTAGCTACAGAGCCTGGGGGCAGAAATAGGGAGGAAATCTTTGTTGATATAATTGAAAAAATCAGCATCACCTTTAGCTCCAGTGTGAGTTCGTGTATAATATTGTGACTTCAAATCCATAATAATTATTATTCTAGCATTGCTTCATCTGTCATAACTCGTGAGTGTTACATATTGCCTCAATAGTTAATGTTTGAAGTTCAACAGAAGTGTAGAAATATTTAGTCTAAGTAAAGAGCAATCAAATTTAACAAATTATCTATTTACAGACTGTCTGCTTCTTTAATGCAAAGTGGAAGGGCTTGGCCCCTTTCATTCACTATTCTATATCTTTTCAATGCTCTGATGATTTATCCTTTTTAGAGCTCTAGCTAGCTTCTCAAACCTTGAGTTATATCACTAAATATTCTGAGATAATGTATAACGTGGTTTTATAATTTTGTTTCTTCATCCAATGTTAAGCTATTAGTTACTGCAGCATAAGTGATTAAAGCCATGTCTAGGACTAGTCTGTGTCAAGTTCTAGAAACCTTAAGGATTGTTTTTTGGTTTATAAAATGTTGAAGTGTAACATAATGAGTTACATGAATTTTTTCTTGATGCATGTTGTATGCAAGTTAAATCTTCCTTTTTGTTTCCTTTGTTTCATTTGCACTGTCAAGTAGTTCACTTGTATTTTTACTTATTTTATGTGATTTGTTTAGGGATATATACTGACTTCTGAGATTGATGGCACCATACAAATGAAGAGCTATCTTACTGGCAATCCTGAAATTCGATTAGCTCTAAATGATGACCTTGCCATAGGAAGGGGCCAAGGTCCAATCTATGGTATTATGATTATTGTTATTTTTTTTTTTTGGTGGTTTGGCATTTCCAACTCTTTTCTTATTTCTCCAGTAGAACGTTTGTGCTTTGGATCCATTCCTATTTTTTCAGTTGTGTGGACAAGTAAACAAAATTTGATGTGCAGTTTTTAGGTTCTGGAAATTGGATACCATATGATGATGTGCAGTTGAACATTTGTGCTTTTGATCCATTTCTATAGCTTTTTAATGACAACCAATATTTCATCGGAGATGATGATCACCTATTTTGTGAAGTTGTCATTTAAGCTTTGGGAAAGAACCACTCTTATTTTTTCAAACTTGGGGTTACTGTTAATTGATTGGACTGTTCATTTTATTCTCACTAATATGAGTAGATATTTTTCTTTGATTAGTGTTTAAAATTTCATGTGTTGCTATGATTGCTTATGTTAACCTCTTTCTAAAGCAGGTTATCGGAGTTCATCTGGTTCTGGAGCGGTGATATTGGATGACTGTAATTTCCATGAGTCTGTTCGTCTTGATAGTTTTGAAATGGACAAAACACTGTCCCTGGTGTGTATAAAAATGTAGTTTTATGAGTAATGAAATTTCACAGTATCAAGGTACTTTACTGGTTTGCTTCCTCTTGATTATTTAATTTAATGGTTGTCTCGTACTGCCCATTGTAGATACCACCAGATGGTGAGTTTCCTGTAATGAACTACCGTATGTCCCAGGAGTTCAGGCCTCCTTTTCGTATTAATGCTTCAATTGAAGAAGCAGGGTTCCTTAAAGTTTCGTCCAAACTTCATTATTTTATTTTCTTCCTATTCTTCATTCTCTACTTCAAATATTGAGTTCATTTTTCCACCTAGCACTCGCTAAGGCCTATGAAATGGCAATTGCAGGCTGAGGTGATTCTTAAAATACGTGCTGAGTTTGCCTCAAGTGTAACTGCAAACACTATCAAGGTGCAGATGCCACTACCAAAATATACCACCAGGTATTGTTCCAGTTTTTCTCTAAATCATTTGATAAAAGAACAAAATTATCTTAGACAGTGATTTGCTATTGATTGAAATCCTTGTCTAGTGTTTAATGCAATTGATGTCTTTCAAAATTCAAGTCCATGAAATGTTCTTGGCCATGGTTGTCTTATTTATAAATTTGCACACCTAATAGGTCAAGCACAGGGACAGAGCTATGAAAAGAACATATGAGGGGCCAAAATAAATTACTAGGGCTTTTCTGAAAACAAGTAGAAGTTAAGGGAATTTATCATATATTTTAGAGGTAAAAGAACCTTTTAAATTATTTCAAAAGTCCCCATGGGGCAACACAGTTTCATTAGTGGATGAAATTTTTAGTAAGAAAAAAGGAGTTCAAGGGGCCATTTTAATAGATCAATATTCAAGGACTGCAACTTTTCTTTGCATCATATATGCTAGACTTTAAACAAAGCAATGAAAAGAATTTCGAAAAAATGCACATTAAGTAGTTTGCAGAGCACTCTGACTTTATTAGAAAGATAAGCAGATCATGATTGTTGATTTTTTTGCCTGTGGATAAATCCCAAGACAAGAACCTGGGAAAATCACAATTCTTTGCATATGAAAATACACACACAAGGGTGCTACTCCTCACTAGTATTGTAGTCTCTGATATATTTTATCATCTGACATTGTCTCAGGGTTAATTTTGAGTTGGAACCTGCAGCTGTTGGACAAACAACTGATTTCAAGGAATCAAATAAGAAGCTAGAGTGGAGTTTAAAGAAGGCAATATTTCTTGTCAATCTCTAAAAGTTATCTATATTAAGAAAATATGTGCTTCTATTTATTTATTCTTTTGCACTTTTGACTGTCTCATTGCTACTTGAGAGCAAGTTTTAAACACAGTTCTGTTCACAGTCTTTACTTGGGAAAATAATAACTGATAAGGGCTACAAAACAGATTGTTGGTGGATCTGAGCATACACTACGTGCAAAGCTAACATTTTGTCAAGAATCACATGGTATTTATCTTTGTAGTTGCTTGATGCGCAGAATGAATAGTTTGCCTATTGTTAGGTTCAATTATTGATTCATCCTCACAATTATATAAATATTTTGTTCTAAAGGGAATATAACAAAGGAATCTGGACCCGTTAGCATGACATTTACCATACCAATGTACAACGTGTCACGGCTTCAGGTAAACATATTGTGTCAACTTGCTGAATGTATTTACACCTTATTCATTGATCAAAAACTTTTTCTATATATGTCAAAATTTCGGCACCCCAAATTGTAGATCAATTTGATGTCATACTAGTATTTTGGCAGTTATTGCCTCACATGCACAAGCCCTTTCAATTATAAATTAAATACTCAATGTGAATGAGAATGTTATTTGCATGGCTTCGAGCCATCCTCCCCAACCCAAAAACCAAAAAAAAAAAGGGCTGATTGTGGAAATGGACTACATTCTACAGTGACTTGGGCTGGTGAAATTAGGAATGCTAGTAATGCCTGTGCTAATATTCCAAGCCCAAAAATTACTGGTTTCGTCCATCTCAGAGTTCGTTTGAAGATGCTGAGTGCTTAATATATTTCTTTGATGCAGGTAAAGTACTTGCAGATAGCAAAGAAATCCCAAGCTTCTGAGCCTTATCGGTGGGTCAGATATGTTACGCAGGCAAATTCTTACGTTGCTCGTATATGATGCAGTCAAGCACCTCCCCTGATGCTTTCTTCTGTCCTTTATTTTCTTTTCATTATTTTGTGTTCTTTTATTATTCATTAGTAGATTACACTCTAGGTGAAATTTCACAGGTTAGGTGAATGTTATCCTATACTACCTGCTGTTATTAATAACCTGTAATAAACTTATCCCTATTCTTTCTTTCCCACATTTCTGTTGCATAAAAGGGATTACCCAGCCTTATGGCACTTTTTAATAACAATAGTAAAAGCACTGAGATCGCAAGAAACAATATAATGGCTTTGTCTTGCAGCAAATTATGTATGTCGATATTGCATCTATTGCAGAAGAGGAAGGAGGGCGAGGGATAATTAGCAAATATTTTTAAGGGAATAGGGGCTGGAAGGAGGTCATCCACTGAATCTATACTTGTATCTGTATAGTTATTAACCGTCTCGCCTTTACTAGAGAAGCTTGGTTGTGTTATCCCGATTGACTTGGGCTGCTGTCACGAAGAGTTTCTTATGCATTGGGCTGTTGAATGCTGGCATTTATGGGGGAGCAGCTCAGCTATTATGGTACCTTCTTTTCATTAATCCTCCTTCTCACGTTCTCTAAATGCTTGATAATGCACCATAGTCACCATAGTAAACCAATAAACCTCTTTGTTATAAACCATTTTGGTTTTTGACAATTGTCAAATTTGTGAATCCTCAGCGATGAGCTAAATCGTCCAAATTTGGTTAAATTCCCGACTCAATAACAGAGCTAAACTTGACCCTAAACCCTGTACCGAACATTGAACTATCTCCTGTGGACCTGCCTTTCCTCTGTGCTTTCTGTTTCAACATGAGGGAAGAAAGAACTTTTTGTCACACTTGAGATTGAAATTCAAAACCGAAAGATGGAGGCTTTCACGCCTTATAGTCACATTGCCTTGTAAGGTTTTCGTCCGCACAAAAAAAAAAAAAAAGAAAAACTCATAAGGACGAGTTCGCCTTTCTGCCTTTCACGCTAGAACACACTACATTAATTGTCACGGACATGGATTCCTTCTCAGAAATATTAGTCCATTTCAGGTTCAATCAAATCAGTTCTCATCCTGGAAAATATTAACAGAAATAAGGGAAGAAGTCATAATATAATCCCAGATGGCCTAAAACAAGACCCAACACGTTAAAATTTAGGTAATCGGCCACTTGACTAAACAATGAAGCGCCAAAACTGTCCCCTTTTGCCACCTTTAGGGTTTCCCAAAGTCTACATTCCCTAAAATCCAACATATTGTGAGGAGATAAGCATGTAACTCAAGAGTCTAATATAAGCATGGTAATAGCGTGAGTATATTAATGTCAAACTTTTACTGTAAGACAATTTTTCGGGATTATAACGCTGGTAAGCAAAGTGCCATATTATACGTTTGAAGCATGAATTGCATCCTTCTACAATGAAAGATTTTTTTCCTGAATCACTTATTCATAGCATGAAGCATTCCGATATAAAACCTAGTGGCTCAAATCTTCGCGATACGAGTTTCGATTTCAACTTTCACTTATCCCGAAAAGAATGAAATAAATAGAAGAGATAAGATATTAGTTTAAGGACTTGATAATGTTGATATTTATTCTCAAGGATCCTAAACCAAGAATGCATTTAACTAAATTTACGAAAAGACATATTATACCAATGAAGTTTAATTCAGTGAAATTAGAATCATCTTGAAGAATACAAATTCAAATTTCAATCAGAGACTCTTTTTCACAAAAGAATCTACCTTATATGAGATAAAAATCTTTTATATACAATTTAGGTAAAAGTGAGTAGCGTATAGCTAAGCTCGAACAAAAAAGTATTTTCAATGCTTTTTTTTGGTTTCCTATTGGGGATAGTACAGCAGCACTTTTGTTTTTGAGATAAGGAATAAAGAAAAGTAAATCAAATCATTTAGCAAACGCAAATAATGCTCAATTCATCACAAGGAAGAAAAGCATGTTCATATAGATAGATATTCGGTGATAACTTCTATACATTGAGTTGCGATCAAGAAGAGAGACGGCGAAAGAAAGAAAGTGGGGGGACAAAAATGCCCCTCTACACGTTCTGATGAGCAAGAACAAGCCTTGTGCTTTTCTTTTTTTTCCCCCTTGCCACGTGTAAATTCAAAATATTGACAATTTGATACAGAAGAAACGCTGAACATTTACATATAATGGTAATTCTCTTGGCTTAACTGTTCTTTAAGTTCAAAATGTAAATTATGTAAAAATGCATTTGACATTATATAACTTGAGTTGCATAAAAGAAAATTACCAAAATGCACATTTTTTTTAAAAAAATGTTGAGTCCTTTGTAAATAATTCGTTAACTTTCAAAATTTGAAAGTAAATCTTTTGAATTTTATTTTTTGTATAAATAACCTTTATCATTTATAAATTTGTTAATTTACTAACATAAAGATGACACATTAAATTAAATGGACTTTCCAAATTTCACTTTCTATATAGAAAATCTCCTAATGTATCCTGTTTTTATTAATAAAATAACATTCACTAACAGTAAAAAATTATTTGCATATGATTTTAAATTTAAAAGGTTTGTTTTAAAGTTTAAAAAATTATTTACATGTAACTTAAACGTTAACAGAATTTTCTACTTTAACCGAAAAAAGAAATTGAATAAAAGCTTAGTTTTAATTTAGTAAAGGGGAGTTGGTAGCAAGATCTAGTAGCTCAAGGATGCTTGCTACGAACCCTGTTTTGGTGCGTTGTTCGCATAGAATCTGACTTCAGGTTTCCATTTTTATATGGAAACCACTTTCCAACTTGGGTTTGTTGAAAGAAATATTCCATTTTTAGCGGCCCAATCAGGCAATAACTTACCCCATAGGTTGCATTTCTGTCCTTTTGGGGTCACTATGTCTTTCTAAAGAAAAATATGTCGTGGGAACAAGTATTCCTCACTTTGTTGTCTTCTTTGGCAACTAGCAACCATGAGCTTTGGAACACTTTCGTCGTCAGCTTCGACCTTTACTTATTCTTGGTTTCCTATTACCCAGAATAAGTACATAAATTACTCTCTTTTTCTTAAAAAATATTTAAATATATATAATTATTTCTTATTTTAAAAACATATACAAATTTTTTTGAATTAAAATATGACTAAAATATCTTAAAAAATATTATTGACTTTTTTAATTAAAAATGCAACTTTAAAACATATTTTTGATTTTTTTAATATTATTTATTTTCTATTAAAAATTATAAATTTAATGTATTCTAAATTTATAAAATTGATTCTTTTTATACAAATAACAGATATATGGATATTTTGATTTAAAAAATGTATATTCAATTTATTTTTTTATAACATAAAAGGATAGCATAGTTTATCTTTTGACTTTATGAAAAATGAGTATAAATTTTAATATAAAAAATTCATAATTTAAGCTTTTCTTAAAAGAAGAAAAAAATAATTTACTTAAAAAAATCTTAGTTTTCATTCTTTTTTTTTTTTCCTTTGGCTCACTCTTTTTTTTAAATATCGCAATTTACGTATTTAATCACATTTAACTGTATCTTTATTCCAAGCATGGCAAGACATCATTTCTAAACCAGTGTCTGTCTTCTAACCCTTAACCAACCCCCCCCCCCCCCAACAAAAAAAACAAAACACCCACTATAAAAAAAAAAAATCCTCAATTTACGCCTAGTCTAATTTGTCATGCATTAAGTTACATAATTCTTTTTTATTAATTTAATTTACTTATTTTAAATAATTTACGTCTGCTCAAAAAATCCTATTTGACAAACTCATATAGGCCTGCCTGACTGTGTCCACTCAACTAGGCTGAAGATTAATGACTTTGATAGGGTTGCGTTGAAGAAACTCCTAAACCTCATGAAAAATCAAGTCATTTTGAGCATAAACAACAGAAAATTCAAAGCTAGATATTCATAAAAACATAACCCACTCTTCTTTAACCATAAAGAAATGATTTTCGTTGAATGTTTCACGCAATCTTGAATCATACTCCCTCAGAAAACATATCCGAACCCAGTCAGTGCCCTCTACGAAGATGTCCACAACGACATGTGCTCTGCACGCTTTCAATTGATTTTAAAATTATGATAAAATTAGAGAAGGAAAGGAAAAAGAAGTTTATTTTTAATCATTAGGTTATTTGACCTCGAGTAAGATGGCTTACAACCTCCCCCGATTTATTCTTGAGACTATTTTATCCCTGACAGCAGTGCTGTCTAAGAAAGGTTTTCTCGTCGAACACTGCTGTTGACTTCAGATTAGATGAAAAACAATATAATAGCAGTTTAAACTTCAGAGATATATATATATATATATGTCCCTCCAGCTTTGATGGAATCCCAATAAAAAACATCTTATTTTTAGCGGTTTCAATCCCGCTTTCTCATTATTTCATTAACTTAATTGGATTTTTCCCTTCATTCTATTTATTTAATAGTTGAATCAGAACTTATGTGTAGGATAATGAAAAAATTATGTATTTTATACATATCTCAAAAAATCAGAGTAAGACTCTATAACATTATGCGTCCGAGTATAAGTAGGTTTTTTGGTCGAATAGTATAAAGTATTTAAAAAGCTCAACTAAATTATTATTCTAAAATTATAAGCTAGCTAAAATGAAAAAAAAATGGTTATCTTTCGATTTGAGAATCAAGCATTTAAATTAAAACTAATTGACCTAACCGAAATGATGAAGGTTGGTTTGAATTATTGAAGCAAGAAGAAAATCTCAATCTAGGGAAGATTTTCTTGTCAATAAAAAAAAAAAAAAGTGACAGGAAGGTGTTGAATTTATTGGAAACAATGGGATACTGGGATCTAGACAGAGAGAAAATAGGAAAAGGGCATCCCCTATAACCCGAAACAAGAACATCAAGGTGTCCTTGTCAATTTCACTACTTGGCTACCAGCTTCCAAGTCTCATTTTTGCAAGAAAAGGCAGTGTCTGGCTAATACTCTCATGTAGTGTGGACCCCACTCTCCCTCCAACCAGCGGCGCCATTAGTCTTTACTTAGTTTCCAAGTTCAACTACCTCTCTTTCTCTCTCTACTTTCTTCATAAACCCACATCCCCATCCCCATAATAAACAAATCCAAAAAAAACACCTCCTACCATATCTCTTCTGCTTTGCTGTGCTCTCTTCTCTACGCTTCCCCCATTCTCATCTGGTCCCTTTCGCTCTCTCTCTTGTCCTTTTTAATATTTATTTTCGATTCGATAACCCTCCCGATATCTAAATTCCACCCAATCACAGACTTGGGATTGGATACTTCCAGCATAGAAATTGAGAGATTCAGAAGGAAAGCATGAAAGGTGAATATGTAGAGCAGCAACCAAAGACTGAAACGCCCAATATGTTCTCCAAGCTTCATCACCACCCCTTCGCCCACCATCCTTTCCAGCTCTCCCGTGAATCCCAAGCCTCCGAAGAAGATGATAGCCGCAGCAGCGGTGGGCCCACCCCCAACCCCTCCAAAAAGCCCATACACACAGAACCAACATCCGCTGCCGACGGCGCCACCATTGAGGTAGTCAGGCGGCCCAGGGGCCGCCCACCTGGTTCCAAAAACAAGCCCAAGCCCCCTGTCATCATAACCCGCGATCCTGAGCCCATCATGAGCTCCTACATTCTCGAAGTCCCAGGCGGAAGCGACGTCGTCGAAGCGATTGCTCGCTTCTGTCGCCGCAAGAATACGGGTCTTTGTGTTTTAACGGGCTCCGGAACCGTCGCTAACGTCACCCTCTGTCAACCCTCCACCACCCCGGGAGCTACCGTTACTTTTCACGGCCGTTTCGACATCCTATCGATATCCGCCACCTTCCTGGCCGCCCAGCAAGTGGGGGCTCCGCCGGCGTTCCCCAACGGCTTTACCATATCGCTGGCTGGCCCGCAGGGTCAGATCGTTGGAGGATTGGTCGCCGGCAGTTTGATGGCGGCGGGAACGGTGTTCGTCATAGCCGCTTCCTTCAACAACCCGTCCTATCACAGGTTGCCAGCTGAAGAGGACGTCCGAAACTCGGTCTCGGGCGGTGGAGATGGGCAGTCACCGCCGGTGTCCGGAGGGGGTGGAGAGAGTGGTCACGCGCCCGCTGAGTCGTGTGGGATGTCTATGTATAGCTGTCAGCTACCGTCCGATGTGATCTGGGCTCCAACTGCAAGACCACCACCACCTTACTGATGTCGTGGGCTTGGCTTTCACTTCTTATTGACTTCGTGGCCATTGTGAATTAAAGTTAGATGTTTCTTTTCCGTTGTCTCTCGTCTGTTTTAGCTTTTAAGTCGTTTTAGTTCATTAGCATTTTAGTTTCGAATAGAAACAGTTTACATGGCACTAGAAGCAGCTAGTTTTTTCTTGAATTTTTTAAAAACTGGATATTGGTATATGAGGAAGTAAATTAAGCTGCAAAATGTGCTCAGATTTTTGTTTCAGTGATTATACTGTATCTCATATTCGCATGTGTTCCATTACATTCATAGCAAAACTAGCTGGAACGTCCGTATCATCTACCTTTCTCTTCTATCTATAATCTACATTATGCGTTATCTCCTTTTTACATGATGTACATCAGGTTAGATTTGGTTAGATAGTCGGAAGTGGATTTTGGTTGGAAAGGAAAAGGGTGAATGTGGGGTTGGGAAATGGGATATGGTTTTTGCTTTGAAGTTTGGGACTGAGCGTATCTGAGCACTGTCTGCTACTGCAGCAGCAGCAGCTAAGGCATACTTGTTGAGGCATTGGGTGAAGATAACAGTAGGGGGATAGCTAGGTAGGTGCTGAGTGCGAATACTGCTTTGTATGATGGGTTCTGATTGATATTTCTTATCACTTCAGTCTTCGCTTTCTTGATTTGGATAAAGTGTATGGCAGTGGAGAACATGTCTAGGGTTGTGCCTTCTCAGTTTCTTATCATCAGTCATCCCCTACTGTCTTTGCTTTATCCAATACGGTTCTTAAAAGCTCTCAAGAAACCACGTCTGCCCGACTTTATTTCTCCCCTCCTTCTTGACTTCGTATCTGAATCGTCTGTACTTGGTTTTGTCTCTTTCTTCATTCCAATTCCCCTCTCTCTCTCTCTCTCTCTCTCTGATTTCTCAATTAAAGAGAAAGATAAATCAATGAAAAGTAAAAGCAAAGATGGAGCTCCAAATGTAATTGAACGCTTGCTATGAGTGTACTGTATTACTGTTCAGCAACGTTATTGCGTCAGAGAAGGGAATACTGTTCTTAATGAAGATTCTCCTGTAGTAACTGGATATATGTGAAATTCACGGCTGAAATATATTAATTTGATTACTTTTGCATCTCAATTTTTTAAAAAATATATTTTGTTTCACGATTGATACACTGTTGTAAATACACTCGTAATTGTTACATCATGATTATTTAGTGACACAGGACATTGGCATTGGTTTGTATTAAATGTTAAAGTGAATTATGTTAATTTTTAATTTGATTAGGTTGTATTTATTTTTTCTACTAAAAATTTAATTCTCTTATTGGTTTGTATTGAATGTTAAAGTGAATTATGTTAATTTTTAATTTGATTAAGTTTATTTATTTTTTCTACTAAAAATTTAATTCTCTTAATACTTCATATTATATATTTAAATTTATATGTTGTTAAAAAATTAACTCTGTATAACAAGAAATTAATTTTATTTTTAGAACATAATATTAATTTATATGATAATAGAAGTTTGATCTTAAGTATTAATATGATATTAATTTAATTTTAAAAAAATTGCATACTATATGTTGGAAAACCAATTGAGTGTAATTTTAAAATAAAAATCATGAATTATATTTTAGTTTTATTTTTAGAAAATTAGTGTAATTTGGTCTAAATTTTACTTGTTTTTGAAATCCAAAAATGAAGATGATACATGTTGTCGGGGATTAGGCATACGGGACATCACTCTGAAATTGTTATTTAATTTCCTCATGTATTGAGTACTAGATGCTTGGTTTATCCTTTTAAGTGCGTTAGTTTATTTTTTTTTTAAATTACACCCCAATATTTATAATTTATTTTTAAAATAAAATTAATTTCTTATATGTGTTTTTAATTGAAAATAAAATTATTTTATTATGGTTATCATCATATTAAAAAAATTATAATTTTATGTTAAAATGTAACATTAATTTAACTATTTTAATGATCATATCAAGAATATAAAATTACAGTTTGGTAAACTTTTTGTTTTTTTGTAAAAGATGAATTAAAGAAAAAAATTCTATAATATTTATCAAAATGTTAAAAAAATTGAATGTAATTTTTATAATAAAAAAGTCATTATAATGTACTCAGATTAACAAATTCATTTTTAAATTTTTAAAATAGTATTTGAAGGTTTTGTATTCCTATTTCTTGGTATCAGTTATCAAACTATAAGAGAAGAAATTATAAGGAATATGAGGCTCTCCCTTTTTTTTTTTCTAAAAAACAAGGACCAAAGAATGAAATGCTTTTAATAATAATAAAAAATTTTGATGCATCTAAAGCATGATGTACTTACAAAAATCAAAACTTAAAAATGAATTTATAGAAGTGGGGTTCACGCATAGTATAAGTAGAGTTTACGTGCAGTATAAATTTTGACTGTTGAGTATATAAATAACATAGGTATAGTAGTTATATACAAAAATTGCTTTTTGATAAATTAGCATCCCGGTAAAATAATTCTCCTCCCAACTTGTGCCCTTGCCGATTGATGTTAAATTGGTGTGAAATTCTTGACGTATAAATAGCGTTATTTCACCCTTAAAAAGTATTCTAGTAATAAGTTTAAATTCATCGATTGTGAAGGTCTTTACAATAATAAAAATTCGAATTCAAAAAAATGGGAGAACATGTAACGAACAAATGTTCGTTTCTTAGTCGGAAAACAAGCACAGAGCCTCAGGATTAAAAGTGAGGGAAAATGCAAGGTTGGGATGAAAACTAAATACAAGAAATATCTCTCACGCATATATTAAAAAGGGTGTTATTTAGACCAAGGACCTTTGGCACATACATAATAGTTTTGAAGACGTCTATATATTATCAATGGGTTTTGTTAAGAATTTAATAATAATAATAAATTTGAGATTATTGGATTATTATGAACTTTTTAATGAACTAAAATTATAGGTTTTTTTTATCAACATATGATAAGTGTATAGTTCTTTAATAATAACATGATAGTTATATAATTTAATTAAAAAATAATATAATTATATATAAAAATTATACATTTGTTATATTATTATTAAAAAAATTATGTATTTATCATGTTTTGATAATAATAAAAATATAAATAATCATATATAAGTTTTGAACTAAACTTATATAAAATTTCTTATATTCTTAACATCAGGTTTCTCAACCAAAATATAATAAGTGTACAATTCTCTAATAATAAAATAACAAATATATGTTTAATTAAAAAATTATTTAGTTATTTATAAAAATTATACATATATTAT
This sequence comes from Erythrophleum ivorense, assembly GCA_026724425.1. Classification (NCBI taxonomy): domain Eukaryota; kingdom Viridiplantae; phylum Streptophyta; class Magnoliopsida; order Fabales; family Fabaceae; genus Erythrophleum; species Erythrophleum ivorense. The sequence continues at coordinate 706,281 of JAIUCV010000129.1, forward strand.
ATTATTATTAGAGAACTATATACTTATTATATTTTTATTAAAGAATTTAATAATAAATATATAAATAACTGAATATAAGTTTTTTCTATAAATTTTTCCCTTTTTAATTCTATTAATTAAACATTTAAACTATGAGAAACTAGTAATAGGTCCTTCCATCCCACTATTGGCTACCCGTATATTAGGGTTTAGCGATGTGAGAATCACGTGTCAGTATTTTTTTTTTTTTTAATTTTAAATTTCACATTTATGGTATACTTAAATTTAAATTTTTTAAGTTTGAAAATAAAAATAATTATGAAAATTTTAAAATTTTTACAATATGAGATAATTATCATATAATCAAATAAGATGCTATTACATATTATAATTATTACGTAATTGTTGTACTGTATGGCCATGGAAACTTATCCTGTGCTTCAATGAGTTGGATTGCATGTATTAATTTGGTATATGGTTAATTCATCATATATAAATTTTTTAATAAGCTCATCAAGAATATTGTAAAGAGATTGATTTGAAAATTGCGAAATTGTTTGTGAGTTTTTTTGAACCTAAGTCCCACCTGATTAAATAGGCTGATCATTGGTTTTCTCGTCATTTGAGAGAGGTTGGTTTTAAACAAAAAAACAATTTTTAATAAGGCATTTATTGACTAAACATATTTAACGTTTGATGGCTCTCACTTCAATTTGTTATTTGTCCACATTCAAGGCTTAAACATTACTAGGACATCTATTCTAAGATACAAAATGCTCATTCAACTATGCCATGAATGTGGGGAGACATTCAAAAGGCTAGTTTGATAACTTGTTATCATCTCTAATGGCAGGTAAGAGATGAGAATCATATTTCATTAAATCATTATCTTTGGTGGCCAATATAATCAGATTTTCCTTTATCATATCAGATGGTGGGTGACTTTATTCTATATGATTTGGGAATTTGAAATTTTCAAGTACTTTCGAAATCATATTCTACAACATTGGCTTAACAAATTTCTTAATTGCCATTTCTAGTAACTAGTCAGCAGATAAATTTGCTTAGAATTATAATAATTCTGGTTATTATACTGTTACATTTTAACTAGTAGTAATTTTCAAATATAGCTTCAAGTGTTCGTCTTCCGTTTCATATTATTTTAGATATAAATGGAAACTATTACAAAGTATGCTCTTCATCTCACCTCCATTCTTCGTGCGCACCATATATTCATTGAGAATGTTTGTCCCTTTTATTATTCATCTGACGAAACGGTTAATAATTTATTTTTGCAATTTGGTTCGGTTTTTTATTATCTTCGTGTATGGGTTAAACATACCCACTGGACATCCCTGCTTCGTTGTAAATTTGGTTCTCTTAAACAGTCTCAATAATGGAGAATGAGGAAAATGTATGGTGGTTATTATCCTAGTAGACTAGTACTTTATGTTATTTGATTATTTCGAAACTGAAAGGTCTCTGATAATTCACATTTTGGGCCTGAACATGCAATCAATATGTTACATCGTCTACTATTGCAACATATGTATATCTGAGCAACGGGAAGGATTCAACGACAACCTCAACTTGCTCAGAATCGATCTATTGGCAATTTGATCGTGTTTGAAAGGTTGGCAACTGATGTTTTCGTTTGCTCCTCATAATCGATGGCAAAGTCACTGTTTCGTTTTGATTTCGACTCGGTTGGGAGTTTTAGTTTTTTGGAAATTATGTTGGTCTGATTAACTAATAGACACATTTAGAGAGGGATGAATAAGTGTGTAATACAAAAAATAATTTTTTTGTAGTTACAAAAGTGAAAGATCAACTATCTTCTAAAATCAATAGTTTAGGAAATGAAGTAAGCTGATAGTAATAAATGCAAGACTAATAATTATAGGAGATAAATGCATTAATAATCTTTACCAATATTAGAAGTAGTTAATAATAAAGTAGAACAATAGATATAAATGTGACACAAACAAAGTTAATATTTATGAAACTATGTAGCAAAATACATGGTTCTCTAAGAGTGAAGGAGGCAAAATCAACAATAATATTAAAGAAAAAGAGATGGTATATCAAAATTTTTCTTGATTCAACCCTTTAATTTATGTCTAATCCCTTTAACAACTTTTAAGAGATTTTTTTTATTAAAAAACAACACACTTACAAAAATGATAATTTTTCCTTCATACTCATCACTAATACTATCTTCCACACTTCCCCATAAACTTTCACTAGGATTTTATTGATTTTTTGAAAATGTTGTTAGTCTAATTAACTAATGACACACTTTGAAAGGGAATGAATAGATGTGTAATGCAAAAAATAAGTTTTTTTGTAATTACAAAGGTAAAAGACCAACTATCCTTTAAAATTAATAGTTCAGAGAGTGAAGTAAGCCAACAATGATAAATATAAAACCAATAATTATAGGAGATAAATGCATTAAGATCTTTACCAAGATTATAAGTTGTTAATGATAAAGTGGAGCAATAGATATAAATGTGATGCAAATAAAGTCAATACTTACGAAACTATACAATCAAACATGTGGTCTTCCAAAAGTAGAGGTGTCAACAATACTAAAGAAAAAGATATGGCATATTGAAATTTATCTTGATTTAGTTCCTTTAACAAATTCTAAGGAATTTTTTTCACTAAAAAATAATAGACTTACAAAAATGATAATATTTCCTTTGCACTCACCACCAACATTATCTTTCACATTTCATTATGAATTTTCATTAGGGTTTTATATAGCTAACCCTCAACCTAATCACTCGATATTTTCATAGATTTACTAAGATACCTTTTTCTCTTTTGAGACTCTTTTAAGTTTAGCACAATTTGCTTCTACAAGTTGATAAACCAAAGACTAAGCAAATGTTTATTACAATAATGCTTTAAAAAGCTATACTTTGTTTTTTTACACAAGGTTCTCCACTCTTGGATTTAAATTTGCTTCATCTTTATAGTCAATCTGCACCTCTTAATTGTTAGAGACACATCTAAAGCTCAACATTCTTTTTTGCTAGAGCACGCTAGTTATGATTTTAACATTCAAGTGCTTTTAGCGTTGTAGTCTTCTGTCATTCATGATATTCTTCTCATGCAACTCATTTGTCAACTCGTCATTAATGTTATTACAGAGTTCAAAACATAAATTAGAGAAACAAAACATTTTTATATAATAATTAAAAGTAGCCGCAGCAAAAGCTTTTTCGTTTTATCTTGTATTTACACAAAATCCATAACTAATTTGTCTTTTATACATTAATTAATTTGTTGTTTAACTTATTATTGTATTTGGACATAGCTACTGAAAGTTACATATATGTTGTAGGCCGAAACATTTTGGTTAAATAAAATTTACACAATGAGCAGAGACATCAAATAGGCTTTTATATAAATATTTATCATATTTTATTATCATCCAAGTCTTAACCCCATGACCTTGAGCCGACATTAACTTCATCAAACTTACACTTGGTTCTTTTGGATGCAGTGACACTCTTTATTTTGCATCAAGATCTTGTGTCTAATCCTCATACATATCCGCTAACAATGTATATGTTTACAGATTCTCATTATCGGATTTTGGCATCTAAATACAATTTGTAAGCAATTTTTCAATTTCTTTATGAGGATATCCACAACTTGATTGGTGGTGTGTTTGGTTGAAGTATGTAATGGTGAAAAGAATATAAAAAATAAGTAGATAAGATGTAAAATAACTATTTTATTTTTATTTTTTAAAAAATAATTTGATAAATAAAATAATAAATATAAATATAAAATAAATATTAGACAAATTATGTAAAATAAATATATTCACAATATTACGAACCAAACAAAATCTAATTCAAAATTTTTTGCAGGCTCCTACAACAATGTAGGTAGAGAAGAATTTTTTTAATGTAGGATCGTATAATGTGTTCTTGTAATTCTAGTGGGTAGTCTTGTTTGTTGGATTTTTTTTTTCGTTCAACATGTCAGAGTTATTAAAAAACAGAATATTAGGCGCAGATAAGACTTCGGGAAAACTGAAAAAGGTTCAGACGAGAAATGTAGACTGCTTTCTAAATATATAGCCAGCCAGCCATGACCAATTGACCAAAGGCACAAAAGGTTTCTTTTTTTAACAATTAAAAAATAGAACGAAAAAATTTGTCGGAAGCCGAATTAATTAATTTTATTAAATGGACAATGTATAATGCTTCCAAATTCACGAAACGTAACTCATTTTCCTTCGTAGCCTTCGGCTTCTTTTCTTGACCATGTTCCTCATCCTCTCCCTGCTTTTCTCTCTTTTTCTTTTTCCTTGAGAAAAATCGTCCTCATGGCCAAACACCTTGGGAGATGATTATAATCATTCAAATCGATGCTTCATGCTGCGATCAAGACTAATTCAATTTTTCAACCCATTTGGGGACTAATCAACTATTAAATTTTCCTTTTGCCCTCACTGTTAATCCTAATGATTTCATCTTCTGGTTTAACATTGACTTTGCTGCTCCCGTCTCGGGGAATTGCGAAGTCCACAGAAAATGTCAAAACCAGAAATGTCCAATTTGCAGCATTCTAATTAATGATCTTGTGCATTTACCAAACCCACTTTGCTTTCTATTGCTCGGGATGCCATTATTAATAATGAGAATATTCAAATGGTTGAGGCTTCAGCCAGTGGTGAACCTCAATTTTGCTAGCTCTAACATGCTTGAGAATCTAAATCTTCTTACAATTAATATTTAATATCAACAAAGCCTTTTCATTTGCTAATCCGTGGCCAAAGTGAGACTTGCTAGCCCAGTATTTTTGTCAAACGAAATTTGTGTTTAATTCGTTTATTGAGTTCTCTTGTAAAAATCGAATACTTAAGCTGACACTAGAACATACCATATAAGAATAATTTAGTACATTTATTACAAGTATTCATTGAAAGAAGCTACGTTGAGAATATTAAAATCCACACAGATGAATATATTATTAATTTTTAAGAGCATTAAATTTAGAGGTGGGAGTTCATTGCATGCATCAAAATAGTGAAGGTGACATGAGAATTTGGATCCATTCCTTTATTGGTAGATAGCAAGGTAAGGTTATGGGTGCACTTGTACATCTGACTTCCTAATAATTAACAAAGATAAGGAATGAAAGGGGACAAAGACACAGACAAGAGGAAAGAAGGCTTTTTTCTTTCTGAATGTGGCCGATGATGATATGATATGATGGTGATATATGCAATATCGGTTGATGTATGGGCAGCCAAATCCGTGTGTGTTTGTGCCCAGTGCCCACAATTGCTACTTGCCTCTGCATACATCCTCTATCATACACACCTTCACCTTTCCACCAAGTCTTGTTTTGTCGTCCATGCAGTAATAATCAATAATCTTCTACCCTCCATCCATCTCCATATGGAAAAATGCTAATTAGCTTCTTCTTTTTTTTACTAATTGTTCTGGTTAAAATGATTATGATGATGTAAATTATTTTGAAAGTTAATTTTACTTCATTTGTTCTTATCGAAATGCTCTCTAGAATGGGGTAAGAGAGTTGAAACTGAAATGATAAAGATAGAGATAAATGGCAATGGCGGCGGAAGGGTAAAGAAACAGTGTAAGTTCATTGAATCCGACTTCATATTTCCAAGTGGAATCGAATAAAGTGGGACCACTGCGGTGAGGTGAGGCACACCCTTATCCATCTACCACTTATTCATAAATTTATGAGAAGAAGAACTGATCCTCTCCTCCGAAATTCTGTGGGTTTTTTTTTTTTCAAAGCTTAAAGAATTGAGAGTGAACAAAAAAGGAGCAGGGATTAACACAAATACATCTGGTCATGCTTAAGTTTGAGAAAGATGCTACTTAAATTAAAATTTTTGGACAAAAATTTTGTGCTTTTTGTTTGGAGCAAAATTCTATGTTTTTATATAGAGTAAATTATGCTCTTTTTTTTTCCTTTGCAAGATTACTAAATTCATAATTTAATTTTTTAAAATTTAAGTCTCTTAACGTCTTCCTCCAATAATTTTTTATAATTAATTTTGTCCTTCTATATGTTAAACTGATATAAATTTACTGACTTAACAAAATACTTCTGTGTAACCGTTAAACTGATAAAGTAAAATGGCTATATTCAGTGTGTCCAGCAAAACAAAAATGAGACACTAAAGTTACATTTCTTGCGACTTTTTACACACTAGGCATGCCTATTTCATTATATAAGAGCCACTTAAGCATCTTGTCAAGTCAAATTAACAATCTTGTTATATTCACGTCAACAAAGAAACTAAATTGATTGAAAAAATATCATTGAAAAGAAATTATGATAATGATATTTTAAATGACTAAATGAAAAAATGAGACACTAAAGTTACATTTGCAACTTTTTAAACACTAAGCATGCCTATTTCATTATATAAGATCCACTTAAGCAACTTGTCAAGTCAAATTAACAATCTTGTTATATTCACGTCAACAAAGAAACTAAATTGATTGAAAAAAATATTATTGAAAAGAAATTATGATAATCATATTTTAAATGACTAAATTGAAAATTTTATAATTTTACTCACGAATGAAAAGTAGTATTTTACTCTGAATTTTATCAGAATTCCTTAAATTTTGAGTTTATTTTTTAAAATTTTTAAAAGTAAAATCTTTAATCAAAGTTATGATCAAATTGATTATGAAACCACTTAGCAATTTCATGTTTTAATTGTTTTAATAAACATATTAATTGTGTTATTATTTCTTCTCATTTTCTATCAAATATTAAAAAAATTTAAATATCATGATATTTAAAATATTAATGCATATATGAAAATTTACTTTTTTTTTCAAATTTTCACATCAAAAGTAACAATTCATTCTATTCTCTAAAATTTACCATGAGAGAAGCCCCAATAGATTACAGAAACGGTAAATATAAACCCCTGATGCTTGATTTAATGGTGAAGGGTATAGATAATTCAACCAAAAAAAAATTCAGAACCTTCTTCTTCGCATAAAAAAAAAACTCACAAAAAAAGGTTATTAGAGAATCTAATGGAGAATTTTCAATAGCAACTTCGAGGACCAAACATTTATTCCTTTGTTTAGGCTCCTCCCACCCTCACTTCCTGATCAGCTCATTTTTAAAATTTATAATAAAGGTACACTTATAATTACTATGCTTCCTCTTTCCTTTACCAATCCACACAACAATTGACACTCCTTCCTTTGGAATTGGGAGTCCCTGAATTGAGGATCCGAACAATCTTCTGAAGGGTAAGGATGGAAGGCAAGGTCTCAAATTAAATAAATAAATATATATATATATATATATATATGTCAAAGAGAGAGAGAGAGATGTGAGACACCTCAAAGAAAATTCAAAAAATGCAACTTCAAAGGATCCATTTTCCTTCTTTTGAAGCTTTATGTTACAAATTGGTTATCTGATTGTCCTTTGAGGAGAAACTTACCCAATTTACACTAGAATCATGAGTCGAGTAGTCCTTGAACCTTTATGAATTACTCTATTTCTTGTAAGTTATATAAGATAGTCACAATTGAATGTATATAACTTTTCACTTACTTTAATTGGTATTAAATTTTAGAAAACTACATTTGTTGCCACACTTTTATGTCTTGTTCCTGAAAATAATCAACTTTAAGTGCAAGAAGATGAACAAACCAAATGGCTCTAACAAAGAATAGAGCAGAAAATACGATCCAAAGTTTCTAGGTGAGAGTAGCAGAAAGAACAAGTACTCTCCCCAAGCATGTGTTGTTGGGTCAATTGTCAACAATACATAAAGCTCTTGTAACAAGCTTTCTAAAAAAATAAAACCATTCCCAATGGCAAGTTAAGTTTCTATAATGCTTTCAAAGTTCTGAAAGTAGAATTCGTGTTGCTCTTTGGATCTTCCTTTAATATAATTCATACTTTGTTTGGTAGGGGGAATAAGGAGGAAAGGAAAGGAAATGGGGGAAGAATTATATCTTTTGTTTGTTTGGCATGCCCAAATAAAAAGAAAAAAAATAATTAGGAAAGGAACAAAATTTATGGGTCCTATACTTTTCTTGCACTATTTGTTATCTGCCTATTGATTGACAAAAAGAGAGAAAAGGGAAAAAAATTTTGTCAACTTACAGGACCCACATCTCTTGCATTATTTGCCACTTTATCTCATATTTATTCTAATTATATGAAACTATATAAAATTAATTTTGAAAATAAAAAATAAAAAGAATTATAAATAAACAATAATCAATATATAAGAAATCAAGATACATAAATGTATACTTATAAATTATATAAATTATTTTTGAAAATAATAAAATAAATGCACTAGTAAATATGTTTAATTAGATGGAGAATAATAAAGTAATTTGACTTTTTATTTACATATTTTTCCTTTCTTTTCCTTAATAAAACCAAATAAGAGAAGAAAATGTCTTTTTCTTTCCCTTTTATCATCCGAAACAAAATGAGTGATAACTTATCCATTTTTTCTCCTATTTCCTTCACTTTCTTTTGTACTATTTCTTTTTTTTTTTTAATTATTTTCTTCTTATCATACCAAACAATATATTAAAGTCATCCCTTACTACATACTCTCCCATTCTATTACCTATCCAAACCAATCTATCTTCTTTTATAATTAAAGAAAACACTACAAAAGATATTTAATGCCTAATTTAAAGGTTAGAAATTTGATAATTCCATTTTTTTAAAATGTAGAATAAGGTTAGAAATTTTTTAAGGTTAAGAGTTTTGACCTAGCTGCATAGACCACTATAAATGATGATTTATTAGGATGTCTTCTTCAGTGTTAATTTGCCTTTGAAACTGGGAAGTAATTTGCTTTTTAATTTTGAAAATACCTTTCCACCTCCATGAAATGATAGAATTATTATACGCCTCACATATTCTTGTAATATTTTAGTCTTGTGATCCTAGAAAAATATGAATCATGTCAAGTATTGAGAATCTGCCAAACTTACATAGGCATGACAATCCAATTAAGCAAATGAGTATATCTAAACACTAAACCTCCTTCATTAGCTGTTTTGCTTAACTTATTCTAACTGATCATATGCAACTCCATAGCAAAATGGAGTTTTTAAACAAAGGAATAACACTTTAGTCAAAATGATTAAGTCAATTATAGTTTAAGCAAACTTGTCCATTCCTTCTCAAGGTAATGCATTATTAAATTGCCTTTATTCTTAACCCTGTGTCATATAAATCAATTACTTTCATAGACTAAGAATTATGGATAAATAATAAGCCAGAATTAAGCATCTTAAGACCATAGGATAGACTATTTATGTCCATGATATTTCCTTTTAACTATGGGAAATTAGACCCAGAGATAAGAAATGTATCTTTGGTAAATACTTATAACATTCAAATGATTAAGTATTAATTGATGAAAACAATTGTAAAAGTATAACTAAATTTAAGTTAAGAGATACCATAAGTTTTAGGAAATGGATTTTCTAATAGGAAAGAGAGATTGACAGGTCTAAATTTTTATGAGACAAGTGATCAAGATAAAGAAAAACAAATAGTTGTACCTTGAAGTAGTAATCCCAAACAAGAATTTTGCAAGGACAGCCCCATTATTTAAAAGCAATCAAAAGAGTATGCCTAAACATCAATTGAAGGTTGAAAGGGTCACATTTAGAAGTACTTAATTAGATGATAAGGGGTTAAACATAGATCAAAAGGCTCTATCGTGCCTTACTAAGGAAAAGTGGATGAGAGCAATAGAAGAAGAGATGAATTCAATGAGGGCAAATTATATTTAAAACTTAGTTAATCTTCCATTTAGTTGAAATGCAATTGAGAACAAATGCTTCTCAAAATAAATCAAAAGGCAAGTGGATCAATAGAAAGATATAAATGTTTAGATAGTCAAAGGTATACACAATAGAAAAGTATAGATTTTTAAAAGACCTTTTAACCTATTGGATAGTTTATTTCAGTTAGGCTTTTCCTAATTATAATTACAAGTTTGGATTTGCATATACATTCTTGAATAAAGAACTAGATGAAAATATCTATTTAAAAGACCTATTAAGTTCAATAGAGAAAAGAATAGAGTATAAAACTTGTAGACTCCTAAAAGTCTATTTATAGACAATAGTATTTACAATTTTATTAAACATTAACTTCCTATAAATTTCAAATGATTAATAAAGATCATTGTATTTACATTAGGCAATTTAAAGGAAATATTGTAATATTATTATTTTATATGGATAATAAGCTATTAATTGAAAATATTTTAGAGTATTTAACGGCCATTAAATAATAGTAATTCTTGATTTTTGAGATAAAAGATATAGGTAAAATAAATTATATCCTTAGAATTAAAATCTAAGAGAATTGGTCAGAGAAATTAATTGTTCTTTCATAAGAAAATTATATTTAGAAAATCATTAAGTGGTTTAGCACGAAAAACTATAAATCTACCAATATCTTTGTAGTGAAAGGCAATAATCAAAATTGTGAGATATGACCTCAAATTGAATCTACATGGAAAATCATAATGAAAGTCCCTCACTTTAACATTGTTGGCAAAAGGTATACAATGATATGTACAAGATTTGACATTTATTATCAATTAGCCTTGTGAACCAATAGTAGTAAAATTCTAATTAATAGTATTAGAATGTTGTTAAGAGAATCATAAAATACTTATAGTGCACTATAAGCTATGCATTGTGTTATTAAAAAAGTAATTATGCTAAAAAAGATACTCCAATGTGAATTGGAAAAAAAATCTAAATGCACAAAAGTTAGCTCCTAGGTATATTTGTGTTCAATAATAATATCATATTTTGGAACAATAAGAAGTAAACATGCATAGTTATTTATCATGGAAGAAGAGTTTATTGTATGTTGACCTACAATGCAAAAGGCTATATAGCTAAAGAAAATTTTGCAATATTTAGGGATCATTAGTTGAACTTTAAGTTTAATATTAATCAATAATAATAGACGATAAGTTATAACCTACATTAAAAGACCCTAAGTATTATAATAGGAGTAAATATATAGACACAAAAATGATAGAAATGCAATAGAATAAAAGAGTGATACTCTATCATATGTCTACACATACAACATTGATTGATCCGCCAATAAAAGAGTGCTATTTTGCATTACTTATAACCACATACAAATTCTCTTTTAGGTGATATGGGAGCCAAGCAGAATGGTAAAATTTAAGTAAAATACTATATGTCTAGACTAAAACATGTACAGTGTTAATACATAAATCAAATTAATATATGCTCTTATTAAAAAAGAGAAGCACCATAGTATGCAATTTATATTGCATGTGTTTAATAATTGCCATTAAGAAACAAGTAAATAAATCATTGATTCATGGCTATGTAAGTCCCAAAAAGGAACAAATCTTTTTATTAGTGTCTTTATAACTTTAAGAATATCAAGAAAAGACGAGTCAGTATTTGCTACTTTAACATACATTTTATGATTATGATAATTCAACCTAAAGGAATATTGTTAGAAAAGCATATGGTTCTAATTTAAGTGATATGTAGGTGAAAGAAAAATTACTTGAAATATATACACTTATGCTAATGTATAAGGTTAACTAGTTATAAAATTATTATAATAACATCATAAGTGCAAATATTATACATATAAAAAGGCAATTTGAGTAAAATTAAACTCAAAAAATTAAATTTGCTATAAGTATAATGCATATGAGTGAATCTATGACATACGATACACACAAATAAATGTGTAATGTATATTTAAAAATGTGTCCCTTATGCTAGTCCTATAATAGGATTTTTAGTGTATGAGTTTCTAAAAATTATACCCTAGTGATCTTGATAAAGCACTTGCTATAAAAATCCAAGAAAAACAAAGGTTTTGTATTATTCATTATATTATATACAAGTAATAGATCTTGGAATTTGAATCGCTTATGATGAGTTGACTCATAACCCAACAACCCAAAACTAATTTTAATTAATTAATTATTAATTAATTTTATTAATTAGTTAATTAATTAAATTGGGTTTCAAAATATGTCATTTTTTTGTCTTAAGGAGAGATTACAAAAAGGAGAAAAACTTAAAAAGTGTAAAGAGAAATAGGTGACAAAATTATCTTTTTCTCTTAAAAAAAGAGAAAGAAATAGAACATAGAATGTAGTACCTTTTTCCTTGTATAGTTATATTTTCATCTTCTTCCTTCTTAAGACTGTGGTGAATCCATTGTGAAAAAGTGGCCAAAATTCTTCTAGTGATTCTAGTCCAAACTGCACGAAATAGGAAAACTCGCAAAATTCATTTCTATACAAGTATCTTGAATCTCTTCATGTAGGAAATATGTCTAAACTTTTTGAACATTTGGAAGCAAAATAAACTTGACTAATTTTATACAAAGGTGATATAATATATTTCTTACATGTTAATTGAACTTTAATCTTAGTTAGTAATTAATTTATTAAGGTTTATTACGCTAATTTCATACATTAAAAAAAGAAAAGAAAAGAAGTTTAAGTGAGAATTAAAAAAAAAGTGTGAATTTGATGGGTATCAATGAGAGAAGGAAAATGTAAAAAAAACTAAGCCTATGCACTTAATTGGAAGGCTAATTCGTCTTGTATATGATGCCCAAACCTAACCTAGAGAAAAATAAAATAAAATAGTAAAGTTTCTGCAAAAAAAAATAAAGAAAAGAAAATAAGTTTAAGTTAAAAGAAAAGTAAAATAAAAAAATCCTTACACATCAAGGACTATGGCAAAAATGAAAAATTCTAACAATAAAGTGTAAATATGGAAAGAAAGAGATTCAAGGAGTTACACCTCAATTAAAGCAAAGGCTCTGAATGCTACCAACACCATAAGAGACTTGAAAAATCTTCTTGAAGTTATTGTTGTTAATTTGTTTTATTTTCTAATTTATTTTCTTTATGAATTTTCTTATAATTAGTCTTAGGATTTTATTTTGATTATATGTAGTTAAGCATTTTTTCTTGGTTTTGGATGGACTTATTTATAGATTGTGTTCGATTTTTTTATATTCATGTAATACTTTTTCTTCTAATTAATTTATTATTTAATTTATAATCATTTACAAATTATTGGCAACTCTTTATGAGTTCAAATGTACAGTGAAACAGATTGAAATGTGAATTGCCATAAAGGATTATCTAAATAGTAAGCTTAGATTTAAATTCTATAGTTTGTATATCTTACCTAAAAGAGATTGTAACATATATACATGTCAAGCCGCTACATGCTGGGGTCCATAGAATTTAATAGGTTTATGTTAGAGTTTATTATTACAAAAATAAATGTTGAACTAGCATAGATACACATATTCTATCTTGAAAAGAAATTACATATATATTAGTGAATCAGTTGTTAATGAAGATAGAAATTAATTGCATGAATTATTCTTTATTTATTCCCAATAAGTAAACAGTAAAATCCAAATTCTAGAATCTTTCATAAATTAAGAATCTAGTTATTTTTTTAGTTGCATTGATTTCTTAATTAATAATTATTTTAATTTGAATTTTTATTTTTTTAGATAATAGAAATAATTAAGGAATTGGTACATATTTAACGTTTCTTGTAAGGACAATACTTTACTCATTCTTATGTTATTGTGCAACCTATACACTTGCGAAAAATTACCAATGAGTTTTTGGTGTCGTTGCTAAGAAAGGCACAATCAATATCAATTTGAAAGTTATTATTATTTTAAAATAAACCCTTCAAAATATTTTACAAATAATTCAAAATTTTCATTAAAGGACAATAAAATCAACAAGAATTATTTATAGGAGATAAGAACAAAAAGATATAAAGTTATCAAAACCCAATTCCACTTAATGGCTTTCTATCCCGTATTGTCTTTATTGGCCTTCTAACCAAATTATATATATATATATATATATATATATATATATATATATATATATAGTAGCCCACAATGGTAGAGGGAGTCAAGAGGGTGAACCAATTCTTTGCAGCTCCTAAAGGAAAGTACAGTGCATTTTGATATGAATTGTTTAGATTAAATTTAGATAGTTTAGATATATTCTTAATTTTTTAATTTTAATATTTTTATTATTTTAAAAAATATAAGATGTAGAATAAGAATAGTGTAAAATTTTAAAAATAATATTTTTAGATTAAAATTAAAATTAAAATTTTAAAATCTGAACTATCTAAATTAAATTTAAATAGTCTAAATCATTTTCCATATGCGCTTCTTTAAGAAGTGTAAAAAACTTCGACTGCAAAAAAAAGGGCTTATATCCATCAATGCTTGAACCTTATTTAAATCATTAAATGAGAAAATAAGTGTAAAATTAACATCATTTCTATTATTATTATTATTATTATTATTATTATTATTATTATTATTATTATTTTGTCAATATAAAAACAGTACACTAAAGTTTTATTATTATTTTTATTCTTACCATGTTAAATGGTTTGGAGAAACGGTCTGGCCTTATTGTTTTCATGAGAGCTTATAAATGTCCTTCATTTTTATTTTTAATTAACAGATCTTTTTGCACCAAAAAAAAACTATTTGGAATTTAATCATATCATAGTATCATATTATATATATATATATATATATATATATATATAAGTAATAAAAAACGGCATTGATTATAAGACATAAAAAATATGACTCATGTATTAAGCTGTATGTTATATATTTTTTACACCCTTAAATTTGAAAAGTGAAATAAGGCTAGCACAAAATTTCACCTACTTATATATATATAAGTAAAAAGAAGTCATATAAGACATGAATAATATGATTCATACATTTAACTTGGTGCTAACATTTGTTTTATTTTTTTGTTTTTTAAATTTGAATAGTAAAGCACAATCCTCATATTGTTGATCCACCTAGTTTTAATAAGGCAACTGCACCAAATTAGTCATCATTTTAAGTTAAAGAGCTCTCTCTGCCGCCAGAAAAACATCTTTCAACTAAAAGAAAAATTGTCAACTCATTAGTCTAAACGTTGTTTTGTAATTGTCACCTTGTGTGTGATCTGTTGCTGCTTTCTTCGACAGAACTCCAAGGCAAAAGGATTCTGAGAGCTACAAAGCTATGGCGGTGCAACGACTCATTTTTCTCACTTTTCTGTTTCTTCAACTCGACAGAACTCATGTTCTTATATTTAATATCACGTCGCATGCGTGTCTAATGTTCCTACGAATATGGTATCTTTCTTAATATATTGGGCATTTTAATCTTTTGGGAAAAAAAGAATTATATATATCAAAACTATGACGTTGCGTCTAGATTTGAAAGAAAGTGCTTTTCTTTTTTCTTCTTCCTGAAAGTGCTTAAGAGAATTTGCATAACAAATAAAAAGTACTGCACGCGTAAGAAAGAAAAGAGAGCATAATTAGCGGGAGCCAACGCATGCTAGTAGCTAGCTTCCCAAATATGTACACATGCTTTTCCCGTCAGAGATCAAAACACACTTTCCTTTTTCTTTCTTTTTTCTTTTCTTTTCCTTAATGATCATCGTTAAGCCCTCTTCTTAGTCCCAAGAAAAAGAAATGACGATGCAATAATGGTAAAATTCTGCGGCCCAAAAAACAGGAAAAAGATTCATATAGAGAGAGAGAGAGAGAGAGAGAGAGAAATTTGAAGTCTGGTGTGTGAATACTGTAGTGAATAGACTGGGGCTACAAGATTCCTGTCTCTTTTTTGGCAAGTTGACAAATGGGTCCACATTATCTCATACCTTGCTTCCTCTCACCAACATCAAACAATTACAGCTCAGAATTCACTGTTAATGTCAAATCAGTCTTTTATTATAAGATAGAAAGATGCATGATCTGAAAAGTGAACAGAAGAATTCAAATTAATGATATACGAAATATCAACTAAAAATATTTTTAGACCAAGGGTGTATGGAGTATTTTGTTGACGAACCTGAGTTTAACATAAAATGTTCATTTTATATTTATCTCATATTTAATCCAATGACGATCGAAAATAAGGATGCTATGCACTGCGGTATGCGTATCTGTTTCATGGTATATAGTTCAATATTTTGAGAGAGAGAGTTTTGTGGTAAGTGTAATAAGAGCAAGTATATATGGATTTAAATTGAATTTTGAAAACGCATATATAGCGCCATCCAAAATGGCGTTATATAGAATGATGGAGGTGGCGCCTGTGGGTGGGGCTGGAATATGAGGGAGTACTGCATATCTGCATATGCAGGTCAAGCTTTGGCATGATTGACTAGGTATACCCGCAGCTTCTCCCCTTATCCTTATCACTTTGAGTAACAGTAGTCTAACATCACTCTATTTGGCAACCCCATTAAAGGAAAGATTTATTAAGTATAACTTTGGAGAAGTTTTTAAATAGATATTATTTTTAAAAAATCATGTAATTATAAATATATAAATAAATATATTTTAATAACATTTAACATGTTATATATATATTTATAAATTATTTTTTTCTCAGTTTTACTCAACACTTGATCGACTTATCTTGCTAACATTCTTTCAATAAATTTGTGCGTGAGTTTTGAGATGTACAAAAATAAAACCCTTTGTATGTGACAGCACTGTTGATTGTGTCGCCATCATTACACTTACTGTTCATTGCTCAAAGAAAGCGCACAATCCCTTCTGCAAAGTCAACGAAACCGCAAGATGTATGCACGTTTTGATTTCCTTTATAACACACTTTTGTGAACAAATTAACACACAAAAATAATGGCTAATTAGTAATTGCTCTGACAATTCTAATTGAGAACTAATTAGTAACCTTTTAAGAGATGAAAATGATGGAGGAAGGGTTCAACTTGGTGGAAAGGTATGGGATTGGCAAGTACCAAATCAAGATTCAAGATTTGTGAAAAAGGCCAACATCTTTAGTTCAAATCATGGAATATGAGCGAATCTGCATGGTTCATGCAATTACAAAGACACCCACAAAATAAAAAACACCAGGAAAAAAATTTGCTAGTCTTGGTAATTTAAAAGCAAAACACTTAATAATTAATTTTATTAAGGAAATAATTTAAAATTTTAAAATAAAGCAATAATCAACATAATATCAAAATTTTTAGGAGCAAGCAATCTGTTCTCCTTATTGAAATTGGACTCTTTAACATTTGATTCTAACTGCCCTTATTTTTCTAATTAAAATTAAATTTAAAAAATGCATATGATGAATATGAAATATATTTGCACTTTTTTGGGGATATAAAATACATTCACAATTCAAGTTTCAATAGTTTTGCTTGAGACAGAATCATTATAGAATTATCTTTGAATCTTAAACTTTCGAATTAAATTAGCCTTGAGCATTAAAAACAATGAGTTATGATCCACAAAAACTATCACGGAACGTCAGTGTAAGAGTATTCAATCATGCATCAATACACAAGATTTTTCATTTAAAGCCCGCTCACTAGTTCTACTTCATTTCTGTTTTATTGTACATTCGTTCCCACAAGACGCATTATATTATTCTGAACTTCTTTCTTGCAGTCAATTTGGGCCAAAAAGACACATTTGAGAGGCTTGGGAGGCTAGGTTATTAACAAGAGTACAATACGTACCGCATCCCTCGTTATTTACTCGATAAAATTTTCAATCCGTTCTTTCCCTTGGTTTTCTACATGATGCACCATAGTTTTTATCCTTAAAATGGTTAGATCCTAGTCCCTGAGAAGGGTCAGTCTCCGTAATACTACTACCGTTATTACTGCTATCTAACTTCCTATGATGTATTTTTGTGTCAGAACGCAAAAGAGAAACACTTTCCCTTTCAGCATCCACCACTCTCCTAACACCAGTATAGTCTCTGTACAATGGAGTATCTATCTCCACACTCGAACCAGTAGGAGTTCGCAACCCAGATGCATCTGGAAAACCCGAATCATACCGGTCCATATCAGAAAGGGGTGAATGCCTGAAGTTCAAGGGAGACGATGACGATGAGGAAGAAGTGTCAGAATCAGAATTCTTCCACGTGTTATTCCAGCCACAACCTGATTCGCCAAAAATGTATTCGGATAAGTCATCAGTGCTGGTTGAGTAACGGGTGCTATCAGTACTGCAAGAACCTTCGTCAGAATTGGTGCTGATAAGGGACGAGTTGTCACTCGATGAATCATCTTCCAGAATCCCTTTCAGATGCTGAAACTTTAAATTGAAAGGGTTGAAGGTGGCTGAGCCATCTGGAGAAATCGACCTTGTAAAATACTCAGCAGCAACAGAATTTGTAGGTACACATCTGGATTTCACTGTCGTGACCTTTCCTTTGACAGCTTTACTTTTTGAATCATTGGATACTATGTTCCTAATCAACCTTGGGGCCCTTGGTGAGCACCTACAAGGTGGTTCAGTCAGTCGGAGAAGCAGAAAACATAATTAAAAGAAACCTTGCCACAAGAATAAACTGAAGATCAGTTACCTTGCATAAAGAAGCATGTATGCTCCTTTTGTCAAGACTCTCTCCAATTCAACAGCTGTCACCTAAATAAATATCATGAGGAGATTATTAAACCCATTTATAGGAACAGCAGTTGCAGCAAAACCAACGGATATAAAAACACAGCTTTGCTTCCATTGATTAACACACCCACAAACACTCTGCAAGTCTTCAAATTTGCATGCTTGGTAGTAGTAACTGAAACTATGAACAAGTCCTGTGAATTACTCATATCAGATCTAAATGCCCATATTTAAGGTTCTCAAATTTCCTTCCGTCCTGTAAATTGATTCATGAATCTCAACAAGAGTTAACAAAAAAGTATATAAAACAGATCTTTGAAAAAAATGTTCACCCAGAAAACTTGTACAGTTTTTGTCCTGAATAAATATTTTCAGGGAAAAATCATTGAAGTCCCCACTCCACAATGCTTATGTACCCCTATTCATGCTTGTAGAGCACTAATGTTAACTATTGATTATATCCCCCAGAACCAATTATCTTTATAGTTAATTGTTGATTATTAATAATGTCCAAACAGCTTTCCTGGATAACGCAAGCAAAGAAAAAGATGGCTCGTGAGCTGATAAGCAGGACCACAGGCTAACTTTTAAGAATATCATAAATCTGAAAGAAAAAAATAAGATAACCTCTAAGAGATGCGCAAGATATTAAAACCAAAGGAAACTGAGACATACCACACTGTCATCAACCTTGAACCACTTATTTTGGCTATTCTTCACATAGCATACATAGTGACCCGAAAAGGCAGCATTCATAATATCCAAGTGAACAACTACCCCATAAAGCCTGTATATAGGTGACTTATCACCAGTCCCACTCATGAAAGGGGCCAAGTCAAGTATTTCAGGAAATCGAATAGGCTTATTGAGCTTCCCAAATTTTCCAGACTGCAACACACATATAACAAATGATATAAAAACTGCATACAGGTTAGTAACGTCTCACCTTTGAGTTTAACACATGAAATACCTGAAATCTCTTTAATGCAATTGTAAGAATATTTGGAGCCTCAGAAACTGTCAACTTCTTCTTGGCATTCTCATATGACTTACACCTGCTTAACATGAGAACTGTCAATTAATAATAATAATATAATATGGAAACTGCTTAGAGTAGTAAAACTCAGGCAGACAAGAATCTTGACACTAATTTATAATATTCTAAATGATAGGTCAAAGTCTACAAAATAATACACACCAAAAAGAAGGAAAAATGCTCGGATAAGAAACAAGACGACTATAGATTTTATTAGGCACATAGACAAAGGCAAAAAGGACTGAGAGAACAATGCATTAAAATAATAATAATAATAACAGGAAAAGAAAAGTTTATCCTGAATAAAAGGCACTTCTACATACAGGTCCAATATAAATTGACAGATGTCTAATGGTGATCCTCAGAGCAATGAGAAGGAGAATAAGTAGAGAAAACTTATTAAAATAAATAAATAAATAAATCATACGCAATAGGTTTTGAACTATTCAGATCTCATGCTACCAAAGCATAATTTGAAGTATTAGTGCAGATAATGCCAAAGTATCCATATAATCTCAGTAAAGGTGGTGATAGGGTGCTGGCAGTAAACCTTTCAAAACCTACAAAAGGCATGCAAAAGCCATTCTAACTCTCAGGCACGGGTTTGGCAGGTCCGCTAGTATGAAAACCCAAGCAGAACCTTAATTAGACCCAATAACTGAGAATATTTCATATCTCAAAAGATGCTATGAAGTTCTATTAATCAGTTTCCCTTTTCTTACAGTATTAGGCAATTTCAGTAATTTTTTTCCCCAACTTTCATCAACTCCCGTGGTCCCTAATTTAAGGGATCGCTTGGATGTAAGTTATATTTGGTCTTATTATGATGTTTCAAATTTCAATCTCAATTGTAGGAGGAAGTCCTCATTCTTATAGGTAACAGGATAAATTTTGCAAACTCCGTTCATAATGGCATAAAAGAAAGGCAAAATTACATTTAAAAACCCATATCTTGAAAAATTTCCAATGAAGAATCTTAAAAATCGAAATTACCCTTGAGGACCATAATTACCATCAGGCTTTAGAGATTTATTACTAAGTTTAAGGCATTTATCACCAAGTATAGAAAAATGCTGAACTTTTTTAATCCCAGTGGTAAATCCCCTAAACACAATAGTAAATCCCCTAAAACCTAATGGTAATTATGATCCTGGAAAATAATTTTAATTTTTAAAGTCCTTCATTATAAATTTTCCAAGATCTAGGTCCTTGGTTATAATTTTCCCTAAAAGAAATGGTACAATTATGAGTATTGTTCAGTGGAATTTGCTCTTTCCTTAGACATTTGATGTGATTGAACCCCTAAAGGGATGGCTCAAAAGCCCTAAGCATGAAATTTTTTTATTCAATTTAATGCCAAATCTGCCTCCCATCTAGTGAAAAAAGGCCTATTGTTGTTATTGTTGTAATGCCAAATCTGTATAATTCGCTTTAAAGCCATGCTGAAATAATCTTCCTAGAACAGTTGTCATAAAAATTTCTTTCATCCAAAACCCTCAATCACTCTTTCCTTCTTGAATCTACCCTGCAACCCTTCAAGCCATCAAACCCTGGCTTTGCAGATGCTGCTCAAAGCACCCAAGCAGCCACTAATTAGATCCTTAATTACCAATGAGTGCTTGCCAAACACCTTCAATTCCACTATCTTCACACTCCATGAATCTTAAATTTGATCTCATTCTAAATAGAACTTAGCCAGGTAGTTCTGACTAGATCCCACATCTTTTTTTCTTTTTCCCCTCCTCCTAAAGGCTTGTACATAGAACAGGAAAAAAGAAACAAACAAACAAACCATTTCCGAAAGTAGCATGCCAAATATTACATTTAACGGCAAAACTGTAAACTCCAGCAACATTTCAAGTAATTAACGGTTAATCACAATAATCAATCATGACACTACAATATGTTAGCAACCTAAAAATATGAGAATAAGATAATATCAAAAAGTTTTTAAGAAATTCCCCAAGAATCAACCAACCTGACACAACGGTACTTGTTTTCTCCATCCAGGGTTTCAGTGCTAGTAAATTGTCGTAGAGCCTCCTCCAGGGTTGTTATCTCCCCTTCTATCGCAACAGTTAGATCCATCATTCTTTCCTGACACTCAGACTTCCCTCCACATTTCATGCATTTTATCTGCCAACATAGTATCAGCCTTATGTTCATTGTCATTGCTACTTGTGTCAAAGGATGCTAGGAATATAGGAACAATAGCACTATCTATATTGGAAACAGGCCTACACAGCATTGCATTTATGACTGAGGAAGGAAAAAAACCACAATACATGATTTTATTTATTTTTCCAGATAGAATTATACTCTGAAATAATGTATTACCTTTGATCGAAGGTAACCTCCAAATGTTAGACCCATTAAAGTTGTTTCCTCTTCTGATGAGCCTGAGGCATTAACCCCAGCTTCCGTAAGGCAAATAGATTGCATTGTGTCAATAGCATGCCTGTCAAATGTAGCTCATTAACTGAAGGTGAATGACTAAGGAAGAATTATGCTAAATAAATTTACAATATTTCAGAATATGTAAAAGCAAACCTTAAAAACTCATGTGCATCTTCTTCTCTCCCATTACCAAGTTGACTCCCAATATTTTGTAATTGAGAAAGAATACCCTTGGGAGAGAGTGCAGATTTTGTGTCTCTTGACTTCAAAATTAAACTTTCAAACTCACATGTGAAGCACATTTTCTTATTAGCACCTGAAATAGACATGAGAAATTTAATCCGATGCAACAGTTGTAATAAATAGTAGTCAAGAATTTTGCCACATAAATCCAGTATGACAAATGCGATTTCAAACATACATGCTTTAGAATGAAGTCCTTGAAGCAAATAAGCACTAAGGGGAGGTGTAAAAGCTAAGCACTGGAGCACAGCATTAGCATAACAGCTGCAAAGAAGGGATGACAGCAAGTTAAGATGACGGCAAAGGTCAATTCTGCAAACTGTGGAAAAATGATATCAAATCTATGGCAAAATTTTATAACCTAACCACTCTCATCAATTAACCAAATAGGTAAAATATGTAATGCATGACATTTCAATCATATCATCAACTTGTTATAAGTCCACACACACACACATGCAGCCTTCAAACAAATTTGCTAAGCACAAACCACTTCAAATTACCTGTTTCCACAATTTATAAGACCGAATGGTTGCAACTCCACCTTGTTCCAGTTATAAAGCTTGACAAACAAGTCATATGGAAAAAGACCCTGCAATAACTAGAAGACCAAGTAAGTTTACAGTACCTTCAGTAGCAAAAACACACAACAAGGTTTGTTCAAGAAAAACCTTGTCACTGTATCTTCCAGCATTATCACTCCCAACAGCTAGCGGCAAGCGTTTTGATAAATTTGATCCCTTGAACTGATGAACAACTTTCAAGACAGATGTTTTCAAGCCATTCTTAGGAGTTGGAGAACGGCTAGCAACTTGAGATGAAGTAGTGATGCCAGATTGAACACCATTATTTCCACATATTGTACTGGAATGTATATTCTCTTTAGTTCTAGAAGCTAACTGAGCATCAGCATATGCACGTGGCAGGCATCTCACTTCAACAGACTCCAACTGATGTGAAGTACAGTCAGGGTCAACCACGATGTTATTTGATAACTTAGAGCCTGCTGATTGCAAGTTACTGATGCTTGAAGCATCTGCAAAACCAGAATTTTTACCTACGCTAGATGAGTGATGAACAGAAGATAAAGGTGGCCCAAAGTTATCTTTCCTTGTAGTACCATAATTTATACTGTTGGACCCTTTGCTTTCTATGGATGAGGAATTCCTCCTCTTTGAAGAATCCATGCTGCCATTCTCTGATAATGCTGATCCTGCACTTGCCATATTTCCCCCAGAGTTTGGAACATAACTGTCAGAAACAGAACCTTCTTCCTCTTGACCTTGTACATGCAGGGGAGGCAAGGTACAGACTGAAACGTGAATTGAAGATCCAGATACAGATTTCCTATGGCCAGTGAATTCATTGGAGTGGGCTGGAAGTAGGTCATTTTTAGCATCATCTTTAGTCCCTATGGAATCAAGAATTTCATCCCAGAAACCAGAAGACACAGTATGAGCCTCGTTTGTTACTCCCTTGCACATGCTCAAACTTGAAGTTCCATTCTTTGCAAGCTTGCTCTCTTTACTAAAACCAGCTCTAGTTTGATTTAAATTATGCATAGTAGAAAAACCATCTACTGAATCAACTAAATTAGCAAACTTTGGTGATGATGACATGGTTACACCCATGCTATTATCACTTGAATTGGTATCAAGCATATCAAAGGTGGGATCAACAAAAATATGTCCTTCTGATCTCTCAGGCTCATTTGAGATGACACTCTCACAGACAGAGACATCATCAGATGATTCAGTAGCAACAGTAGAAGATGAGAATCCAGAAAATGAGTTACTAGATAATTCAGAATTAGAATCTGTTACACTTCCTTCTGCAAGAGGCTCAACAATATCAATATCATCCTTTCCACATGAGACTTCAAGAGAACTGATTACAGATAATGGGGGTTTCTTAGAGACTGTTTTACACCGTGTACCTTCAATCTCAGATTTCTCTTCAAGAATTCTACAGTAGTCTTGCTCTGCGACCTTATGGCCATCAACCACACCATCACCCTGGCATGTTGTGCGGGAAGGATGACATTCTTCTTTGTGACCTTGACGCCAATGAATGATTTGACACTTACCCGAACTATAAGACATGATACCAAACGTGGAAATATTATTTAACATGAAATTACACAAGATAAAAAACAATAATTTAGAAACCCAGTGATATTTCATATCACTGTCATTCTAATCAATCAACAAATGATCACAAATGTCAAGAACAAATGGAGTCATAATGCATACACCTAGCCATAATAATAAAATCAATTTGAGAAACCCTTCTATAAAGAAACACTTTCTTTTCCAGATGTATTCTGCATGGAATAAAAAATAACTTTTTGACAAGTTGCAACATGATCATTATTCTCACAAGCAACAACCATCAATTTATAAAGACAAATAACCAATTCGTGTGTATGTTGACTATGCTCAGGAATGGATTACCGTGACTGAAATGATCCGCTAGCAAATGTCAACCAAGCCTTCAAATTTTGTTTGTTTTTCTTCTTGTTAATAAGCAAATACAAACTTAATATACGGGGGTCTAGAAGCCACATGAAATTCACTTCATATTCTTATCAGGTTTCCACCCAACAACAGATTATTACTCTATGATCTAAATCAAAGGAAATCAAATTGGGGATCCATACAAGTTACACATTACCAGATCAGATAAAAAATGCCAACAATAAATTATAACTACTACATAGCGACTCGTGATCATGAGAGTCTGCAAAATAAAACTCCAAAAACGACCGAATTTTATGTAATAGAAAGAGAAACTTGGTTGATTTAGGAAACTTGATAAAAGAGCAACAAATTAAAAATTCGAATTACTAAAAGGCAGATGAAATCGAAGCCACGTACCAGTAGCGAACCGCTTTGCATCTGGCGCACCGCGTAGTGGTGGGGCAAAAACACACTGCGCATTGATTATTCTTAGAAATAGAAAATGTAGCGTATGCATACGCAGCCTCACTCTCGGCCCGAGCAGCCTCCTCGGCGGCCAACATCAAAAGCCTCTTGATCTCCTCCTGCCTGGCCAAGGCAAACTGCCATTTCCGGTGAATTACGAAGCCGACCACCGGTACAACCAAAAACACCACCACAAGGACCAGGCTTGAAAACCCTAGATCCCCGGTTATGCGCATTTATCCTGCACCCAATAAACATCCAGCGAAAGCAACAAACCCTAAACCCCTAATCTCACCACCACACATAGATAGAATCAGCAACAACGGTGGTGGAGGTGGCGAAGCAAACTGCAAAAGGCAACCAAGTGCTCAAACAACCAGAAACCTTTCTGGTGATGGGACCGTGACGGAGATGGGGCAGCCTGTGACAATGAGATCAGCGAGAAAAGCCAAATTTTTGCAGTTGAGAAAGGTACCGTATGTTGCTTGCGTTTGCAAAAACCGACGATGTGAGGAAGTGAAGCAGATACTGAAACCCAACGAGGTCCACTGCTAATGGATTCGGACAAAAGCGAACCTTAATTGTTTTGTATCTTTCCCGATCAGAATTTTTCTTTCGGAAAGAGAGAGAACGCGGTAAAACGTAAATAAGGATATTAAATAGGAATTAAATAGTTTTAAACTTTAAATTGAAATGGGAATAAGAAATTGGTTGTGTGGGGGTGAGGGAAAGGAATTTCGTTCGGAAGCATGGGAAGGCGTGAATTCTTCGCTCATCAAATATGCGGACCGGACCGGACGGTTCACTGACCAGTTCGATTCGTTGCGGGAAACGGGAATTTTACTGACTTGGATGGTTGCCTGGGAGTGAACGTGGAAGTGGGGCCGTCTGAAATACGAAGGGTACGATATGAGTGATTCTGTGATTGAATAGGTTTAGCATCGACGGTGGAAGTGGGACGTCCACTGCGGGCCTTTGATTTGGGAATAACTTGAATATTCAATTTCATTTCACATTTTTTAACTGTTAATACTAAAAATTATAAATTTATGATTAATGATCAATAACTAGATATTCTTGAGTATGATTCGGTCAAAAACCCCTAAGGAGCAGTTAATGCAAAGCACCAAATGAAGGTCAAGTATTAGTCCAATGCTCAAAATTTTTCTTATTAATTAACGATTTATATTACATGAAACAAAATGAATAATTAAAAAAATTAGATGTGGATCGATATAATAAGAACATCTAAAGTACTTGAATGACAAAGATTCCTATTTCTAAGCCAATGAGCTAGTACGTTAATGAGAACAGCTTAATAGAGAACATGTTAAAGGAAAATATGTTATATATTAAGAGTAAGGGGTACTATACCACACACACCCAAACTTTGCAATCAATTTGTCTTATAACTTCCCTTAAATTTCAATAATTTATTAGTTTTATTCATCAATGTCTTTATTATTTTATTTAGTGTTTTCAATTTAATTTCTATTAAAATTGTATTCATTCCTTTCAAAATATTCTATTGTTAATTGCAAAACCTATGCATTTTATTTTATTGTAATTCAATACTCTTTTTAATTTGCAAATACTTTGGGCCTTCTTACTCACATAAATTTAAGATTTTAATCTAAGATTTAGCTATATTTAAGATCTCAAAAAATTATTCTTTTATAAGAATTGTCTTATCTCTTTTGCCTCTTTAAAAATAGATATCAAAAGTTAATTTTCTAAACTTAATTTTATCGTAAGATCATATCTACTATTTAGTTTATCTTTAGCTAAAAAAACATATCAATAGTAACATAATAATAATTTTTCAATGCATGTTAAATAATTAATAGGTTGTTTAGTATGGTAGAAATGGAAGGAAACAAAATAAAATGGTGGAAACTTGTCCCTACCTTGCCTTATTACCCCATGAGTATTTTTTCCCGTTCTTCTTCCTACACTTGAACCTGTAGGTATTACGTTGCCCACCCCAACTCAAAAGCACTAGTATCCTTAAAATAATTGTTTACAAAATGAGACCTTTTTCCTTAAAAAAATTAAATTCCTCTACCTCATTACCTGAACTCGTGGGTATTATACTGTCCTGCCATGAAAGCACTAATATCCTCAAAATCATTGTTTGCAGAGTGAAACCTCCTTCCAAAACAATCGAACCCAAGACCTTCATTATGATTATCAACACCTTCTCCCATAAGCCATCAAGTGCTGTTCTATTATTATATTCAAAGTTCTATATAATTCCTTTATTAAGATTTTATTTTGGCAAAACTAGCATTAAGGAAAATCAAACTTAAGACCATTAGAATAATCATAAACACTTTTTCCATTAAGCCACCATTGGTGGTTCCATTAGTAAATGCAAAGTTTTATTATTGTTTATGGGTTGATGTTCGTGCCACTAAACTAAATTTAGGTAGCACCACAAAAAATTAACAAAATCAATAATTAAATTGAAGAGGAAGCTTCTCGACAACAACCACCAATGATTAAGAATATTATAAGAAACAATTTGAAGTATCATATAGTAAATCATCACCTTTAGTGTCTTCGTAAATTCAAGTATCAAATAAACTTTATGCAAAAGTACACTAATTGAAATTAAACTAAATTTAGTTAGAAATAAATATAGAAAAAAAAAAGCAATATACAAAAAACTATTTATTGTAGCACCACAACAACAACAATAATAAATAAAATTGAAACTAACACTTGAAGAATAGTTAACTTTTAACAATAATTAAATTAATTAATTAAACTAGTTTAACTACGCTTTGACTACCAGATCATGAATTATTCATTTTATCATTTTAATCAAAAGTCTAGTTTTAAAAATATTGTTCAAAATGCAAATCCATCGTGGTAAAAGCTAGGATATTAAGATAATTAAAACAAAAATTACAACTTAATTCTATGTTAAAACCTGAACGCAAGCAATCAAGATAGTGAGAACACCTTTAAAGACTAAATTATGATTATATCCTTTTAAATTATGATATTTAACATAACTATTATAAGATTTTATTTCAATCAATGAACCATGTGAAATAACAAAACAACAAAGTGAACGGTTTTACTTTTGGGTACATTAATTATTCTTTGATGAATTAAGCAATAATAATGTTAATTTCATAAAATATCCTCATTCAATTATTTTGTAAGTTTAAAGACATTGAAGATATAATCAAGACATCTAGAAACTTAAGATGCATACATTTTATGCATGTTACTTTCTACTTTGTAAATATAAAGATCTTATATGTCTAGACTTTTAAGTTTGTTAAGTTTTAAAAATATTTAATTGTATTCTTATTTTTTAATAACTATCAATTATTATATTGAATGTAAGAAACTCAAATATATAATACTTGGAACGTAAAATATTAATTTATCAATGGTTAATCTATGGTTATCAATAAACTATGATTCCATTGCATAATTGGTAGGTGATTAAAGTTGGCTCATGAATGTAATAGTAGAATGAGGGGAAGCCTTAAAAACTTTCGAAAATTTTGAAAATTAACATTTTGCATATGAGTTTGGATTGTCTATAGTAGCTTAAGCTACTATGAACCATGTAATAAGAGGTTTTGAGGTTTTTTTTTTCATATAATAATATATGATATGGGGTATTTAAAATTTGTAATTAAGAGAACAAAAATTGTAATTATAATAAAAGAATTGTACTTTAAAAAGTTTGATTGTCTCAAAATACCTTATTGCAGAGTTTTGCAATAACTTGAGCTATTATAGATGATCCATTTGCTTCTACATATAGTATTTTCTATTTGGCTCTCTTAAAAAGCTATATATGATCTTCTGAAAAAATTATATTTACATGTAACTCCATGTTAAATTAGAAAAATGAATATATATATATATATATATATAACAAGGTGGGTTTGAGACAAGTACTTTTAGATTTTTTTTAAATCTGCTTTGTTACATGGTTGAACGTTGACTTATTTGACTTGGATAGGGTAGGGCAAAATTGTCATTCCTAGATGGAGAGTATTTTTTTTCCTCTCTCCCTCTCTCTCTCTTTATATATATGTGTGTGTATATATATATGTATGTATGTATGGGACTTATGCTGTTTGTGCACCATTTGTTGTCCATCCACCCCAAAAAATAATGGAAGAGAGATAAAAAGATGTCATTGGGTCATATTTATTGTTAATGCTATCACCTATTGACTATACAAATTTAAGAAATGCATTGTTTGGACAAATACCAATTGATAATTATAAAAAAATATTTTTATAAATAAAATGTAATTGTAAATAAACAATAAAAATATAGAAATTAAGATAAATAAATACATACTTATATTAATATAAATAAATGGAGACGAGATGCATTATATTTATAGTAAACTTATTTAATTAGATAGAAAATATTAAAGTAATTTTAATATATTTTTAATATCTTATTTACATATATTTCATTTCGGTTACTTAATGAAACAAAATAAGAGGAATGAAATGTGTCACTACCACAATGTATGCATTTTTCCACAAGGCCATTCAACAAAATTTCAACATATGCTTTTTTTAATGTTTACATTATTTTTCAACTAAATTTTAGTTTGAAACTAAAATTTTTGTTAAAAAATAATATAATATAGTAAAAGGCAGCCAAAAATTGAATAAAATTGACAAAAATATGTAATATAACTAGCCAAACCAACTATGTTTTTATCAAAAAAAAAATTATGACAGTTCATATATAATATTATATATATGCATAATCTAAAAAAATTGATATAAAATATAAAAAATTTAAATTAACTAATAAATAATAAAATATAATAAATTAGAAATAATGTATTTCAAATATTTATTCAATTTAGATTTTAATATATTATAATTTATATTATTCATATTTATTATTAAATGTTAAATAGTCATTTAATAAATTAATTATTATATTGTTTTAATAAAAAAATATAAACAATATTATAATTTTCTATTAATTGTGATATGTTATTAATTATTGTTTATCATTGATATTAAGCATTAAGTATTAATTTTAATTTTATTAAATTATTTCATATTGGAGCTTTTTTTAAATATTTATTTGGTTTAAATTCAACATTTTTACTTCATAAAACTATACATAATATATATTTTTTATTTAAATTATATATTATAATTTCTATATGAAAAGTTTTTCCTACAAAAATATGGTGGGACATGTCTAATTGCATTTCTATTAAGTGTTTCTCAAATCTTTAAAAAATAAAGTTTATTGTTATTTTTCTATATAAATAAATAAATAAATTATTAATTACATTCTTTTTTAATTTTTATTTAAAAAAATTAATTATTTTTTCTATCAATTAAAATAATTTACATAAGATATATTAAATATTAATAAAATGATAATAATGAAGTATAAATAAATTATATATAATTAATTGATATAAATTATAATAAAAAATTTTAAACACAAAATTAAAAAAATATTATTATAATTAATTTTTATTTGTTTATTTTGAAAAATGAACTTGAAATTACAAAAAATTAAAAACATTGAATTGAAATATAATTGGACACATCCATTTTCATTTTCATTATCATTTATATCTTTCACATTTATCTCAATATCCACCTCTGAAAGAGTTTCATATTAGATAAAATTTGATTAAAAGATAAGTATATAAATAGAAAGGATTCATAGATCTAATACCTTAAGATTTTAAGTTAATAAGTGATGTTAAATCTATTTATATAATTTTTTCTAAAAGTTTGAGAAGAATACTCAAAAGATTTTTATAATATTTGCGGCTCTTCTAGTTTGACATAAACAAAAATAAAGATGATAGTCAAAGTGGATGAAAACTTTTATTTGTGCCCACTTAGAGCTAAGGAATTAATGGTTTGGCATAGTTATATAGATATTGGCCCTTAATGATAAGGTGTAAATCTCTAGGTTTTGACATTTTTTGTTTATTCTATGATAGTTTAACGTCTCAAACTTATAAATAACTTTTATTTACTTAGCATAAAAGTGAATTTTTACCTTAACCATTCTCCAATAATGAATTATTGCATCTTTAAGTCTCTCCACCAAAATCTAAGTTTACTTGCGCTAAGATTTAAGAGAACCTCAAACATCTAAAAAATTCATTAGGTCTTCTTTATTTGATTATCGAAAGAAGTTGTATAAATAAACTTATATCACTTTTTGACCTAAAATCTTAAAACATTATATTTATTGGTCCTTCTTGCTTATATATATTTAATTCAATTTTATCTAATGTAAAACCTTTTTAGAGGTGGGCCTTCAGATAAATATGCAAAATTGAGATAAAAATAAAAATAAAAACAAATTATTAGATGAAAGGTAATTCAATTATTTACACACACACACATTAATAATATTAATCATTTCAATTATTAATTTCTTAATTATTATGAATTAATAATTTATTTAATATTAACTATACAAAATTATTTTTATTTCATTTTATATTTATGGTCATTATTACAAGTTATTAATTATGATAACTTATAATTAGTACTACTGCTGGTTTTATATATGAAAAATAAATAACTAACTTATAAGGATTAAGAAAGTTAGTTAAAAGCAATTAATTTTATCTCAAATAAAAATTATTTTTTAAGAATACTCTTATTTAATGTGTGTACTTTTTTCTTAAAATTAATGATAATTACTACTCATAATTTGAAAGACTCATTTAATGGATGGCATAATTAGAATACTATAATTAATATATCAGACATTAATGATTTATTTCTTATATTTTAAACCAAATCAAATCTTAAAAAATCTCTTATATATGAGACCGAATGTAATATTTATTATTTATATTAATTATTAAGTATTAATTTTAATTTTATTAAATTATCTCGTATTAATTTTTTAATTTTTATTTTGTGTAAATTAAATATTTTAATTTTGTATGATTATATATAATATATAGTTTTTATTTAAATTATATATTCTATATTTTTATAAGAAATCTATAGAAAAAATTTTCTATAAAACTTTCTATAGTAATTGAGAAATGTGTTTCTGACAAAAAATGTGCTTAAACGTGTTTAATCACATTCTTGTATGAAAAAAAGTATACAAGAAAATTTTTTTAATTTAAAAAAAGTTCAATTTAATTTTTTGAACATGAATAAATAAAAAATTAATTACTCTCTAAATTTTGATTTTCAACAAGTTTAATAATTATGAATATAAAATAAAATAATTCATATAAAATGTATTAAATTATTATTATTAATGAAATATGAATAGATTATGTATAATTACTAATTAAATTAATAAATTAGAATTTTATAATCTATATTATATATTTCTATATTACAAAATTTCAAATTTTCATAAATAATAATAAGAAAGTTATTACATAAAGTATTAATAATCTATAAATTAATAATAATAACCATAATAATTTTAATTATTATTTTATTTAAATTTAATATCTATTTTTCATAAAAGTATATATTATATATTTGGTTAATAAATTTAATTATATACAGACTCTCTCTCTCTCTCTCTCTCTCTCTCTCTCTCTCTCTCTCTTGTAATATATTACAAAACATGGAGCTTAAAAAAAATTAGATAGCTAGAGACGCAGAGGCATGAATCTATAAAAAAACAAAAGCAATTTTTAGCCTACTAGTTTTTTTTCACCCCTTTATATATAAATTTTAAAGTTCTGATATCTTATTTTATTTTCTTATTTTTATTTATCATCAATTTTTTAAGTTATTTGTCTCCATTTATTTTTTGTCATTTTTATTTTTGTTGTTAAAATTATTCATTTCTCTTTCTCTCTCTCTGATTGCGGTTCAACCATTTATCTTTTTAATTTATCTATTAAATTCATACTTTCAATTCTGTTTTTGTGAGTTGTACTTGCTTGTTTTCTATATTGCGTAAGTGTTTATTGATTTATTTTGGGTTTTAAGTTTTTATCATTTTACTGAATTTATATCTTTTTTCTTTGTTTGCTAATTCTCGTTATTAATAGTTTTTTTATCTTTTACGATTATGATTATTTGAAATGATATTTTTTAGGTAAATATTTTAAAATTGATTTGGTTATATTTTGAAAATTTTTCTATCTGATTTAATTTCATATTTGCTTTAAACATTTTTTTAATTTTGATTTAATTTATTCTATTTTTTTATTTGATTTAATATTTTTGGTTCAAAACCTATAAGTTGAAAGATAAAGAAAAATAATAAAAAAATTCTAAAAGAGAAGACAAAACTATAAGCCAAACCCATAAAATACAGAAAACTCAAAAGAATTATGAAACTAAATTGAATATAATATAAATTATTATTAATTACAAACAATCATAGTATAAAATAAAATGTGCTCAATATATTTATAATAAATTATTAATTAATGTAATAAATATTAATTATTAATATATATAATAAAAATTATTAAACAGATATAATAACATGTGTTTTAAAAAATTTATTGGTCTAAATGTTAGTTGGACACGGCCATAAATGAATTTTTGACAGGATAGTGTCTGACCATTTAGCTATTAGAAATTATTTTTTTCAAAAATTTATAAATTAATTTTTTTACTTTTTATTTATTATTTATATTAATTAAAATAAATAATAATTATTTTTATTATCAAACCTTTTACTAACATTATATTTATATAAAATAAAATGTTCATCTGCAATAAAATTGTTACTTATTAACATAGCATGATATGATTTTTGAAGATGCGATGATAGAAGATAAAAAATAACATTAAGAATATCTATTAGAATAAATTAGTTACAACAAAAATAATGATAGATTTTTTGATAAAAATATTTGTCAAACAAATAATTTCTAACTATTTTTAAAAAGTATTTCTTTTATTAAAAATTAATGTCATTCTTGTAGTGTCTACTTCTTTCCTTTTTATTATCCCAAACAAAGTAAAAGATAGTTTATTAGCTTTCTTTTCAATTTCTTTTCATTTTTTCCCCCTCCCTTATCATACCAAATAATGCATTAGTAGGTTGGTGCACATTAATAATTATTGCTTATTGTCCTAATAACAACGGTTGAAATGTGCTAATAATAATCGTTAGCACACTAGTAACTAACTATTAAGGATAACAATATGTGATTACCAGTACCTTTAAACTACCATTACAAATACTTTGAGTAGCTATTTGCCCAAAGGTGCTAGTAACCATTGTTATCATTAGTTACTAGTTATCAATATATTTTAGTGGCTGTTACCAGCGCGGTGAGCAAACTAATATTATTGTGTAATTAATTCTTTAACGTGCAATATAGAATTTGCCATAAATCAAATATTTCTTCAAACCGAAATATTACCAATATTTATTTGTAATGATTTGCAGATCTTTCAAAGTTAATATTGGATGACAAATATTTTTTTTTTGGTGAATCTATTTACGGGTAGTAATTTAATTTATTTTGTCAAAACGAAGATATTGCCATAAATTATTTATGATTGAACAGTTAACTTATTTGCATCTTTTTAATTGGAGATCGTTATCCGAAATAGTAATTTTCAATAAAAAAAAATTAAGTTCTTGAACTAAAAGGGACAATGACTACAATAATTGAGATCTTCAACTAGGCGTAGATAACGAACCCAATTACAATTTTCAAATTGAATGAAAACTATCAGAAAATAAAACTAAGTTATAATTAACCGAAAAAAAACTACAATCTGCAAACTAATCATTTTTTTTTTCTTTTACAAAGAGAGGTAACAAAAAGCTCTTGCGATGTACACCTTCATAATTTGACTCCTAGTTAATTTACAGGATCCTTCCATGGTAGAGCTGTACATAGGTAAGGTCAGGCCAGACATTTAGTAGGGCTGATACTTTGTCTGATTAAGACATCAAGTTTGCTTTATACTCATAACCCGGTCTGATTGGAACAAGCTCGATTCCATGACGGGTTAGGGCCGCTCGAACTTTTTTTTAATAAATTAATACTTATAATATAAAAATATCTTTTTACAAATTCATAAGTATATATTTCAAAACAATAGACCTTTAAAACTCTTATATTTCTATTAATAATAAAAAAATAGTATAATATTATCAAACAAAATATAAGCTATACTAACATAATTAACCTTAAGTAAATATGTGTATTTTCGTTATTCAACAAAAGAAATGTCATGAAACATATACATCAATGATGAAAATAATTAAGAAGCAAAGAAGGTTTGTGTAAGTAATAAAAATTACAATATGTAAAGATAATCAGATAAAATAAGAATTATATATATAATATATATATATAAGATGACAAGATGTTAATAATTAAAAAAAAGTAATTATTAGGATAGGTTGGGCAGAACATATCTCCCCCCGTGACCTGACTTAATTTGTTATAATTTTGTTTAAAGTTCTGCTTGTTTATATTTTTGGCGATCCGACGCGACCAGATTAAATTGGGCTAGGGCGGGTCCTTATAGTGTATTGGGTCAATGAACACCCATAGTTGAAGGTAGTCTTTAATGTATTTTAATTTTTTTTTTACAGATAAATTATATTTATTTTTATATATTTTTATAACTATATTTGTATATTTTACAGCAAGGGCATGGTAATTGATTGATTGGAGGGTACAGTGTTGTAGTCTTTTCCTAACGGACGGAGTGGCTGCTGAGTGCTGGAATGAGTTTTACCGTTCTATAAAGTTACTTTGAAGTAACGGTTGTTTGCAAAGGGATGAAAAATATTTAAATAAATTCTAATTGATTTTAAAGGCATTATATGTGTGTGTGTGTTATGCGTGAGCAATTGAGCATGCTTAAAAAGTGTTTTATGTGTCTTCACTTTCTGTGAAAGACTTGTTGAGGTTTTCAAACAAAATTATTTCTTCTGATCTTAAATATAAGTCATTAATATTTATTTTATAAATATTAAAAAAATTAGTTAAAGGTAGTTTAACTAATTAAATTTGTTTTAAAATAATTTTTTTTTTATATTTGTCCCTAATTAAAGAGTCTTCCTTTATTCTTAGTAAATTGTATTAGTTTTAATGACTCTTTATTTAATTAAAGGTACTTAAAAAAATCATTCAATGATTAAGATAATTTTAAAAAGTGATTTATATTTTGGATCAAAATAATTTTTTAATAAGTAATTCATATTTGAAGTCAGAGGGAGAGTACTATAAGAAAACTTATAGAGGCTTGTAAATTAGGTGGTTTGGTGAGGAAGACAAATCCCAAAGAAGGTGGCCAAGACCGTCTTTTGCGATTGCTCTCGAATATGATGAACAATTAAAATAATTTAGTTTAGCCAACTTGTTTAGTGCATTACACCCTTTTTTATTATTATTATTTTTCTTTCTCAAACTTTGCAGTTTGAGTTATCCTGGTAATCTGCATCTTATTTGATAATTTCAAGGTTAGGTTTTGTTTCATCCATTCTTTTGTAACTCTTACTAATTTATTTTCATTTGTCTTGAAAATTGTGCCTCATTTGACTTTTCTTTAAATTTGCGGTCATAAACAAACACTTAGTATTGGTTCACAAGAAGGCAAATATATTTATTATATTTTTATAATTACTATTTTATTTATTAAATTACTATTTTAACAATTAAATCAACTTTTTAAATAACTACCAAACTATATATAGAAAGTTAAGCAAAAAAATGATTTTATATATAAAAAATTATTTTAATATTTTTGTTTTTAATAATTATATAATAATTAATAAATAGTATTAAATAATAATTTGATAATTATTATAAAAATAAAAATAAAATTTATTTTTTATTTTTTTCATGTTACCAAACATGTTGTAAAAATGTAAAAATTATTTTTTATCTTATTTATTTATTTTTTATATCATCCAACCAAACATAAAGGAATAGATATATAATTTCAAAAAGGAACCAAAATATTTTTGTCTCTATTATTTAGATATTTTAATAATCATTTCTTGCTGCTAAACAGATAATATGAGATTCCTTCTTGGTCTACAATAATATACTGTTTCAACATTAAATGATACGATTTACAAGGAATTTGCTTTCTTGGGCGTGGGTTGGAATAAAGCCATAGATTTGGATTGTACGACCGTTTGGAATGATTATAGGAAATGAATTTCTATTTAATAATCACTGTAATAATTAGTTAATAATATTTATTTTTTTTATTTTTAAATAAAATATGAGAATTAGTTTTTATTTATAAAATTATTTTTCTTTTTAATAATCTATTATATATTAGCTGTGATTTGGATACTGTTCATTCATACTGTTTATTATGTTGTTCATAACGTCATGTCATGTTATAATGTTCTTGTCATTATTTACATATTATTTTGTGATTGTTCATGAGCTATTTTTTTATTATTTAACACTGTTTATCCTGTGTCATTTTTAAAAAAATTTTCACAGAGACCTATGTTTTTTTAAAATTTTTTAATGGAATCCACATTTTTTGAAAAATCTCTGGATTTTCAGGGATTAATGCTAGTTATACATATCAAATGATCCCTAAAAAATGAACAATAAAATATTACTCAAATAAACAAATGAAAATTAAATAAAAGGAAAAGAAATAAATACTATATTTATTTTTACTTCTTATATCATTCTTCACTTACTTAAAATGACTACTTCTACTATATTTAACTGAGGGTATCTAAATTTATAAGCCACGTGCATACACAAATATGGCCTTTGATTATAAGGAAAAGACCTTTGACTTTAATGTTAAATAAAAACAAACTAATAATGCATATAAAAACAGTATAAATTGAAAATGAAATTA
Organism: Erythrophleum ivorense; assembly: GCA_026724425.1. Taxonomy (NCBI): domain Eukaryota; kingdom Viridiplantae; phylum Streptophyta; class Magnoliopsida; order Fabales; family Fabaceae; genus Erythrophleum; species Erythrophleum ivorense. The sequence goes on from JAIUCV010000129.1 coordinate 744,178, forward strand.
AATTATACCAAGTTGGGAATTAATGTATTTTTTCTTCGCAGATAGTTATAAAGATGACCACAGGTCGATTATACCGTTATATTCTTCATATAGAATGAGTGAGATTTGACTAAGAATGACCAATGAAAAGACGATTTCATGGTTGGGCGGCGAAAATAAATGTAGTTTCATAGAAGCGTCAAGATCAAACAACTCTGTTGCAAATCGATTTAAAAGTGAAATGCTTCTGACCGTTGAACTGTCCAATTTTTCTTCAAATTTTAATATGTTTTTCGTATCTCATTTTTTTTTTGGACTGAGACAAGTCCAAAAAAATACGCATGTCACACTCAAAAATGTCTAGAGTCCAGGCACTTACCTAACAATTTACTACACAAATCAAAGGGTTGGTCCGTTGTGAAAGAGAAACACAACTCCTATGTTGGAATTTACATGACAGGGTGTAACAGAAAATTGGAATAAGATAACCATATATCATATCAAATTCAAGTGGATTAAAATATTTTAATTTTGATAAACTTTTTTTTATGTTTGTTGTGACATATTAATCGTGTGAATATTAAAATTTTTACAAATCCTATATTTCAATAGTTTATACACGATTTTGAATGGTTAAAAATAAACTAATAATATACCTAATGTCTTCTTACTAAACACGTTTCCAACAATGTTTGAAAGTGACAAAGAAATTGGTAATTAATAATATATTTAGGTAAAAAACGGTTCAAAGCTATTACCATTCTAGACATTATTCAATAAAGATAATAATAAATAAATAAAGAGTAAATCTTGATATATATCTGGATATACTGAAATGGTAGATGTGACTTACAGGATAACACAGTCCGTAACAAGAAAAATGATTGGTGGGTAGACTTTTAGGTTAATTCTCAAAAAAGGGATTGTTCTTGTGAAATGGGTTACCCAACCCATGTGTAAAACTTAGTCTATAAGGTGGATGGATCTAGAATTTCATGTGCCAATTACCCCTTGATTCATTCAAGTGTTCAAACCTATAATCAAGAAACGTCAAGCTAAGGTAAGTTGTCTTTTTCTTTTTCAGTTGAGGACCACCGACGCAATTATTTCCGACTTGATATGTTTTTATTCAATTTGCTTTCCCTTTCACCCTAAAAAAGGGAATCATGGAATCAAAGACAAATACTAGAGTTGAGCCCACGAAGGCTTTATGTTGAATTGGGGTTTTTCTATTCTCTCTCTCAATTATTTTATTTTTTTCAGTAGTTTTACACGTTATCTCATTTAAAATATTATTCTTAAGTAAAACAAAACAAAAACAAAAACAAAAAGAGAAAATACTATCTTTTTGGGTCCATAAACTGATAAACACCAGAGTTACGGTCCACATTGGAGCCACCACGTGAAGAGCCCTTTTGAAGTTCTCCGTTGAAAGACCCAAAAAAGTTTGATTTCCAATTTCACAAAAGAAGAAAGGAAAAAAGAAAAGAAAATGACGGAGAAGATTAGTCTTTGGCAAATGGTCTATGTATAATTTTTTACACTCTGTTTCATAATATAAGGTTGATAAAAAACGGAGAAAGAATTTTTTAATGGTTAGATTTTGTTTAAATGTTAAAAAAAGAAAAAGAACATATTTTATTAAGATAAGCACATAAATTGAGAATAATTATTGTGAATAATTTATACAAAATTTATTAGATTTTTTTACTATTATTTTGTAATTAAGAGTATAAAAATTATTTTTCTCTCTCTTTTTTTTATTTCAGTACTTTTTTTATCTAATTAAATATATATACAGATAAAATAACATTTACATTCATTTCTATATTTTATCAAATATAATTATTTCATTCTATTTATATAGTTATTTTCTGTTATTTCCATACTTAAAAATTGTATATAACAATCAAAATGTTAGATATTGGATTGCTGTTTCCAGAGCAAAGTCCATATTCTTATAAATACGCTAATATTAAAGTAAATGAATTTCATACTTATTTGTGTAAATGAAAGTTGTAGGCACATAAACAGTACTTGTACTGAATGGTTTTTACTTTTTAGAGGCATTTATGAAAGATTTTGAAAAAATTATATTTAAATATTTAAGATTTAAAAATTTTATAATAAAAAAATTTTAAAATTAAAATTATCCTTAAAGATTAAAGTTATTGAAACTTACTACTAATATTTAAGAAAGTTACTAATAAAATTTTAAAAAAATTATAATTTAAGTAATTTTAATAATAACTTTCTCAAATTTTAGTAATAAATCTTATAAAACTTAGTAAATTTAGTTTTTAGGATGATTTTAACTTTTAAAAGTGTAAATTTTATAAAATTGGGGTCTTTAAATAAAAATTTTTCAAATATTTTCTAAGGTTGAGTAGTGATTAGCATGGGCCACATGGCATGTATTCTTGGATCCACATGTTGTACAGATGAGGGTGTCGGCAGGAATCCGGAGATGTGTTGTCATGGGTGGTGATTGGCAAGGGGACATTACGTGAGGCTCGGCTCGCAAATGTAGTGGGAGTAAGGTGCAACGAGCTCGACCCAAACCCTTTTTAGGTCATCCCGGCCCAATGGTTTCGGCTCGGTATTCAAAAGTTTCTCTTGAATAAACAAAAAGAATTAAATAAATTATTCTATTTTTTTAAGATCAAAAACTTAAATTACCCAACCTCTTTTTGTTATTAAATATTCACAAATTCTTTGAATACTTACATATCATAGCATTCTTTAATCTAAATAACATTACATCCTATTCATATATTGTAAAAGCTATTTTATACCTAGCTTGACTATTTAAATTTGATACTATTTCGATTTTATATTAAATTTTTAGAAAATTAAGACCTTTTTGTATTCTACTTATTAATTTTTTTTACTAAGCATGGGTTATCTAATCATCTTAGAGTTTTGTTAAGTAATTTATTACTTTATATATTATCATTCTTTTTCAATATCTTTTCGATTTTGTGACAGGTATTTGTTTAATACGTAAAAAATTAAAAATAAAAAATAATTTTATAGATAAAAAATGAATATTGTACTTTACTTTAACAAATATATAAAATAAAATAAATATTGTTAAATAATAATTATAAAAATATAATGAACATTTTTTAAAAAAATTTCTTTTCCCTTCCCTTTTTCATTTTTCATCTCTTACTAAAAAAGGGGAGAATGGTAAAGAGAGAAGGAAAGAGAAGAACCTGAGAAGAAGAAAGAAGAAGATGAACAGAAGGTGCAACTCTACTTATTTAATTCTACTTAGTTTAAGTGCTATATTTTGATTATGACTTATTCATACATATGAGCTTCTGTTATCAGACAATTGCCGTCATATTTTGGCCAACCACTGGATATGACACTCTGAAATTAATTTTACATTGTTTACCTTAATGTTGAATGGCACTGTTACTTTGAAAATTGTTTTACTCCTTCTCTAGTAGCAGTTAGGATTTTGTTGATTCCTTTCAGGTGTTGCTTAGCTTTGTGCGCTAGTTCTTCTTTTTCAATCTACTGATGTCTCGTGCTTGGCTATGTCAATGGCTAAAAATTAGTTCTTACATGAAATGATTGGCCCAAGGACTCCTTGAAATTTTGAAATCTTCAGACAAATGTTAAAAGTTTTAGATTCTTATAATACGCTCGTAAATGCTTTTAATTGAGTCTGGTTTATCAATTCAATTGCAAAAAATAAAATTAGAACTGCACGTTTAATGCTGGCGAAAATATAAAAATCAAGGATTAAGGTCCTTTCGAGTACTGCATGGTGGGAAAAAAAGAAATAGGAGATTGTGTCTACTTAATTTCTCTAATGCAGTATCAGAGAGAAAATTAGAAATAGTCTTTGGGTTGCGAGTTCGATTCTCCTCGTATCCATTCAAGTCCTATTTAGTGGCAATTGATTGTGAGAAAATTCCCCATCCCTTCAGGGTCTAGTGGCTGGTCTAGGATCTTGATCATGGTACTCTACAATCCTAGGTCTACAACTAGTCACCTCCCAAGAACCATAGTTGCTAGAATTTCAACCCTATCAAGAATTGGGAGTGTCATCCCTCTCTCTTATTTCAGTTATATAAAAAAAAAAAGATACCCTAAAGTGCTTTTACTAAATGGATTCTTTTGCATTATTTCAGGAAACTCTAGAAAATTAGATTTACAATGTTGGGTATAAATTTGTAGGGGAAGCTTTTCAAGAATTCTAACTTCCCTTTATTTCATTTATCCACAAAATATGAGTATATGGTATTTTAGGATTTTCATCTACCCTTTTTGCTTGCTTTCCACTTTCTCACTCTTTGAAGCCACAAGACCTCTCCGGCTTTTGTCAAAACAAGCGTTACCTTTCTACCTCTTTGTCTTTTATATCAAAAGCACTGTTGAGAGGAGGAGAATGCATTAAGGAAGGCTACAGATTTCCAATATTCAGCCAAACATACGATGAGTAGGTTTTGATCTGACCTGGAATTGCGATGTTTTAAAAATTAATTCTGCATGATAAATTGAAAATCTTCGTACCAAACAACACGTAAATAATTGGAGTGACCTTTTACCTTCCAGCTTCAGCAGAAAATGTATATAAAAGGATTATCAATCGTACAATCTGGTTATAGTGTTGGCACAAGCTGACAAATAGTTCTCTATCAGCCTGAATTGAACAGTACTGTAAACTCGTGAATGTGTGGGGGCTCTTGAAAAATTATGTGTACGAAATGCATGGGATTCCTACAGTTCTTCTCAGCTTGACATTGATGTTCCTTAAGCCAATGAATGGACAAATAGCAGTTATCGATTTTCCTTGGGATTTTAACTATTAAGTCCGCCTCATGAACATGGAAGCTTTGAAAATAGGCTAATAAAAAACAGCAGACAGGGAAAATTTATTGACAAGATTAAAGAGACTTGTGCTTCATCAGAAAGTACAAGAGATTTTTAAGGAAGCTGAATCGCAGGTAAAAAAAATTCAACAACTTGCATTTTTCTTCAATTTATTAAATAAAAGAATTATTATTACTTGCTTGATATCTCGTGAGATTCTTGCTTGCAAAGTAGATCGATCTGCATATTTGCTTGTTGATATATAATTAACAGCCAGCGAGGCAGGAGCAAAACTAGAAAATGCATGAAAAAAGTCTCCGAGAGCCCGTGACCGACCGCATCTCATGCAAGTCCCATGTAGGGACAAACATTTGAGTGCTGTCCATTTTTATTTATCTCCTAGCTTGTCACGAGACACCATTCCTTCTAACTTTTCTTTTATCGCTTATCCACATTTGGTTCTCAATTATGCCTCACAATGCCCCTCAATTAATGTTTCAATCATTCCATCCCAAAGGAGTATGCCATGTTTCTTGACATAGCCACTGATATTTGGTATTTTGCAATTGGAAATATTTGCGTTGTTAGAGCAGATTTGGAGGGCTGAGTATTGAGCTTTTGACCTATACCAAATAACGACTTTCTGGAATATCACTCAAGTCCAAAATAGTCTCTTTGCAGTTGCTCTGGTCACGCCTGTGTGTCTGACGCTCAATGCTCTTTTGCTTTCCTTCATTTTGTCTTTTATTGACAATTTGCACACTCTCTCCTACGTCTTTCTGTCTTCATCCCAACCTGTACTTTTGTTCTTGGGCAATTGGTCCACGTGGAAGCCAGCTCATCGCATCATACTTTCTTCTACCTCCACCTTAATAATTTCAAGGTTAATTTGGTAACTTCACCACCTCCAGTTTTCTCTACTATATATACACCACCCTGCCATGCAAACCTCACTACCATCACCTTAATAACCTAGCTTCATCCTCCCCAAGTCAACCGAACTCGGTCTCCGATCGAGTAACGACTCATTTCCAACTAAACCATGGGTGTCATTGTCAAGTTCACCACCACCTTAAGCCTTTTGTTTGCAATTTACGTTTCTTCCTGCATTGCCCTGGACCCATGTGCTTCAAAACCCGACGACTCGGACCTCACCGTCATACCCATCTATGGCAAATGTTCACCCTTCAATCCACCCAAAACAGACTCGTGGGTCAACACCGTCATGAACATGGCCTCTAAGGACCCGGAGCGAGTCAAGTACCTGTCCACCCTCGTAGCCAAAAAGTCCGTATCCCCGGTCCCCATTGCTTCGGGTCAGGCCCTAAACATCGGTAACTACGTGGTCCGGGTCAAACTCGGATCTCCAGGACAACTCATGTTCATGGTCCTCGACACCAGTAGCGATGAGGCCTGGGTCCCCTGCTCCGGATGTGCCAGGTGCTCCGCCACCACATTCTTCCCCAACGCTTCCACCAGTTATGGGTCGTTGAGTTGCTCTGCTCCACTGTGCGGTTCGGTCCGTGGACTCTCCTGCCCCGAAACCGGATCTGCTTCGTGCTCCTTCAACCAATCCTATGCGGATTCATCGTTCTCGGCTACGCTGGTGCAAGATTCGCTCAGGTTAGCCGCTGACGTCATTCCTAATTATGCCTTCGGCTGCCTCAACGCTATCTCAGGTGGTTCAATTCCAGCCCAAGGATTATTGGGCCTGGGCCGTGGGCCTCTTTCTTTGCTCTCCCAATCCGGGTCGCTCTACTCGGGTGTGTTCTCCTACTGCCTCCCCAGTTTCAAGTCCTACTACTTCTCCGGGTCACTCAAACTCGGACCCGCCGGTCAACCCAAGAAAATCCGGACCACCCCGCTTCTGCGAAACCCGCACCGGCCATCTCTGTACTTCGTGAACCTTACCGGCGTCAGGGTCGGTCGCGTGCTGGTTCCTTTGCCCAGTGAGCTTCTAGCGTTCAACCCGAGCACAGGATCCGGAACCATAATGGATTCGGGTACGGTTATAACCCGGTTCGTTGAACCGGTGTACAATGCGATTAGGGATGAGTTTAGGAAACAGGTGAAAGGTCCGTTTTCGAGCTTGGGGGCATTTGACACGTGCTTCGTTAAGACCTACGAGACATTGGCTCCCGCAGTTACATTCCATCTTACAGGTTTGGATTTGACTTTGCCATTGGAGAACAGTCTCATTCATAGCAGTTCGGGTTCACTAGCTTGCTTGGCTATGGCGGCAGCACCCAACAACGTGAACTCCGTTTTGAATGTGATTGCCAACCTGCAGCAACAGAACCTTAGGATTTTGTTCGACACCGTGAATAATAGGGTTGGCATAGCTCGTGAGCCATGTAACTAGGTTTTTCTTTTTGTTCTGAATCTGTCTTGTTGTGTTATAAGAAAAAAAAAGTGACTAAGCACTGTGGTTTTATAAGATATTAGATGTAATATCTTGTTTTCATGATCGTTGCCACAAAGGGGAGCGATTATTGTAATGAATGATCAAATATAATATCAAGGACGTTGGTTTTATTTGCATTGGACTAGAAAACTCTGCCGTCAGCTATGTATTCTCAAAGTTGCTTTTATAATCAATTGCGAAAACTTAAAAGGGGAAATTACAATTAAACATCATAAAATTCAATTATTTATTCTTAAAAGACTTTATATTTTAAAATTATTTTAAAGGAATAACTAGAATTTTAAGTGTGATAATGCAATTTTTTGGGTATATTTATATTCGTAGGATAATATAACTTTAAATAAGCATATAAGATGTGTTGTAGTGTATGACCAGTGTATAAAAATTAATTTATTTGTAAAGAATTAAAATATTTTATTGAGATTGAAAATTTTAGATATTCTTACATATAAGAGTAGCCATAGGATTTAGATCTTCTGCAATTTGATTTGTAGTTATTGTTGAACTATTAATGAAAAAATAAGAATGTATTTTAATTTTTTTTTATTTTAAACTAAACTTATTCAAATAACAAACTTTACACTATCAGCACAACAACAACATTCTTCAACTGCAGATGATCCAGATTCGTAACGATATCAGAGAAAAAGTGATAAAGTGAACAGAATTCCATAAAATCCATTTGTATGAATCTCACTTTTATTCAATTACATATTTTTCTACAATTCCTTCATCCAAATTAAAAATTAAGGGAAATGAAGAGAATAAAATGTCCATTACTCTAATTACTAATATTATTAAAACTATTTTTATCCTAAACTCTAAACTCTAACACCTCAAATATTAAGTGTTTGAGTTTTTTGAAATATAAAATTTTTTAGAATAAATAATTTTATTTGATAGTCTTCAATTATAATTTTTGTTGTACATAAAATTTGAGAGAGTTGCAGTAGATGAGGAAAGTGTTGCAAAATAACAACGTTGGACCTACTAGATAACCCATTTAAGGGTGATTAGAGGTAGATTGTAGAAGCTGCACAATAGATTGGTCATAACTACATTTGCTCTTGCTTTGGAGAGGCATTCAGCACTATACTCTCAATTATGACAAAAAACCAAAGCATAAAAAGCTGCTTGTTTTGTTCCGTAGTTTTTTTTTTTTTTTACATAAATCACCCCTCCAGCCCTCGTTACATCCCTCCTCTCAGTAGCATCCTGATTGTAGCCATCATCTTCAGGACTCCTTCAACATTCTTGCATGAACAACATCCGCGTACATGATTCAATTCCCAGCAAACAAACATCCGATAAAATCTCCAGGGTAATACACAAAATAAGAAAAGGAAAAAACGAAGAAAAGAATCAAGTTATAGAGAAAGAATTGCCAGACACACAAGCCAGAAACTAAAACGCAGAAAAATAATCATAAAAAAAAGAGTATCTCCTTGCTTGATCGATAGTTGTTTGATAGGACCACCTTAATTTGCTCTCTCTTACTCTTTGAACATTCCAAGTCTTCTCTTTATCTACGTATCCTCTCTCTCTCTCTCTCTCTCTCTCTGTCTATCCCCACCACTGGTGCACTGCCACACCTTCGTCTCTTAACTTCCCATACAATGCCAAACACTCCCAATAAGCCCTTCGACTATTCCTATGATCCTTCTTCCCCAACTGTGGCTTGCATTCCAAGAAAAGCTCATCCACTAACCTTATAGCCTTACTCCTCACCATCTCTTCCACAACTTCAGCCTCTGCTTTCATCACAACATACTCTTCGTCCTTCACATTCTTCCTCAGCCAATCCGACATTCCAATTTGGGGCACTTCCTTTCCCAACGAGTCCTCTGTTACTGTCTCTATTTTGTACATCTCAAAATTCTTATTTCTCGTCGGGTAATGCGTCGAAAACCAATCGGTTCTGCTCCCTCCGTCTTTCTCAGGTGACCCCACGTCGATAAAAATCCGGCGAGGGTAGCTCTCAAGAGAGTCACCCATCAAATCCGGAAGGTATCTTGTGCGTTTCAAATACCGGCTTGACTTCTTCGATGCGGATCGTGGAGGCTCCAAGAGAACGTCTTCGAGTTTCAGCAACGCAGCTTTTTTCGCCTCTGAAGCATGCCCAGAAAGCAGTTTTCTCTGTTTATGGCGTTTTGTTTCAGCGACGCCCGTTTTCCACATAGCCACCGCAATCAAATCGAATCGCCTCATATATGCGATTTTGAAATTGGGAGGTTTGTAGAATGCGGCGGAGGGACTGTTATTCAGAAGAACGGTGGCAACCCCACCTGTTTTCAGAGTCCGGTCGATGAATCGCAAAGCTGCGGGGAAATTAAAGGTGAAGATGAAATCGACGGTTCCATCATGAACAGAGCTCTGTTTCTCCAAATCGTTGAGGGGAATGAGGTCGATGTTGTAATCGGTGAGACTCTGAGCCCCAGTGAGGCTTTCTTCGTTGCCAATGCTGAGGAAAACCGATTTCTGAGTTTCTCTCTTCATGAGTCCTTCGTTGGTCAAGTCACGGAAGAACAGAGAGAGAAGTTGATCGAGGTTGACGGAATCAAAAGCGGGTATGATGGGTTGGTAGTAATGGGGGAAGGTAGAAGAAGACGAGGCTTTAGTGATGAAGGAATTGATGTATGTGAAGGAAACGAGAAGTAAGGCGAAAATCATGAGGCGATAGAAGATCCTCAAGATTTCGTAGTTGGGAAGTCTAATGATCAAATAAGAGGGTTTTGGTCGGAAAGTAGCGGCAAGGTCGACCGCCATGTTAGACGGCCAAGCCATAACTTAAAATTCAAAGAATTAGTTGTTTGCAACAGAAAGTGTGGTAGCTAGAAGAAACAGAAACAGAAGCCAAAAGAAAAGGTAGAGAGAGGAAGAAGAAAAAGAGAGGGTTTAATTAGCGAGTGCAAAATCTGGAGGCGGTGTGATTTCCACCCACAAGGGCCACGCGAGTAGATTGCAATGTGGACCAAAGTGACATGAGCTCCCTCATCCGCTGCACCTCCATTTCTGGAATTGAGAGCCCAGATCGATGATGATGGCCTCTGGCTAGCGTGGGATACTCATGATTCCTTGTAAGTGGGTGGAAGCGAAGGTCATCGATCATAAATGCATGGAGGGAGGGAAGAGAGAGCTCTCTGCTAGCTTTTGTGCAAACTATTTAGCTGTTTTGAGAGGGATGACAAAAAAATGGTGGGATGAGCGATGGATTCTGGGTCTGGGATTTTATATATAGTATGTCACAAAGTTTAGATTTTATTTTGGATTCAAAATAAACGGTTGGTGACACGATATTTAAGTTACACCATCCACTTATAGTTATTGCTTTGTTTTTCTTTTCTCCTCTTTCTTTGGCACACCCCATGTTCTCGCTCTCTCTCTCTCTCGTGCATGCATGTTTGAGGTGGCCTTTGCTTTAGCGAAAGAAAATCTGCTGCTAAATACAAATTTCTAGTTTTTGCAGAGCAATTTTAACTCTATGTAGTGGACCAATGTTACATCCTACTCGCTTTGCACACGGGAGAAGGTTCTTAGTTTTTGACTAATTTAGGACTTTGTCCCCCATTCTTGCTATATTCTTTTCATGTGTTAATTATTAATTGGAGAGCACGATAATTATAAACTTTCTGATCATGATGCATTTTTCTTTTCTCACTCCTTATATATATAGTTTATTTTTTTCATCTTCAAAATTATTTTTTTAATTTTATTTTTCAATTCATTCCTTTTTATTTTGTATAGCAAATGGTTAAAAGAAAATTAAGCATATAGAATAACATTTTTCTAAAAAAAAATAAATAAATAAATCATATAATTATAAATGTCATTTAAAATCTTGAACAACAATCAATTACAATTTTTTACCAAATGTTCCCCGTACAAAAAATTCTCTAGGCAAGAACAATAGCCAATTGCAAACTGGGGACTGGAAGGCAGCGAGGAACCAAGGCCTCAAGCTTTCGAAGATGCATACAAAGTTTATTGGAGTTGTGAAAGCTTGTGTTTCTTTCTCCATTTTTATTTTGTACCGAAAATATGAACCTAACAATGGACTTTTAGGTGGCCCAGACCTTGCTCTCAGGAAAATAGTTGGTACCTTTGGGCCTCATTATTATTAACACACACACACACACACACACACATACGTATATATTTGTTTGCTATTCTGATTCTTAGCATTTAAATGAATTCTTAATTTATTCTCTTGGATTTGAGCAATTGAATTCTTTTTTACTAACATTTTGACGCTTCCATTTGATCATTTGTGCTATTTGACAATTAGATATAGACATTTTCATTGTTCAATCACACTTTGTTATTAATGGTTTTAAATTTGCAACAAAATTCTTCATTTCGATTGATTCCGTACCATTTTAGCAGGAGAAAAAGCAGATATTTATTTAAGATTTTAAAAATTCGGGAAGAGTAATAAATAAAGCAAAATTGCATATCATATTTAATTTTGAGCCATTTATAAACACCATTTTAATTTTAAAAGCGAGATCTAAATTCTTCTATCTATTTTTTCGTTAATTTTATTAACCAAAATGCCATATCAAATTCTATCATCAATAATGTATTATTTTTAATGAATGTGAGTGTATCAGGTCATAAATGATAAAGTTTAATATACTATTTTTATTAAATTTGTTAACATAAAATAAATAAATAAAAATTAAATGTTGAAGAATGATAAACTCTTCAATCCTTTTTTTTTTTTGGTTAAATTTATTAACAAATATGCCATATCAGATTTTGTCATCAACAATGTATTACTTTTATTAAACGCGAGTATATTAGGTCATAAATGATGAAGTTCAATATAGTATTTTTATTAAATTTGTTATTATAAAATAAATAAAAAATTTTAAATTTTGAAGATTGGTAATTTAAAAATATTTTTAAATCTTTAAAAATAAAAATTATGTTTGAAAATAAGTCAAAGTCAACGTAAATATTTATATTCTTTTCTTATAAATAATAAAAGGTCAAATAATTTGGCTGGAAACAATGGACGTAGTGAAATGGTTGCAGAATAGTAGTCAATGTGGCGCGTATTTCCAGGGAGAATGTTCCGGGTTTCCACAATAAAGTTGGCGCGTGCAAGTGGTTGGCGTTTAGACTTTGGATTTCCCACTTTGTAGGGAAAGGAAAGAGACCGAGGATGCTGAAACAGCAGCGTTTTGATCTTCTCCCTCTTCTTTTTTTTTAATACTAATTAAATGTCAACTCACTATTGTTTCTTTTATCAACAAGGTCAACTCACTAGTTATCACATTTGTATCAAAATTAATTATATTAATTATTTTAACGAATTGTACTTAAAAAAATTTACAAAATGATTTGAAAATTTAAAAAATCATTTTGAGACATTTCAAATTTAAAAATTTATTTTAAAATAATAAATAAAATTAAAAGAACAAAACACTATTTTAACCAGATAAATATCTCTTATATGTTTTATTTGTACTGCATTTCTTGTAGTGTCACGTGTACAATAGGAAATATGAATTGAGTAGTAAGTATTTAATTTGAATTTTTAACAGTTCATTTATATATTATATAGATTAGGTCAACGAAAAATTAAAAAAAATATATATTTGTATGACTCCCTCTTTAACTACATAATTTTAGAAAATCCACTTTGATAAGTAGTAGTAGGAGGCTCCGTCTAGACTAAGCCATGCCAGTGATAGTGATGCTCATGATGACCATTCTGAGTGCGTGGGCGTTCCAAGATGGCTCCTCGATTTCCTCCTACTTTTTTTCAGCTATGATTTTCCATGTCCATTGGACTCCCCGGTGTTCATTGTGATTTCCGCTTTCACTTGACTTTGTTTATCAAATTTTTTTATGTTTTGCAAATAAAATAATTTTGTATTAACAAAAATATTTTAATCAAATTATATAATTTTTAATTTTTTAAATATTCATACATTTTTCTTAAAATAAAAATTTATCTCATATTTTAATCTAATTTTAAAAAAAATTAATTAAAATATCCTTAATTAATCTAAATACATTAAATTAAAAATATTTTTAAATTAATAGTATTTTAGTCAAAAATTTAAAATTAGAATAAATTCTAAGATGTTTTATGTTTTAGAAAAAAATTTATATATGTTTTAAAAATAAAAATATTTCTGTATAATTTTATTAAAATTTAAGTGAAATTTGTATGATTTATTCAAAATTCTAATATCATCTTTAAGTATTATATTCAGTAGGACGATATAAAAAGAATAAAAATTTAAAAAGTAGATAAATGAGATAAAGAATAATTTTTATGTCTCAATTTTTTAATAAGTAATTTGATAATTAAAATAGTAATTTAATGAATTAAATAATAATTATAAGAGTATACTAAATATTAGACAAATTATATAAAAAAATACATTTACATTGTAATAAATCAAATAAAATATTTTATGGTTATTATTATTTATAATCTTATTAATGCACTTCCAAAATTAAATTATTATATTTGTAAAAATATTAGTTTGTCCTCTTATTCAAAAAAATATGCATCATATAAAAATTTAATATTTAAATAATATATATATATAATATTATGGACCAAAAAAATAAAAATTATAATAGCCTGTGATTACAAAAATATTCTTTATTTGCATTAAAATATGATGAATTACCACTTGGGAGATTTATTCTCGTGTAGTTTTGTTGACAATGCTTGAGCTATGGCGACAGTTAAAGCAGCTTCCAATGTGTATTTAAGAGAGGTTAAAGGTCCTTACAATTACACCAATGATAGAGTCAGCATAGGACACGAGATATATATGGAGGAAAATCCAAAACAGCATTTTAAGACTTGAATTCACTCGGCTTTGATTGACCTAGACAGAACTAAAAAAACTAGTTTGATTTAGAAGGAACTTAGATTTGGCTTGATTTTTATAAAATCAGCCATTTTTTTTAAAGAGACTAAAAGGCTTTAAACTTATACCTACATGATTAATATTATGATTATGACTATATCATACTAAATATTTAGCCTGTATATGAGTTTTTATTGAGTATTTTACTTGAAAGCCATAAGTTTAAACATAATTTTTGTAATATAACAAATATTAAATATATTTAAAATAATAAATTATTATTATTTATATATTTATGATGTCATTTATTTTGATGAGGATTAAACCAACTGAATCAATTATTATCTGGGTCAAGTTCTAGAACATCAATATGAAAAATGTTAAACCAAGAAAGGTGTAATGGTAACTTCATCAAGATGGATATTAACAAGTAATGATCCATGTGGCAGTTGTTGATTGGTTTTTTGTACAAAAATCATTATGACATTAGAGTAATTCTAACGCGCACTGAAAACATCACGTCATTTATATACTCAATTGTTAAAATTTATTTTGTACATAGACTTCACCCGTACTATATATGGGTCCTATCTATACAAATTAAATTATGGCTATTGATTGCACTTGATGCACCATGCACCAAGTACACATAAGAAAAATTTTATGATGTTGTGGTGTGCTGGTACGCTTTTGTGCTTATACAATATCCTTAAGTAGTGTTATTCTTGTGCAAACGTGTGTGCAGAGCTAATCATGAAGGCTCAAGGATAAAGGGGCTTAAGTCCTTAGATGTTAGGTTGGCCCTTTTGTCCCTGCTACAATGATTGGGCCAACTAAGCTTTCTTGGTTAAATTCATTATTACTTGTTAATAACTTACCAAAAAAAAGTTTGCAACAATAAGTAATCAATAATTCAACACACTATTATTTTTATAAACTTTTGTTTCATATTATAAAAATATTTCCTATATCGTAACATTAACGCCATAAAATAGGTTAGTGTTAAAAATAAATATATAACTAATTTATTGAATAAAAACCACCTTAACATTAGTTTTTAGTTTTAACAACTTGACATTAACACATTACAAAGCTTAAGTGAACGGGAAGTCCAAGGCGAAAGAAAAGTGACCAAAAGAGCCCTAGTTTGCCAAAATTGTTGATCGACACAAGCCTTATATAGTCAAAGGTTAAAGAAGAGAAAGTAATTCCAAGTAATGAGAAGATGGTGGGTTAAAGGGCCACGCGTCGACTTCTGACAAAATCTTTATATGAAGATAGTTATAAGCAACCATTGACTTTCTTATGAGAACATAAACTAACATTGGAGTTTGTCACAAGCAATGTCCCATGCTTTGCCAAGTATATGGAGAGCCACAAAGGTGTGCCTAAAAACTTTTAGAGAGTTTGTGAATTTAATGTAAATATTTTTCTTTCATTTTAAGTTTTTAGGTGTCCTGTAAAAAATACCTAATGACATAGAAAGCTTGTAAAACAAGAGAGTTAAACCTATTAGATTATTTTGTACTTAATGTTTTAGGAAGCTTGAGAAAAAACCTATGAGTGTGGGAAAACCTAGCTAATGGAATGAGAAAAAGTATAAAAGTTATATATTTATCCTTGTAAGGATACCTTTGGAAGAGTAGTAAAAGCTAAGGTGCTTGGCTTCTGTTAGGTTGTTTGTATAAAGAATTCCTTATTGTGTATATGAGAATTGGACATTGAACATTATTGATTTGAATTAGTATAAATTTGTTATGTGCTCTCTCTCTTCCTTATACTCCCATTATTTGTTGATTAAAATATTTTCTTTAAAAAGTAAAATTTAATTGCTTATAAATTTGATATTGGCAGAAGGAATAAGACTTTTTCAAAAAGAAAAAAATAATTTTTAAATCTAATTCAACCTCCTTCTTAGATTATTTATAAACTAACAAATTAGATTTATGAAAGATTAGTGTCATTAAAAGTCTAATTATTAATTGTCCATTTGATTTATACAAGATTATGCTTCGATAGTTAAACTTGATACAATTTGCTCTAAGTGCAATTTATTCTTCAATTCACACAATCATAAGATTTTTAGATAAACTTAACATTAGTTTTAAACTTAGCTTTTAATTTTAACAACCTAACATTAACTCAATAGGAAGCTTAAGTTAATAGGAAGCTTTGCATGAAAGAGAGGTGACTGAAAGAACCTAAATATCAAGTGTACACAGGCCTTATATAGTCTAAGGTTAAAGGTAAGAAAGTAATTCTAAGTGATAAGAATGACATAGTATTAAAGGCCCACTCTTGACAAAATCTTTGTATGGAGGTAGTTACAATCAATCATTAACTTCATGATAAAAGTACAAGTGAACATCAAAATTTGTTGCAAGCAATGTCACAATTAAACAAATCCCTTGCAATGGCCTATTTATACTTTTTTGTAATTTTGAAAATAAAAATTTGTCATAAGATATATAACACAAAATAAAATATTTTTTTATTGTAAACTTTAGAAAAAAAAATGTTTTAATTAAAAAAAAAGGTTGCGTTGTTTGTATTTTAATTTGAACTGTCCAAATTTTATGAGAAAGAGATTGGAGAGAAAAATAAAGGAAAAGATCTGAATCCATGTCACAATGCTTTGCAAGTGTATGAAGGCCATAAAGGTTATGAACTACATTTAGTTTCCTTTAGGTTAAATTAAGCCATATTGATTTGGCTCTTAGGTAAATTAGGCTTGGTTAATCTAACTTTGTGTGTGTGTGTGTGTGCGTGTATATATATATTGTGGGAAATACATTTATTTCACATATATGATTAGCCAAAGTGTGATATTAACTATGAATAGTAGGAATTCCAACCTCTTTCTTGAGTAAATGAATTAAAAGCTTTGTTGTTTGTCTTAACAAAACAAGTTATTGTTCCAAAATAGCTAAATAGTAGAGACTTGAAATGATTACTAACTTAAACAAAATATTCATTTTCTGAAGTTAATGATGACTTTTACTTACATTAAATATTTGTTTTTTAATAATAATAATTTTTTATATTACTACTATGGGGTTTTTTTTAATTATCATTTTAGTTTAGTTTATTTATTTATTTTAATTTAGTTCTTGAATGTTCAACTTAAACTATATTCATCTTTGACTTTTTTTTTTAAGTTTTAAAATAATTATTGAACTTGTCATAGTGTTTCAAAGTTATTTGTTTTTCCAAAGTTAGAGGTGAACTTTTTCTTACATTAAATATTTATTTGTTTTTAATAATTATTTTTTATATTACTATTAGGGTTTCTGTTTTGCTTAATTATCATTTTAGTTTATTTATTTATTTATTTTAATTTAGTTCCTTCACATTCCTTTTTAATCATATTTATCTTTGACTTTTCTTTATGTTGTAAAATAGTTCTTTAATTTGTTATAGTGTTCCAAAGTGATCCTTAATCTTTTTTAGTGTTCCAAAATTGTCCTAAAAATATAATGAAGAAGGATAAATATAATACAAATTGAAAAAAAATAAAGGACCAAATTAAAATAAATAAATAAAATAAGGGACCAAAATGATGGTTAAGTCTTTTTTTTTGGGGAAACTCAATTAGATTTCACACCTTTTTTTAAAACAAAAAAATAAAGACAGATTATTTTAAAACTCTCATATCAATTAGGCTATAATATATTTTTTATATATAATTTTATCTTAGGTTTTATTTTGTCTTTTAACTTTATTTTATTCTAATTTGATCCCTTAACTTGATCTCAAATTTTATTTTTGTTCTTTAAATTAAATTTGTTTCAATATGGTTCTATAATTTTACTTTGCAATTTGCCTTTATTTTTTAATTTCATTTCGTTCCAATTTGTTCTTTCAATTTACAAAAATCACTCAAAATGTTTTTTTTCTAACACTGTCAAATTAAGATCCTTAATAGAAAGGTTTTGTGTGACTCCTTAATGTTGGAGGGAAGGAAATATCTGAATAGTTATTGAGAGTTAAATGATTGAACTATAATAAAATAAAGTTTAGAAACAAAAATAAAATTAGAGGATCAAATTAGAATTACATGAATTAAGGAATGAAAGTAAAATATAAAGTAAAATTAAAAGATTAAATTAAAACTAAATAAAATTAAGAGATAAGATTAAAATGTAAAATAAGCCACTCAAAGCTAGCCCAAGTAATAATAATATAGTAGAGATATAAATAGTGTCAAGGGTTTGATTCCTTCAATGTACTATAAAAAAAGAATAAAATATAAAATAAAGTTAAGAAATTAAATTAAAAATTAAAGAATAAAAGTAAAATCTTAAATGATTAAGAAATAAAAAAATATTTTGTGCCCATTAATGAGAGTGGTTATGACATGTCTAAAATCTAGAGATAGGAAGAGAGGCAATTTAAATAATTAGCTGAAAGAAAACATGTCTTTTGGTGCAAAGCTCTAAAAGCCTTCGATATATATATATATACACACACACACATACAAAAGTTACTCAACTAGCTTTTTTTCTTTTCACCCACGACAAAGGTATTGATATGATTGTATGGTCTAGTCGTTATTCATTACCATTTCAATATATATATATATATATATATTTAATAAACTTCGCGAAAGTTGGGAGAATTTTCCGATCCACCTTTATGTTAACTTTACTCAAGATACTGACAAAAAACAAGATCTAATGACAAACGACAAGGTCAGTGTGCCACGAAGACCTTCATTCTTTTCAACGTTACAAAAAAAGAAACGGTTGCCCTAGATTTAATGGGTTGGTGGGACCCGTTGACCGCGTTGAAGGAAGCAGCAGCAACTAGCCACGTCTGACTAGAACCAGTCCACTCACCCCTCTATATAAATCCTCTATCCCTTCCTTCTTCTCTCACCAACCTATCACTCAAAAATTGTCACTTGTTCGCTCCTCTCTTCAAAGACTTCCCTTGCACACAAAAGTTCAAACTTCTAAAATTTTTTTGTTAGTAACATGGGTGTTAAGAGTTTTGTTGAAGGTGGTGTTGCTTCCATTGTTGCTGGCTGCACCACTCATCCGCTTGATCTGATCAAAGTTCGGATGCAACTTCAGGGCGAGAAAGTCTCTGCTCCAATCAACTCTCAGCAGATTTATAATCTTCGTCCCGCTTCTGCCCTTCCCTATCAATCCCCTCCAGTGGATGCTTCTTCCTCACTTGGTGTGGTAGCTCGTCGTGCTAGAGCTGGACCCATATCTGTTGGTGTGCATATTGTTCGGTCTGAAGGTGTTTCTGCCCTGTTTTACGGCGTATCCGCCACCATGCTTCGCCAAACACTCTATTCCACCACCCGTATGGGTCTCTACGATGTGCTCAAGCAGAAATGGACCGACCCGAATAAGGGGAGCATGTCCTTGGGCCGAAAGATTGTGGCGGGCCTTATCGCCGGCGGGGTTGGGGCAGCCGTTGGGAACCCTGCCGATGTTGCGATGGTTCGTATGCAAGCTGACGGTCGGCTCCCGGCGGCTCAGCGGCGAAATTACAACGGCGTGTTCGACGCGATCACACGCATGTCGAAGCAAGAAGGGGTGGCTAGCTTGTGGCGTGGCTCGGCGCTGACGGTGAACCGAGCCATGATCGTGACTGCTTCGCAATTGGCGTCATACGATCAGTTTAAGGAGATGATTCTGGCGAAGGGGTTGATGAAGGACGGGCTCGGGACCCACGTGACGGCGAGTTTTGCGGCGGGATTTGTGGCGGCAGTGGCGTCGAATCCGGTGGATGTGATCAAAACGAGGGTGATGAACATGAAGGTGGAGCCAGGGGCGGCGCCACCGTACAATGGGGCCTTAGATTGTGCACTAAAGACAGTGAAGGCTGAAGGGCCTATGGCCCTTTATAAGGGATTTATCCCGACAATTTCAAGGCAGGGACCTTTTACGGTGGTGCTATTTGTGACGCTTGAACAAGTGAGGAAGCTACTCAAGGAATTTTGATCAGGATTACGGTTGGAGTTTTGCCGTCGATTCATTGATTGGATAATGATGAAAAAAATTATAATTATTTAATTTTTTGGGGAGAATTTTGTAGCAGAAAATTATGGGTTATAGGTTTAGATATTCTTGTGCAATTGGATAGTGTACAATTGGATTTATGGAAGATCAGTGTCGTTGAAAGTTTGATCATTAGTTGTCAAGCGAGAGTATGCCTGGATAGTTGAGCTTGAAACAGTTTGCTCTAAGATGCAATTTGTTCTTCAATTCACACGATCATAATGTTCTAAGAAACAATCGCTTAAATTAAAAGGCATCAGAGATCCTTTTCTGGGTGTAACGAAAAAAAAAAAAATTCTACCAAGCACGTTTTGAAAATAAAAATAAACAAATTAAAGCATCTTTATATATTGTAAAGGAACAACCCCATCAATTATATATATATATATATATATATATATATATTTATTTATTTTTCCCTTAAATTTTGATTTTCAATAGGCTTTTAGGACGGTTCTATGAACTTCTCTTCCAAACTACAATTTTCTGCACACTTAAATCGTTTCTCTATACATTTACCGACTTTGTCTATTATTATTATTATTATTTTGGCCAATCTGTTTTTAATCTTGAAAAATTGTGTTTGCCGATAAACTTTTAGATGATTTAAGATATTAGATTAAGAAAAATGAAAGAAAAAAAAATCTGCTTAATTTAGACTTCAATCTTTTTTTTTCCTTTAAAATAAGGGAAAAAGATTTAAAAAATCTTTTAATTTAAATTAGATGAAAATATATAAATTAAATTTCCTTTTTTTCCCCTTTTTGTTTTACTCAATCCAAACAAACACTCCGAGTTTTATCTGACGAGGGCACGCATTAGATTAGTGATGTCTAGACCGAATGAATTTCGGCCAAGGCCTACCTATAGCTCTACCAGCTGAGGACAAGCAACTCACCATTATTGCATTATGTCATAACCAATTACAAAACCACCAAGTTCGTTAGTGAGCCAGCAAAAATCAGCACGTTAGATTACCAATAGTCGGGCTTATGTCATGGAGATGGTTGACCACTGCCTTTTGCATCCTGCATTTTGGGGTAAACGGACTTGTGCATCTGCTTTAATAAGGGTCCTTGTGTCAACCTTATCAGACAAGGTTCCTCTTCCTACTGTGCTTCATAAGCCACAAGGAAGTATTGTTGAGTACAGAAGCTATGCCCCAAGGGGACAGGCACAATACTGAATGATTGCGATGGCCTAGCATCATCTCTAATTTGTTCTTTTAAGAAAATGTTGGCCTTCTAATCAACGTCCTTTATCCACAGTATAAGGCTTATGGCCTTCTGACTTGCCTCTCTCCAAGTGTTGTGGATGCTGATTCCATCTCTCTGAGTGTTGGGCTGGGTGACTACCTGATTTTCTCATTTTGTCTGAATTTTGAAGTGACAGGCCTTCTTTGCCTGAATCTGGAATCTGGAAAGAACTCCCCAAACCTCTTCCTTTTTCTGGGTTTGATACAGAATGAATTTCAGATCCTCGAGACTTATTGGGAGATGGCAGTGGTTGGCGAAATTCAGATCCTTTTCCTTTTTCTGGGTTTGATACAGAGTGAACTTCGGGTCCTCGAGATGTATTAGGGGATGGCAGTGGTTGGTGAAATTCTGATCCTTTTCCTTTTTCTGGGTTCTGTGCAGAATGACCAGACTCCCGGCCTTTATCCTTCAAAAAGTTTAGTCTGAATGACAGTTTTGTCAGTGGGTTTGCTCCCTGTTGTTAAAGCATTTGGATAAATTAAGTTTATCTAGTACTGTCAATTTCCAATATAATATGATTGGCCTAGTTAAAAGCAAAAACGCAACTACAACTCATAAGCTTCGCTGCCTAAGAATTAGTTCGTCATTATTGATGAAACTTCAAATTCTACCTTGCATGTAGTAAATTGATCTCCTCATCCGCCATCTTATTTACTATGTAATATTATATAAATCATGATGATGTAACAAGGATAGCAATGACATGGATAAAAGCAATTAAGATGTGTGTGTGTTTCCATTTTTTTGGGGGCCGGAGAATTGTGAAATATCAACAATTATTGGCATTTCTAGTCCCCACGATAAATAATAACAGTGGTGATTACACCATTGAAAGCAAAAGTTAATCAATAACTAGCATCGTCAACAAGTTTATGAAACCAACCTCTTTCTTTGTACCAAATTTCTTGGAACCACTTTGAGGTCGATGATTGCATGGCAAGGATGTTGATTCCAGCTTTCTCTCATTGTCATTTTCTGCTTCACCAAATTGACTGTCCTGTTGTACGAAATACCAAGGTTCAACATAAAATATATGTACTCCAAATAAATATCAATATCATTCAGAATATTTGGTCTAGCTCCCCTGCAATAATGAAGGGGATTAGTTAGAGTGAGAAAGCCCTCTCTTTCTCATTCCAACTGGATCCCCTGCAATATGGTGATCCATTTCCAAAATATTTGACTTATTATCCTACTAAATTAACTTGCAAATCAGGTGTTGGCCTTTGGTTTTGGACCAAGCAAAGCTTGAGGGATAACATACGTCGTTTCATTAAAATTTGATGATAGCTTTGAGAGATTATGCTTTTGGTTTCTACCAAGAAAATATAAACAGCAGTAATAAATTAAAAGAAGATTAAGTACTCTATAATTCTTAGAAGTAACCAGAGGATGCCTAGTTCAAGTTCATTGGTCCTTGGCTCTGTGCAAATCCTACTACAAAGGTCATAGACTTTTTTTTTTTGAAGTTTTGATTGTCTCAAATCTTCTTTTATCTCCCTGCTTACACATCCATCTTTTGATTGTCTCAAACTCGTTCATTTAAAATAAAAGGAGCCCAAATACGAGCCCCAGTTTAAAAGAAACCAAAAATTGTGGTCAGGCTAGTATTAAGCAAGCCAAGCTTGAACAATACTATAAATATAATATATATTTATATGTACATACGAAAATTAAACTAAATAAAAAAATTATGAATTTTTATACTATATATGTGTATATGCATGAAATTTTATAAAAATATATATTACAATGTTTCAACGATGTATAAACTTTTGTATTTGTTTATAATCTTTAATAAAATCATATATAAATACAATATATATTATATAAAATAATACCTTATTATTAATTCAGCTGTTTGCAAGTTTAATAAGCCGAGTCGAGTATCAAATTTTCAAACTCATCTCGTTTAATTGAACAAGCTTAGTATATGGATCAAGCTCGATCTTTTATAATAGATGAGCTGAGTCCAATTCGAACTTTTGGCAAACCAAAGTTTGAGTAGTTCACAAATAGCTTGGTTCATTTATACCCCTAGTTATATTGGTAAAAAGGACAAGTATGCTAGAGTTGAAAGTATTCATCAGTCCCATCCATCCAAAACTCACAACATAAGCTTCAAACAATTATTTGATTCTCATATTCGCACTTAAAGGCTGGCAGAGCCTATGGAACAAATTGTTTAGGTGGGATTTACCTTACTTCTTGACCTGCCAAATTGTGACATAACTGTAACTTCAGTATCTACCTTATTCTTCCTGTCAAACAAATTTACCAAGAGGAAGTTAAATTTAAATTATTTATATAACTGACATAGAGAAAAAAACAATGAAAAGCAAATACCAAAAAACAGCCACTCTTCCTACACCCTATTTTAAGGTGCCTAAAGGGCTTCAACACAGATGTGGGAAAAAATATTATTAACAGATTTTTTTTTTTTAATGAAATTGAAGCAAAACCAAGACTGTTAAAACAAGAATATGCAGTAAAAAGATTGTAAGTAACGATGGCCATACAGCTTTGTTTCATGATTTGATATCTGCTGGGGTTTATTACAGAAATTCAATGCAGAACCATAGTTTGGTTTATGTTGTAGATTTAGCCGTATTCCCAGATCATTGACCTTCTGCTCTAAACTGGTGAGATCAGCTTCTACCAGAGCCAATTCCTCCAGATCTGCCTTAGTCTTTAACAAGTTTGCAGGTTAATTTTCCAGTGCAGGATCAAAACACATAATAACAACACATTTGAAGGTAAAATAGACTAACCTTGTCATCAATACTGGTTAAACATGATAAGATTCCTGGAGAAAACTTCAGTCCTGCTTCAAGCGTTGCCCTAGAATTCTTCTCCTCTTGCAACTGTTCCTGTAGGCTTGCCACCTATAGATAGAGATTTTAGATAACAAATCTTAATTTATATAGGGCAGGGGGCTGGGGAGAGGGCAACATCTGTTATAATGAACATACATCTTGCTCAAGAGCCAGACGATGCTCATGCAAGGCCTTTTCTTGTTTTTCCAGATCAGATTGCAGCTCTGAATTCTCTTTAACCTTCAACGAGATGTAAAAACAGAAAAGATAATTGCCATCAAAGAATTGTACCAGACTTATAAACAAAATTATCCAGAAAGAATCAAGTATGTACCTCCTCCGCAATTTGATTTTGCAATTCAGTCTTAGCAGCTTCAAGTGTCACAATTCCAACACTATGTATGGTCAGAAAGATGAATTAGTGGATTAAGAAAAGTGAAGAAATAAAAAAGAGCCATCATCACTTTTGAGTAAATGCCCCACATCAAATCACGTCACACAGCATGATCATCATATGGAAGACCAGTAAGATCCTGAACTAACAATTAAGTGATTATAGACTTCCAAATAGAAAAATTATAAATGAAACACTATTTTATATAATAATAAAAAATTATATCAAAGGAAGATCAAAGATAGACTTATGGACTCCATTTGAAATAGTCTGAAATTTGAATGCTATAATATAGAGGCAATGGAGCCAAAGCAAGGCAATTTTTCTCTCCCTGATTAGTTTTCCCTAGCTTTTAATATTAAATGAAAGGAAGCTAATGGGTTGTAAACTTGCAATTTCAGAAACTCCAGGTAAAATATGCACCTAATACTATTTTGCTAACATAGATGCATACATAGAAATATACCTATTCTCTAAAAAAACATGCTGGAGCCCTGAATACTTTTATTAGCCGTTACTCATACTCAGCTTTATTAATTATCTCTGGTAGATTTCTTTACCCAAAGAAAAAAAAAAATCAGTTATACTCTGTGTATGTTTGATGATTTCACCTATGCAAATACCTCTCATAGACTCTCCTCTTTCTTCCACTGTTACACACAAATTAAATAGCACATTGCCAAAAGCCCCTCTCCCAGACACAGCATACCTTCATATCACCAAAATAATTTTACAATTGTCTAAATTCACGTGGGATGAGAGTTCCAAGCATTACGGAGCACTTGGCAACAAACAAGATACAGTTCAAACTACAAAGATATGACAAGAATCTTAGAGGAAGAAAAACTACCACAGTTGACAGAAGTCAATTACTTACTCATCTTCAGTTGAATAATCAATCGATTCCATGGAAAGGTTCTTCCTTGCCTGGAGACATTACAAAAGATATAATAACTTGGACTTAATAGCAAAAAGTCAATGTGACTAGGCTCAAAGAAAAATAGAGAACTAAATGAACATGAAAATTCAACATTGATTGTGAGAGCTTTACCCAATTTTGGGCAAGTGAGAAGCACATAAATTCCAAGATCGAAAAGACATATAATTAATCATGAGAACAAGTTAACTTACAGAGGTACGCCCCCATTTAGTGCGATGCTGAGAATTATGTTCTGGGGCATTGGACATGGTTACTGATTTTTTCATACAAGAAGAATTAGTAGAACTTGAACGATGCCCTGTACTTTGATCTGTGAAAACACCTCCATATACTCCAGCAGGCTCATTGGACTGTTCTACACTAGCAGTCTTACTTGGACTCATAAGATTTTCAGAGTTTCTGACATCTTCATGGTGAGGCAGTGAGACTTCACGTGAAATTGAGGATACCACCTGACTGACTTTAAGATCTTCACTCATACCTGAGGATTTTGAACTTGAATGATTATGGTCCTGTACAATCAAAGAAATTAGGATAAGTAGAGGAATTTCACACTTCTTCCTCTTCCCATGCTCCTCACACCAAAAAAGATAGCTACATTCACTATCATTTTCCAAAAGAGGAAATTACAATCTGGATGATGTTGATAGCCAAGCAGATGATGAATTATAACCAAAAGGTATTCCATCTAACAACAGAGAAGGGTGCAAATGCAGAAGTTGTGGCTTCATATTTTCACTGTGTCAGTTGAAGATTTAGTTGATGAACAATATCTGGGGTAAAGTTAGTGGACAACTCAAAGGGACAAATAGAAGAAAGTAAACTAAAGAAAGGGGGTAAAGCTAGTCAAGGAAAATAAGTATCTAGTTGGAAAGGAACAACACCGGCCAAGTAGCAAGCAGCAAGTCCTAAGGATCTCATACTTGAACTTAAACCCTATTAAAAGTCATCATGATGAGTACTCACAGGAAAGCACCCTTGTCCAACCTTACTAGGCCACAGCCACAGACTGTTCCCCAAGGGAAGATGCCTTAAACCCTGTCTAAGTCTAAGAAGCTAGTTAGCTGCGTTTTTTGATGTTAGCTTTGGGAGGTAAACCAAAACCAAGGCAGCTTAAGGGTTGGGCCCTGAGTGCTAGGAGCCTCAAGAATACTCAGAAGTTTCAAGGGGGACATCTGAGTGCATTACCTGAAGGGTTGGGCCCTTAAGGTTGAGGAGTCGAACTTTGTTCTCAAGTCTTTTTAGAGTCAAGCTCAAGATGAGGTTTTAAACTCAGGAGGTCTGTTTATAAAGTTTTTCCTCAGAGGCGGATAAGAGCACTTCTTGGACTTTGGATGTGTGTGAGGTAGGCATTTTTTATTGTTCTTCTCCTTATGTCTTGTGGCGCCCTGGCAGTCATTAGGGTGCCCTTGTGGTGAACTGAATCTTTGGAATGGGGAGATCAGATCACTGTAGAAAAAATGTTCAACCAAAAAAAAAAACTATTTCTGTTTCCAAATAGATAGATCTTATGCTACTTCTATTCTAATTTTCTTTTGCTGCATTGATTCCATATACGTGAAAAGTTTATGTCTGACCCTCTGCCCTTTTAGTCCAATAGAAGATGTTGTGCTTGAACATTTCTTTCCAGCCCAGGGTCAATGAACTCAGTCTTGATAAATGGGTAATACAGTTTACTTTCTTTTCCTATACTTAAATTTAGTCTAATGGGATGAAACAAATATCCTTAGCTAAAAACTTATTTGCTACAATATTCTTCAAATTATCATCAAATCAATGAAAAACAGTCACTAACCTTATCATCAGGCACATAATTTTCCCTAGAGTTTCCAGTATCGCTGCTTGCTTCACTAACAAGATCATCATCTTCATCTGCATCGGACTCCTCTACTGATTCATCTTGTTCATCATCATAGGACTCAACATCAGAGCCCTCCTCACTCTCGGTTCCACTCTCATCTGAGTCAGTGTACATATCTGGCGACACACCACCTTCCTGCTGCTAGAAAATTAATAACTTAATAATCCAAAGAGACAGTTGTATAGAAATTTCAATAATAAAATAATCAAAGAAAGAAGCATGCAATTTTCTCAGATAAAGCTGCCTTATTAACAAAGTCCAAAATATTCACAAGTCTACTCTACTATTTTTAACCTTGTCACATCAAACATTTCATTTGATGAGGCCATTTTGGGTTAAGGGCCCATGTGGGAAGAAGAGAATTGAACATAATACCAGGATGTGAGCTGACAGACCATACTTCACTGTTCCAGTGGGGGGTTCAGTCCCCCTCCCAAACCTCGGTCCTTAGGACCTAGTTTTATTACCAATAAAATAATAATTCACTGTTCTAAACTTAGCCTTCATACTTCACTGTTCCAGTGGGGGGTTCAATCCCCCTCCCAAACCTCAGTCCTTAGGACCTAGTTTTATTACCAATAGAATAATAATTCACTGTATCTTTTGATTATGAAGCATTTTGCTAGTATTTTGAAGGCTAAGTGTATCTTTTGATAAACTCATATATGGAAGAGAATGAGTTTATCAAAAGATACACTTAGCCTTCAAAATACTAGCAAAATGCTTCATAATCAACTACATCCTCAAACTTGGAGAAAGCATTACCAATATAAAAAGGATAATAGGTTCCCCCGGAACTATTTAGAAGAAGAAAAGGGTACCCCCATTTTGATTGTTAAGAACAAAAGAGTACAAAAATGAAAAGGGTATGGACATATATCAATCAACACTCAAGACTGATGTAAGAGATATATGTTTGCACACATATATAATAAACGGAAGCTGTGCCCAAAAACAAAGATACAATTAAACTTACCCCAAATAAGCTGTCATATTCTTCTAATAAAGTTATAACAATTGCTTGAGCATGGTTAGCTGCGGCAGCTGCTTGCAGAAGTTGAACAGAACCATCACTACCCACATCAAAATCATTTTCAATCTCACATTCTCCAACTAGAAGGGCACGAAGAAGTAAAGGCGCCATGCAAGCTGCTACAGCTGAGGAGCTCATTCGGTTCTCAGCTTTGTGGGAAGCTACAGATTGCATCATCAAGAGTATTCTGACAGAAGTGAAATGAGTAAGTTACATTACAGAAAAATAAAGTGGACTGAATAATAGAAAGGTGTAATGCACAAATAAAATAAAATAAAATTGGGGAACAAAGAAAAAATGCATAGATCTATCTTGCATAGCCAATTGTTTAACAATAAATGTCAAAGCTGAACTTTACTCATAACTCATGGAATATACTCAATAACTTTTGGTTATTGGCATTGATAATAAGATTGAAAATCACTTCCCATATACAATGATTAAGAACCTTATAATTCAGAATTACCATGACACAAGAATGCACTCCAACACTCTCCCATACCTTAATGTCAATTCATATTCCAACTATTATTAAGTTTCTAAACATGGTTGATCCCATTTCCATTAGCTGGTGTGGTATCAAATATGGATGTTTAAAACTCACTTGTTTGAGTCTTGATCGTCCTCTTTCCAATAGTTTTTCAGCAAGGAAGGGAATATTTTAATCTCAAAAATATAATTTCAACGTGTGGCTTCTTTGTAATTTAATTTGTAATTCTGTCGCTCATTCATACAGGTCAGTGTCTTACAGATTAATATCTTCAACAGGATTGTCTCCTATATGCTGAGAATTTTGCAGGGGGGGGGGGGGGGGGAAGCACTCCAACATTTCAAGGTCCATTCACTTGAATGATGATCTTTTCAATTTAATAGATTCTTAATCAATACTTACTAGTTCAAGATAGTCCGCGATACATATCATAAACTATCTTTGTAGGTCATTACATAAACCTAAAGAAATATTTGGCACATTTGCAATGAAGTAATGTTTCAAAAAGAAAAGAAAAAATTCAAATCAACATTAATATATAGTTCTGAAATTGAATGACATTAAAGGAGTAATCTTAAACCCTGAAGTTCAGTCAACAAGATAACAAAAATAGCCATCAAACTGATTCACACATGTTCACCAAAAAGGAGACAAAAGGGGAAAAGAAAAGGATTTCTTTTTGGATTGAAATGGGAAAAAGAAAAGTGCTTAACCAAATACCTTTGCAATAAACGGCGATTTGGCTCGGGGAAAGTTTCAGATATTGCTGTACGCATAGCAGAAACTCTACTAGCACGTTCAATTCCTAATAATTGTGCCATTTTCCAATGGTGAAAAGAAAATCAAACTTTAAAGGAGATCCAAAGAATATTAAAAGGGATAAAAAAAAAGATTACAAAGAGATTTAAAATGTAGTCTTCACTCAATCATAATGCTCCATAATTGCTTTCTATAGTAGGCCCAAATAATAGTCAGCGTAGCAGAAATCTTTAACTGGTGCAAAATGAAAGACATAAGAATGACCAAAAGAAGTTTTATTCTGGGCCAAAAGAAATGGTCAGCCTTATACAGCATCTAAGTTGTTTAAGCATCCATTCCCCTTCATTTTATTTTAATCTTCTGACAGATGATTACGTAAGCACCTTGTGGGTTTGGAAAATGCAACCTCACCCTCAGGTTTTTCATCACTTTAGAATATTCATATTCATCTTTTATCTCACAATCACATATTCTAGGTATCTGCCTTTAGTCATATTCTACTAGCATAGGTTTAGTTCTTCATCCTGCCCTATGCCCTGTATTGTTTCTTCCAATATCATGTTTACCCTGTGAAAGTTAAAACTGTCAATAGTTTATTTATAATATTTAAGGATAATAACAAGAATGTTCTGAGTTTGATTGACAACTTGTTGAGACAACTAGTTTTATTTCCTCATAATGAGGCAGCAAGAGAAGATAAACTGTAGGTACTAAGATGTATTGAAATTGAAAGCGAAACAATGAGTATCCAAGATAATAATTCATAAAAATTGGAAGCTCCAAAAAGATTGAGGGCCACAGTTCCAAATGTTAGGAAGGTAGGATTGTACAGCTGGCTGAGGGGATTACAATTTATTCATGTACCTCTCAATCATTTCTTTATCAGCATAGTGAATTAACTTAATCATTTGAGGTTCATGGCCAATCAATTTTATACAAAAGAAACTTGTTCCTAGGGCTTCTTAAATAAATTGAAATTTTTTTTTCCTTGGATTGTCCAATTATAACCCTAGTTGAAGAAATTAGCATTATAATCTATCTGAGAATGAATTTCTTTTTTTTTAATATCTTCCTACAAACCAAGAGAATGTGTACTTTGAAAATTGGAAGATTGGCTTGCTCTGACTTAAATGATTCATACTAATTTGCGAGCCAAGATATTAGTTTTGAAGTCTATGAAAATCTGGATGATAAAATAACTCGTACTCACATAGAAACGGAAGAAAAATTGTGCAAGTGTAAGATAATGCTCATTTAACAATTCATATTACTGTCAGATAGTTGCTTATAAATCTTGTTGTTGTCCTAGATGAATTTCTTGTCTAAAACTAGCAACTTATGCAAAATAGATCCAGGGTGACTTAATAATTATTAAAAAAAAAAAATATAGATGGTAAAGCTAAAATAACACTTACGGCATGCCTCTAACAGTGCCTTGCAACAAGATGCAGGGACTGGAGATGATGGCAATTCTCGTAGTACATGCTGAAAGCTTACTAGTATTAGAAATTAACTTTCGAGAAATTAACTTTGGTGTTTATGACCTACAGAAAGGAATTAGCAATTCAGTTCATCACGAGGATACCTTAACACAGTCAGCGACAACATGTGCATCCTCTTCTGCAGAAAAGTCAACTTTTCCTGCATCATATGGCATACCCAAGAACATCAGATTTTATCAGTAACTCACGGAAAAAAAAGAAAAAAAATTGGTCCTCTAGCTGGAATGCCAGAGAACTTCATGCAGATCACCCACATTATTCTATTGGTTCCAAGGTTTTGATAGTATCTTAAATTATTTTGATGATAACAAAACTTTTAAGTTAAATTTATAAAAATATTAAGTTGAATATTATTTATTCCCTTATTGCATTAAAAGTCATTCAATTTATTTTTTAATAGACAATAATAATTATTGAAAGAGAAATAAAATAAATTAAAATGAAATATTATATTAATAATATTTTGAGTGGACTATTTTATCCAAATCAATTGATTGAACTTCATATTATTTTATTTTATCTTATTGGACTTTATTAATTTACACACTTTGCAACAAAAGGAAAGCCTACTGAATATTCTAAGAAGGAGAAATGCTAAACGTTGAAGACAAAATTGAAAAGCAAAAGAGAAAAAAAAAAAAAGGCAAGGAGAAAAGAAAGAGTAAAAGGTACAGGTCTATGAGCCATAGAGTTATGCGCACTAGCCTTTATAGTTGACCACACCTCCTAATATTAAATTTCTCTCTCTCTCAACGGCTACTTTAAAAGCTGCACTCCAACGGATACATTTTGAAGCTTCAATATAAATGAAAGAAGATAAACCAAAAAAAATTATGGATTGAAGCAGAGAAAAAAAAGCTAAAATTATATCATAGTTCTCCTTTGTTCTCTTCATGTTATCTGAGCTTAATATCTGATTTTATCTAACTTGAGAGAGCTTTAAAGAAAGGATGTGCTTATTGTAATCATTTTCTTAATAAGGGTTCCAAATTTATTCTTATATTATTTTGTAAAGTGAGTTTAGAGTGAGTTCCTTTAAAAAAAGAATTTTAAGTGAAGTCATATAAAACCCAACAGTTGTATTAGTTTGAAATGAGTTAGGAAACCTTGCATTGAAGGTGAATATGTGTAAAATCATCCTGATTGTAGTTTGAAAATTGATTGAAAAAAATCTTTTAGAATTTAAGGGAACTAGAAGCAGACTAATGATTGAATTAAGATAAATTTGGTAATATTTCTCTCTTCTTTTCACTCTCTCTTTTATCAAGGTTACTCCAAATTTGGGAGCTACTCCACTTTCTTATTTGAAGGACATTCCAAATATATATTAGCTCACTCCACTGCTTATGTGTCTTTTAGTTGCTATTGTCAAGCTAATTCCATTTATCTTTTGAATGAAACTCCACTTTGTCTCTTGGAGGTCACTCCACTTTCAGTTAACTCACTCTATCTTAACCTCCTCTACTTTTATATATACCATAATTTTACTTATTTGTTTTTTCTATTTACCATACTTATTTTCCTTTAAGTGTGATTATCATATTCTATGTAGGAAAGGCGCCATGCATGCCAATTACTTAATTAGAGATTTAAGAAAATTCAAGAGAATCCAACATTTTTAGATGCAGCGAGCGGCACATAGAAGAATTCATTTTATTTTGCAACAGAGTATGATTGGTAACTCATCTAGTTCCTCTTTACACTTTATGGTTCTCTTTGATTCTCATTATAGGTTATTGGATGACCATCAAAAGAAGGACCTTAGGCTGCAGGTTCTGGATGGGATTTCCACAATCTTTTACTGAATTCATCAACTTGAAGATCTTAGTGGTCAATTCTCCAAGCCGGGAAGAATTAATCTCTCAATGTCGAAAGGAGGTGCAAACGATATCACGACATAGTTATTTTTTGATATTTTAATGTTTATTATCTTCTTTTCGGTTTTTGTTTAATCCTTTAATGAGTATCAAAATATATATATATATATATATTAACTGACACATGTAAAGGGAAATTATGTTTAATGCATATCATTTATCATATTTTCAGGAGCATTTGCATGGGAAAGCCCTACATATGATGAAATCTCTTAATGATTTGATATGCTAGAATGACCAAAAGCACACATTGCAATAATCATAATGGAGGCAATCTATAACAAAAGAACCAAGACAGAAATATATAATTTAGAAACTGTAAGAGTAAAACCACTAACCTTGTTCATATTCCCGGACTCGATATTCAACATCATCAACGTCAGCTGCTTGCCGCAAGATCCCTTCTACTTTGACTCCTGTTTTGTAATATTGATTAGACTTGTGAAAAGTATTACTATTAACAACCTATGTCATGTGTAGACAACCTATAAGGATCTTAAAAACTCCCCATTAGTCACAATAAACTTATAAACTACTTCTTCCAACCCCCATTAGTCACGATGATAATCACTTGAGAAACTGAAAATTTTCAATGAGAAAACTACAAAAAAAAAATTCAGGAAGCATCTTATCAGGCTACTTTTAGATCAAAAAAAACATCAACAGATATGCCAATGGACATACTCGACATGTAACAAGTGTCTGAGACATGAAAGACATCACAAAGGTTATTTCAACCCTATTCCTATTAATTGATGTTAGTCTAAATTATCACTCTGCATTTCTTTGTTGATAAGTAACACTGATAAATAATATGTGGCAAATGGGGTGAAACTTTTGTACACAATGAAGTATTGTGTTCTGGATTAAAATACATCCAAAAGCAGAGAAACACCAGTGCACTCAGAATAAAATGATGCACATATTTAAAAAATAAAAAACCTAAAAAATCTTTGATGCATAAGAAGAATAATTTAGGTGAAGAATCGTAAACTTTGATCGTAAAAGTCTGATGTGGACATGCAACAGAAAGCAGTTGCATATTATTATTTATGCTTTTGGTAAATCACAAAAAATGTAAATATATTACTAAACGCAATACCAAAAACAATTCATTAAAAAAAAAATAGGGACCCACCATGCTCTTCTATGAACCTGAGGGCTTTCTCCAGAAATGAGGGAGCTCCATCAGCATCTTCCAGAGCAAGTAAAATTGGCTGGCCAATGACTGTAGATTTCATTGGTTCTCTATCCTTCACTATAAAATAAGTGCAGAAAAATATTTAAAATGGAAGGCTTGCAAGTTAAAAATTTTTACAGCATTAAGCCAGAACATCATCACAAAAACTTTGCAACTGAGATACTAGGCAAAATATCAAAACGAACCCTAGTATACAAAAGAGACAATCAATTGCCTACAAATTTTGAATAAAACCTGGAAGACAAAGAAATCATTAACACTGTTGAATGCCATTATATAAATGGATAAAAGTTTTAAAATGTTAATATCAGAGATCAAACCAGATTATTAACAAACATGCTGTGACAACAAATCCATGCATGATGACGATAAATTGTTTCATGAAGCACTGTACACAGAGCATGTACAAAATTCATAGAATGCACAACAGAAGGTGCAGACTGAGAAGTCAATAACATATCTAAAGCACAACTATAACAAGATCATACATTGTTCCGAAGAAATATCATTTGATTCAGTCTGATCATTCCTGAAGATACCATTTTGCTCCATCACATTAGCAGCGCTTGGTGCTTGTGCCAAAGCATTCTCAAGTGCAGTCTTCCATTCGTTTAAATCCTCGGTAGTTTCAGCCTGCAGCATTGACAAATAAATCAATGAAGCAGAGAATAATATCCTTATTTTCATTTCTTACTCTATCTTTATCTCAATTTGTCTAAAGCCATTGAGCAAATTATAGAGTAAAAAAAGCAATCACTATGCTTTCATTATAAAACAATATATCATACAGACAGAGAAATCTTGTGAAAAAAAGAATAATAATAATAAAGAAAAAGGGGCAATTATTTTCAGAGCATTCTACATAAAAAAAAAAAAAATCATCATGAAATATAATGCAACACACCAGAAACCTAAATTCAAAAAGGAAAGGACATTCCCAGAAGGAAAAATTTATTTAAAAGAAAGAAAGAAAGAAAAGAAAAAAAAAAAGAAAGAGGAATGAATCACCTTAAGTGTAAAAGATCGTCCATCACGACCATCAGGAAAAAGCACAGTCAGAAGCTTCTTATCTGCTTTGACAACAACACTACAAAATTTGACAAAGTAAATTACAAGAGCTCAATAAACTTAACAGATCCTGCTATGGTGAGAATATCAAGACAACCAGAATGCTAATAATGTCTAGTTTGGAAAAACAAGCCAACCTGCCTGAATTGTTGAGATCAATGCCGCCAAGGGTTAAATTCACTTCATTCCCCTTCTGAGAAACAGCACTCTAAAAAGTAGAAAATATAATGAGAAAGCAATAAAAATGAAGAGGAAAGGTATGACAACAAGGAAAAGCATCCATGAATGGTCCATAGGAAGGTACAACTTCAGACTCTATGAATACCAGGTACGCATGTTGGAGTTGCATGCACATATGTCCTGTGTTAGGTCTCTTTTGTTCCAATATTGCTTACCTAAAAGCTTGTGATGCCAAATAAAGACACTGTCTATTGCCAAGCATGATCTAGAAATGAACAAATTTCAAGTCCCATATATCAATGCTCATCATTATGTTTATATGTGTGTGTGTAGGTGTAAAAGCAAATTTCATCAACCTACATAAAAAAGGATAAAGTAATGAAGCTGCAGGTTCAAGCATTATGTGTCTAAGGCCCTCAAGTGATATCGATAATTGATTTCTCCAGTTCAAACCATATCAATAATCAATAAACTTAAATTCCTTTTGGTCATTAAAGTTCCAAACATAACCAAACTTCCAGTTAATGTACTTGTCATCAAGTCAACATCAACCCCAAGATCATTCAAGTTTATGATACATAGAATGACAACTATAGGCCTAAAGGAAAAATATTTGAAGGAAAGATTCTAGCAGCTAAAGCTATAAACATATTTATTAAAATCATTTATAGAGAAGGAAAGTTTATCAGAGAAAGAAAGATGAATTCAAAATAAATAATATTATTCCTACCATATAATAGCCATCTGTCACCCAAAGTACTCAAAACTTTAAAAACTAAATCCAACAACTCTTCCAGAGACAAGACTGTTCCAGAGACATAGTTTCATTTTTTTAAAAATTTTTTTAAGAAAACTGTTGATGAAAAAATTGATGAAATTCAGAAGCTAATTTCTGGTCTAAGTCGAAAGCTAAAATGAACAAACTTCATGGTCAGCTACCCAAGAGATTTATTCAATGGGAAATAGCTTTTTTCTTTTTTCCCTTTTTTTGGTTGGGGGGGTGTGTGTGGTTGTCAAATTACATGTAAAGTGTTTACAAAATACAGAGAAACACAATTAAACAATATCCATGGATATGCAAATGGACAAAATGGATGCTAGAACACAATTACTTACCGGATCACTTCTGAAGAAAACCAGTGAAGTGCGTGTTAAGATAAACCACCTTTTCTTCCAAGATGTCCATCCAATTCCTACACATCAAGAATTACATATTATGCAATAAATAATAAATTCACAAAACCCACAGTCACTCTTTCAAGTGTAGGATTTGACCTTTGTAGTTTGAGTGTTATATATCACAAATATACATACTGCAACTACGTTGGAGAAGGATTAATAGAAGAAGAAGGATTATAACTCTGATATTGTGGCACGTAAGGTTCCTGAAGTCCCAATCATCTAAATCAGTTCAGATTTGAAGTCTTTGAAAAAAAAAAAAAAATTGAACTTCAAAGATCATGCATTAAAGAGTTTGTCTTCAGTTCTATGTTTGTAGTTAGTTGTCTAATAATTGCCTGACTTTTTCTTCCACATGTTTGCTTGCTGTTCTTTAGAAATTCCATTTGAGGCTATGGGTACTTAAATCTTCAATTATCAATCTATAGTGTGTGAGAGCACATTAGCATGCATGACATCTTAATGACCATGAAAAAGGGAAGAAACTATTACACTCATTTCACTCTTGGCTTTTACGTATTCAGGACAATCAATTATAAAAAAGGGAAGAATATTATATGCACTTTTGCCCGTTGCATGAATTTTAGGGTTCCATGAAAGTAAATTGAAACTTGTGAACTAGTGTAGCAAAACACACCTTTTGAAGATAAGAAAAGTGGTCCACTCTTGAAAATCTGCAGCACATGAAATTACAGGGATTTGAGTTGACAGGTGAGAGAAACCACAAAACATGAAGTTAACTCTTGCAAAGGAAGTAATTAAATAATGAAGATACGAAGATATAAAAATCTGTATTCACTTTATTTAAACCAGCTAAATTAAGTCCCGATTGATACCCTGAGGCATCAACCATAAACAAATTTTTCATTTAGTAATTGTACAAAATTTTTGTCTGATCATGTAGAGAGTCCTATTTTGGAAGCAACTGAATGACCAAGTGACCAGTCCTGCGAATGGTAATAATGGCACAAGTTGCTAACATATAAACTGGCAATAGTCCCATGGACCCAAACTGATACAAAAATCCTATCAGTGAATATAACAACAAAAGGTTACCGTGTTGCTGCCACAAGGACGCAGCTGATCTGGCTTTTCAGGCTGAGGAGAGGGAACAGAAGCCCCACCATCTCCCTACAACACACAAAGCCAGATGACATCATTTTACATAATGCCTATATTATGAGGCACCATAATCCCTCGTTCTTAATCGATACATTCTATATAACATGTATTGGCCGAGAAAATTAGCTCATAAAAAATGACCGGAAAAAAGCTCGTCATTTTCATTCATAGCTGAAGAAAATTGCCAGACATTTACCTGAGATGCATCTGCATTATTTTTGTTAGTCATATCTGGGACCCCAAAATGTCAGAATCATAACCTAGGCAATTAGCCAGCAGAGGTCACCGCATTCAATCAACAAATCCCTGCACCCCCATTGATCAAAATGGCAAAGAAGTTCAAAGATTATATAGATATTACTCGACCTCACGGCAAAACGTTACATTCAATCAAACAAACAAAAAGAACAAAAAAAATGTAAATTTGTGATGAATCTGCACTGATTGAAACCGGTACTTCGCCGGGAAAACAAAAAAATAAAAAATAAAAATGGAAGAAGAGATAAAAAGGACAGGGCGTGTTTGGGGGAAAGGAGGAAGCGCAAAAGTGAAAACAGAGTTTGCCTGTGTGTCTGGGTTAGTGGGCGTTAGCCTCTCTGCCCTCTCTTTCCTCCAACATTAGCCGGGTGGTCAAGCAAGAGCCCAATGAGAGCGGGTCTCCTTCGATTCTTCGGCAGTTGTACACGTCCACCCCCCAAAACGAACCGCCGCGTTGGAGGGAAAATTGTGGACGACGCTGAATCTTGAAACAACAAGGGTCTCTCTGTAATTTCCGACATTCTTTGCTCTCTCTTTTTCCTTAATTACTTTTTGTCTTTAAAAAATAATTTTGTCTTTTAATAATTCTTATTCAATTTTTTTAATGACCAAATTAAAATGTTAGATTTAAGAGAACTAAATCCCTTAAATTCAGTGAGTGGATGAACAGATGAGGAAGTCAGAAATAACTACTCAACAGAATTTGTATTTAAATTTATTGGTAGTTTTCAAAAATAATTGCAAAATTTAAGAGAGTATTATTAATTACAAATTACTTAAAATTCAGATGTCTTTTCTATTTTTGGAACAATCCATAAAAAAATTATTGGAGACTTTCATTTAGTCAATAAATAAAAGAAACAAAAATAATTTGAAATGTTAATAAAAAATGATAAAAATAATTTAAAAAATTAATAAATAATTAAAATTTGAAGATTATATTTTATATATTTTAAGGCCAAGTTAAACATTTAATGTTATTTTATGAACCGATTTTCTCATATTGTCTATGCCACTCCTTGTCTAAACACTTGCCAATGTTTGGATATGGGAGGAGGAAAGTAAAAGGAGAGTAAAATAAAAGAAAAAAAGAAAAAAAGTTATTTTAAAGAAAATAAGTTATATTTTAAATATAAATTAATTATTTTAAATTTATATATTTTTAAAAAATAAATAAGAATAATGAATTTTTAAAAATAAAATAAATTTATAAAAATCACATTTCAGTTTGTTTAAAAAGATTTAGCTAAATAATAAAATAAAAAATAGTAAAAAAATTATTTTGAATAAGGTCAAAAAAAAAATTTTAGGAGAAAACACATGTTTAAAATTAAAAAAATTAATTCAAATAATTTTAAAAAATATTTTTGACCGCAGTTTGGTCGAAATACAACTTAAAAAGTTTGACAAACAACAGTCAAAATTTTTTTTTGAATTATTTGAATTATTTTTTTAATGATAAGTGTGTATTTTCTTTTAATAAAATTTTTTTTATGATCTTATCCAAAAATAATTTTTTTATTATGTGAACATTTTTTTAATTAGTTTCCACTATTTTTTATTTTATTATTTGGCTAAATTTTTTTAAAAAAATTGAAAGGTGATTTTTATAAATTTGTTTTCTTTTTAAAAATTTATTATTCTTATTTAATAAATTTTATTTTTTATACTTTTTTAAAATAATTTTTTTATTTAATAAAAATAATAATTTTAATGATAAAAAAATAATTATTAAATAAAAATTATAACAATATAATAAATATTACCAAAAAATTCCTAAATAAACATCAAATAATTGATTATTGTACGTTAAAGTACATAATCATTATCAATAACATTTGATTTATGTAGTCTAATGTAAGAATCCAAAACTAAGAGTATTGTTGGATGAAGCAAAAGAAAATAATTGATAGATAAAAAAGTGATATTTTAATTTTAATTTTTTTATTTAAAGTGAGATCCAATAATTTTTTTATATTATTTATATTAAAAATAATGAGAAGTAAAAAATGTTTATTTAAATTTAAATTAAAAAGTAATACAAAAATTCACTTTTTTAATACCATTTATCCAAACATATTTTTAATAATAAAAAAATAGTGGTTGAAAAAAAAATAGTGATTGTACAGAGCAAATTGGCAATTTTGGTAGTTAACCATGAGAGCAATTTTATGGATCTTGATCCTTTGAAATCCTTAAACATCTTGGTTGTTAGTTGAGTGCATTGTTGAGATGCAACATGTTGTTCTAAGCAAGCCAAATGCATTGTTTCATTAATCAAAATAGTACATTTTGAGACAG
Source organism: Erythrophleum ivorense (assembly GCA_026724425.1). Lineage (NCBI taxonomy): Eukaryota > Viridiplantae > Streptophyta > Magnoliopsida > Fabales > Fabaceae > Erythrophleum > Erythrophleum ivorense. The sequence goes on from JAIUCV010000129.1 coordinate 784,502, forward strand.
GATTGAAAAGCCTCCAAAATGCATAATGATATAGTGCCTTGAGAGGCAAAAACCCTAGTAAAACTCAAAACTCCTTCCTTTGATTGATTTGGCATTTTATCAATCCTACATCGATAATAGATCCTTCGATCTAGCACTTTCCTTTTTTGATTTTTGTCAAAAAATTATCGAATTTTGTTATTGATGCATCACTAGTAGGAGGTAGAAGTGATTTGTTATAATGAATGAGGAATCAAAAGATGAATGCCAATAAGAAGTAAAAGGGATTTATTTTGACTTTGTTTGGTTACATTCGAAGAAGATATCAATGCACATCATTTTGTTATAATAAAGTCTCTACGTGGGGTTCAATCTGCATTGTTTGTTGCATTAACACATCCATTATGGCCATGTCTCCCTAAAATATTTCAAATGTACTATTTTGTCACGTTTCATTCCTTCGTTGTAATCTTATCTCAAAACACATTATTATAATTAATGAAATAGGTTTGCTTCCTTCGCATGGCATGGTTGCATCTGGATGATGCACTCAACTAACAACCAAGATTCAAGGCCTTCAAAAGATTGGGATCCCAATTTTGTGTTTAAATCCTTCCAATTAAGAGGACCTTCAATTACGTCTCTAATACATGGATCTTTGACATCCACATGATCTAATAGCATTCAAAGGGATACGTCACTAAAGACCTTGAAATGTGCAATTTCTCATTTGACCATATAACCTACAAAACAAAGTAAAAATTTAAGTAACAAACAACAATGATTACAAATGAGGTTAAGAAAAGAATAATAAATAGTGATGCTTGTAAATTGCAAAGAAGATATCACAAAAACTCTCCATCAATGCCACTATAGGGGTACAAAATTAACATGTTTTCAAAATAATAGAGTTCTTATCACAAATTAGCAAATAAATCCCAATTAGAAATCAGTTATCACCAAAACATAAAATCAACAAATGAATCCTAAACAGAAATCAGCAAATGAATCCCAATAGCATCACCTTTGCTTCTTTCAATTTTGGGGCTAATGATCTTAAGGAACCCAAAACATAAAAGCAAGCTCTAAAAAACCAACCTCACTTAAAATGGTAGTGGCAAACCCATTTCACTCTTTGAAGTGGCCGAATCACATTCCATAATGGCTCCCATAGCCAAATCCCCTTCAATCGAAGAAGGAATGTGAGGAAGGAAGCTCGAGGGACAAGGAGAGCTCCCATGGCTGAAATTAGTTTCAATTGTGGCCAAATACTGAGGATGTTGAAATCTAAAGCTCCCATAGCCAACGTAGTTAAATAAGAAAATTGGATCCTCCTATGGCCAATTCTGAAGTTGCTACATTTGCATCACATGCACTTGATTGTGAATCTATGACGGTATGACCTGAAAACTTGTGCTTTCCTTTTCAAAGATCTATGTTGCAACTCATGATAGGTGGCACTTCTTCTAGTGTTCAATTCAAACTTCCAAGACATACTATTTCACAAAGTGAAAACTGCACATTTTGAGGTCTCCAACAATGTGTCCCTATTAAGGCTATTATATTATGCGGATGGTAAGGATACATGCACTAGAGGCGCTATTAAGGATCCTTTCAATTGGAGGATTCAGGTGCTAATTTTATAATACATGAAAGCAGATCATTTCAATTGAGAAGATTCGTTAATTATTTAATTAAGTAATTTAGATAATTTAAATTTGATTTATCCAATTTAGATTTTAAGTTTCTTTCTTTTTTATTATTTTTTAAAATGTATAATTAAAAAGGTTATTTTCATTTTATTTTTTACTTACTTTAAAAAATATCAAAATAAATAAAAAATAAAATTTAAACCATGAAATTCAAATGGGTAATTGACGGACCTTGAGATTATCCGCTTCGTATAGTGCACGGAACAACGCCAAAGAAACCAATCAGCTTGCTTCAAACATCATGACCCAAAACCTGACGGCTTCCCGGTCCGCCACGCCCTATTTCTCTTCCTTCCCACCACCCCACCCACCGCGGCCGCTTCTGCAAGAGACAACCAACCCGTTGTACCACCACAACCATAAAAGCACGTGTCTCTTGAGGTAGACGCCAATTATTTTACATAATCCAACAACGTCGATGACATGTGAGACAGATGATAAACCTTTCTAGGGTTCCCTAATCATATGAAGACAAACCGGAATTTGATTAATTTTTAGGGTTTTAATTACGAGTACTTGCGTGTAGAATCCGGGGGCTGGTGGCTGGTAGTACTTTTTTTTTTGTTTTCTCAATTAAGTGGAATAGTGCGTTTATTGGGAAGCTCCAATGGAGATCGAGTTCTCTGATCCAAAATCGACCGTTGAAATCAGGAGGGAGGATTTGGAGAAGGATCGGGTTCGGGTCAAGAGGAAGTCATTGCAGGCTGTGCTCGAGCAGTGTCAGAGAGCTCTCGAATCACTTAATACGAGTAGCGGTGTCGATGAAGATGAAAAGGATTATGGGGGTGAGGGTGAAGCTGCAGTGGCGGATAAGGATCGGCGCCTTGAAGGTTCACCCTCTGTGGGAGCTGATCGAGAAGCCGATGAGGTAATTGTTTTGTTTTACTTCTACATTTTCTTTTGCCTTTTTGAGGTTTGGTGGTTGGATGGCGTTTATATTGGCGAGTAATCTGGGCCCAAGAGGTAGACAAAGAGCGGGAAAATGAATTATTGATTTCTGTGGTATTATCTCTTAGTTACGAAATACTGATGTTGTGGTTAAATGCTGTGGATCCTTCTTCAGAACTTGTTTTCGTAATGTGTTTTTTAAATTGCGAATCAGTTCATATTAACTCAGAGCTACAGAGATATTTATCTAACAAAGGTACATGAGGCCTATTCCACAGATTTATGAATTTAGGTTCTGAGGGAGTTTTCTTGGTTCTTTGCCTGTTACATCTGTATTCGTGACAGCATTGATGGTGTGTTTGAATATGTTTCTCGAAGAAATTTCACAAAGCTGTTCCACTTGTATCTAGACACTAGTGTCCTTAATGACAAATATATGCATTGAAGATACATGTATCATTAGTACTGTAATACAAGGATTTTGGTTGTCTGATGTGTAATGCTTGACCCTGATGTGTAATGCAATGTTGTCTTCCTTCTATTGTGGATACTTAATAGTGAATAACTCTTGGCAAGATTTTGGTTCCGTATTGATGGTTATTCATCCTAACACAATATACCATGCGCCCAATGCAGTTGTGTGATCTACTCAAATCTGGGTTTGAATGCCCCGCCTTTCTTGAAAAGTTAGAGTGTGCCCAGGCATCAATTTCACAGAATGCAACTGGTACACGTCCAAATCTATTCCTATTTTGAATTTGTTGCTGATGACATTAAAAAGTAATTTATTTTTCATGTTTAGGTTGAAGACATTCATATTTTTGAAATTATAGAAAGCTGTTCTTTTTTATGTTTAAGTTTTAGAATGCTTAGAAAATTTATTGGGTCATGACAGAAGAAGGTAATTCTTGGGATATTGTCAGTGAGAATGATCTATGGGAAGGGGAAGATTTTGACTCAGACCAAGAAGATTTTGTCCTCGTTAGACAAGAAGATATAGTGGAGGGAATTGCTTGCTTCATGGCCACGTATTTGCTATCCCTTAAGCAGACTAAGGTATATGTATATCCACAACTTAGGAGGTTTTATACCTGTTATTTTTGCCTTACTTGGGATTTATTAATAATGATATTCTTTTATAATAATATGAAAAATTGAAAACCATGAGAATCCAAATCTTTTGGTTAAAGTACCTTCTGATTTGCCAAGTTGAACTTTAGGCTTATTGGCTTCATGAAATGGTAGTCTCTAGAATTTATTTGCTGTACAGAGTTGTCCACCTAAAAAGCTGGTGATGTTTGAATATCAGGAGATTAGTAGTCACAACCGACAGTAAACATGATGCTAATGACAAACACTAGAAACTCAGATAGAGACGAGAAAAATGTGATGCAGATTGCAGAGAATTAATGCAGTTATCAGATTTTGTTTTTGTGTAGCATCTTAGGTTTGTCATTCCTTTCTGATTATCATTTTTGCAGTTCCTGCTCTTCTCTAAGGATATGGTTATTAATTCTCCTTGCAAACACATGCTTGAGAAGTTAACCCATTGTATTAAGGAGATAGTCATGTAATAGATATGCTTGTTGGTTAATGTCGAAAATTCTGTGTTTGAGCTGCATTGCTTCTGGTTTAAACCCAGAATTTCTTCTGATGCTTCTATAGCCTGAGAATCACTCTTCTTGAATGATAAGTTTCTCTCCCTCGTGTGCCAGTGAAGAATGTGGTTTATGGATGTCAGCCATGATTAATGACAGGAAGCATATTGTATAGAACATACTTGAAGGATACATTGCCTTATGATATATCTCTCTTACATACATTTGTTGCACTCTTTGCAGGATTTGACTCCTAATCAACTTCAAGAAGGTGCGTTTGATTGTTTCCTTCCTAGGATGATACATTGCCTTTGTTAGTCGTCCATATATTCCAATGGAAAACAAGGAGTAAATAACTCTTTAGCACCTACCTTTTCCATCCGAGATGTATTTTTTTTTTGCTCTAGTTGAGACAATTATAATAATAACTGGCTAAAAATGAATGATAAAGGACTTCTGAGTTCTTACTTTTTGGTGTGTTTTTATCAGCACTAAGCAAGACATTTTCGGTGAAAAAGAAGAAGGGAAAGCTTCAAAAAGCGTGGGATGGGAGCAAAGTTATTTACAATGTTGCGTCCTGGGGGGCTACAGCCATTGGGTAAGGGGTTATACCTCCCCCTATTCTCCCACATTTTTTTAACACTTCTGTTTTAAAAATAAAAAATAAAAAATAGGAGGCAGATTGGTGTTTCATCTCCAAAGCCGGGCAATGCTGTAGATATTGTCGTTTGATTGATACGTGACCTAGCCTCCTAGTTTATGCTGTTTTCCATTGCTTTGTGTGTGTGTGTGTTTTTGCCTTAAACTGTTTTATGTGTTTGGATTAACTTATTAAGCACTCTCAATGCCTCTATAAGCTGATTTCAGTGTGTTTGTGTGTGTGTGTGTGTGTTTTTGCCTTAAAACTGTTTTATGTGTTTGGATTAACTTATTAAGCACTTATAATGCCTCTATAAGCTGATTTTAGCTTAGCTTGTTTTCATAAGCTTCAAATTGAAGCCTATCAAAATAAGCTTTCCTGCAAAAGCTTGATAGTAGGTTAGGCCCATACTGTTCTTACAATTATTTTGGACAAAACTGTCTTCGTTAATTTTTTAACTACTTGAAGAACTTCTTAGAGTGTCTATCCGATCACAAACTAGCTTATTTTAGATTGCAGTTATGTTATAAACGATGGAGCTAATTTAATTAGCTTTCTTGATAAAGCAATTGTTTAAGCTAATTATCCAAACAGGGTTTTAGTATATCAAGAGAGTCATTTTGATATAGTTAGTCCTCCCCTATTGACCACTTCATTTGGCTTTGTTGACAGGATATACCAAAACCCTGTTATTCTAAGGGCTGCAACAAAAGCTTTCTGGACATCTTGTCATGTTATATCAAAGCTTCTCTGATGTACCAATGAAGCGTGGTAGTGTAGTTATTGACTGTTATGCTTGTGCTGCAATTCAGCTTGGTTTTCCACATGTGCAATGTAAAATTCAAGTAGTTTGCACCATAAACAAGTTGTAAATATCTCCTATTTCTTCAAATGTTAGGCAATTCAAATTCTCATTCACAAACGTAATTTGTCTCCCACGCCCATCGCTATCTCTGTTACATCAAAATAACGTAATTTGGTGCAAATATCCCCTTTTTAATGGAATGTTTCGGTAGAAAAATTTAGAAAGTTAATACCATCGCTACTTTAGATCCCACCTCTTCCCTGACCATGCCCGCATATATCTATGAATTCGTAGATGTATAAGCGTCATTGGTTATCTGCGCAGCATCGTATCCAATTTAAGTTAATGGAGGTCTAGAAATATGTAACGATTGGTCAAGACAATGAACAAAAGCTGTAGTAGGCAAACTGGTAATATCAGACAATGCACTTAGGGGACAACAGCGAAAGGTTTAGCAGCATAAAGCTGTTAAAATTATATATTGATGCTAAAATTTTTTTTGGGGGGGGGGGGGGGAGAGGGGGGGATATTTTACTGTATCTTTACCGTAGCTTGACAAAAGTATATTCTCATATAAGGAGTGCAATTTTTTCAGGAGCAGCCGAGTTGCTGGCTCCTGGTACAAAATTGGTGAACCCCAGCTGATATTATATACTCAATTTATGCATCTTGCTGGCGAAAAAATTAACTTCTGTTCATAGTTTAACTACCCAGCAAGCTCATGCTGGCACTAGTCATCTCCCACCGTTGAAGTCCACTTTTTACAGGGTATTCCTCGAATCATATTTACAAGGCTGAGCTTAATAATAGAGAGTGTTGTTCTTGGGAGTGGGAGCATCCTTGCAGAGCATGGAACGAACTTCCATGATGGATCTAGGAGGCTCCAGGTCTTTCTCTTGCAATGTATTTCCCAGAAGTTGTTGCATCTGCGAGGCAAAGGTATCATCCAGAATCTGCACAGACAATTTCAGGTAAGAAATCAGAATGAATGTGCATAATTATAGTCTAAAATATATAGAGAGCAAATAAAACAAGGCAGGGAAAGAATGGTCATTTCAATTAATTGGTTAAACCACTCCTTGAATTAAAATGGATCCTTTGTAGTACTGCATGAGATGCACTTGAACAGAGAAAGATTGAAGAATTTCAAATGTTGGAAGTTACTTAACCCTACACCCTCAGTTTATTTTTTTCAACTGCACGCCCTACGTCTACATGCTAAATGCAGAGAATCTAGTTTTACTCGTTCAATAAAGTGGGCCCAAGTTCTCATATATTGTTATCCCCTAATACACAGTTCACTTCTCAAAGTCACAGATGTCAGAAAAATTGTATCGGGACAGTTCAAATTGCCTAAATTCACCACAATTACGCTAAAACGTGTCTTCCAAAAGCCAAATTCAGGAAATATTGTTCCAATAGAGCAAATAAGTTAGGAATCTTTCTCACAAGCAGTTTTTTAAAATTAAGCTTTGCTAGCTAACTCACAGAACTCTCTTGGTTAAGGCTAAAAACCTGCAAAGCTGATTTCCATACCAAGGGGAAAATATGGTGGATCAGGTCTAATAACCATACAGATAATCCTCATTAACAATCCTGCAATAAATCTGCAGCAATGTTCTATCACACCTCCCCAAGAGCCATGGAGAGAAACTTGTCCATTTCTGTATTTCATAATTCAACTAATAAACCCAGCATTCTGTCATTCTTCTCAACTATGTACAATTTAAAATATAAATTATGTACTACTTACAGATACTGTAATCCTTGATCCTTTGTACCATGATCTGTTTTCTTTTCTGTTCTCCAAGAAACTTAAAATTTCCTGTTAAAATAAGGAATCGGACAAACAATATCAAGTTATGTTCCTGCAGTCACGTTTCTCAATCATAAAGGGTCAATAAAACCCAGATGACAATGAATTTACCTGTCCAATACGATCCCAATAACCTCGACAGATGGCAATGAAGACATGAGTCTCAAAGACCGTGTGAAGGTGACTAATGGTATTAGCCAGCTGATCTTTCAGTGGTTGCATTCTTCCTCTTACATCAGATTCTATCACGGTTTCCTTTGAATCTTGGAGAATTTTTTTAGTTTTGTAGCATTCTGTAACTTCGTCTGAAACAAACATACAAATTGCATATCAGTGACACAAATAAACGTCACAAGTTGATCGGCATTATTCTAGTAAGATCAGCAAAATAAAAATGAAATATCTTGCACTACTGCACACATGTAGAAAACAGAAACTTCAAGGTTAGTGTGCACAGGAAATAAGATACAATGAGTTTCGGAACAGTATAAACATGATGTGGCCATACATATCCTGACTGCATTACTGCTCAATGTTCCAAAAGATATCTCCTATTAGGAGATTCAGACATTACCACCATCAACATGTCATAGTTTCATAACTCAATAAGAAACTTAGTACTTTCATAGAGATACTAACATTCTCTGCAAGTTTTTCCACAATAGCTTGAAGGTAGTTCCTGAACTTTGCTCTCAGCATCACCGTTACTTCACTAAGTCGTTCACCAGGTGCTGTGTTTCCAACATTTGGCAAACAAGAACCCCATGACTTGAATTGTGATTCTACCCTGGGACGCAAGACATCGAGCATTCTCTTCATGGAATTCAAAAGAATTCCAAGCTGAAAGCAGTAACATAAGTTCAGACAACAACATACACATGTCTGAACATTGCAGGCTTAAGAAACTCTAATCACCTCATCAGGAACGACATATGGGCATGCAGGTCGTTTGGCAAGTTTTTGGACATACTTAAGTCCAAATTTCTTAGGAGTCATGCTTTCCTTGAGAGGAGACAGCACATCTGCGTACTGTTTGTCTAAAGCTTCCACTATAGCCTTTTCAATATCAGCAATGGCCTATTGTCAGAAAAAAATGGGGTCCTATTAAAACTCATATCAGTTTTTTATATCTCATAAAATAACAAATTTAGCATCAAGAAAAACAGATCCCTTTGCAAAAAAAAAAGCTTAAGAGAAATAATATTACAACTTACATAACTGAATTAACAAAATACTACTCCGCAAGATGAATGTTTAAGGTTTAGAAGAGAAATGATAGATGGGAAAGATGCTGAAATATGAACTTAAAATGGATTAATAACTCCACTGCATGTCAGTGTCATGATTCATATAGTTGAACCTATAACTAAAAGCCTCCTTACTTCTAACTCCTCTCCAAACAAAAAAGAAGTACAACCTTTTCACTTTTTTTAAATTTTTGTAAGTACAAGCTTTTGACAAATAATGCAACTAATGAGGTTGAAGTGACCATCCAAGTAACAGAACGATTGACCCTGGATCTCATTGTAGCATCAAATTCACTTTAATTAGTTAAACTATATCATTATGTAAATTAAAAGTCAATTAGACAATGATGCTTACCGGTACCAAATCATGGGCAGAAGAAAAATCAAAATGGGAACCGAATGCATCTCCTACCTTGGCCTAATTTGTGGAGGAAAAGGAAAAAGGAAAAAAAAAAAAATCTAGGATGACGAAAGATAAAAGGAAGTTAGATCCATTCTAACATACATTCTCTAGAACCAAGGTATATTCTGGCCAGCGGCAAATGATGACCTCATAGTTTGTCAATGTTTCCTTCAGCCGTTCATACATGTCATCAACAAAAGGAGTAGTAGAATGTTGTGTTCTAACTCCTGACCATTTCACCTGCAAGGGCAAAGCTTTCAGCAATCTGTTGCATAAGACAGCTTTTTAATAAAATTGGCAGACTGCAGTCATACACATGATTAATTTTAAAGCATCCTTCAAAAGGATCTTCAAAACCCTAATAAGCAAGAGGTAAGAAACAACCAAATCTGTACATAAAGTCCCAAAGAAGGACGGGATATCACAAAATAGCCGCGTCTTGGAAATAAGCACCTTATCTAGTTTGCATGACTCAAGCAAAGATAGGCGTTTATCTTGGATCCAGACAAGAATATACAAGTGGAACAATTCTTTTGCATCTACTCCACCTTTGACAGGACTGCTGAGGAAATGAAACAAGTTAGAATTATGCTGAGTAGCACAAATTCATTCTTTGACTACACAAATAAGGATATACTAGTACCAAGAGCATTTACCTAATATTCCAGCTGGTAAGGTCCCTCTGAAAATCTGATGTTGCAATAACAAGTTCTGCTACTGGTGGGGAAGGGCCTGTTGGTGGGCAAGCAATGAGGAAGGCTCGTAATCTACCGCAAAGCTCAGTGCTGTATATGGATGCAGACAAATTCGGTAGGTCCACAAAGCTGTGTAAGAATATGAAAGTAACAATATTAGAACCTTCAACAGACAGGAACACAAGCACACAAGTGGTCCAAATGATAATTTCTGCCAAGGGTCAAGCTTCCCCCCCCCCCCCCCCCCCCCACCATCACACAAAAAAAAAAAAGAAAAAACCCTCCACAAGGGGGGCATCACATATGTGAATACATTGTTAATACTAATAAATATGCAATAAGCAGGAACAAAGGCCAAAAACACAAAGCAGCTAAAGTGCATTCAAATTTGAGATCAAATAACAAAGAATTCCTAAATCCCTGCTTCCTTCTGCTCTGCTGCTATTTAGATTTTATGAACTACATAAGCCACAAGCCATTTTGTTAGTGATCGTCTGCTTGTTCTGTTCTTATCAGCTGTGGTGCTAAGCTTCTAGCTTTACTTTTGTTAACAAACTTTTGTTTTGCCAATCTAATTTTTTAATTGAGATGGATATTCAGTAAAATTTAGTGGACTTAGCAAGCAATAACTTATTGCTATGCAATCGTCCCGGTTAATATGACATTACTTCATTTGACTATTGTCAAGCTTAGCTATTGACTTCTCTATTGAAAAAAGAGGTGATAGTGATAAATAGCAACTGCATTCAAATTTTTTATCAAGGTAACGTGTTACAACAAACATATGTACATATCCTATCATGTAACAGTCATTTTAAAAGAATAATAGAATGTTTATACACAGGCATTTTTAAATGAGAAGTGATAAATAATAGAGTATTTGATAGGAGATGATCTGAAGCATTTTTGCATTAGTCATAAATGCCAGTCCTATATACATACATGTAACATGGCTCACAAATCAAGAACCACCAGATTCAGATTCCCAGTAACTATTCAATTGTCATTTATTAACCATAAAATCTGACAAATAAGATAATTCATACCCAGTGTATCATGAAGAAGCAAAAGTAGCTTATTCCACATTCAAGGTCAACCACCAAATGTAATTTTGTTTTTGTTTTTGTTCTTTTTTTTTTTTCAATATTTGAACGCAACTTAACTGAAACTACAGTGTAACAAAACAAGACATGATTATCAACTGTGAAAATTTCAACAAAGCTCAGGCTCCAGCATCTGAACCTGAATTAAAATTCCAACAAATTAAATACATAAAAGATTATTTGATAAAATGTATAATACCTGGGAAGTATATTTTGATTATGAATCTGAATATCAGTGTAGATCTCATTCCTTAGATTTAAGCATAAGGCTTTCATCTTCCAGTAAGCAGTAGACATGGTCATGCTGTCCATCAGACTACCTTCATTATTGTTTGTAATATATTCATCTGTTTCACTCAGGTGTCTTCTAGACCTCTTTTTTGCAGCAACCTAGGTAGATACCAGCAATCAGTGAAATAAGTATGTTCATTTGCTTAGTGAAAAAAGCATGCTCATTTGCTTGCAGGCATCATCATGAAGTTCTCACATTTCTCTAACCTGAAAGTAATGACAGAAAGCAGTTTGAGCTTCAGGAGATAAGATATCATGAAGCAGTTTGTAGAGTTTAACGGCAGGCTCCAGGGCAGGCACTGCAAGACCAGATGCAGGTTTATAAACCTCTGTGATGCCTGAGAAAGATGATTCATCTAGAGACTTGTAATTCTCAAAAACAAGAGTGAGAATCTGTTCAATTTGATCCTTGGTCTCTCCCAGTATTCGGTTCTGATGAGAATAATCAACAATCATACTGTGTTAGACAAGACAAAAAGAACCATCAAACTGTTGGAAAGAAATACACACTAACACAAAACGATCAACCAATATCAAATTTATAGAGTCAATGTTACAATAGAAGTACTATGAAAAATTACAAAAATAGATTGCACTAACAGTTTAAGTTACATGGTTCAACTCTGAAATTTTAATAGTACCTCCTGGTGGCTCAAAGACGTCTTGTCATTGCCCTTCATCATAACAGGTGTTAGCAGATCATACACCAAGTTAAGGCAATCTGCTGTTGGTGTAGCCACGTCCATGACATAAGAAAGATACCTATTTACATGAAAAATTAGGAGCACCACAAGCACAATATATAAAGTAAGAAACATTGCATTTAATATATTAAAGATTTTAACAGAAATAAGAGAATCAACATCACATTACCTTAACTTGGTATACACCTCAGATATCCCATAATATGATGCAAACTCTGATAAAAGCCAATTCCATGGACCATGCAATATCAGGTTCCTCTGCTGAAAGCCTTGAACTTTCATGGCAACTTCTAAGACTAGGTCATATGCAACTGTCTCTGCCACAGAACCACACTAGCCCACAAGAAAGACAATAGTGTTTAACTGTGAGGTCCAATACACTAGAAAACTCAAAACATTTAGATAATAATGTATCATTTAGCAAATGAAAACTCTTAACTCAAGCACTAAATAAAATATCTATTTTCCCTTTTCTGATCTGGCATTGTGGACTACAAGATTATCCATAGTTTCTTTTCTTTTCCAGTTTTTTGTTGGGAAGGGGGGTGATGTGGGCATCTAACGGGTTAATAGGATGCAAATATTTCATTGTAATAGACTCTAGCCATGCAATGAATATCTCAGATAAAATTAAATACACTTCAAAATAAGGTGACAATTAATCCTTCTCAATGTTATTTGTATAAATTCACACCCAGAGTTCTTAGCACAGCTTCTCACAATAACTTCTAAAGAATATATTTATACACAAACACACACTCACACACTAGATGTCCAAAAAAATTATCATGAGTGAAGATTACCATTTAATATTAAGCAGTTGCTTAGTTACTGTTTTCTTGGAAGATATTCCAAGGTCAAGGTAAATACCAAGTTTACTATGTGCCCAAGATAGCATGATTGAGGTTCAAGGGAGAACAGCTAACAAGAATTTAGACTCTCACTACTATAGCTTAGATAATATAAACACAATATAATGCTCATAGTATAGTTTACCTTGAGACTATTACTGTCATCTAAACTTGTTGAATAAGTAATATAAAGTTGTATCTTGCCCACTAGCTCATGGTCTGGCTCATGATAAATAGGCCACCAGTGCAATTTGTCAGCCTGCATTCATATTAAACATGAATTCTACCATAATAAACATCAATCATCACAAACAATGACAAGTAGCTGGGAAAATTGCAGGAGAAAATCTTACTGGATCATCAGCAATAGTAGCCACTTGGACAAGAACACGGCCCAAATGCTTCCCCCTAGAATCTTGAACTTCAATGATTAAATCATCTCCTAAGCTATCTGGAAAACTGTAAAGTAATCAGAAATTAATTCAAACGGTACATTCATAAGAGATTAAAAAGACAACAATACTTACAACATATGAGTTTCACTAGATCCAGGTTGCATTCTGATGACATCTTCTTCAATTGAGCTTTTTAGTCTTAAAAAACAGGAGTATGTCTCTGATCACAAGTGCAGGCAGAAACATTTATAGAATGAAAAAAATGCTCAAGCAAAAATCTAATGAGAAAATTGAGAATTAAGCAGGTAAATTTTTTTATGTACTCTCAGAACATCTAGGTCATTAATCATGTTATAAATAGTAAAAACGTAAGGACATAGTAAAAGTGGATCAAGGACCTCCAAAAACACCAAAAGATGGTTATGAAATGAAAAATTTTTTTAACAAAATAATTGTTACTCCAAGATGCAACATACGCCATGAGCTTGTCTGATGACACATAGGAAACACCTATACTTTTTTCTCAAACCATGTACACCTCTGAAGAGATCAAAAATTTAGTAAAGAGATTTATATTTAGCGACTCCTGAACTTTCTAGGTTCTTCTACATTTAATTTTTAAATTTTCAGACAAGCATAAATACTTAAACTTGTTGCTTCACATATAAGCCTACCCCTGCATAAAAAGAGTTGGCATCTTGAGTATCAAGCACCCAAGAAAGCATAACTTTCTGGATTCTTTAATTCCCAATTCTAATACATCCATGAGAGAAGAATAAAGGGTTGCAAGCTGCAACAGAGTGCACTATTGCAGAAAAATTGCCAAACTTAATTGAGCCAAATTGTTTGTTAATGTTAAGCACATGACTAAACTTCATGAAGAATCATAAATAGAATATTGAAAAGGAATTTCTCCCACACTATACTATTTATCTTTCACTGAACTTATCACAACCTCCATAGCCCTTAAGCAGAGACATATGCATTCTTTGAAACATAATGACACTGGGCAAGAAAGTTAGGCCCTGGACAGTGTGCCAAATAGTATAATCATAGGATATATGGCATAATGATATCTTTATAGGTTCCATTATAATGGATCGAGGTTGAATCTTCACATACCTTGCACAGCTTCATAAGATGATGAACTATTCCGGAGAGTTGTTACACCAGCTTTCAGAAGTCCAGACACCTGCTGTATGTACCGGGTGCTGGCATGCATATATGACAAGCTTTGTCGTGCCAGCGAACCATTTGCAGGTATACGTGGTACAAATCGAATTCTTTTAAGGGCTTGCCATCCAGAAGAGAATGACAACTGTAAATTGGAAAAGTGGTGTCTCACAGATTTCATTGTGATTTTAGGGGTCCTTATGGATGAGATGCTACAGCCAGTAGGGGGGTCCATGGCCATTTTGACTTTACGTACTGCAAAGTATAAAACATCTCAACAAAGATTCTCTAGAGAGTAGATGCTTAAATGGTAAAAACCAACGTAAAAAACTACCTTGCACCTTCATCTTGCCAATTAGTTTTTTGGGTTTTGGAGCAACACCCTTACTAGAAGGCTCTGAGTCGTGCTTCACCATTAGTTCCTCCTCTGACTGTAATAGTACCTGCCGCAATCTACAATTCAAAGAAATAGAATTCCAATAAGATCAAAAGTGATAACAATGCAATAGGAGTATAGGAGAAATGGTAGATGAGGAGTATCTTTAATAGAATCAATGACATCAAGGGGCAAGAGAGGGAAGAAGGAGTAGAGAAGAATCTGAACTCACCCAAATGCCTCCCTCAGTAAAGCACATTCATTTTCCAGAAACATTGGAGCTTCCATGCATTGCATTGCCCAAGCATGAAGGCAAAGACGCACACATGCATCATATGCAATCACAGAATGCCATGGCCCAAGAGCACTGAAATATATTTACATAGCTTATAAGCACATTTTAATTAACAAGAGAACCAGAAGAAATTCTTGGTTAATCATCAGCAAAATCAACAAGTATGATACCTTGCATGAAAGGTTGGAAGGCGAGCAGGATATGAACTTGAAGATGCAGCAGCCTCTGAACCAGCAGCATTTCTGTGAACATATACATGTCACATCAAAATTAAGACGATACAGGATTGATATATGTTTGTATGTGTAGTGTGAGTCCATGTATTTTGGACGAAGTTAAGAACTCCAGTGTCTTGAGACATACTTTTTCTATCAAATATACTAACCTAACAAATTGTTCAGGGATCTTATTTCCACTATTGATCTCTTTCTTATCCTTAACCATAGAATTGAATGTACTTGATTCATTTGTAGTAGAAAACTCTTGTATATCTGCTTTGTGTGGGGCGGTAAGCACTCTAGAAGCTAAAATCTCAGGCGTTTGTCTGATTTCTTGAGCAGAACTGCAACAGGGTGGTGCGCTTGGAATGTCATCATCAGATAATCTTCCATTCTGTGGAATTTTATAGCAGTAAGCATTCAGTTATTCTGAAGTCCGCCATAGCAGATAATATATTTATACAGGGTAAGCACTTGAAAGCTAAAGATGAGGAAATTCTTAGTTGTGTTTGGTATGATTGATTTAGAGAGGTGGAAAACGGCAACTAATCTAAAGTTGTATTGTGTCCAAACTTCAAGTACCTCAACATTTTCCACCAGCACACCCTTAAGTAAATAATATGGATCAAGAAGAAGACGCATACTGCACATAAAATGTAATTTCCAGTAAGCAGCAGTTTGCTTGGTCAAATTTGTATTAACTGGTGAAGAGCGTCACCTATGCGCCGAATAATGGTTTGAAAAGAAAAAACTCAAAAACCTTATCTAAATTTCCAAAGAATAATTAATTTATGAAAATTATATGTCTGAGAAAAACATCTACCGTTCTTTTTATGAAATCTAGACTCAAAGAACTACTTTCACTTATTTTCACAGTTACACAAGTTCTAGATGTTTAAATAACACGTGAAAAACTTAACCAGCCAAATGACAATTATATGAAACAGGGTCATCGAGTTACAACCTAAACCATTTGCCTTATCTAGGACTCTGAAAATGTCATTCTTAATATCTTGGCACATTTATCCTTGAAGCCACGTCGCAAGTTCTATAGGTTATATTTACCATGTTATACCTTTTCAGCAGCACATTGCACATTCATCCTTGACGGAACGCTAGAAGCATACCCCTCTGAGACATAAGCTCTAGTCCTTTGCACAGAACCATTGGCACTTCCTACCTGAGTTGTAGAGAATTCGGAACTAGCAGCAGAATCTGACGAGTCATCCTCGGTTAAACCACTCTTCCTCACATTCCCATTAACCCTCACCAGCGTGTCCCTCACAACACCGGGTCTCCCAACCAGTGTTTCCCTTGAAGAACTGACCTCAGAGTATGTGGTGTCACTAGCATATCGAGGTCGCCGTTGTGTGAGGTTCCCGAATCTATGAGCTGTAACATTGGGTACCCTATCTCTAAGGTCTGAGGGCGACGAATCCAGTGAATATCTCCCACCATAAGCTTCATCCTCCGAATCAGTGTCATTGCCAGAATTAAAACCGCTATCATTCATTTCACCTGGTATAGTAGATACTGGGATGGCATTTGAAGGAAGATGCCCACTTCTGAATTTAGCAGGCGGTGGTAATCCGAATCCTCTGCCGCTTCCAGTCTTTATCCCACTGATAGGATCAATTCGTGATCTCAAACTAGAACTTGAGAATGGAACTTCCTTCTGATCACCAGCAAAAGCCAGAACTTACAAACATTAATAAACATTCCCAGAAAGGCACGAAATTTATTACAAAACCCAGATTTTGAGAAAATACTGACAAAGTAAATGAAATAGAAAGTTGAATAAGGGAAAAAAATAGAAATGAAACAGAGAAGCTGACCTCTCTAACCCATCGAAGTGCATTCTTGTCAAGCCCTTCAGTGAACATAATTGTGGCTGCGTCTTTACCTTCGAATAATCCAAAACCTTGAATCTCAAATTGAAAAAAAAAAAAAGTTTAAAGGGCTCACATAAAAGAAGAAGCTTGGCCAAAAGAATAATACTGTATGTAGTAAAAGACAGTAATTCTGAAGTAGCAGTTTGACATATGAATCAAAACTGAGGCTTTCAGTTTTGGCAGCGGAGGAAGCCAAAAAGAAGCAATGCCAGAGAAAGATTCGAGAGTGAATCAGCTTAGAAACACTAAATACATTTGAGGGAGAAAAGAGGTTTGCTACCGCAAAAAGTTTCGTTGTTCAGCTCTCAGACTGAAGATACCCCACAAATGACAAAAGCCCCTTTGCGACTCTTCGGTGGGTTCCTACTTCCGATTCCTCTCTCTCAAAATATTTTTTTGTTTCCCAAAAACTCCTTTCAGTCCGTTCAATCTTTGTGTTTGTTTGTTTTTTTTTTTGTTTTTTTTTTTTATTTTTTAAAGAGTAAAAAAAAAAATTATACCTTCGAGACTACACGACTGAAGAGAAGGTGAACTGCAGACAATCTGAATCAGTGTCATAGGATATGATTTTGCTGGAGTATCACTTGCATTAATTAGTTTTCTCACCAATGCTTGATTAAAAAGAAAAATCAAAATGTTCAGAGTGAAGGGGTTTAAAAATAAAACGACAACGGGGTTAAAAGAAGCGGATGACACGACGCCGTCTTGGACCGCAAAAGGCGATACGATAACCAATGAAGTAGGAGAAATCCCCCGACGGGTCCGAATCTAAGGCCACGTAACCAGTTTATACTTCGGCAAAGCGTGATCTTAATTTAATTTACAAATATTTTAATTTGAAACTCGAACGTTGGAGTGGGGACACTTTTTATGGTCTTTTACTATAGTTTCCCGCTTGAAATTAAAAATTAAATAATAATAATACAAAGGCACGTGGTGGTGGTCCCGCTTAATGGCCATTCCTCCCTTGCTAAAAACCAAACCGAGATTTTACCCAGTTTGTTTTGAGGTGAAGATTCTAGAGTCACAGGGATGGTGGTGTCGTTTTAGTGAAAATTAATGTCCTCAAAGGCTTTGGGAGCAGCTGTGAGGAATATTATTGTCACAGACGAAGACCATAAGGGCAACAATCATAAAGGGTCAAGCCGTGGAGGAACTTCAATTTGAATAAATTTGAATGTCTCCCAATAACAATAAGGACGGGGTTTTATTATATTCATTATGCCATCATTGTCGCATGAATCCTTAGGCATTAAGCTAATGATTTACTCATCTCAAAGAAAAAAGGGCTAATCATCTTTGAACTGAGAGGACTCAAGATGGACTTTTAAATAATACCCTTTTAGTAGAAATATTTACTGTAGCTATTTTGCATGTGTGAAAGAACTTAGGATGGTCATGGGTTATACTTATCCACCCCATACCTTTCGAGCAGAAAAAAAGGAAAAAAAGGTTTAGTTAGGTTGGTCAATACACAAGACAGGCAGCCAACAGAGTTCAATTCCCAAAGAGGTCGCCGGTTGTGTGAAAGGTTCTACTAATTGTGGCTTGCGAGGGGTCGCAGAATTAAGGACAAACAGAATGAAAATGAAATGAAATTAGAAAATACCCATATTTTTGCTTGAATCGACCCAAATGGGTAGAAAGGAACTTGCTAGAATCGACCCAATTCTTTATTGCCCGATAGGAACAGGCTGAGAGGGACAATCTTGGCTGCTTGTGTCTAAATTGTCCCATTCCTTAGCATTTCCTTTTCAATAAGCCCGTTGGATTCTCTTTCGACCTTGCTCTCAGAAACGACAGTGTCCCAGTCAGCAAACTGAAACTCAAGAGTCTGCACCCCTGTAAAGGAACCAAGTTCAGTTGCAACTACTCTGTTACGTATTGTTGTGCCTTACCCCATCCACATGAATCCCAGACCTTCAACAACACTGTAAAAGCTCGTCAATAATTCTTTTTGGCAAAATTCTGGTATTGATCATTGCAAACATTTTATGACTCCATCCCGGACGCGAAGTATGAAACTGAGTCCCATATTAAGAGTACAATATTCTAGAGTAGAGTTTATATAAACCCTGAACTTTCTGTGCCCCCCAACAAAAAAAAACAAAACTTGAACTTTCAAACTTTATGACTTAATTCCTAAAATATAATTCTTTTAAAAGTCCATATCAGTAGTTTTAAAGCCTTTCGCTGCCTTCCATCGCCTTTCCCTCTCCTTACTTCTTCAACGTAGTACCTAGGGATTTTTATAAACCTTAAACTCTTCAACCATGAGCTAACCTATACGGCACAGCTCTCTCAGGTTCATATCACCACGATACCAGGTAATTCAATAATCACATACTTAATTCCACCTTTAGGTATTTTGGCCCAAACAATTGGTACTTTTTCGCATATATTTTTGGGGGTCAAAAAATATTATACGATATTCAAATGTAGTTACTATGGCTTCATATCAGATCAAAACTCAACTAGATTCAAGTCTCACGAACAAAAATCTCCATTTCATTATTAACATATGCGATCACCTAACAACAACAATCAATTTATTGCAGGCTGCTTCCTTTCTTTCGATGGCAATTCAAACCCATCTATAACATATGGAACGTGAATTTCGTCAATCTAGCTCAAGCATACAATTCATCAACATTACACTCCCCCAGAAAAACCTTTAAGCTTCGCGGTGAACCACAGCTGCCTTCAACAATAAGTGCTCTGTCGTTGGCAGCCATATGAGCAACAATCTTGTAAATCATCTCAATCTGCAGAGAAGGTAAAAAATATCAGTAAAGCTTAAGATTAAGTAGATTCTGATAAAATTAGTAAATTTAATGACGAGAGAATTGGTATGCTAGGTTAATGTATGTACATCTTCTGGAGCATGACAACGTTCAGCTACTTCTTCAAGAGTTAATGGCTCAACAGGATCTTTGCAACTGAAAACAGAAACATATAGGCAGTATTTAGTGTTGGGCGTAACTGGAAAATTAACATGAGGATGCTACACAGATATTGGCTGTCTTTTTAGTATTTTTGAGGAGAGGTGCAAATATTTAGGAAGATGCACCCATAACATTATTGGATTTTGAGCCCCAGTTAGGGTAGTCAGTTTGAGTTGATAATAATGATATGTTCATACACCAGAAGAGGTCCAACAGTTCCTGCTGAAATTTAAAATTAAATCAACCAGTAGAACTTCAGAACTCATGCTTTCACAAGGATCCAAATTAATCTGTTTGGTACACAGAAAATTAGGAGTAAAATCGGAAATAGAAAGCAAAAATGTAATTTTTTGGATGGAAAATGACCCTTATGTCCTAACTTTAAAAATTCATAAAAAGAAATAGATGCTATTGAGTAATAACTATAAGGGCATAATGGACATTATTATGAATTTTCCAATTTCCCTTCTTTTTTCCTTTGGTAACCAAAGAGGGAGCCTTTACCAATAGTAACCTAGCTACAATAAAGAGAAAGCTTGTATTTCTGTAGATATCACATCATACCTTGCTTCATTTAGCACTGCCAAGACCCGCTTTTGAAGAGCTAGTACTTCACCTGCTGCTTTTTTACCAGCTTCCACACCTAAGATAAATATCAGAATTCAAGAGTTAAATCATAATAAAGAAACTAAATGAATGCCAATAGGACAAGTAACTCATTATACATTTTGAACTTTCGAAACACAACAGATCACTAAGTCTTAAAATAACAATGTAAAGAACAAATTTTATTTCTTTTATCTCAAATCAAGAAAAATATATAATTGGGCCAAAGAGATATCAAGTTACCAGGTTGATGATAAGCATTTATGTTGACAAGTAAGGCATATATCCCAACAGCTCGTTCATAGAGTGCAATAAGAGCACCAACTGATCTGGGTGTTACTTCCTGCACAGTGACTGTAATGGACTCTCGGTCATTTACATACAGAGCTGACCTTGTTCCCTGTAGAAATAAGTTTTAGAATGACATGACAAGAAAAACTAACCACAATACATTTTAAAAAGATTATTAAATTCAATTGAAAAAATCAGCCTGGAGTATAAGCAGGACCTGTAGCATGCCAAACAGATAGTCACCACATGTCACGCCAGGCTCAAGCTCCCAATCATGACCAGGAGGTCTATCACGGAGCACCTCAATGAATGTCACAAAGAAATTGTGTACACCTTCCCTCAGTTGCTGAATGTAGCTGTTGGAGGCAAAAGTTCATTAAATTTATTTAAATCAACAAGTATATCAAAGCAACTGTTAACTGGAATGAAAACCCACGCATGCTGATCTGTGCTTCCTTTATTTCCATAGACAGAAATTCCTTGATTTACCTGTAAAATACAAAAGTCAGATTCAGAACACGCAACAAGTTACATCCTCCCATAAAATGAACCCATGAAGCATACTAAAACATTGTTAGCAGATACAACATAACATGAAGCATGAAAGAATCCACCATCCCAGGATGACAACACATACTAGGACCCCTCATTCGATAATGTCTCAATCAAGTTGATAATGTCTTGGATGTGATACAGGTGGACTCCATCTCACACAGTGCAATCAGAAACTATCAACTAAAAAGCTGGAGAGTCCATTAGGCTATTTCCGTATACATGCAACTGTGAAGTAATGATGAGGCAATCTTCCAGATGATCACCCAAAATGAAAAAAATTTAATCTGATTTGTTGCACCACATACCCGATTACCATCCAAGTCAAACTCCTTGCCTAATGATTCCATGACCAGCTGCTGCAAGTATCTGCTAAATAATAACAGGCTGTCCTTGTATGGAAGGATAACCATATCCTAGAAATATAAAAGAGAAGAAAAGAAAGCAATAAGCAATAGTGAAATAAATCAGATGATCATAGGCTAATCATCCATAAGCATATGATTTTCACCTTGGCTCCCACTCCATCAGACGCCCAATACCAACATAATGCTAGCAATGCTGCAGGATTATCCCTTACCTGCACAGAACTAATTAGTAATAAGGCATCCTTTTGTTCCTTTTCTTTGTGATATGTTAGTGGTGCAAGGTTAAGCAGACAGGACAGCAAATTATATCATATAAATGATGGAACTAGAGAAAAGGTATTTCACAAGGTGCTGGATCAAACTCCAAAGTCTACAATGGAGAAAAATGATGGAGCAGGAAAAGATGAAAGGAAAAGTTGCTTAACCAATACAACTTGATGAATTTGATCTAAAGATGCCACAATTACTCTATAATCATCAAGACAACTCAGCTCAACAATTTTTAGAGCATCCATAGTCAGATCCCAGCTTCACTGAATTACTAACAAAGAAATCACTTGTTCAACTAAATAGAGTATATAAATATTAGCAAATTACCAAAGGTAGATGTACAGAGGCAGTCATTTCACGCATATAATTACAGTTAAAGAGCACATTATTTATCTGTGCCCTAAAGTCAGTCTTCATAACTATCATTATTCATTTTCAAGGAAATACTAGGATAAATTTTAAGCTGCACACTATTTACCAGTCTTTAACCTAACTGCTCAGCTCCTGGTAAGCTGACTGAGTACTAAAAAACATTCCTGCATGTTCAACTGATCTGGGACACCAAATTAAAACCAGTAAGAAGGGGTATTAGGTTTAGATCTAACTATAATAGACGATATCTTGTGGACCTCAATGCTGATTACTTTCAGTTTTTCTAATTCCAAAACAGATCTGTACATCACTATACCCCCAATAGTTATATTGAGTGAGGCTAGTCACAAGATATAATAAAAATAACATTTGAATTAGGAAAATGCCCAATGTAAAAAGTTATACAAACATGTCACTATATGAAGTGATAACTAGTTTCATGCCTAACTTCACATTCAGGCACCTTGCATGTATTTGGCAGAGCTGATAGTGTTCCTGAAAAATATAAGAACAGTAGAAAGAAGACTAAGAAACTGATACATACCACAGTACTTCTATTAGCCTCATCCATCAAAGCTGCACCAGCAAGCATTTCTCTAACATCAATCCCCTGAAACAAGAAACATTTTAATATTGACTACAAAAGTAAAAAGTATAAAAACATCAAATTTCAAATTTAGGATCATTTACCTGAAGGGCAGCCGGAAGCAGGCCAACTGCAGACATCTCTGATGTTCTACCTCCCACCCAATCAAACATGGGAAATCTTGCCAACCATCCTTCAATTCTTGCAGTGTTATCCAACAAAGAATTTTCTTGTGTTATAGCAACACCCTGCATTGTAGCATGCATAAGCAAATTATCACGTTCCACAAACTAACAGCAGACATACAAGTGATATGGGGTTAAGAGCATAGAGAAATTCATAAAAGTGCCACTGCAACCAAAAAGAAAATCACCATAGGGAAACATAGATACTTGAAAGTTGAAACCAAGACTATCTTTAATATTAATAAATAAGGTGCTTTTCCACAATTCAAAAATATTTAGAACCACAATTGCTCTTCACTTGAACAGTAAAATAGACAAAGAAGCAGCAGTTTAGTTAATACTGCAACTAATTGTGATTAATATTATTAAATTAGGTAGTTTTCCACAATTCAAAAATATTTGAAACCATAATTGCTCTTCAATTGAACAGTAGAATTGACACAGAAGCAGCAGTTTAGTTAATATTGCTACTAATTATGAAGCATGATATTATGGATACTTAAAAGCAAGATTTTTTAAATATTAGTAAATAAGGTAATTTTCCACAGTCCAAAGATACTTAAAACCACCATTGCTCTTTAGTTGAACCGTAAAATAGATACTGTTGGACTAATACACAAATATATGTAAGGTAACCAAAATTGGAATTTGAAGTATCTTCACACTAAAAGGGGCAAATGAATCTACATATGTTAGCTTGTTGAAAGTCAAAAAATTATCATTCACAATTCTAGCTTGAAAATATACCTAAATTTAGACTATGTTGTTTTATGTAACAATGCAGGGGGGAAAAAACTGAGGTTTAACCTGTTTTGGAAAATCCAAGCCTGCTTCACGGAAGGCCTTCTGTACTTCTAGTAAACCGTTCCTAGTTTCAGGGGTACCTCCACTCTGAAGATAATTTAAATATTTAAGTCAACAACATACTCTGTGCAACAATAAGGCAATAACAACATAATTAATTAAAAACTGTATTATCCGCATGCAGACCTTTGAAATCACTATTACAAGTGTTGAAGCTAACTCTGGTCCAAGTTGTGCAATCTGATGATCAATTCCAGCAGGATCTGTGTTGTCAATAAATCTTATCTGCCAAAAGTCCAAGTAAACAGCAAGCATAATTCGGAGAGGACCAAAGAAACATTCCCTTGTTTGATAACACTGTTTGCTCAGATTTTGTGAATACAACAAGAAGTAATAAGACCATTGTAGACTCATCAGAAAACCAAGACACGTAATGAGATCACAGATTAACACCATTCTCCAATAATTGAAATTTTAGAATAGTAGGTATATCAAGGTAAGAGCATATAGCACAATTTGGATCCCCACATGTCTCAATCCAAACTAAATTATCCGAAGTAATCAGAAGCCCTTTAAAATAGATATTTCTAGAAACAAAATGCTAGAATTTTTAATTTCACCCCTTCCCCCAAAACTACTAAAATTGATTTGCCTTATTAGGTAAAGATTATATGTTTTAGGAATAGCAATCCCACATCAGATGAGTGAATTCGCATGCGCGGTAAAAGCACTCCTTACTCTTGCAACCAGCATAATAGACGGAGTAGCAAACATCATTGAATACCTTCAGAGGAGGATTATCAGGAGCCAATGCCTCTGCAACAAACTGTGGTCCAAGAGCAGAACCTCCAATTCCAACAGAGAGAATTTGAGTAAAGCGACCCTCCGGAGACGATGGAGGCCTAATCTGCCAACACACATTGATATAGACAAAATTGAAAAAAGAAATGTAGGATAAAAGTCAAGACACAACTACGAAAACAAATTTGATATGAAGAACCAAAACTTTAATATGAACTGACCTTACCACTGATGATGTCATTTGCGAAGCTGCACACGGCGTCGAGCGTTTTCTCAATCTGCGTCTTGAGGAACGACTTGGGGGCGCGTTTAGGATCCCTCAACCAATAATGGCCGACCATGCGACCCTCATCGGGATTCGCAATCGCCCCCCTTTCCAGCTCCTCCATCGCTCGGAACGCCGCTTGGAAACGGGGCTCCATCTGCTTCACGAACTCGTCCGTAAACCCAACCCGACTTACATCGAGGTAAAGCCCCAGCTCCTTGTGCTGGTACAGCGAGTCAACGTATCTCCGCCAGAGAGCATGGGGATCCTTCTCCAAACCTGTCTTCTCCTTTGCGACGGCCCCATCGTTGACCTTTGACAAATCCGCCGGGACCTCCCGAGCCACGGACTGAGTCGACACGAGACTCAAGCTCCGATCAGTGGAGGCTAGTTTTGGACGAACAGGAAATGCGACCAATTCTCTGCGCAGAATGTTGATTAGCCTCGGAGACTGCTTTTGGAGTTTGAGAGTTGGGGAAGATGAGCAAATGCCTGAGATTGACGCCATGAGAATCTAAGAAAGGCTCCCAGCTTCAACGATCAAAAGGAAGTGGAGAAGCCTTTGTTAGTCCGCCATGGTTGAAGTTGTGTTTGATATTTTGGAACCAAAATTGATGCTTCTTGGTGGGAGCGTTACGAAGAGGGAAAGAAGAGGGGGGTGGGCGTGGATTTTGTCTTTAGTTGAACAGGTGAATCATGTTTCCTGGTCGTGGCCGCTTTGAGCTGGCGGCGACGTTCAGCAGTCACCCGTTGATTGGTTGGTGTCATATCTGTTGGCTTACTAAAATGGGTCCAAATCTTCTGCTTTATGACGTGAATGCCCTTCCCTTGTCCATTCGCACCAGCATATTCCCCCTGCGATGTAGCAAGCTCCGCTAACTAAAGAGGGTTCACGTAATTAGTTAATTTGGTTATAGCGAACGATGGTGAATAGTGCGATTCTTCTATGAGGCGGTAGGTGCGCCCGCATCGTGGTGGTCTACCACTCTGCTCATAATTAGGACAGGTTTTCAGAAATTATTAAGTATTTTAAATTAAAAATATTTATATTAAATGATTTTAAATTTTAAAATTATTAATAATTAAAATTTTAAATAATATAAAAAAATTATAATTTAAAATCTCAAATTAAAGTTTTTAATATTTTAACCTTTTAAAATTTAAAAGTTTTAATATAAATATTGTTAATTTAAAACTCTCAATTATAATTTTTTATAACTTTATTTGCCGCGCAAGTGTTAATTGTAGATGAAGAGTGGGCAGTATCGCAAGTTTTTTTTTCCAAAGATAGTATTGCAAGTTTAAATTTAGAATAGATGTATTATTATTATTATCTATTTAGTTTTAAATTTTTATTATTATAATTTTAGTTTAATTTAAAAATCTATTGTTATTAATTTAATCTTAAAGCTTGGACTAAAATGATGTGTTTTTTAATATATTAAAACTAAATTGATAACAATAAGTTTTCAATAATTAAATAAATATTATTAAAATATTTCAGATATTAAAATGATGACCATTTGCAGTTCCTTCTCCTGTCTTCTTTCTTCAATCGCCTTTCTGTAGCAAAAGTACCTTAAATATAAATTATATTTATATTATATACATTAGTTCAGTTCAGTTTATTCTGGTTAAGAAAAAACAATGGTAATTGTTAATAAAACCATTCCTAATTTAACAATAATAATGGGCAATGTCGACAGTTGTATAAACAATGTTCATCCTATATATCTAACTAACCAGTAAGCAGAGCATGTTCCATCTGCAAGTCATGAGTTTTATGTAAGTTGTTCCAGCAGCCAATCTGGTGGTTTCATCACTCTCTCGTGCATTTGCACTTCGCACGTCTGAAAAATCTGTTGCTTTTAATAATTCACTCATTTTTATATTTGGCCAACTAGCATTTTATATTTGTCCAACACCCCCCCGCCCCCGGGGGTAAGATTTCATTGAAAATTACAGAATTTTGAATGTATTTTATCAGTATGGAAGAGCGTTATGTACTAAAGTGAATCTTCACTTCTCAAAAAATATTCCAATCATAAAATATATATATATATATATATATATTAGTGGCTTGACATGTATTAAAGTGTAGGTCAATTTTTTTAATTTATTTTTGAATAAAAATTAAATTATAATAGCTTTTATATTTTCAAATAACAAAGTTATATAAGACTTTTCACTCACATCATATGTACTTCTCTTTTTATGTTATATATTTGTTTTTGTATTTTATTTTATCTATGTAATAACTTAAGTCTTTGAGACTAATAATTAAAAGGTGCCAAGGCCATATATATATATATATATATATATATAAAGATAGAGATTAGGCTCTTGAAACAGGTTTCAACCATCTAAATTCTTTTTTTTTAATTTTGATAATTTATTTATCTATTATTTTAAAAGAAACAAATAAAAGATTATTTGATAGAAATTAAAAATTTGTCTCCATACTATATTTGCTTCTTTAAAAATAAAAATAATTTATCAAAATAAAAAAATTAAAATTTGAATAGTCCCCATCTATTTCTGGGAAGCAATAGGGAACCCAAGGCCATGAAAATTGTCATCCTCTTCACTAGTATGGTTGAGGTTAGCAACAAATATTTGTATTTTGAATTAAAATATTTTTATTTTTCTCAACACAAAAGAAAACAATACATATGGGGGTGTTCATGTTATTTCCCTGTAGAAACATAACTAATGCAGTAGTATTCAAATCATTTTCCTATGTCTATTAAATGCATAATTTTGATGAAATGTCCTAAATATTCATATACTTTTTTATCTTTTAATAAAAAAGCGAGGGCTTATTAATAAAAACACGAATGCCCAAATTACTAACCTCTACAATATTAATGAAGACCATCTATATATATATATATATATATATGTATGTATATTGAAGAGCTTAGATTTAAAAATCATCTAATTATTTTATTATATTATCTATTATCAAATTTTCAAATATAGTTGTTTTTCAAAAATTAATTACTGTTCGATATTTTTTGAAAAGATATGAATATTAGAAAAATCAGTTTAGATTCATCAAATAATTTAACATTCTGAGCAAGACAGATTAAGATAATTAGAGTTTCAAACATTTTTGTTGTATCCTGCAACAAGAGCATATATCTCTGAAATTCTCAAAGCAAATAAGCATTGATCTCTTTAAGAAATATGAATCGACACACCTCAAAATGTATACATTTTATTTTCGAATTCCTTATTTTATATATGACACACACATACGTACTAGTTTTAATTTTAACTACCCAAGCTTTTATGGTTTGGTAGGCACAGACTTCGCTTTCTATGTACACGTACTTTCTCTGAACAACCAGCTCCATGTCCAACAGATATCATTCATATTTAAGGTGATAAGGTGTGTTGGGATCAAAGAGCTAAAACTTCAATTAGCTATTACGATATCACATGTTAGGTTCGAGAGTTTGAAACATTCAAAATAATATTGTTTTATTGAATTTTCTCGGAAGGGCAAGAGAAATATTAATCTACCATAAACTAAGCAATATCAATTATTGAATAATCCTCATCAACTTTAAATTTTAATTTTTAAGTTATTAAATCCACGAATCAATATATTTCTCATTTATGATAATTAGAGTTATTAAATTTCAAGGATCAAGGACTTTATGAAAACAATACTCGTAGTTTGCTCTCTAACGAGCTTGATGTGTGGAATAAAAATGTGTTCGGTCATTTCCTTAAAAGGAAAAGGCGCATTATGAATAGGCTTAAAAGAAGATAACTACCACCTGCAGGCCTTTCCTAGCTCTCTTTCAGATGGAGAAAAAGCTTCATCATGTTCTTGATGAAATTTTCAAACAGGAGGAAATTCTTTGGCTTCAAGAAGCTAGAACAAGATGGATTGATCGTAGAAACCGCAATACCAGGTATTACTATATTAAAACGTTGACTAAAAGGAGGAAAAATAGAGTCATGATGTTGAAAAATGATAATGGGGATTGGGTTGAAGACCAAGAACAATTAAGGGAGTTAGCTTGCAATTTTGTCTAAACTTATTCACTGAGGAGGGTAATGGGCTTTCTTACTTCCAAACGGCCTATAGCTTCCCTTAGATTGAGGAAGGGATGTTAGATATGTACCCTTGCTAGACCTGTAAACATATACAAAATAATATTATCGTGGCACAGGAGTTAATTCATACTATGAAGAGAATGAAAGGAAAGAGAAGGTTCTTCGCCATTAAAATTGATATTGATCAGGTTTATGATCGAGTAAGATAGGAGTTTATTGATAATGTGCTTAGAGAGACTCGAATTGACCCTAACATTCTCCATGTCATTATGGAATGTATCACCTCAGCCTTAACACAAGTTCTCTGGAATAGCTCCAAAACTGATGCCTTCTCCTCTTCAAGAGTAATTAGACAAGTGACCTGTTATCCTCTTATATTTTTGTGCTCTGTATGGAGAAGCTAACACATAACATATATGAAGTGGTTTGTCAAGGCCAGTGGAAGCCTACTACAGTGGGAAGAAATGGTGGCCAAGTAACCCACTTGATATTTGCTGACGACCTTATCTTCTTTGGAGAAGCCTTTATACCTCAAATTCATACTATGAACGCCTCAATTTAGTCTATAGATTGTCCAGACATAGGTTAAATATTTCAAAAACCAACATTTTTTTCCTCAAAAAATGTGGGTACTTGTTTGAGGAAGGAAATTACTGATTTTTTAGGTTTTCATACTGCCGATGACTTAGACATTTATTTGGGTGATCCTTTATCTTACAAAATTTTTTTTTTTTTAATAGTGAATAAAGTTAAGAAGAGACTTGCAGGTTAGAAAATGAACTGCCTAAGCCTGGTGGAAAGAGTCACTTTGGCTAGATCTGTTATGGGCGCAATACCAATTTATTAAATGATGGTCTTAAAAATCCCAAAAACACTTTGTACAGAATTAGACAAACTCCAACGTAATTTTATTAGGGGGCATCAAACTGAGGAACGAAAAACCCACCTAATAGGATGGGAGCAATGTATAAGCCGAGGTTGAGCGAAGGCCTGGGCATCAGGAACCTTTTATGTAATGAATGAGGCTTGTTTATTGAAATTAGGGTGGCATCTCATGTTTGATAAGGAGGAGTTATAGGTCTCAATTATTAAGCATAAGTATAATAAAGGCTTACCCATTTCTTCGCAACCAACACCAAACCATCTTGCTTCTCCCTTATGGAAGCACTGGCTTCAGTTTGGAAGTTTATTGAGGCTAGAACGGTGATAGAATTGGTGATGGAAGCTTGACTAGCTTCTGGTATGATAGGTGTGGGTAGATCATGACACCATCCTAGCTCAAGCAGTTGACCGCGAAGTGCGCAGAACAGCCTCTCTAATAACTTGATTGCTGATATGATCAACACGGCAGGACAATGGGACTGGATCCGTTTTGAACAGATCTTACCTTCTAAAACTTGTCCAAAAATCCTTGCCATCCCACCTCCAGATGTCTCTCTCGGTCCTGATGTGGTTAAGTGGGGTAACGCTGTTAATGGTGATTACACGGTTAAGGAAGGCTATAATGTCATTATAAGGGGTAGGTTAGGGAAGAAAACATCCTTTTTTGGAGTCTCATTTGGAAGTGGCCGAGGCTGGAACGTATATTTTTTTTCCTTTGGCAGGTGGCGCTGAACAAATTGCACACCAAAGATCTGAGAAGGATTTGGTTTCCCGTCCAAGAAGCTTGTCATGCGTGCAGGGGTGTTGAAAATACTATTCACATCTTGAGGGATTGTGCATGCGATCGTAAAACGTGGAGTGAGTTGCTGCCTATGGAGAGAAGCTCCTTTTTTTTTTCTAACCTGTAATCTGACTGTATTTCTGGCTGTTAACTTACAGGATGTTTCTAGAATGCATAATGATGTGTTGTGGCGGATCATCTTTGCAGTGCGTTACTGGACATTGTGGAAAGGGAGAAACAGAGATCTTTTCAATGACCAACCTCGTTCTAACCAGATCCACATGAGAAGAATCCTCCACCTTGCAGAGCAGATCAGTCATGGAACGCCTTCAGTGTTAAGTTCGAGCCAGCAAGGCACGAGTCAGAGTGGAATAAGATGGTGACCTCCTGAGGTGGGGTGGGTTAAGATCAATTGTGACAGGGCTTGTAGAGGGAACCCAGGAATCTTTAGGCTGTGGGGGATTACTTCGAGACACTGCTGGTGGTTGGATAAAAGGGGTTTTCTAGGAATGGAGGATGGTGCACCTCAGTACAAGCAGAGGCTTGGGAAACACTCATGGGATTGGAACTTACATGGTATAACGGACATCGTCAGGTGCATTTAGAATTCGACTCACTCCTATTAGTGAAAGCTATCACTAACTCTTCGAACCCAAGACCATCCAGGATTGTGGGCATGATTCAACGCAGCTGGCAAGGAGTTGCGTTCGGGTACCTAATATGTTAGAAGAGGCTAATAGATGTACAGATCTACTAAGAAAGCATAGCTTGGATTGGCACTCATGTTTGGATTGCATTCCTCCATTTATAAGTATTACCCTTAAAGCTGACTATATGGGGACTTATTTGCCCTACGGTTTTAGTTAGTCGTTTGTTTTATTTAGGCTAAACCATTTTTTCTACCAAAAAAATCAAAAAATATATTTCTCATTTATTGCACTCATTTTCACATGGAATTTTTCCTCCACGTATTGGACATATTGCACATGTAACAAGCAATATTGAGTATTGAATAATCCTCATTAACTTTAAATTTTAAGTTATTAAATCTACGGATCAATATATTTTTCATTTATTGTACTTATTTAAGGATAAGTGTATGGTATAATTGATAATATTTTTATAAGTTGTCATGAATATGTAAAAGGACAATATTAAGCAATAATTTCAAAAGTTGTTGTACTTGATATTTGTGAAAAAGATTATCCTAGTTTGTGTTTTGATGAGAAATTAATAAAAAATATAAAAGAATATATGAGTAATAATATATAATATGATGAAAGATGAAAAAAATAATTAACGAGTTCATGAAAAAAATAATTAATGAGTTCATAATTTAAAGATATTTTATTATTTGAGATGTTTATAAATTTGTAATTAATTGTATTAGGGATAATTTAAAATTAATTAGGAGTTATCAATTTTCGTATCTAATCTATAAAATGGTTATCCATTCATATTATTTTGTTAGGTTTATACTTTTTTATTTTAGTATTCTAGTTGAAATAAAATTCATATTTTAGTATTCTAGTACTACACTATAGCATTATAATATAAATATATTTAGAATTTAATTAAAATAAGAAGGATTCCTCAAATTAACAATAGTCACAATTATTTTTTAATGCATCTTCTAAGGTAAGCATTATTTAAAAAAAAGGTAATTAAACAAAATTCATGACTTTTACTATAAAAAATATCAAATGAAAAAATTACAACAATCCTAAAAGGATCCTAAATTAGAATAAATTTGTTTAATAATGAAAAAGAAAAAAATTATTTGTAATTCTTTATATCTTTTTTCTTTTCAAATTCTATAATCAAAATACGATAAATATATACTTCTCAAATTAAAATACAATAAGTGTATGATTTTTATAAACTATTATATAATTATTTAATTAAACCATATAGTTGTTATATTTTTATTAAAAAATTATACATTTATTATATTTTAATTAAATAACTTAATAGTAAAAATATCAAGAACTATACCTAAATTTAGTCCTTAAAAGTTAAATTTTATGCTAAATAAAATAAATTCTTTTGTATAGACTAAATTTGTCATTATATAAAGTTTGTGCCATGAATATTATATTTATAAAATTTTAGAATAACTTAAAATAGTTTAAAATCTATTGGTATATCTTAAAATTGACACATAACATATATTCCTAAATTATATTAATAATTTAATTGATTATATATCTATCATCATTCAAGTTTTTAAAACTAACAAGGCAAGGTTAAAATGGTATTATATAATAATGGATTATATAAATTATGAATATTAAATTACTTTAATATGATTGAGAACTTCATTTGTTTATATATATATATATATATATATATATCAAAAACTCCTTCCCTACTCACTTACACACACACACACACACATATGTATAACAGAAAAATTCAGAAGTTCTATATCCTTTATCACAAATCTTAAATTTTTTAATAATTTATACTAAATTATGACATAAATTTATATTATTTATAAATTATGTTGTTTGCTTGTCGTATATTACCATTTTTTTGAAAAAAAAATTTATATATAATTTATTATATTTTTATTATCAAATTTTTTAATTAGAATATGACAAGTATAATTTTTATGAAAAATTAAAGAGAAATTTTTAGATACTTTTAAAGTATTCCATCATTCATACACCCTCCAATAGTAAAAGTCTAGATCAATAAAATGATGCTCATATTCATTTCTCTAGATTTTTTGTTTTAAATCTTTGGAGAATTTTTTACCCTTCAGATCTCAACTTTTCTTTACACCAAAACAAGTCTCTCTTTGAATATAAGCCTGGTTAGGTAGGTAGTTTCCCTCCCTCAAATCACATTTTGGACAAAATAATAAATTATTATTTTTATGTATTATGAGTAAATAAATGTAATTTCTAAACTTTCTCAACGTCTATCTAAACAAGTTATATATATATATATATATATATATATATATATATATATATATGCCAGAAACCGTCCAATAGTGGCCAGACACTGGCAAGACGGCGGCTAGAATTGAAGAAGCTTGCTTCAGTTTATCAAGTCCAAAATCAAAGCCACAAGATAGAAGAATTTTTGGGTCATTAGGCTCCTTCCCTCGTGGATTTCTTAGCCACATCTTAAATGCAAGACAGCAACCATAATCGAACTCTCTCACGCCATCTTCTCCCCCCCTCCTTTCTTTGTGTTCACTGCTTCTATCATTGTTGGCTTGTCCCCTATGTCTGGATACGTTTTAATTTTGCCAAAGAGGCTGCTGGTCTTTGAGACGTGTGAAATCATCGAGAAGAGGATTTACGATCTGAGTTCTCCCCCACCATTTTTGCCACATTTTGCAAGGAACATTGAGGCTAATGGTTATACATGGAATCGACATGGGTTGGGTGGAGATAATATGAATGGGACATTTAGGTCGTTACATTGTAGTCTTCTGAGTCTATTGCATTGGAGTGGGAAAGGGAAGCCATAGGCAACCTTATCCTCTTGATAGTCTCTAGGAGCCTTATGATTTGTACAAGCCACGGAACCATCATCAAGTGGAAGGGATCAACAACGTGGAGCTTATTTTCTTCGATATTGATTAGGTACAGCACACTTACGTGAACACATCTCTAACATATATCTATATATATGAATTTTTTAATTCAAAAAGGCAAGAAAAAAATGCATCACGTCACTCAATCAAAATTAAGAAAAAAATAAGATATAAAGTTAAAAATTTATCACTTACATTGAATCTTAAGCTCTGGAGAATAGGTTTCTTTCAGAGAAAAAAGAGAAAAAAATTTGATATTGTCAAGATGATAAAAGAAAAACGTTCAGAGCTTTAGATTTGTTTTGGAACGGTTTTGACAGCGACAATTTTGGAGGAAAAGTATTGAAGGGTGATTTTGAATGAAAATATTGAACAATTTGGCAGGATTGATTGGATTTTTTCTGGCAGGATTCTCTTTCTTTGCAACAATTTGGAAGTGTAGGACCCAAGGGCTTTGGTGGAGACAGTGATTGGAACCGGAGAAGCCAAAAAATCTGCAAAAGTTATTAAAAAGAAATCTGGAGAAATTAAGTTGGTGAGTCCCGTTTTGAGAGAATATAAATGATGTAATATTTTCAGAATATTTAAAATTTTTTAAAAAAATATATAATTATTTAATTAAACTATATGCTTATCATATTTTATTTAAGAATTATAATTTTTATATTTTGATCGAAAAATTTAATAAATTTATAAATAAATGCAAATAAGCTGAGTTTTTTCTTTTTGGGGCTATGGTATATTACCAAATAATACCACCTGAAATGTCCAGAATATTTCCCCGGGAAATTATTTTGGAACGCAACGCAACCAAATAGAAGCACATTTCAGACGCTCGCGGCGCGCCGAGATACACAGCGACGCACGCAGGGAGAGGAGCATTCCATCATTGTCTCCATCTCCATCTCCATTTCGTCGAAAGAACTTATTCCCACGATTGGAATTCGACTCAAAACTCAGCTGGCATTCGTTATCGTTTAGCTTCATTCGACCTAGGAGCTGGAACACGATGTGGGAACAGTGGGGCGACAACAGCCCCGAACCCGATCAAACAGATCAAGATTCCTATCTTAATTTCGATTTCCTCTCCACCATGTCGAAGCCCAAAGTAATTTAGTAACACTTCTACCTCTAGTTTGCTATCTTTTGAAAACTGATTTATTTGAACGTTTTAAATGTAATTTTAGGGTTAGTTTGTGTGAATATGATTTGTTGGGATATTCTTCAAATGTTTATGAACTTCTGCGTGGTATTTTGCAGGATTATTACAAGATATTGGAAGTGGATTATGATGCTACAGATGATATTATTCGGTCCAATTACATTAGGCTAGCTTTGGTGTGTTCTTTGGCCACGCCATTATTTTGTCCACTATCTTTTTCTTCGATAAATTTCGATCTGAATGTGAGTTCTCCATGGAGGGTTTTGGGCTAGTCTTACTATGTTTCTATGCTTGCAGAAATGGCATCCGGACAAACAGAGAGACCAAGATGCCGCAACCTCACGATTTCAAGTGATAAATGAGGCTTACCAGGGTCAGTTGACTTAGTTTCTATTATCTTTTTTTTTTCACTCTTTGCGCTTCCTTTTATTTACTTTTTTTTTTATATATATTTAGCTTATATTGATGCTAAAAATATATTAGGGTTATATATGGGACTGCTCCGATAGTCCTATATAATTTAGGGAATTGTTGGTGATATAAAGTGCCATACGTGGGCATGTCATGGAATTGTATCAGTTTAGTGCAATGTCTTGACTTATGGAAGTGTAAATTATGTCCGAAACCTTAGACAAGACGAGCTGCATGCTTCTTTTTTGTTCTTCCTTTTGGTTTCCTCTCCTTTTAGGTAGTCTGCAACTAATGACAATAATTATGTAGTCAGATATCACATTGGTCCTGAGTAGAGAGATAGGAGACCCAAAAATACAGTGAAATTGATTGGTTTATGTGCTATGATTTGGGAAAAACAGTAGGAAAGTAGGGAAGTTTTGGAATTATCTGCATGCATTAAGTACTAAATAGAATTCATCAAAAGTGAGCTTTGTTGGGGCCAGGATGATGCCAATTATATTTCTTAAGGAGTAATTCTTTTCCCTATGTATGCGGAGTTTAGTTTAACACAATAAGTTAATGACAACGTGGCAACTACATTGTTATTGAATATGATGATAAGGTTGAGTATAGCAACTGCTCAGAATGGCCAACTTTCTGCTACAATGAATGTATTTGAAATTGAAATCAATATCTGGTTCGTCAATGAAGCAATGAAGTTTTTATATGTATTTTATCACTATAGATATATTAAAATTTGTTTTGCATCGTTAAGCCTACTTTACAAGCATTTATATTAAAGGCATGTCTCAGACTGCAGTCAATAAAGTTTTCTTGTTGGTTTATGCTGGAAATCTTAAATATACAGGATGCGAAAGTGAAATACTGGGGATCCATCTTTTAACATTAGCATATAACTTAACTGCCTGTGTGTTGAACTTTTTGGAGAATCTAGGGATCAGACTGTCATATAAGAAAATCCAACAACCATAGAGCACAGTTCTTAATTCAAATTTCATTACTGTGGAAAAAAGGTCAACTAACTTGGTGAGATGCCCTAAATCTTCAGCAGAACTGCCTTCCGCTTTCAGCCATTGAGTTTTTTGACGTTGTTGTTGCTCTTGCTCCCAGTGTCAATAGACTGCATTCACCAAAGCTCGGTACCACATGATTAACCACGTTGGTCCCTGGATTATTAGAATTCACACCTGCTTAACTGCTTACTGTTGCAGCCTTGTACTTTTTACCCT
Source organism: Erythrophleum ivorense (assembly GCA_026724425.1). Classification (NCBI taxonomy): domain Eukaryota; kingdom Viridiplantae; phylum Streptophyta; class Magnoliopsida; order Fabales; family Fabaceae; genus Erythrophleum; species Erythrophleum ivorense. The sequence continues at coordinate 821,720 of JAIUCV010000129.1, forward strand.
CCTTTTTGCATGGTTTAGTTGATTCTAATTTACTAGCTTGAGCTTGGCTAGTAGGTTCTGATATTACTTCTGGAAGATTTATAAACATATGCGCACAGATTTTTTTACGGTTAAGCATCGACTGAATTTAATTAAATGAGGTCTGAAGATTCTGCAGATTGTTTTTTATTCAGTCTCCTGCCCACGCTAATCAGTGGCTGCTAAAAAACGTAGATGAGACTAGTTTGACGAATTATTTGAATCCTCTAACATGGTTTTGGTTTTATTGCACAGTTTTGAGTGATCCTGTTAAAAGGAAAGAATATGACGACAATGGGATGCTTTATGTTTATGATTACAATCTTAATGTACGTATTTTTAATCCTTCTGACCCTCCCCCCTCTCACACCCCCCCTCCCCCAAAAAAAAGTAGAGAAGTAAATTGATTCAGAAGAATGCTTGATGATGATTATTCAACGTTTTCATTTCTTTTTTCTGCAGGATTATCTTAATCGTTACAAGGGCCTTATATTGACGTGTAATGGTCTAGGCATAAAGCACTCTATATGGTAAATCAAACCTGCAGCATAGAAATCCTTCCAGTGCATCTGGGCAGTTTTTAAAGGTACCTGGCACTGCATGCCATCCTCAGGAATGAAACCACGAGCTTGTACTAGAGGGCAAAGTTGGCGCTTATGTATAATAGACAGATCGAAATCTACGTGTTGTAACATCTAATGCCAGACCTGCTTTCATGTGTGTTCATGTCTTCGTACCTTTTGTTTAAGGTTCGAAGATCCTCTAAATTTTCTTATTGTAAATTTTGGAGAGAGTGATATAAAAGAATAAAAGCGTATATAAAATTTACTTCTTTTTGTTCACTTTTTTTTCTTTATTTTGTTTTAAAATTTACAAAAAAAATTTACAGGATAAATTTAGAAGATCCGAACTAACAAAAATTCATTCTTCTTATGACTAAAAAGATTAAATGTTATCTGCAAGTTTAGTTTGAATGTGTTTTCAAATTATTTGGTTTGGTTGGAAATATTTGCACTTGACAGGGTTAGGGACCTACGGTTTTGAGTGCGGGTAAAGTTTTTATATTTGGCTTTGAATATGGTTCCTCTATTGTTTCCTGAGCAATATATATAGATTATTCATATAGATTTAGGTGTATCAGATTTTAATTTAATTAATTTATTTCAATATTAATCATTTATTTTTTTTTTTCGATATTTGTTTTTATTTTGAAGGAAGTAAAGTGTGAGACGAAGATAATTTTTTAATTTTTATTAGACAAATTAAATTGTTATTTAATAAAAGTTAAAAGATTATCTTCATTTTATATTTTATTTCTTTCAACATAAAAAATATCAAAATAAAAATATGGATGGCTGAATTGAAAATAAATAAATAGATAAAATTAAAATCTAGACTACTTAAATTTATATAGATAGTTTAGATGTAAAAAAAAATAACATTGTAGAATAATAACTTGGGGACAGCACAATTAGTTAGTTGAAGGAATTTGAATTAGGTCATGCATCATAGTGTGTAAAATTTAGTAATCCTACTTGATTGTCAACTTTGCTCAGAAATCTCCTGGTACCCTAGGGATCCTTGAATGGTCTTTCTCGGAGACAAATTCTTGTATATAATTAAATTCATTCTTTTAGAATTTTAAACATGTCATTAATGCCCTAATCGAAACTCTTAAAATAACTTACTATTATTTGCTCTTAAAATAACTTACTCTTATTTCTTTTGATTAGAAAAAGATATTTACGTACTAAGGCTAGCTCAAATAGTTAGAAGAGAGTGCAAGGGTAAGTAAGTAAAGGATTGCAAGTGTGTGCGCGTGTACATAAAACAGTTCTTTTAAAAGACATTGCTCATGTTTGCCCGAAAAATGACAGTTTCATTGGGTACATATTATAAAACTGGAAGAACTTCAAGATGACCTTACTTATCAGGATAGCAGAAACACAAGATTAACACTGTGAATGCCATCATCAACTGAACAAAACAAAAGGAAAAACAAGGGACCCTGCTATCTGTTAAAAAGTGCTACTTGAATAAAGGGATAAACATATTCGTGAATCTATGATCTCCTAACGTTGAGCTCGAGCTTTTTTTTCTTTCGTCTGGAGGAGGTTCTAGAGCAGACCTATGAAAGTGGGGAATCAAACCTCCGACGCAGCAGTACCCTCTTGCTTTGATCGGGGGAGGTGCCACTATGCCACGAGAAATTTACACTTGACAACAGGGAGCTTCCAAAGAAGACTCTACAGTGTGGAAGTGCACCTTTCATTTTTAAAAGGTCTAAATCCAACTGGAAATAAGCTTGGCCAATGGCCTGTATTCGATCATGGATATTGAAATTCATTTCTTCATTTCAGGAGGTAAATATCAAGAATCTCCCATTACTAACTCATCAAGCAGCTCAAATACATACAATAGCTTTCTGTCTCTGCAGATTAATTCAATCAAAAGTTCCCAAGAATCAGGCCTTGGCTGGAAACCCATCTCCGCCAATCCAAATAGTGCCACAGCAGCATCGTCAGCCATTCCAGCCTTACAAAGATGAACTAGCAATTCATTTGAAGTAGCGTAATGAGGTAGAAAACCCCTAGTTAGCATTAATCCTAATAATTTTATTGCCTCTTTTAACTCACACTTTTGGGTTAAAAAATTTAGCACAATCCTGTAACTAGTTTTGTTCAGATAGACACCCTCGTGAGGAAGTTTCTTGAGCATCTCAAGGGCCTCCCCAACCCTACCTTCTCTGCACAGCCCTCCGAGTATCACATTGAAAGTTACAATATCGGCTCTGCATTCATTCTCCTTCATTTCTTTAAGCAACTCTATAGCTTCATCAATTTGTCCACTCCTACAGAAGAAATTGATCAAAGTAGTGTAGCTAATAGTGTCGGGTCTCAAACCAGAGCTCTTCATCTCAGCAAATACTTCCTTTGCCTCTTGTAGTTTCCCCTCTTTACATAAGCCATTCAACAAGGTTGAGTAATTAATTACATTTGGACTGCATCCGTTATTTTTCATAAATTCAATTATATTTCTGGCTCGATCAGCTTTACCTCCACAGCAGAATCCTTTAATCAAAACATTGTAAGTCAGGGGATCAGGCAAGGTTTGATCCTTTGACACCATTTCCTCAAATAGTTCAAAAGCTTCTTTGAGTCTTCCATTTTGACAGAGGCCATCCATCAGGGTTGAGTATGTAATTAAATTAGGGTAAGACAATTTAGAGCTTTTCATTTCCTTAACGATTTCAAAGGCAGAGTCAAGATCTCCATTCTTACAGTGGTACTTCACTAAGATATTAAATACGCAGGCGTTTGGCTTATAAATTAGATTCCTCTTGGCATGTAAGAGCAACTGTCGAGCCAAATCAACCTGATTTGATTCAACCAGGAGATTCAGACAAGTGCTGATGGCTTTAGGAGAGGGCCTTTCACGAACGATTGGTTGGATGGAGAAAAACATCTGGAGCACTTTTTCATGGAGAGAGGAGTTTGAAAAATGCTTCATGAGGATAATAAATATGCCCTCATGAAATTTGCAAGTTTCATAGGTCATTTGATGCAGAACTCGATCAATGGCTTGAAACTTCTTGCACTGTGCAAGCTTTTGGAGAATTGTTGCATATGTAGCATTATTGTGATTAAAGCCCTTTTGCTCTGATACCATATTAAATATCTTCAAGGCATGCTGGGGATCTTTTTCTCGTTTGATCAAGTTGATGGCAGACTCATGAGAGATATATTTATATTTCCTCCCAATTTCTGTGGGATTGATGTTGAATTCAGGGGGAGCATCTGGTTTAGGGGCTGCAGCTTTTGTAAATTGAAGGGGAGATATCCATGGCAGAGAAGATGTTGAGGATGGAGAGGAGGGGACATAGTTGTGCCTGCTAAAATATATTCGTGAAAATTTCATAAAAGCTGATGACTTTGTACAGATCCCTGTCAGTTCAAAGTAAGATGTTCATGAGTATTTAATCGAAACAAAGGAGACAAAACAGGAGGGTAATTAAAAAGAATCAGGGATGGAAAGTGTTTAGAGACAGATGGGATTGAAATTGAAAACACATTTCATTAAGCCATAGGGTCCATATGAAGAGGACCAATCTCCCTAATACACGAATAAATTCATTCCTGATTCCAAATCTAAGTCCTATTCATCTATTTAAAGACAGTTACAATAAAGTAGACACAACCATTAATCCCAAAAACTAGGAAGTAGTGCAGTAATGGAAAGTCACAGCAGTGAGAAAGTGGGATTTGACTTAGTCCAAGTCCTAACTACCCATGTTCTCTTGAAGTTTCTCTCCCTCTGTGCTAGGCCTAGCAATCACGTGATCTTCTGAAATAAGTACGCAGAGGAGGAGTTGTATCACACAGAGGGTCAAATCAACCAAGGCAACATCCACTTAAAACATAAGAACATCAAATGCTGCAATGTCATAACAGAGATAACCAAAAAAATGACTTCAAACAACATTTTTTCCCCCGCGCCCCCGGGAGAGGGGGGGGGGTTAAAAGAGAGGAAAAGATAACGTTGTCATTTGTGAGGAGAAGGCTCATACATGATCCAAATGAATCATGACCTACAGTGTGATAGCTTTGCATAAATTTTCATTAAAATCTGCCACTAATCCAGCAAAAGACAACAAAAAGATTCAACCTAAATTCCTTGCAATCATCTTCCCTAACCTCAGTGTCACACCCAAAAATGTGACACACTAGGCAAAAATTTTCCCTACCAAAAAAAAAAAAAGATTTTCAAAATGAAAACCAATTCAGTGAAGTTGTCACCAAAATTCATCTTTGAAAGGAATATTTTTAAAAAATCATTGATCATCCAAGGCAGCAACCCCAATTAGAAATTTATTTTATTTTGCCAAGAAAAAAACAATCTCAAGCATTTTATAGAGTTGAACGAGCAAGGGAAAACCGTGACAGATCACAACTTAAGTTAATACCATCCACATTATATAATACTCCTATTGATGCCTATCTTTGTTAGACCATCAACAATTCCTAAAGAAGCACAGCATAACCAAGATTTTAGTCATGGAAATTAGCAGGAATAGGAGTAAATACAGAAAATGGCAGCAAGGAAAACCCATCTAAAAAATTCCAATTGATAGTAATCTTTTATGCATTTCGTCAAATGACTTCTAGGCACATACCAAAGGATTTTCCCATGCATTCTCAGATTTCAAAACACCGGCTCACAAGAGTGAATGTCTATGCTAGTTACAAGATTAGAAGCACCGATTAAAAGTAAAAGAACCATTCCAAAACTCCAGAGCGTCTAAAAAAAAGATGCAATCCATGTGAAGCCAAGAGTTTCCAATCATTAAGGAGAGAAGCAAAAACAAACACAAGAGCATTATCTAAAACCCAGCAGGTCAGAATTTTCCGTACATATAACAGGACATCCCAGATTTACATGAACCAAGATTATCCCAAAAACACACAGAAATCCTATCGAAAACCACAACAGGGGAACCGGGATGAAACAGAATTAGAAACGAAACCCTCACCTGTATGGTGATCGAGAACAATGACAAGGATTTCTCTTCTTCCTTGCCAGAGTTTCTTTCTCAGATGCTTCGATTAGTTCTATTTTTGGCTCCCCGTGCGTTTTCTGAGTGCCAATTAAAGAGTAGAAGTTATGTGTGCTTGAGAAATCGAGAAATGGAAGACGCTCTTGGTATATGCTTGAGAGAGTGAACCAGGAAATGAACGGAGCTTGGATTCTCTCGGATTCATTTTTCGTTTGATTTTACTTCTTAAGCTTTGGTAAAATTAATAATATCAACATATATATATATATATATATATGTATGTAAAATCTTATGTTACTCTTCTTAAATTGTTCATAAAGTTTTTTTTTGCGTCAACTTATGTGGTTTTTTTCCTTTTATAATAAGCCTCATAAATTTTTTTTGACTATGCGCATGTCCAACCTACCCACTAGTTAATGAGTAAAAAGTAAGACTATAATCACGAATTTTTATATATTTTGTATTTCTAAATTAACAATAATTAAGTTTAAAACAATAAATTTTTGGTGTGTGTGTTTTTTGTGGTATAAATTTTTGGTGTGTGTGTTTTTTGTGGTTTTTATTTTTGTGTTATTTTTTAAAACCATTTAAAATAACAATTAAAGTTAACACAAAATATGATTACAAAATTTCTAAACTAAAACACCCAAAAAGGAAACATCTAAGTGCTTGGCTTTTATGATAACCAATCTAAGAGAACTTAGCAATCTTGAAAACAAATTTACTATTGGTTAATATACTTACTATACAACAGAAGACGTTAAAAAAGCTGAGAATGACCGCGTATGGTGCTGTGCCTCAAATATGTCTATTTAGTTAGATGATGTAAAAATATATATATAAAATAAGTAAATAAAATAAAAAATTATTTTTATATTTTTATTTTTTTAAAAATAATTTGATAATTAAAATAATAATTAAATTAATAAAATAATAAGTACAATAATATAATAGATATTATATAAATTATATAAATTTGTTGCGTTTATTTTGTGATAAAAACAAACTTTAAAGACATGGATTTATCTATCTTTTTTCAAGACACATTAATACTAAGATTATGTTTGGAAGGTTGAAAAAGGAATGAGAGAAAACGGAGAGATTAATGGAATGTGAGAAAATGATGTTTGATAGGATGGAAATGGAATCATGAGATGATTCCAAAGTTATTATTTCATGACATTGTTATTCCATTAAAATTTGGGATGAGGATTACTATTTGAAATGAAATATGTATATAGATATATATATATATATATATATATATTATGACATTAATATCTTATACTAAATGATCTTATGTTTTAAAAATATTATCAAAATTCTAAAAATAAAAAATTTTAATTCTAAATTCTAAATTGTAATTTTTCTACATAGTTAAAAGTTTTTATTTTTTGATTCTTAAAAATAATTTTAAAATTTAAAGTGTTTTAGTACAAATTATAAAAATCTTCAATTTGAAAATTTTAATTGTAACTTTTTTGTTTTATAATAATTAACAAAAATTAGTTTTAAAAATATTTTTTAACTTCATGAGTATTTTAGTTATTTACTTATATTTTATTTTCATTTTTGTACTATTTCCAATTTACTAAACATTAAAATAAAAAGATATTCTCATTCATTTTCATGTTATACCAAACATAATTTTAGGTCATAATATTCTATTATATATTTTTTTTAATTCTCTTTTCCATTCTCTTAAAAATCTTTTCACTTTAACCAACATAACCTTAGTGGTCTTTACACTTCTTCAAGTTCCAACTTCTTCTAATATCAAACCTCCAAGAGTAATTCAATTGACTCAACCATGGATGTTCAAATGGTTTTAGTTCACAGAATGAATTGGTGATGATGGAAAATTTTTTAACACCATGAGAATTATGCTAATCGGCAATGGCATACTAGAAGACACAGAAATTGCACTGAAACTTGAACATATGCCTCAAGCTAGAGCATTAGTCAAAATTTCAGCACCATTTAGGCACTCCAAACTTGTCCCATGGTAGTTTTATCATGGAAAGCTTTAAATTGAATTTATCCCTTTCCTTCACAAAAAAGGAGAACAGAAAGATTGCAGGGAAAAAAAATCTGACAGAAGCCATATAAGTATTGTGGAATAAACCACATAATAATCGCCAAACACATAGAGACAAGTAGAGGACATGAACAGAAGAAAATCAATTATGAATAAAGTATATTCCTAACACTAACAATATAGCTTTTGTTTCTGTTGTTCATTTTTTGTTTTCCTATATTAAGAAAATGGAATTAATCCACAAAATCCTTCATTTGCCCAAATTTTCTATCAAACATTTCAAAATTAAAAAGGTGATTTTACATTTCATGGAGAAACAACATAATTTGGAAAGCAAAACATTTTTTAACAAAAATTTATAAATAAATAGATAACATTCAAGGCTAAAAATGAAAACTACTAATGTATATTACTAATAATGTATTCTTTGACAAATCTTAAATTCAAAACTTATTTGGTAGCATTTGTGAAAGAGAAAATAAAGAGGATTTTTGGTTATATTAAGTTTGATAGACCGAGAAGTATAAGAAAATAGAAAGTGTTGATAATGTACAATTTCATGTAAGTAATCAAGAATGGATAGGAGCGTTTGGTACTACATTTAAGCAATTAGTTATATATTAATTCTAAAGAAGAGATTATGCCTTTTTTGATAGCATATGTGAAAGAGAAAATGAAATAAATTTTTGGTTATATTAAATTTGATAGGTTGAAAAGTAAAAGAAAATGGAAAATGTTGATATTGTACATTTTCCTTTAAGTAGCAAAAAATGGATAGCGTGCTAACATTTAAGCAATTAGTTATATACCAACCAAACCCTGAGAAAAGATTAGGCATGTACCTTGATAGTTAATGCCATTCATGTTGAAAATGAAAATAAAGTAGGTAACAAAACAATTGTTGCACAAAAGGAGAAAAGAAAATTTCAATGGATTTGTTTGTGGACACATGGCCGAAGCTGTCAATTATTGCCGAATGAGAGAAGCTTATTCAAGAGTCTGTTACAAGGAAATCTTGAGCATAGCTTTATATTAACGCCATTAGCAATGCAATGCTTTGAGGTATGAGATTGTTATAGAGAAGGTAACACAAGCCCCTACTTTTGAGGAGAGGAGGCACTCTAAAGGAAAGAAAAGACAAAAGCCACATACTCTCATCGTTATCCTCAACATTCATCTCGAGAGGATCATTAAAAGCATTAAATGATAATATTGCAATGAAAAAAGAAAACAACTTACAATGAAAAAGACAACATTCATCACATAAGCTTCTATTTCGAGTAGAGGAGGGACCCCAAAGGAAAGAAAAAGACAAATTTCACAATACTCTTATGCCTCAAAGCATTAGTTGGGGGTCAATATAACAAATTTCTAGACGAATTTATCTCATTCAGCAACCATAGACAGCATCAGCCGTTTGTCCATAATGAAAATTTGAACCACTATGTAATATTTAGCCCAAAATAGCATTTTAGTGATCCTTTTCTCCTTTTGCACAACAATTTATATTGTTAGCAGTTAGTACTCACTTCATTTTTTGCTGCCAGCATGAAGGTGTTACTATCATACTTTGGTACTAATTTCACATAAGCAATTAGAAGAAGCAAGCCTTGCACAAAAATTTTACTTACAATAGCCTATTGGGAGCTGAACACAGGACGAGAGCTGAGAGATGATAATGAAGAGGGTAGAAGTTGAAACGCACCGTTTAATAGTATGGCAAGAAAGGTTGCAAGAATTTGGGCTGTTAACATCTTATAAGCCCAATTCTGCCTTTGAAGTTCATTTCTGTCCAAGATTTTGGAAACATGCATACCAATCCAGTACAAGCAGATTATGCCCCAAAAAAAAAAAAACAGGAATCAGTCAACCCTAGCGTGAAGCATCCTAGTGGTCGTCGTCATCATCATCATCTACGGCCGCCAGCTCACTGCGTCACACAAATCACTCGTCAAAAGATTCGTGTTCTCGTATTCTACTATATATAAAATAAACCCAACGCACAACGTCCTTTTGTCTCCTATCCTCTATTTTCGGTTTTTCTTTTTCCTTTTTCTCTGTTTCTTGTGGGTCTGATTGTGAAAATGGCATCTGCGGTCCCAGAAAACCTAACCAGAGATCAGTACGTGTACCTGGCCAAGCTCGCCGAGCAGGCCGAGAGGTACGAGGAGATGGTTCAGTTCATGCAGAAGCTCGTTCTGGGCTCAACTCCTGCCTCCGAACTTAGCGTCGAAGAGAGGAATCTCATCTCCGTCGCTTACAAGAATGTGATCGGCTCCCTCCGAGCCGCCTGGCGGATTGTCTCCTCCATCGAGCAGAAGGAGGAGGGTCGCAAGAACGATGAGCACGTTGCTTTGGTGAAGGAGTATAGATCCAGGGTCGAGTCGGAGCTGTCGGAGGTGTGTGCTAGTATTTCGAAGCTGTTGGATTCGAATCTAATTCCGTCTGCTTCAGCCAGTGAGTCGAAGGTCTTTTACTTGAAAATGAAAGGGGACTATCATAGGTATTTGGCTGAATTTAAGATTGGGGATGAACGGAAGGCTGCTGCTGAGGATACTATGTTGTCATACAAGGCTGCCCAGGTAACTTTTTTCACTTTGGATATCCGGAGATTTCAACTCTGAAGGATCTGAGATTAAGAATATTCTTCAGGGCGTAATAGAATTTGCTTATCAAGGTTTTGGGGATTGACCTCGCAACTAATTATGTCAATTCCTCACTTACTTTGTTGCTACTCAAAATTAAGCTTTAGAAACTGTTATATTCAATCGTGATTGATGAGTGTAATTGGCCTCTCAGATTTTTTTCCCTTGCTCTTGGAATTTCTCCATACTCATTCAAAGTTACTGGTTTTTCCAATTTGGGAGCAATAGAGATTTTGATTTTAAATGGAATTCTATACTTGCATTTCTAGTTTATTTCGAATCCAGTTGGAATCGAGTGTTCTGATTTTGTGCTTTGTGCTATGTTGTACTCCCAAGGACATTGCTTTTGTGGATCTCCCTTCCACTCATCCCATAAGATTGGGTCTGGCACTCAACTTCTCTGTGTTCTACTACGAAATTCTCAATCAGTCTGATAAAGCGTGTGCTATGGCTAAACAGGTATGCTTCATCTCGTGTTAACTCATTCAAGTACCCCTCTGTTTGCTCGCCCGTAATATTACAAAGAAGAACTACAGTCTTCAATTTATCTTGTGTTCTTTTAAATTGTTGTCAGCCTGAGGTGGTTTAGAACAACTAATCTTCTTATCAAATGAACACTTTCACTTCAATCTTGTCACGTCACTCCTTGACGATACTCCCAAATTTGTATAAGTTAGGTGTCGCAAGTGGTACTTGGCTTCCATCAGACCTACTCTGAGAGCACTGCTTCCTTGTGAGATAGTAAGAGTAATCTTAGTGCAATTTTTCTGAGGGACAGATTCACTAGGCACTCAGAATCACTTCACTCAGCAAAAGGGTTTTGTCATCGGGAGGTTACACTGGGATTAGATGTCATAGGTGACTAAGCGTCGAGGTAAAGCCAACATTTGCATTGCCTGTACTAGACTTAAGCAAGGCTTTGTGTCATACTTGGCGTTTCCTATGTCAAGTATAGCATGCAAAGGACATCTAGGGGGATCTTATACATGCTATTTGAGGGACAGTTTTGCTGGTTGTTTGTAAGGAGAGGGAGCACAAATTCTCTATCTAATGTGCTCCTCTTAATTAGTGGAAGTGCTTGAACTAGGTAATTGCCTCCCCTTAACGGGAAGCACTCACTGCTAATTGTAGTAAACTTAACAGAGATATCCGTTATTAATCATGGCAAGCTTAAAGGAGGCACCCGCTTTTAGAAAGCTTAGCAAGAAGCATCCCTCCTTAGCTAGTGGAAGTGCTTCTTCTTGACTAGTTAGTAGACACATCTTCTCTTGAATGGTGGAGGCACCCCTTCTTGATGTACGGGAAGTATTTGTTAACTAAATGCCTCCTCTTAAAAACTTATAATTAAATTATTATGACTTTTTACTTAATTAAATAAATTATTTTTAATAAATTAATATGAAATAAAGGCTACGTAGGACCAATGTAAAAACTAGAAAGGTTCAGGTCAACTTGATTAAAACCTTTTTAAATTGCCGTCTCTTACAGCAAGGACTAAAGAATGATAATATAGTTTGTTTGGTCTCTGGATTGACTAATGAGCCACTTTTCTTTGATGTGGGTAAACACCACCGAGTCTTGTGATAAGATGGTGAAAGGGTTGTCAGTGCCTATTCTTTGGAATCCTTTAGTAATCTGTTTTCTCTAAATATGGTGAAGTTATAGATGATTTTCATAATGCATGCCCGTTGACCGGAAACTAGACATATTTCATAGGATAGACCATAGTTTTTACTTTTATGTGCACCTAATAGGTGGTTTAGGTGAACTACACATTCCATGAATTACTTATTTAGCAATCGAACAAACACATTTGACTGCTTCTAGTTTCATAGCTCAGGTTAAGGTTATTCTGACGAACTTCTAGACTATAGAAAGGCTATGTTCGGGAAGAATTATGCCAGTGCGCTACATTAAATTAATTGTCAGTTGCCTTATAATTTTTTGCTGATGAAGCTTGCAAGTTTGTCCTTTGAATTGTTCTATAAGAGAAAGGGAAAATTCCGGTTAGGTTCAAGTAAATAATGATTTCACTTTGGTTTATTGAAGACTTTAAGTCGTTATTTTCTTGCTGCCTATCCTCATATTCACACACACGCTCTTGCTCATCTCGTAACATGTCTGTTTAATCTTTATTTCGAGTTAAGTTTTGCTTTTACTTGAATGAGGGCCACAGCAGAAACAATAGGAACACATCCTTGTTTCATTATAAAGTTCACTAAAAGGTGCTATTTTCATTTTTGAAAGGCTTTTGAGGAAGCAATTGCTGAGCTGGATACCTTGGGAGAAGAATCCTACAAAGACAGCACGCTTATTATGCAACTATTGAGAGACAACCTTACCCTCTGGACTACAGATGTCCAGGTAAGTGTCGCTAGTAAAGAACCCACTGCATCTTCCCCTTTTGTCTCATGTCCTATTTGTTCCAATGTGAGTAAAGCTATATTTGGGTTCCTGCAGGACCAAGATGAGCCCTGACGATTCTATTCATCCTCTGGAGGTGGGCTTTGAATGTCATTTCTTCGTGCTGATTAAGAGTCGTGTTGGTTTAAAATGGTTGGCAATCTGTCACATAATGTTTTATATGCGGACCAGTGTTTTTCTCGGTTTCTATCTTGATATGGAAAGGATGGTGTTGTGTATAATTAATGGAAGAACCAACTTATTATATATGATACAATCTTATGATTTGGATCCGGCTAGAGATGTAGAAGTAGATAGTAGAAAAGAGAGAGAGAGGAGTCGCCTCAAGATTAATTGGAGTGAAAGATGAACGCGCGATAAAAGTTTTTTCTTAAAAAAGAAAAAAAAAAAAAGACTAAGAAGCGCGTTGTCATATCTAGCGCCCTTTCCGCAGGGTTTTCTTTTCTTCTTTCAGGTGGTCTCTCTTTTTTGGGCTAATAGGATTTCTCACAATTATTCGGGCAATATTTGAAAACATTACATGCAGATTAATGTCTATTGGGCAATATAATACCGCCAATTCTTATGGCGTCTCTTTTTTTCATTATTTCAGTAAGCACCCTTTTATAGTAGAATAATTATGGTCAAAAGTAAGGGCAAGTTACCTTGAAATATAAAGAAATATCATTTGGGATTCGTTTAATTTATAATTTTACATGCAGTCTAAATGTTTCCAAGAGATTTTATAAGGAAAACTGTACTTTATAATTGTAAGTTGAAGATATTTATTATGAAAGATATTAATAATAAAACAAAAATGTTCTTATTAATTATGCAAATTTGTTATTATTTAGACATTTCAAAATTATAAGTTATTTTTACTATCTAGCTTTGCATTTGCTATCACTTTGCTCTAGTGTTCTTACCTCATAGCGTAATAGATGCATGTAACACAGGATTGATAAATTAATGTAGTAATGAGCACAAATCTTAATAGTAAAAATTAAAAAAGTCACCTGTAATTCTGGAAAGATTCAATAATTACAAATTCATAGTGTAAAAAGTGGAAGTAAGGTAAGAATGCTAAAATAAGGTTGTACTAAATGCAAAATCAAGTAGTAAAAATAGTAAAAGTTACTTATAACTTTGAGATATTTAAATAGTAACAAATTTGTATAATTAAATAAGTGTAATTTTGTCTTACCATTGAAAAGAAAACTCGTTGGCTCTTTTAAAATTTAAAGTCCATCATAATAAACATCTTCAACTTATGATCATAAAATGTAATTTTCTCAATTTCTTTATACTACCCTGCAAATGTTGGTCTTTTGTTAGAACCTTTGGTTGAGCCTAGACAAAGTATAGATCCCATTCGTACTTTTCATTTCCTGCAACCTTAAATATTTGTGTAAAAAATTCTTTTAAAATTTTTAATTATATAATATTAAGATATAAAAATTATACATTTTACTAAAAAAACTTGATAATAAAATTATAAAAACTGTATTTAATTTCTTTTGTGGGAAATATCGTAGCCCCAAACAGAGCTCACTTTGGGGAAAATTTTGGGTCACACATCAGGTGCCAAAAAGCGAGCAGATTATAATCAATGCATTGCCTAATTGAAAGAGACAATGGGCCACAAGGATTAGGGCTGTTGCATATACTACCCTTTGCTTGTAATGCACTGCACGTGTGTGCCTAACAAGTCTTCAAGGAGCTGCAACGTGGGGCATAATTTCAAAGCCCCACGTTTGGCACAATTATTTAATTTCAAGCCTCATTCGAATCATTTAGGTACATATAACATCACATTAGCATAAGTATGGCAGCGACTAATAATAGAAAAGAGAAAAATGAAAGAAACTAAGAGAATGCATTATCTTACAAACGCTGTAAGCTATGATACCTTTGTGAGCTGTAAAATCATGCTTGAAACCAAAATAATCTCTCACAAAGTCTTCCACCATTACATTACAAGTAGTTTCGGTATCGATCGGCACTACTATCTCTTGCATCTCTAAATTGTTTGCCATCATTTGCCCACTTGTACCATCTCCACCAACTACCATCAGTGAAAATACTACTTACAGTACAGTGCATAAAATTGTTCTCATTTCTAATATATTTTTGTTAGAAGTGCACTCAATCAGTATGGCCACTCACCATAAGATTAATTCCACATATTGCCTCGATATCATGAATAATTCCCATATTGATAAGAAGCAATATTGTGGAGCTATTGATCGATTAGATTGATATCCATTATCAATCCTAATCTAGCTTAATACTTGCCTTAGCACTCATAGAACACAAACTGCGGGATCGTCCCATGTGGGAAAATGTCTTCTCCACAGTGCTCTCTTTATTATCTTTACAAAGTAATCATAGGAGTGATTATGTAAGACTTTGCCTTTCTTGTTAGCTTCCTTATTCATCATTCTAGTCTTCACTACATTAACTACGTAATTTAAAACAATTACACGGAGACCCGACATGATAAATGCCAATTCTTCCATGTCTACTAAAAGGCTTCCTGGAGATAAGGAAAAACACCCTTCCAAGATCCTTTTGCTTTGCTTCAACAGTCATGTTCCTTTCCTTCTATTTCAAGGAAAAACAAGAAGATTGTTGCAACCTTTGCATTAATTAACTAACCAACTTGCTAAGCAAAGTAACATGATGGTTGATTGCTATATTTTCAGTGAAAAGCTACGAGGTACACAACACCCTAAATAGGCTTTGTTTCTTATGTCTTGTTTGTATTTGTAAACTTACAGGGTGTCAATATATACTCAATAAATTGACTGAAGTAGGAAATTGAATATTATCTGCTTGGGATTCTTATTGTGTACCATGGACATAGGAAGGAAATACTTAGAAAACGTGTCAACATGTCTACTAACATCTGTTTGTAGTCAATAAGCTACACCAACAATAAAAAAAGAAAAGAAATAATTCATATAACTCTAAATGCTAGGATGTATTGATACGTGCTTGTATTGGAATCATTCTTATACTCATGTTAGATTTATTCTTGTCCTTTTAACATTTTTTAAATCATTCGACTTTTTCTGAAATATCTTTCTCCTTGCCATACTAACTTGGGCTTCGGGATCCGGGCTAGCAAAGCCCATGACTTCTTTATAGTGATATCCCGTATTGTTTTGTAAGATATATCACAAAAAATCAACTTGTCGTTATAAAATACCAACCAAATCCAATTTTCATTTATCGACCACCCCTTCTGATTTTTACCCTATAATTCTTGGTTTTAGATACCTTTTTGTTCCCACCAGTCTAATGACTTTGAAATTTTTTTCCCTATGTGGAGGCATCTTGAAGGGAAGAAATGAAATTTTAAGGAGAGTAGTTGATAAAAGATATGGATCAGAAGTAAATTTACATATAATTTCTAACTAATGTGATTATTTTATATTACTTTTTTGATGATTTGATAAATTTGGTTTAAGAATTTTATACCTAGCTCTGGTTCGACTATAATAGAAATTCTAGGTTCGTATTGTCTACGGTTTATTTCACTTTATTAGCTATAACGTTGTCTTTCTCATGTTAGAATATTATTTTAAAAATTTAATTAATATTGAAATATTTTAAATAATGATAAGTTAAGATATTTCATTTTTTTTTTAACTTAAAAAATATTCTGATTTAGTGGTCTTTATTTTTAGATGTTCAAATAAAATAGTTAATGAATTGATGGGTTTAGTCAATTAAGAATTAAGACACAAAATCATAAAATTAATGCTCTTCGGATAGGCAAATGCCTAAATTTAAACAAAAACATTTACAATTGAGAGAGTCTTTAGTAGAGAAAATACTTCAATTGAAGAGATAGGTCGCTCCCTGAGTTTAGTAATATATTAGAAAACTTGCTCTGTCTATTCTTCTCTTCTTTTGCGTTTATGATTACTGTAAATATAAAAATTGGATTTCTGCTTCAAATTCATCCACTATAATTAAAGGTTTTTATATCTTAATTCTGCTTCCACTTTTCTCTTTTAGTGACAAATATCATTTTAGTGGAGAGCTTAATGGTTGTATTGTTATTGTGAGTAATTTATGATGTACACCAAAAGAGACTTATATATACTCAGTTTTGTTTCATGTATTATAGGAGTTGATTTTGTTGAACTTCAAAAATTTCAGTCATACCCAGATCATGAATCCCTCCTCTACTTGCCCTCAACAAGAAGATGAAGAGCATGTACTGTTTTTCACCCTCAAAAACAGGAAAAAAAAAATCGCTTGTTTGCTATAATTTTAGACATTGATTAATGAAGCAGTGTTCAATGTTTCCATTTTAACACGAAGTTAAATAGTTCAGTAACGTAGTTAGAATGCGAGCGCTTTCCGATGATCCAAGGCATCTAACTCCAGTCACTGTATCTCCAATATGCATCTATCCCAACAAAGTATTTCTTTTCCTTAATATATACATAATTTATTAAACAAAATACAAATTCACTAATCAAATAGATTTTGTTTGCTGATGCATATTACTTTGACTTAATGAATAACGATATATTTCTATGCCATTTGTATAGTGAGTGAATATTAGCGTATATTTAATGACACAGAAAAAATTATATCGTCTAATTAACAATATCATTGACTTCTAGGAAATTTTGAATAAAGCATAAGGATAAGGAAAAATTGTTTTTGGGCCATAGAAAATAGATAATTTAGAGAGAAAATGGTTTTGGGCTAAACTTCTGTATGGATCACGAAAGGCAAAACGAAGGCTGTTCCAGCCCATTAACCTTTCTGCTTAACAAAAATACGAGGAGCTCTGGTTTTAGCCAGTCAGACCCAAACCATGAACTAAGGATTGAGGTAAGGCATGGAATAGAGCTCTTGAACTCTAGTTGGTTCAGAGGAATACAGTGCAAAAATTGCAGCAGAAGAAAGGTGAATCCATGTGGAATTTGTCCATTTGAATTCATTACATATCCCAAAATCAACTAACCCTTCATACTTTGGGACAGAGATTTTGGCAAATCTTAATGAGGCTTTTTTTCCCCTTCATATTGTTGGAATCAACCAAAATGAGACAAGTAATTTTGTAAAAGCAAATGAATAAAAATTGTAAATTTATCAATACTTAATCTTGAAGAACTCATGAAGTGATAGGAGGGTGATCTAGTGATGGAACCTTTGAGTCATCGCCAATTAGCATTAAAGTTTGTTCCATATAATTAAAATAGTTATGGTGATCGATGATACCCCTTTGCATTTTTTTTCTTTTTTTCTTTTTTTTTTTGGGTAGGGATTCCACCTTAGGCTTTTGGCAAGACACTGACAACTTTAGCAATCTAGAATTTGAAATTTATATGGATGTATTTATTTATCTGCTGCTGTTTGTTAAGAACATAGTAATTTATTAATGAAATATATGTCTTGTTTGAATGGATCAAAAGGAAAGGTTCCCTTTTAAACACAACTTTTGAAAGGAGCTAGAAAATAAAATTAAACAAAAATAAGCTTTGGTTCAATGGTGTTGAAATCATTTTCCCAAGGCTAACAGATCTAAGTTAAAATCAAAGTTGGAGTTAAATTAACCAATTCTTTAGAATTGAAGGATCTAAGTTTGAATCTTAATTGGAGCAAAAATAATTAACATAAAAAAGATTAGTTCAATTAATAAGAAGAGATAGCATTTCTCTTTAATAATATAGTAAATTTGATTCCTCTAGAAAACATTTTATAACATTAAATTCTTTAATTCCCAAATTGATGTGTGCAAGCGTGCCGTTAGAATTGTATCGGGAAAAAAGTAGTTTGAACAAAAGAACTAATACTTTATCCATAAAAATACAAAGTATGAGTATTGAATACAATTTATAATACACAAGAAGGTATATTTATTCTTCTTAAATAAACCCTAACACGTGCTCCTAATTAAATACAAGGATATATATATACCGTATTATACTATTTGGGTATATTGAGGGGATCTACTGGTTGCTTTCTTAACTGCAAGGTAATTCCCAAGTGGGAAAAACATGCATAAAATAACACTAGTAGCAACAACATTTGACAAAAAATAAATAATTAGCTTGTGATATTATTACTAATTGCTAAATAAGTCATCAAATATAGTCAAAAAACAATAAATAATTTATAAGAAGTTTTAAATTTATTTGTTGGCAGGTGAAGAGCAATGAATGAAGATGGCGAGAAACAAAAGGCACGCAAGCATGAGTTGGCCCATGCCATAAGTTTATACAATTGCCTTCATTGGGATCTCCATGTCTGGCAGCTTGGCATCACATTAATTTTCTTGATTATCTTCAATGCTACTATTGTTAATTAAGCATTCACAACCCACACAATGAGTATGAGTTTGATTTGACGAATAATGCAAATTAATTAAGAGCAGAGATTGTTAGCAACTTAATAACAAATTAATTGTGAAACTACTTTCTCTCACATGGTTGAGCCAAAAACCAATCAAGACAAATAAAGGGGGTTGGCCTCCTCAATCTTCCTCCTAATTAAACCCACTATAATAATAAAACTTTAATTAATTAATTCCATGGATATTTGGAAAGACTCAATATGGGATATGTGGACCCAATCTCAGTCCAACGGAAACCCTTTTTTAATTATTGATTAATATTGTTGTTTTTGTCGTGGCTGTTCTTGATACTTGAGGCCTAGATCACTAAATTGATCGTATTATCACTTCAAACAATGGAGAGCTAATTTTGTATCTTTGTGTTGCTAGTAGGCAAATTTTTTTTTTCTCACATAATTATATTAGTATAGGTAACTAGCTAGTAGCTTGTTTTAGTGATTCTCAAGGAAGCTTGCTTGAGTAGCTGGATATCATTTTTAAAAAGAAACAAAAGAACAAAACCAATTTATCTTGCCTTAGCCACGTTGCCGTAATTGCACATTCCAGGATTTATATTAATTAGTGACTCTTTATTTGATGGGGAATTGATTCTACCATATGTTTAAACAGAAAATCAGTTATTCATATTAATAAATAATATAAAGCATCACAAGAAATCAAAATAGCAGGTACTGTGATTTAAAACTTTCCTTTTTGATAATAAGTAAGTTAATAGAGTAATCTCAAAATGTGATCTTATTATATTTAAGAAGTTATCAAACAATTTTCTTTTTTTACATAATTAAGCTTGGTAGCTGAAGTTACGACGTCGCAGGGATTTGATTTCGAACTCAAATACAATATGTAATATCAAGGCAAAAAATAAAGATGAAATCACTAGAACGTTGTAATAGACTTTTAATATCACGAGAGACATTAGATGAGATCCACTGTCATATTTGCCGCCATGTCTTGAAATATATATAAGCTCAAGATGTGAAAATCTCTTGTGATAGTACGAGATATGGAATCCAATAACGTTTCTGGTAGAAAGGTGAGAAGACTCCACAAGCAAAAGGGAACGTACTGTAGCCATCTTTAATTAAAACAAGAGTTTTTTAGAATGTGACAAAGCTTGCAACAAACACCCATGTGAGGGTGAAACGTGACAGGGTAAGCAAAAGGCAGAAAATCACAATATCCGTAGAATGTGTGTGTGTGTGTGTGTATAAAATATATGACATGCAAAAGTTGCAAACTGGTGCAACCAGGCATGCACAAGCACAAGCACAAAGCATAAACTTTGTACAAGACACGTACATGCAGAGAAGGTATAAATATGAGAAATCTGAATCGGCAGTATATCTTGAGAATTAAGAAAGAGCCATGTCCTGATCGTATATGCTAAAGATTAATTTGACCCACCCTCGGGTGTGTAGCAGAAGGTAACAGATACCCAAGAAAAAGATAAATAAGAAAGGGGAAGATATGAAATTTAAAAAATATGGAGTGGGTAAAAGAGGGACAAAATCTCAATTAAGGTTTAAAAACTTCTTAAATATACTACATACTTGCATTAAATATAAGTGTAAACATTAAGGATTTAATAAAAACTCATTAAATGAAACATAATTTGTATTGATTCTTTGTATTCAAAGTATAATACACTAACTTGCCAACATGAGTTAGTCTGAGTGCAAGAGGCTCAGACACCTAAAACAAAATATCCTAAATTTGATCCAGGTCTTGTATATCGAGAAAACTCAGTTGGGCTTTGCCTTTGCTTTTGGTGCCTAACAATATTTCGAGAGATTAGTCTTTCGCCTGTCAAGTGAGAGAAATACCTTAGTGCTAACAAAAAAAATAATATAAAGATAACTTCATTAACAAAAAAATAAATTAGAAAAGAATTTTTGCAATATATATCAATATCAAGAAAACAAATATAATTTAATTAAACCTTAAAAAAGAAGTTAATGCAATTTAGTCACACAGTTATTCGTCAACCTTTAATGGAAGTGCATATCACATTAGATTTTCTTGTGAAGCTTGGATCTCAGAGTGAAAAGACTTTGGAGCATGAGGAAAAAGTTATAGGAAGAAGAGGGGCCTCACTCATGTCTCTTCCAATCTTGCTTAAGATAATAAGTGGGTGGTGGGAATATAGACTTTGAGATTTGCACCCCAAAAAAAAAAAAACTGACATGAAATCTTATGGTATAAGTGTGTTGCTAGTTGCCCATGAGAGGGGAAAAAGTTGAGTTTTAGAGGGAATAGAAAAAAGAAATAAAAAAGGAGGAGAAAAAAGTGAAATTTTAGAGAGAAGCGAAAAAGAAATAAAAAGGGAGATTTAAACGAATAAAAGGGTTGGAAATTTGTGTCGGAAAAGTCTCTTTTGGAAATTTTGTGCTTGAGGCTTATTGAATCCAAGAAACTGGCATCCTAAGTAGAAACTTAGTTTATTATCAGTACGAGCTTATGGTTTTGTGGTCCAATTCAAAGTTCAAACACAATTTTTACCATTGAATTTTACTAATTATTGCTCATCCAAACTCATGATTTGTGGTCAAACGGCTACAAAACAGGGGATCTTAAGAAAATTTTCGAAGACTTTTGTGTTGAAGGGGATCTTGTGGAACTATTGGTCGAAGTTTTCAACTTTGTCACCCCCTCATGTTTTAATCGGTCATAGATTGACAACAAATCATGATTCACCACTTCATTTCATTAAGTCCCAACATTTATGTTACAAGTAAACTTGTTAATTTTTTTTTTCTAATTGAAAACTTTAGGGAAAAAAACAATACAAAAGGTTACCCACTTGGGTAGGTAGAGTAGATGTGAAGGATAGAAGACAAAATCATTTTGACAAGTGAATATTGTAGATGGTACCAATTTTTAACTAAATAGAAAAATAAATTTTATCAGTTTGGTTGTAGCAAGAATAATTGCGCATGTTGGAGCTACAACCACAACCCAATAATGCAATTGAAAATTGAAACGAAAATATTTTTTATACCTAATATGAGGACACTTATATTGATATTATGCATCGAATGGAATCAAATATTATAAAAAAACAACATATTTACGTTCTAATATTTTGTTTACCAAGTAAAATTATAATAAATCAATCCACATGCAATTTTATCTTTTTGAAAATTATTATACATTGAAATATAATTTTATCATAAATAGAAGAAAAGAGCATGTCTAGTAACTTCAGAGCTTGAGTGGAGAATACAGCAAAGAATGATGAAACATAGAGGCACCAAGCTGGCCAAGTGATCAGCACATAAGAGGTGTAAGACAGAAAAAGGAGCATGGGATATGATTCGAATTCAAAATATCAATTTTGTTCGTAGTATTATATAATGTAAATTATGGGAACAAAAACAAAACTGTAATATTTCAATCTTATGAGTATATTATAGTAAGGTCACATTCAGAAACAAAGTTAAACAGCTATAGCAGGAATTGAAAAATACTAAAAGCGATGTATGATTTATATACAACGTTCCCAAGGCAGACCATACATTATATTAGATTGAAAAGAAAACATAAGAAAATGTGAAATAGAGAGCAGCAACGCCTAGCCGAGGGGATCTGATATGAATGAATCATAATAAAACCAAAACACGTTGGACCGACTTTGTCTTTTAAATCTCTATCATCTCATCTCTATGCTCACTCACAACTCACACTCTCCCTCTTTGCAAAACTTGTTATCAGTTTTTTTTTTTGGAATATTTTTTTATGATGAAATATAATAACTTTTAATAATAAGATGATAATTGTATGATTTTTATAAATAAATGTATAATTTTTGTAATCTAACGTTATATGGTTAAAATTTTTAAATATTGTTTTTCACATATTATAATTATATTAAAGATTTTAATAACAAAAATAAGATACCTAAATTTAATTCCTTACCGACGACTCCCATGGTTCAACGTCTCTCTTTGAAAACCAAAATAAAAAAGACACACAAACGGCCTTACATGTGCCATGATTGCTCATATATCAATACACAATGTCTAGGAGGGCATCCCTTTAGCTCATGGGTCTTTTTTAAAAGATACACACTCGCTTACAAACTCTTCTATCTGTCAAAGACTCAACTTGTATATTTTATCAAAGAAAATTATAGTTAAAGGCTTTTAAGTTAAAAATATTTATATTAATAAACTTTAAATTTATTTTTAAAGATTAAAGAGTCAAAAATTTGAACTGCACAAAAAAAAATTATAATTTAACATTTTTAGTTAAAATTTCTAATATTTAAATCTTCAAATCATTTTAAAATTTAAAATTATTTAATATAAATATTTTTAATTTAAGATTCTCAATTATAATTTTTTCTTTTATCAATATACGTATATATATATATATATAATACAAAAATTAAATTCATCTGCCGTTAAAATATTACATCAAGTACAGATTTCGGATGTGTGAGTAGATCGCACTAATTCTGTTAACTATTCAGACTTTTTTGTTTCTATATTATATCACGACTCTGATATTTCTTTTTCTTTTTTTGTTTTATTGCATCAAATTTAATGACTTAATTAGCACATGGTTAAGTTGGGGGGAGACTTATTAGTTGTAGTGAAGTGAGTGAAGTAGGTAGTAATGATGGTTGTAATTAGCAATTAAGAAGAGGGGGGTCCTACTAGTCAAGCTTATTAGTGTTAACAGAAATATGGTACTTGTAAACCAATATTGGCACAAATTGGAGACACGTCTAAAAGTTTAAAAAGAGCAAAAGTACATCTCTTTTTGCGACCACAGTCCAAGCATAAAAGACAATATTTTAGCTTTTTATTTCAACATTGATTTTATTTATTTATCTTTTCTTTTCCTTTATTCTCCCTCTTTTTTCCATATCAAAATAAAATATAAGCTTTATGTCCTTTTGGTTAGAGGGAATTAGATCCTTCTCTTTTTCAATTGAGATATTTTTTGTAATTCGATTTGAAATTTCTTTAATTTATTATGATTCAAAATGTCTCGTTCGATTTTTATGTAATTTATCTTGTAACCACTTAACTGTTTTACGATATTTTGATTTCAATAAAAATGATCATATAAATATTAAAGTGATAAATAATTTTTCTCAATGAAAATATGTCACTCATACATTGGGCAATTCTATAGTCTTCTAAAAGTGCTATTGAAATTCTTGATTTAATTTTAGTAACAAATTTGCAATACTTTAAAAACATTTAATATATAAATAGATATTTTAAAAAATTATTTATTATTTTAATATTTACGTCATTATTTTTGTTTAATATGTAAACATACAATATTGTAAAATAATTAACTGATAGTTAAATATATTTCACTGAGTGTTGAATGATAAATTCAAAATTAAAAATAAATTGATTTTGAGCCTTATCATAAAGATCAACTATAATTTAAATAAAAAATGTCCAATTTAATTAAAGAAAAAGAATGACACGCGGTAAAAATGCAGTGGATTCAATGCATGTGTGCAGTATCCCCACCTTCAGATGCCGTATAATAATGGTTAAAATTTAAAATAAACACCACCACAACAATAATAACTATTTTTCAAATATTTGGTTTCTTTAAAAAATAATTTTATTATATGCCGCTGTTAAATATCTGTAGTACATGAAATTACAACTACAAATGACGAAGATAACTAATGATATAATATATACATATTTTACACTTATGATAAGTACCAAAAAATCATTATAAATGTTGTTAGATAAAGGTATGGGCGAATCATGTTACTTAACACACATTTCAGTAATCTTTTTTATTATTTGTACCAGTTTTTAGAGGAATGAATATTTTATGTTATTTAAAAATAAAAATATTCTCCTTGTTTCTATGTTATTTAAAAGATAATTTTTGGTTACAGGATTCTATTTTATTCTCATTTTTATTCTTCTCTTAATTCTTTTAATTTTTTTTATTTTACTAAATATAACTTATAATATCTTTATTGTATATGAATAATTTACATCATATATAATAACTGAGTGACTGTTATACAGAGAAAAAAAAAGAACATATGAAATTATTACAATAACTTCTATATATATACATATATATATATATATAATTTTTTTTCCTTCAATTAGAGGATAGATCTTTTGTAACGGAGGATTCATCTTGCTATTGTGTAGTAAGCGAATTTTATCTTTTTTCTTTTTTTAACTTATTGGATTTAGGATTGAATATAAAAGATAAAAATTTTAATTTTGAGGATGTAAATTTTAACTATAAAAAAATTATTTTGAAATTTTTATTTATATTGCATAATTAAAAATTTTAAGTGTAATTTTTTATAATTAAAATTTTTGTCTTTAAAATTATAATTTTTAAAATTTATATTTATTTATAAACTAAAAAATAAAAAAATACAAATTAGTTAGTACACGATTAGAGAGCGGAGGATCCGTCCTCCTTCAATCAACCATCTCAATTTTTGAAAGGATCTGAATCCATTTTTGTCTTTTGGGTTATTCAAGTTGGTTAGTATTATGTGTTTTAAATGTTGATTAAAAAAAGTATTATGTTTAAAATAAAAAGGAAATTTTCAATTTTTATTTTGAATGATTTTAGATTTGTTTTGTAATTTAATATTATTATTTAGCGGCATTTTTTTTGGCGGGTAAGGGAAAGAAAAAAGAGGAGGGAACTGACAGCCACGTATAAGAGAGAGACGCCAAAAAGTTGAGAGATGTGACTTGAGAATTGAGATTTCAGATCATCGCCGGATGTCAGCGAAGTACACGTGTCAGCACGGGATAATCAAGACACACTACACGTCCCATTGGTCCGCCCTTCACATTTACGCTTTTGTCCTTCTATTATTATTATTATTAACATTAACTCTCTCCTTGTTTGGTATAACATTTTCTCATTAACTACAATATACGGAATATCAAAGCAACTGAAGGATATCTGAGGCCAGACGTGTATTCAGTATTCTTACTCTATTGACCAACAGTCACACCTTTTGGATTTTGGAACAAGTACAATTTTTACCAAATGCTTTATATTTCATAACTCAAATAAGACATTATTTAAAAAAGAATTCAAATTTGGTACTTGTAAATTGATTCAAGGATTTGGCAAATTAATGTGCTAAACTATACATATTTATAGGGTCAAAGTGGAGACAGGATAAAATTTTGGATAATAGATTGATAAATTATTTATCTTCCTTGAAATTTTGCAACTGCAAATTTTAAAAGTTCAATATTATTAAAAAAATTATAATTTAAGACTTTAAATTGAATATTTTTATACTAAAAATCTTAGATTTTAAAATTATTCTAAAAGGTTCTTTGATAAAAAGTTTTAACTTAGACATTGAAATATAATTTTTTTGCACAATTTAAATTTTTGATATAAAAATATTTTAAATAATTTTAAAATTAAAATTTTCTAATATAAATAATTTAAATTTAAGGTCTTAAACTTTATTTTTTTTCTCTATTAATCTTATTTAACATGTCCCTTTTCAAAGCATCTCTCTTTAACAAATTTTTTTAATCTTCATTATAATTTTTTATAAAATAAATTTTTGAAAATTTTTAATTTAGTGTATTTAATTAAAAAAATATTCTACTATTATTTTAAAGTAATCTACTTTCAACAGTTTGTCATATTATTTATTTAAAACTTAGTATTAAATTTATTGATTTAAATATTATTTATTTATCTAATATTATTAATTTACATTAGATTTAGCGTTAATTGATTATTAAATTTGACAGTAAATTTTAAACAAAAAATGTAAGAAAGAGAAAATAAAATCATTTTAAAAAATTTTAAAAATTGTTTCTTTTTTTAAAATAAAAAAGTTAAATAAAAATTTTAAAAAAATTAAGGTGATAAAAAATGTATTTAAACTATTTTTAATATATCGTTAAAGGACAGCCCCTATTGTCCCTTGGACACATATGAAGCAAATTGGTAATTGCTCATCCCTGATTTTCAATGTCTATGGTATTTACCCTCCCATCCTTCCGATTCCCGATATCTAACTGTACAGGCCCCTCTCTCTCTCTCTCTCTCTGCCTTTTACCCTAAACAGGCGTTCGTTTTCCTACATAAGGCCCTCTCCCGCGGCTGTCTTTTCAGCGCGAGTTTGAAAGAGCGAGAGGGAGATAAAAGATAAGGGACTGCTTCTGCTTGGTTCTACCCTCTACAGTGTTCTTGTTCTTATTTCCACAGATTTTCATTTCTTCTTTTGATCATTTCGTAAGAGATCTCTACATCTACATCTATTGTCTCTAAAAGACTCACTCTATTATACCTGAAAGCTCCATTTTTTCCGTGAAATTGGCTTTTTCGTTGAAGGGAGAGAGGTTTTGAGCTCTGGCAATGGCACCCAGTTTTGATTGCGTTTCAAGTCTTCTTTGTGCAGAAGACAACATCATATTCGATGATAACGATTACGAGAGTACGATGGGGCTCTTGGAGAATTCATGGCATCAAAGATACCATCGACTCTATAATCCAAGTCCTTACTTTGATGACGCAAATGGGTTGCCGTTACAGAGTGATGAGTGTTTGGCGTTAATGCTGGAAAAAGAATGCCAGCACATGCCTGCCGGCGATTACTTAAATAGGCTACGGAGTGGGGATTTGGACTCGGGGGCCAGGAAGGAGGCCATTGATTGGATTGAAAAGGTGGGTTCAAGTTCCACACTGTGTTTGATCTTGTTTTCCTCTCAAGCATGGCCATTTTCTGTTTATACCTGTGTCAATATGGCTGTGGATTAATTCCTTCATTTCAAAATGAGTGTTTCTGAAATCTGAACACCCATTTTCAAATGGACTTCAAATGGTAAAAAAGATTTGTTTTCTGCGAATGGAAGCGTTTCGTTGTAACAGTTTTGTACCTCGCTCTATGTTTCATGGTGATATCATCATTAAGTTTGAGCTGTTTGGATGAAATTTAAGTATTTTCTTTATGTTTCAAGGTAGATTGGATAGATTCAGATGCTTGCTTGATGTTGTTATCCGATTGTTCTTCGATATGGTTTAATTGATTAACAATTGTGCCTGTTGAATAGGTTCGTGTTCACTTCCGTTTTGGACCTCTTTCTGCATATTTATCCATCAACTACTTGGACCGCTTCCTGTCTGTATATGAATTACCAGTAAGTCAAGAAATTGAAAAAAAAAAAAATTTCCCCCTTATTGTGATCGTCACTGGTTTTGATCTACTCTTTCCACACGCAGGAGGGAAAATCTTGGTCAATGCAATTGCTGGCAGTTGCATGCTTATCGCTCGCAGCCAAACTAGAGGAGACTCAAGTTCCTCTGTCTATTGATTTGCAGGTGGAAACCCATTTTTCTAATGCCCGGTGCTTGTCGTGTCTTGATCTTACTTGGATGAGCTGATCCTCGTCTTTCCTGCAGGTGGGTGAATCAAAGTTTATATTTGAAGCTAGAACAATCCAGAGAATGGAGCTTCTTATACTAAGTACACTTAAGTGGAGAATGCAAGCAATTAGCCCTTTCTCCTTCATGGACTATTTCCTATGCAAGATCAATGAAGATCAAAGTCTACTAAGAACTTCAATTTCACAATCTATCCAACTTATATTGAATACTGTAAGAGGTACCATCCTGTTTTCCTCTCAAACTCTATATTGCAAAAATGGGTTATTCTTCCACCTGCTGTAGTCAATGTCTGCAATAACTAAAGATGATAACATGGTGGGTGGAAATTAAATGCAGGGATTGACTCGTTGGAATTCAAGCCATCAGAAATAGCCGCAGCAGTGACAATATATGTTGTGGGGGAAACCCAAATAGTTAACACTGAGAAAGCTATTTCTGTTCTGGTTCAATATGTAGAAAAGGTAAAGCTCTGCTGGTGGTGGTGGTCAAATAACAAAAAGAAAGTAAATGTGAAATGAAATAATGGTTTTTCCTTTTCACTCTTGTAATTGGAGTTGATTACTTGTAATTAATTGGTGATCAAAATTCAAATTCAATTATTTGGCTTCTGATGTGGCAGGAGAGAATCTTGAAGGGTATTAAAATGGTCCAAGAGTTGTCATCAACCTGCAGCATCAGCAGCTCTTCTAGTGCTTCTTCTGTTCCCCGAAGCCCAATAGGGGTGTTAGATGCAGCATGCTTGAGCTATAAAAGTGACGACATAAATGATGGTTCATGTGCAAATTCTTCACATAATAATAGCCCAGATGCTAAAAGGAGGAAGCTAAACAAAACCTGTGGAGTAGAGCTATTATAGTCATGCTTTTCTTAAATGGGAATTTTGTGTGTTTTATGGAAGGTGCCTCTCCCCTCAAAAGGAAAAGCAAACAAGGACACGCAGAAAGAAATGAATAGAAAAGGAAAGAAAAAAAAAACGTAAAAAACTTTGAGCATGAACAAAACCTAAAATAAAAGGTGGCTCATGGGTTGAAGATGGGAGATAAAAGGAATATAAGAATCATTGAATTAAGATAGTTCACGCTCCTAGCATGAAGTTGAGCAGTCAGTAGCTGTTAAATATTTAGAACTCTTAACAGCTAGAGACCTGAGTAAGTGAAGAAGCCAAGGAGGGGGATAAATAAGAAAGAGTTTTGTTTATGTAAGTACAGTTTGTTTTAGGTCCTGGTTCTTTTATTTGTTCAATTTTAAAGGGAACAAAACAAAAAAAAAACGAAGCAGAGGACTACTGTCATGGTATTGTGAGATATATTTTCGGAGAAATATTTTATTAATTTATTTTTATTATGGTCTACATAATGCTATATGTCACTATTCTTATTTTATTAGTTCTTCGATCAGTGTCACGGTCTTACTGGGAAAGTATAAAATGTATCGTTTACTGGTGTCACTAAACGGATCCTACTTTACAGAAGGACGTGCCAGCCCTCACCAATTTGGTTTGACTCTTTGACTGCTTGGCTGTCTGTTTAGACCATTAAGGTTCTTTCGTGGCCAATTATTTAAAAAAAAAGAAGAAGCAAAGTTTCTTTCCACGTGGACTAACTTTTGGGTCAGGACAAAATAAATTTTGCTTAGATAAAGGAAAGTTAATTTTAAGTCTACGTTGATTTGTGTTTGGTACACGTTGATTTGGATCAAATCTTTACTCGTTATATTATTTGAAAAAAAAAAAAAAAAAGACCCTCCCTCTGCACTAGCTCACAGGTCACGGTTGAGCATTTCGATAATCGGTATACACACTGCAAGCCCAAAAAAAAAAAAAAAAAAGAAAGCGATACGTATACCGATTCCTTTCTAACATCATGGATGTAAGAGAAGATTTATAATATTTATATTTGACGCATTAGGATTCAATGTACTCAATAGAATCCAATATTTTATGAGATATAGAATGAAACTGTCCACAAATTAAAACCGTCTCGTTTTCGCATACGAAATCCTGTTAACTCTAATAAAATACTAATGGTCCGTTTGATATTATGATACAAATAAAGAAAAAATGTAAAAATTGAGTAGACTGAAAGTAGGTGAAATAAAAAATTATGTTTATATTTTTATTTTAAAAAAATAATTTAATAATTAAAATAATAATTTAAATAATTATATAATAATTATAAGAGAATAATAAATATTACACAACTATATAAAAAAATTACATTCGTGTCACGTGCTGTCAAATGAGACATGAGTGTATTATTTCATAGACTACTCTCAAATGTTTATGTCAATCATGAAATTTTAGAAACTTAGCAAATCAATGAATGAGAATTATTTTCGCAAGCAATGCTAAGACTAAACTAGCAGGGCTGAGCTGAAAGGAGGTAAGATTAAACACGGTGGAGCTATGGCTTTATTGTGTGTATGGACGATCAGAGTAAATGCCAGAACATTGAGAGAAATCAACTTGTCAATATAATTGAGGAAGGGGAATATTTTCCTTTTATGTCACGGTTGAAGCTTTGGAGTCCTTCAGAGTATTTTATGAGGGCAAGATTATAAAGAATTCTTGAGCTCCTCAACCGATGAATGGATCTTGAGATTTATATGTAATTATAAATTATAAATATTATTTGTTGTAAATCTCTAGACAATTCAACAATTGAGAGTTTGAACTTGGAAGACCTTGATCGATCATGTAGAATCGACCTAAGTGCCGTGCGTTAGTCATGGCGGCCTCTCATTATTCTTGGTGTTCAACTAGATTTCAATTATGTATATGTGGCCGGTTCAAAGAATTAGGATACGTTTGACTTAATAACAGTGGAAAAAAATTTTAATTCATACATTTGCTTTTAAATTTAGATTTAAATCTAATATTTTTTTTTCTTAGAGTATGTTTGAATCTAAGAATGATTAAGGAAAGATAAATATTGATATAAATTCAAATAAAATTATTTAAAATTGTTTTTTTTTTCATTTTTCTCAATCTAAACATATGTTTAAAAAGTATTTGGTAAGAATGATTATGACTGAACTCGGCCACATTAGACCAGCCAACAAAAATTGATTGACTAGGCTAGCCATATTGATAAATTTGGTGCAGCCTGATTTGGTTTTATTAATTAAATTTATTATTTTTTATAGTGACTTATATACAATTTTTTTTAAGAATAGAATATAATTTTATAAAAATTTATATGTAAATTTTATTTTTTAAAAGATTATTTTATAATTTTTATTAAAAATTAAAAAAATAAAAATAACCCAATCAAACTAACCTAAGCATTGGGTTTGGAATTTAAAACTCAGTGCAAAGGCAAGATAGGACAATGCTTGACTTGACCTAAGATTTATGCATCTCTTGTATTTGGGCAAGATGAACTAAAGTTCAACTTGCATTTGGTTTAAATTTGCATTATTCACTATCAGTGTTTAAATTTTATTTTATTTTATGCTTTAATATCTTTTGATAAAAAAAAATCTCAATATCGTATATTATATACCATCTAATATATATATATATATATATATATATAAGATATCATTGTACCAACTAGCTGAATCATATTTCTCAGTGGTTTTCAAATGTCATATCGATCATGAAAGTTTAGAAACTTTGCAAATCAATGAGTTTGGTAAAATGGTAGAATTTTCCACACGCAACGCTAAGACTGAGAAGGCTAAGCAAAGAAGAAGCAAAGTTAAACACGCAGTGGACCTAAGGCTTTATTGAGTGCTTCGACAACCATTTGAAGATGCTGAAGCATTGATAGATATTGAAGAGGTAATAATTGTGGAAGGTGTTTCATATCTAGACCCAAATTTAGAGTCTTTGAGAGCATTCTATTGAGGCAAGACTATTCAGAATTTAAAATCTTCAACCATTGGATAAACTTTAAGATTTATATATAATTATAAAATATTATTTATCACAAATCCTAAAGACAATTCAACGGAAGATAATAAATATCTTCTTTTCATATCTTAACCCAAATTTTAAGTCCTTGACAATATTTTACCAAGATAAGACTATGGAGAATTTTAGCTCTTCAACTATTAGATAAACCTTAAGATTTATATATAATTATAAAATGTTATTTATCACAAATCTCAAAACAATTCAACGACTGAAAATTTAAATTTCGGAATGTTTATACTCTTTATATTATTGTCCATTTTAGTAGGCTCAATGAATCATGTAAAGTTGAGCTAAGTTATATGTTAATCATGTAAATCTCTCACCATTCTAAGTTAGTATTCAACTATGTCTATGTGGAAAATTTAAAGAATTAGGTTTTGTTTGAACTAAGAATAGAAGAGAACAAAATTTCAGACCTTTTTTAAAAGTTTATATTCAAATCTATGTTATTTTGCTTGGAATATTGGGTCCAACAATGATTAAAGAAAGGTAAATATTGATATAAATTTAAATAAAAAAAAATATTTAAGTTAATTTTTTTATTTTTCTCAATTCAAACATATACTTAAAGGGTATTTGGGTGAGATGAATTAGAGCTCAACTTGAGTACAATCAGCCTGATTTGCATTATTCACTATCAAAATTTATATATTATTTTATTTTATTGTATACCTTATTATTTGTTGACCAAAAAAAGGATTCAATATTTTATATTATAGTATCTAAAATATCAATATATATATATATATATAAGATATTATCGTACCAAATAGCTTGATGTTATTTCATGGACTGCTCTCAAATGTCATATCAATCATGAAATTTTAGAGACTTTGCAAATTAATGAGTTTGGTAAAATGATATGATTATTTCCACAAGCAATGCTAAGACTGAGTTAGCAGGGCTGAGCTGAAAGGAAACAAGGTTAAACATGCAATGGATCTATGGCTCTATTATGTGCTTCAATAATCAAATTAAATCCTAGAGCGTTCAGAGAAATCAAAGAATCAATAAGTAATGAAGGTGAATATAATATCTTCCTTCTACATCTCGGCCTAAGTCTTTGGAATCCTTGATTGTATTTTATCAGGGCAATTATGGAAAGTTTGAGCTCTTCAAATGTTGGATGGTTCTTGAGCATTATATATAATTATTAATTATTATTATCATAAATCTTAAGACAATTCAATGGGTCAAAGCTCATACTTTAGAGAGCTTGAATTTTCTGTATCATTACCCATTTTAGTAAGCTTGGTCAATCATATAAAATCAACTTAGGTGTCAAATGTCAGTCATGTAGATCTCTTGCCATTCTCTGTGTTCAGTTAGAATTCACCTGTGTCTATGTGACAAGTTCAAAATTAGGGTATGTTTGAATTAAAATTAAAAAAAAATTCATTTCAAACGTTTTATTAAAAAAATTTAGACTCAAATTTAACCTTTTTTTAGAATATGTTTGGATTCAATAATGATTAAGAAAATATAAATATAGATAAACATATTTATTTATTTATTCTCAATCCAAAAGGAGTATTAGAGTTAAATGGCCCAGAGCTCAACTTAAGTGCATCAGGATGGCATTATTAATTATCAAAATTTAAATATTATTTTGTTATATACTTCAGTATTTGCTGACCAAAAAAAATTAATATCTTATTTTGTAGCATCTTAAATATCAAAAAATATAAAATATCATTGTACCAAGTACCTTGATGTTACCGTCTTGATTCTGTTCCTTATAATTTTTCGAGTAATTTATACCATGCCAAAATTACTTAGAATTTAGTTAATAACAGATAACATTTGAGTAAGTAACTACCGCAGTCAATAAATGTTTTTTTTTGGGTTCAAATGCAGTGGGTACTGGATAAAACTTTAAAAAAAAAATTGTTAAAAGAAGGTAGGCCTATGTCTGTGTGGGTAGGGCTTTTATTTTCGATGGTATTGGTAGGACTTGGACCCAATAACATGTGAAGCCCAACCATTTCAGAACTTAGAAGCCCAAAAGGCCCAAGCTGGTCAACTTAGTTGGGTCTCTCTTAATGGACCAATAACATCACTTTCCGAGGTTCATCGCACCAAGGCCTTTATTTAGCACTTCTGGGCCCATTGTCTTGCGTGTGCAACGAAAACAGAAATAATCACGGGTGTAAAAATGTCTAAAATAATCGGGTTCTTTTTAAAAAAAAAATTCATAGCAAATTAGATTAAAATTTTGTATAATTATTTTGTTTTAATGAAAGACTGCATATATTTTAAAAATAGAGGATAGTTCTAAATAATTTATTCAATAATTTAATGCTTTATAAGATTACATTATACTTTTTAGAACCAAAATATATCATATAACAATTTTTTTATCAAAATACTCTCAATTAATAAAAGTTATATAATTTCTCTTATATCAACTGAATTAATTATTTGAAAATTTAAATATTATTCTTTAATTTATAATTTAATTATAATTTTGGTACGTGAATTTTAAAATGTAACAATTTACTTTTAAAATTATCACAAAAGAGTAAATTTATTGTAAATGAAAGTAGCAAATTTTTTAAAGAAAGTGAATGTAAAAATTTTTAAAAAGTGATAAAGATATAAGATATTATTTGGTAATTATGAGAGGTTTTCAAATTTAATATTTGTATAGATTCAAAATAGTTTAATCTATATTGTCAAAATCTATGTTAATAAGACAATTCTATATAATTTTAAAAAGTTTGACAATAGTTGTGACGAATTCTTGATTATAAAAAATACTTAATTTTTAAAAGACTTTAATAATATTTATCATTCTTAAAATCAGTTATCTCCACAAATATATCACTATACATTGATGGTTATAAATTAATTTTGTTAGTTAAGAAAAAAAGAATATGTATCTTATGGATGTTGTAAGTTAAATAGTATCTTTTTATTGAACTTTTTCTTTTTGAGTTATGTTTCGAGCACCAACAATCACATAATTTTTTGAAATGTTAATTCGAACCTGTAGATAAAGTTTTGATTTTTATAATATTTTAATAAATAAAATACTATATTTTAATATCTACGTAATAGAATCATAATTAAACCAGAGTTTGAAAGGCTATACATAAAGTTGTCTTAATTCTTTTAATAAAGTTTATCGTAAATTTAACAGTGGAAAAGTATGACTAAAAGGTGAAACGGTAAAATCAAAGGGTACCGTTTGACGCCACAAGTAAAAACAGATGAACACGTGGCAGCAGTCGAAAGAATCACCGAAGAATAAGCACACGCAAAAAAAGGTTGCGCAAAATTCCAATAAACACACGCCAGAAAGCACGTCGGTCAGCCATTTGCGTCCGCGATGGCCGCTGATAAGGGGGCCCCACACACCTACACGCGTCTCTTGCCCGTTGGCTGGGAGCTCCAACGCAGAGCACTAGTAAAACCTAGGGGGTGGTAGGGCCGTACAAGAAGAGAAAAAGACAGAGACAGGTCGCGTGCTAGGTGCATGGGTCTAGCCCATTTAACAATAGTTTGACCCAAAATCAATCTCTCATCGAACCACGAGCCAAAGCGTGCGCCAATGCATGCGTGAGATCCCGACGGTGATGCGGTGCGTATCGATGCAGATACCACGCTCATCATTTGTTCCTCTTGCCACGTGTGCGGCTCTTCCTATGCGTCTGATCCCCATCGCACGGGTGCCTTGAGCGCCACGTGTGAGTGGGTTAAAACAAGTTAAAAAGATAGAGACGGCGTGGAGACTTTTTTTATGTTTTATTTTATTTTTTTTACTGCACACCTCTGGTTCTCAATGTGCCGGAGATTTTCTGGTCGGAGATTGCAAGATTTTCTTCCTTCGTTTTTTTTAATATATGTAAAGAAATAATTTGGTGCTGTTTATTTTTTTTAATGATTATTTTCCTTGATTTAATAATGTCAGGGTAAACAAGAGCACATTATTATATTTGAAAGCGTACGGTTTCAAATCACAACGTTTAAGTACAGCAAATTACTGTTTTAGCCCACTCGCGTGCTTCTTCCTTCTTTCTTTCTTTCTTTCTTTCTTTCTTTCTTTCCTCTGTTGCAGCTGCTGCTAATTATTATTGTGTGCTCTGTGGCTTTCAAGCTATTGCACTTTTACAAGTTTAAAATAATTACGAAAACATTTTCGGATTAAAAGCATGATAAATTATATTAAATTTGAAATTATAAAAACGAATGCTGTTAACTTACATGATCCTATCAGGGTAGGTAATTATGAGTTGTAATTACCAATTTTTAAGATATATTTTGTATGATGGATGGAATTCAGCGGAATTGAAGGCATGGAAAAGAAATTACTGTCTGGAATAAGATGCTAGTGTTTTGTTCTAATGGTCATGAAGAATAAGAAAGAATCAAGCACACATAGATGTTCAAGTTGTGATAAATTTGTCAATTGACCTTCTTTCGTCCCTATCACACGCCTAATCCAACATAAACCTAACCAATTGCTCATTTTTTGCAGTATTTAACACGCATTTTGTTGTGTTAGAATATTTCTTTAAATTGTGTTTCGTTTATATTGACATTGAGCTTATCGGTATTTTCCCCATTTTCACATGCTTTGGATAAGGCGCATGAGAAAACAAAACAAGATCTGGATTATTTAAATTAAATACTTGAATTAAAATAATTTAGTTTAAAAGAAAAAAAAATGTTCACTTTGAGAGATTTCCTGCACAGTGAATGATATATATATAATCAAGTGATGTGTTTT
This sequence comes from Erythrophleum ivorense, assembly GCA_026724425.1. NCBI lineage: Eukaryota > Viridiplantae > Streptophyta > Magnoliopsida > Fabales > Fabaceae > Erythrophleum > Erythrophleum ivorense. The sequence continues at coordinate 858,798 of JAIUCV010000129.1, forward strand.
TTTTTTAATCTAATTTATTTCTGCATATTAATTAATTCATTTTTTCCGATTCATTAAAGACAGGCCGTTCGTTCTATGTTGCAGATAATCACTCTAATTACAACCCTACTCCCTAATATCCCATCTAATCATATCACTTATACTTGCCATTAATTATTTTAAAAGTGCTTGGTGACAAAAACACGTCATTGGGTTGGGTTGGGTTTGATTCTTTAATAATAAAAAAAAAGAAAAAAGAAGGCACTTTTTTTATGAGTCAACACAATAATTAGGCTACTATTACAGGTGGATAATTTTGACTTGGAAATACAAATTAAGAATAAACAAAAAAGGCTAAGTAATTAACCCCACTTGAAGCGTGGTAATGGAGAACTCAACTGTACAGTTGCCTTAGTAGAGAGGAGTTGAAGGAACAGTGAAGCCAATAATGGCGTGCCTTAATTCCCAATACTTTTATTAGGGTTTGAAATTCAAAAACATGCACGAAAGCCATAGAGTGGTGAACAAGGCAGGCTTAGGGTGGGATCGATGGATGATTGTTAGTGGAATTTGCAGTGCTTATATATTTGATTGCCAAGAAATGACCACACGGTTCAACTCATTACATTACAACTCGTTGCTCATTACTACCTCCCCCAACATAATGTGTTCTCCACTATATTATATATATATATATATATATATATGTTTCTTTGCCAAACACAGTTATTATAACTCTTATATGAGTTCCACATTGTCACACACGTGTGATCAGAAATAACCCCACCATCCAATGTACTTCTTTACCTTATTTATGTAATTTTACTTCTAAGTATTGATTTATTGAACTCTTAGTTTAATACATATTATAATACAAACATTAAAATTATAAATATTAATTTTGTAAATAATTCAAGCTTTTTATCACCAGTTTCATAGTTTATACATATAGAAATTTTTTATAATAGTTTACTTAATAAGCATTATTGAATTTGATATTTGAATATCTAAAGTTTATTATATCTTATCGCAGTATATTTTGAATGTGAGGAATAGTTGTCAATACACATTGTATTATGAAAAGATTATATTTGAATATATATATATATATATATATATATATAAAAGACACTAGATGAGAATACCATGCCACATAAAATATTACTTTAAAAACACAATTTCTTATACAAGACCCTAAAAGAATGTATTATATTAATATATATTAGCTAGGTATGTTTACTATGAATATAAGTAATTCGATTGATTGAATTTTAGGTAGTGCTGTAGGATGCCTCTAAATATACCTAGTGGAAGTTCATGGTTGATCACACATATATATGGGACTACTATTGTGGGTTGACTTACATGGGAATTAATAAAAGGGTGGGTATATATGTGTGGACTCTTAGTGTGTATCAATCCAACGAATTTGGGGCTGAAATGATTAGAACCACCCCCACCCCTCTTGTATTCTTACATTTCAAAAACCGTATGATTCTTCACAAAAGGGAAAACTCTATCTCTCTCATACCACTTCTTCAATGCCTCACTCATGGTGGAATACATCTCAAGTTATATATATTGCTTTTAACATCACATGTTTAAGATTACCTTCTTAAGGTTTCTCTCCACTTTTCTTCCCATCTAAGCCACACTTGTATACGCACAATCACCTATCTCTCAATTATGTCCAACCACTACATATATATATGTATGTGTGTGTGTGTGTGTGTGTGTGTGTTCCATTAATTCCGTTTCAAGCAACGTTTTATTCATACATGCGAAATAGAATATGCGTACGTTCACAACAAAATGGATTCTTGTCAATGTTAAATTAATTTAATAAAAAGAAAAATAAATAAAATTGTTTTTTAAATAGAAAGCTTGCCTGTCTCACGTGTTTTTATGATGAAAATCTGTTAAGAAACGATTGCGAAAGATATATAATTGCCATTTTAACCGACATCAATCCGTTCTCATTTAAAGGAAAAAAAGGTGGGAATTTTTTTTTTGGGAACCATAATTAAGGGGAGGGTTGAAAGTTCACACACACACACACATATTCTTTTGTGGGAACAGAAATGTGCAAGAATAAAAAGGTTTTTGATGGGATAAAAGTCCAAGAAAGTGGGTAGGATTTAGCATGTAATATAATATAGAGTAAATTATACTAACTTTTTCTAAGATTTTATTAAATTATACTTGATACATTTATTATTTAAAAAATTACACTATCCTATGATATTTTGACTTGTATCATAGAAATCTCTTCTTTAATTTATTTTTTTGATTAAAAAGTTAATTTTTTATATAATATGAAATTGTGGATTTTATTTTTAATGAGATAATAAAAATAACTAAATTAATATCCAGTTCTAATATTTGTGGTTTATTTTTAATATGACAGTAAAAATAATTAAGTAATTGTATTTTTGAAAATATATATTGTATAAAATGTTAATTTTATTAGCAGAAAATAAATCTAAAAATTGAATGTAATATTTAAAATAAAAAAAAATATATAATTTAACTAAATTAAAAAAATAGTATAATTTACTCCATAATATAATATGAAAAAGAAGGAGAGATGGATTGCTGGTGTTGCCTTTTGGTCTAACTTTACATTGGTTTGTGGGTATTTTATTATAAAAAAAAGGAAAAAAACGATGGAAAAAAAAGGTTTATCGGTTATACTTAATTTATATTTTATAGTGCGCGGGGCCTGGTGGAGAGGGTATTGTATTAGCTTTCCAAGCGTGAATGTTTATGTTGGAGAATCCATAACCATTTTGGCTCCATCGTCTCATGTCCCAACCCTCCCCCACCACCAAACTCAATTGCACCTGAATGTCCTTTTCCAAAAGGAATTAAAAATAAATTAAAAAAAAGGGTCTAAAATACCATTAGCTAGTCAACATGGAAAAAAAAAAAGATGTGAGCATTAAAAAAATTACAATTGTATTGATATTTTAGTCTTCAAAATACACTTATATTAATTTAGTTCCTTAAAATGTAAGTATCTTATTTTAATTCTTTGAAAAATATTTTAATTTTAATATTATCATCCTATTAAAACTATCAACATATAATTAATAGAGATGAGTGATATATGTTATGTTCAGAAACGTATTATTATCTTTTGAAATTATGTTTCATCGAAATAATAAAATAAAGCTTTTATACAAACATAAATTTTGAATATGAATCCAAACGGACACATAATTGATGAGTGCCCAACTATCGTTAAAATATATCATGATAAAATATTAAAATGATATGATGTTGTGCTTATTTTTGTCATCACAAATTTTAATTAAAGATGTGCATTTAACAATCATATCATCTTTACTTAAATCACGTCACCCATTTTTATTAATTTTCTTTAACGAACAATGTGGTGATGATATTAAAAACAAATCATTTTAAAAACCTAAAATTAGGTGATTGAATTTTAATGAGCCAAATTGGATAACAAAATATTTAGAGTCAAAATATTAATTCACTAAAACTTCATTCACTCTCACTCTCTCTCTCTCTCTCTCTCTCTCTCTCTCTCTCTACATATATATAAGGATAGAAATTACGTCTCCATACATCATAATTTTGAAGAATGAAATTATGACTATTTATTTTATGAGCGAAAAGAAGGCTAAACAAACAAGAAATAAATATACTCAGGCTGCAGGTTATAAATAAATATGGTTAATTTACTTTAATACAAACAAAATTTAATAGAATACTAATAAAAGTTTAATAGTAGGAATTAAATTAAAATTTTTTTATACCATAAGAACTTAATCATAAATTTTTAAATAACAGACATTAAATTAAATTTTAAGTGAAATTATAAAGATCAAGATAATAATTTAACTTTTTTTTCAAATATATTGTGAAAAGAACAAGGGAAGAAAAGGAGGATAAAGGAAGAGAAGAGGAAAAGGACGACGTGCTCTACAAGGATCAGAAAAGAAGGAAAGTGATTAGTTAAAGATGGTTTTCCATGTTTTGTGGCATGATGTATAAGTTTATGATGCAAAACCCTCCCATGATCGCACCTACAAAGAAAACCAACTACGTGGGGGCCATAAATATGCAATTATATTACATGTCATATGTGTGTGTGTGTGAGAGAGAGAGAGAGGGGGGAGAATAAATTTTACTTTTTTTTTATATTTCTTGTTAACTTTAATCATATATATTTACAATATCAAAATAATATGTGGTAATTATGTCATTAAAATTTAATAGGATGTTAATAAAAGTTTAACAAAAAGCGTCGAGTTAAAGAATTTTAAAATTATAAGATCCAATTATAAGTTTTTGAATTATATAAGACCAAATTGAAATTTAAATAAAACTATAAGAGCCCAAAAAATAATTTAATAAAAAACGATGCTGTTATATTTGTACTCCTTCCCTGTATTTATTGGTCCTAAAGATGCACAGCTTGTAACAAGTTTTCACATTTGTACTTAAAATTATAGATATAAGTGTCATAAGATAGAGAACTTAGGCTGGAAATTACTTCTAATAAAACGGTATCTAGTGCATATATAGGATATACTTTATCCTTTAAAGACTTTTTTTTTTTTAAAGTATGATGTATTATAAAGAATCTCATTTTAATAGTGTGAAGAGTCCTAGTCTTAAAAGATAAAAGGACTTTTGTTTAAACACTATATCAGAGGGGATCATGGAGTAGGTTAGTCTGAAAAATAATAAGATGAAGGAGCGAAGCACAAGAAAAATTGAGATGATGAGTTGATAACTCCTTTTTTTTCTTCAAAAAAAAAATCTCAAGAGTATTATGGAGTATTCCAAATTAACTAGGACGAACAATAAAGAAAGAAAAAAACTGACTTAATTATCTCTCTTTCCCTAAGCCAATCACTTTTTGGCGTTTTTTGTATTTGTTTAAACATTGAACCTCATCTGACGTATTGGTAATGTCAATGGAAGCACTTGAATATCTTCATATGTATTTCATAATTAAGCATGTTCTATGAAACCATGCTTGCATCACATTAGAACAAGGAAAGAGAGAATAATGAGGGGGAAAAAAACAGAGGAGCCAAGAAAATAATTGACTTGTTTAATTTAACTCTTCATGCCCCCTTTTGTCCTTCTTTGATCCTTCTCTCTCATTTTTCTTTTAGGTGACAATATTTTTGTTGTTATCTACATTTGTTTATACTTCGAAACTAATTTGACCTATTGGTAATGTTGATGGAGGCATTACTTGGTAAACATTTGTAAACCAATGGAGGAACTAGAAAAGGAAAATTAAGGGAGAAAATATTTTAAAATCTTTTGTGCTCAAAAGGCCATTATATGAGAGAGCGAGTAATATAATAATAGACAAGGTTAAATGAGATTCACTTGTGCGAATCTTATTCTCATTGAGTTTTTTTTTTCTCTTACATAAAGAGTTTTCAAATATAAATAAATTTGAATTCTAAAAAAGAAAAAAAATGAATTTATTTCGTATATATTTTCTATTTCATAAAATGTAGTAGAATATGACAGGCCTATTATTAAAGTAGAATCTTAAATGGCAATTTTTTTTTTCAAATAGACTTTGTTTGTTAAAAATAAATAAATATATTAAAGAAGAATATCTTTTAAAAATATATACTTAATATAATTGTATACTTATTCATAAATAATTTTATTTATATACTTTTAATAGATCAAATTGTTTCAAATTTTTAATGACAAAGATTACATAATAATGGTGCCTTGCAGAGACTGATCACTTTACTTTTTTTTTTTCCCCGTTCCTCTTGGTGGGTAGTCACCACAGACGCTCGAGCTAGACCATGGGGATTTGATATTAATTACTTAATTAGGTGGTCCACAAACACTAAGCTCAAGTCATTGCAAATGTCTTACAGGGGCAATAGGCATGATATTCAAGGACGAAAGAAGTGCAATATTTTAAAGAAATTTGGTGAATAAAGTGACTATGATGATAAAATAACACAGAGACGTGCGATGGAATTATTTTTTTTAATTGGCTAACCTATCTATATCTAACCAGCTTTGTATTTTAAAATGAATAAAGGAATTGTTGCTTTACGTCTCAATAGGTATGTGGTGTAGTTGTTTTAATTAGTGCCACCAAAAGGTTAGACCCAATGGGATCGGGGAGGGATTTGAATGGGGTTTGTTTATTGTTCCCTCCACTCCAAACAAGAGGGCATGAAAGTATGCATATTATTATTGAATTTAATAAGTTGTTAGTGTCTATAAATTTGGGTGCCTATGGATCTTCTTATCTGTGCATAAGATCTCCTTCAGGTGATAAAATCATGGGTCACACACCCTTTTGTATTTTCTTATTGGCCTAGTACCATACCCTGACTGTTCACAGTATGTGCGCTTTCAGTTTTCAGCTCTTTTATTCATTCATTCATTTAACCACTTTAGTTAATTTTAGGTTATGTTTGGTTGATCTGGTTTCTCCATGACAGTTCTATTGAAGCTACGATGAAGACTTAAGTAGAACCCATAGCTGTTTCATCAAGCAAATCGAAGCTAGCTCTATAAGAATTCCACATAATTAAAGCTTTTTTATTTTTTATTTAAGGCTGGAATGGGTTGCCTAGTTGATTGAAACAAATCATTGACTTCTAATAATTTTGAGGGAACCGACAAAAAATAAGATAAAAAAATAAAATATAAAACTAGCCATTTCATGATAATGTTATTTAGATTTGTCATCAAGCATAAAGTTCATATGTCACTATTCTATGGTACTTTTGGACTCTGCGCAACTTCAAAATATCTAAATTTTAACTAACAATGGTAAAGAATAAAATTAAAAAGAAAAAAAAAAAAAGAATCTGAATGAAAGAAAAAGTTTTGGCTTTCGTAGGATGATAGATCAAAACAAAAAGGACGGCAAGGTTGGTTGTAAAAAGTTTGAGTCAGTGTACAAACACAAACGAAAGAAAAGTTTTGAGTCAGTAGTGTGAGAACAAAACCAAATCGCAAAGCATCTACCAATCAGTGTACAAACTACAAAGTGATGGAAGCAGTGTCTGAATATTTGGTGTATACAAACAAAGTTAAATTAGCGGGGTAACAAAGTTACCCCTAAGTGAATGCAAAGGTTAATACGATCGAGGTCGTAAGGACTCACCTAAGGACAGGTTTGAACACTTTTCTAGAGTTGGGATCTGTGTTATTAAGTGTCCTTTGCGATTGATGGAAAAGTTAAAATGGCTTCTGCTTTATGTATATTTTTGCAAAGATGTATATATAAGAGCAGAAACATATATAGGATGGTTAATTATGAAACTAAATTTGGGTAGAAATGAATAAGCAAAAGGGCCAAGCATTGATGACTATTTTGATGGGTAATGCACATCGATCCACATATATATATATATATATATATATCACATCAATGAAAAGTATAATTGTACTGCGTGGCGGGACCAAAGCTTTTTACCCCCTCGAAAACCCTAAAGTGTGAAGGGCATTGATGGTTAATAAGGAGAGAAAGAGTAGTGTCTGGTGGTGGATGAGTGAGTTTCAGATATGATATAACATAGCATTTGCTGATGAGTGGGTCCCCTGCAGCTTAAATCTGTATAATTCATGGTTTGAATGGTCAAGCTACAAATTATTGTTGTTCATTGGATACCATCCTGCTTTACCCTCTTATAATCCCTCTTCCTCTGCTTTTTATTATATTTTCCTATTTATATTTGCATGTTCTTACGTCTCGCTTTGGTCTTTGCCAACCTTTTGTTGTTTTTGGCTGGGAGTTACGTTTATACGTTTGCAGACAACAATGCATTAAGATTCGTTCCTTGATCATTTAGTATACTTGTAACATATAATTATAATTTTTAATGACAAACGAGCATTACCAAAACAATTTACTTTCGTGACTTGGAAGCTCAAGATATCACTTTTAAAAAAAAAAAAATTGGGATACCATTGATAGTTCTTTTTTTTGGTATTGAAGTTATAGATATCTTGAAGGTTTGTTTAGGTTAGGTTCTTTCTTTACGGCTTTTAAGGGATAGATTTCTTTTTAAAATGACTTATTGCATATAATATTTTATTCGTAAAGTGTTTTTCCTTTTTAGAGAGACCAAAATTAAATTAATTATAAAATACCATATCTTTTTTTAATTAAATATCTTGGTGCAAGCACCAAAAAAAAAAAGAGAAGACCTAAGTTTATAGAAAAGTAAGGATACTTCTGTAATTAGCAATTTTTAATAAGAATATTTTTGCCTAATTTTTTGTTAATTCTACTCCTTCAATTTTTAAGAACAGGTTCCCATTTTTTTTTGGCCGAAAGCTTCCAGTTTCTTGATTACCTTTTATAATAGATAAAAGGATTCTACAAATAATTTTATGTATAGCCGAAACGCAACTAAAAACATTAAAAATAATGCTTTCAAACAACATAAAGAACTGTTTTTTTCCCCTAAAAGAAATACCAAACAAACTTTTAAATCTTAATTTTTTTGACTAAATATTGAATAATAAAATACTTAATATGAGTATTACTCAAACAATCTATATCGTGTTTAAATTCTCTCGCACACATATTTTTGTGATATGAACTCTTAGGAGGCCATTTGGCATGGAGGTAAGAAATGGATCCTATTTTTATAGTTGTATATAACGTTTGTTATGTTATTATAATTATTATTTAATATTATTTATTTATTTATATTATTTTTTAAAATATATGTATAAAATTTATATTTTTATATACAAAATCATCTTTTTTTTTATTTCATTTTCTATTTTTAACTTTGTGTATATCCAATTGCTCCTTAAATTTTAATAAATTTGAATTGGAAAGCAAAACAATATACAGAAATTTGGATATAGGGCTAGTACGGTACACAAAATGAAAAGAAATAAAATAAAAAAGTGAATTTAATAATAAAAAATGTTTTTTATATTCTTATTATTTAAAAATAGTAAAATAATAATTATAAAAAATAATAAATATTATCTTTCCTTCAAACAAACCAACCCAGCCGTTATGGATTCGGGTAGGACGGGTAGCCGAAGCCCGATTCATTTCGAGGGCTAACGCTTTAGATAAGGAAAATGGGTCTCCAAACAAGTATTTACAAGTGTCATTACGGTGAGGTGTGAGGGTATATTGGGTAATTCGCATATGGAAGCACATGATGATGGGATTTCCAGTTGGGAGGATGGTAGATTCGTCCAGGAAAACGGGGACAAGGCCAACCAGACTAACCAAACTGTGGTTAGATTTTGACCCAAGGACCTGGTCAACATCACCCTGAGTTAATTGACCCCCCCAAAAAAAAACACAAAAAAGAAACACTTCACAAGGTCATGATACAACCACCCACGGGGCCACGGAGATAAAGAGCTAAGTAAGCAAACAAAGGTAATGCTTCTGTGTGTGCTTCATCATTGTACACTTATATACCCTTGCGTGCACTCCTCAGCCCTCGCGCACGCACGTATGAATCAAACTCATTTTTTCTTTTCTATAATAATAAATTATTATTAATTATTATTTGATCCACTTCAATCAAAGGGCATATATGTCAATGTATTTTCTATATAATTCAACTCTCGTGCTACCTTCTGGTTAGAGTCTCCACTTTGACTGTAGCCATTCACGCTTCCTGTCTTCTCTTTCCTTTTCAGCCTCCCGCTGTTCTTGCTCTTCTCTCTGCCCTTAGATTTGTCTTCTCAGATTAAGCTGCGATTTCAACCTCTCCTCTCTTCTGTAAGTTCTGGCTGGCTTCGTCTGATGGTGTCTTATATGTGTCTTCCGTGATTCGTTCATTTTTGGTTATTAATCCAAGTATCGTATACTCTGCATCTATTTAAGCCCTGGAGTGATTTCTATTCTTGTAGTTGAATCTCAATTATTTCATGAGAAGACTTCATGAGGAAATTGTTTCCTTTCAATCCCCAATCTAGTCTTAGCTGAGTTTTGCCTATATATATATATATATATATATAGCTTTTTTGCCGTGGGATTTTATGTCTGATTTTAAGGAAAATTGCACAATTTCTTTTTCAGGGTTTTTTTTTTCCTTGGGTTTATTAGTAGTATATAGCCTAGAATAGAGTTAAATCATAATAAAAATCGAACTGGGGGTTTCTTTGTTGATTGGGTTGCAAATTAAATTGGATCAAAATCGTTTGCTATTTTAAATATGTACGAATTGTGAAACAATTTTTGATGTTAAAATTCTATTTCAGGTTACTAAGGAGGTTTGGCTAAAGCGGTAGTTCTTTGAGGATAAGGATACAACAGCATGCGGTGGTGGCTTAGTTTGTCTGTTGATGTATTCCGCAAAGTTATTTCCTTGCACCTGTATTGCAAAGTGATTCTGTAATTTGTATCGTGCGATAAAAAAAAACCTTCAATTTCCTCAGCCCTTTGTTGCTCGCTCTGGTTTTCCATGGGATCCAATTTTTTTGTTGTCGTTCCTTGCTACGTCCGTCAGATCAGCTGAAGGATAGCTATCCCATCTCGCAAATTCTTACGTTCAGCTAGGTCTTCGTTTATTTGTAGCTATCATCTTGTTGCTGTTTCCATTTGTGTCATTAGCCGTTACGTTTTCTCTTGGAGTATACCAGTCTTATCGTTATCTGTATTTGGGTATTCTTCAATTCTACATCACCGATTCACTAGTGTGGGAGTGTTAAGACTCAAGAAGATTGTCGTTCTATCATTTTGAAGGGTTGGAAAGTAGTTATGGTGTGCCAAGCAGCAAGTCAAACGAGATTTCGGGCATTGAAACATGAAAATGGAACTGCTGGAAGCTCCACCATTATAGTTAGAGTTATAGCGTGCTTTCAACCTCTCCGAGAATGCCAGGTATGTAGCGAAGGATTGGAAAGATTAAAGAAATGTTTGAAAATATTATTTTCCTTGGTTATATGATTTCGGTTGTTAACATGATGTTATAGGAAAATATCAACACCTATTGATTTTTGTGTATCGTTATTTTCCAGGCTGAATACTTCCGTCATTTGCTCAAACCTGTCACGTAGTTTAGTTTTGCCTTTCTCTGTTTGGGTTAAGCTGGTGCTAGTTGTTTTCCTTGTTCGTGAAAGAAGCAGATAGTAATAGATAGCTTGTGTGCTGAAATCGTTTTTCTTCAGGTATATTCTGCATTATTATTCATTCTGCGGGATTTGCTTTAACTATTTCTCTTTTATTTAAGTTAGTTGTTAATCTTTTTGTGAATCTTTTTCCCCCCCTTATGGGGTGAAATCCTTAGGTGATTGTTCTGGTTGAATGGGAGAAGATTGTGGAACCTGGATACCGCAGCTACATTTTGATTGGCAATCACCCAATTTGAGTTCCTTTGGTGCTTCCCTTGACGTGGGGAAGCAAAATGATATTTCTGCATTTATGAACTCTGGCATAAATATGGTGTCCAAAATTTATACAATGCCAGATTATGCGCCCTCCACGCTACCACATTTGCAGTTAGGACAGTCTAATGAACCTCATGGTTGGTCCTACTGTTTGCCTCGCTTTCGACAGTCATTTATACCTGCGCCAAACTTCATTGTGGAGGACAAGCTCCCTGCTGGCCTTGGAAAAGGTGTTAGGGAGGAAACTGCACCCAATGGGTTACCAGGCTTCCCTCAGAAACAATTCATTGTTATTGACCGGACGGTTGATCAAACAACATTCGTGTATAAGTCTGGGTTTGGAACGCCCATTGAGTGCCTTGCTTCTTGGCATTCAAAACTGCATGGTCCTAACTATTTGAATGGGAATGAACCTTCTTTTAGAAGAGATTTGAATCATCTGAATGGACCAACTTTGACTGATAAGGTTGACGAAAATCAGGGAACTGAGGTCCAAAGTGAGATGCATGAAGACACAGAAGAAATCAACGCGTTGCTTTACTCTGATAGTGATGGTTATTCCACTGAGGATGATGAAGTTACTAGCACAGGGCATTCGCCCAGTATAATGACCACTCATGATAACCAAGACCTCTTTTGGGGAAGCAATGAAGAAGTTGCTAGCTCTGCTGGGAAAACAAAGAAGCGGAAGCTATCATATGATGGGGCTTATGATGACACACAACTTATGGACAGTGCCAGTTCTCTGAATCTGAACAGATCCTTTGACAATGGAGATGATGCTGAATCAAGATGTTCTAGTGGCTACAGTCAAGGATCAGGCAATAAGAAGATGAGAAAAGAGAGGATACGAGATGTTCTGAACATTCTGCAAACCATAATTCCCGGTGGAAAAGAAAGGGATCCAATTGGGCTTATTGATGAAGCAATACTTTGCTTGAAATCCTTGAAACTCAAGGCTAGAGCTCTAGGACTCCATGACTTGTAAGTTGAAGAATTCTTAGCCCCTTGTGTTATTACTAAAGTGGTAGATTACTATTAGATGATCAGTTCTGGTCTGGCGTTAGTTGTTAAAGGAGTCTATAGAATAAACAAGGTCAAAGTGGGATATGTCTGGAATTTGCATTGATCACAGGAGATGTAAAGTGTGAATCGAATATGGTGGGTGAGTGAGAGTGTGAACTCCACTCGCCTTTTCCTCAATGATTGAGTTGGAAATCAGGTGGTTTGAGCGGTGTAATTTATGTATAGTGTGTAAAGGAAGGGGGAGGTGCTCAGCATATTATGGCGCAATAAAGGAAATGTGAATCATTAGTCCATGTCTTAGGGTTTAGAGAAAGTAGTAGCACTCACACAAGGGCGTGGGATATGAGCTGTTTTGAATGAGAAGACTGGTTGTTTCAGAAAAGGACCCCAAAAATGAGAGTGCACGCCTCTCGGCTGATATGGGACCCAATCTTACTCCCCTCTTTTTGTATTCTTGTCATTGTTAATCCTTTGTGGGTTTACCTTTTCTCTGATGTACAAATTCTCCCTAGCTAAGCTCCTTCCCCTTTTATAAGGTAACTTGGGGAGGGCCCCCTCATCCACAAAATTTCCACTTTGATGGTACGGTTATGGAACTCGTCTGTGGGAAACAGTGATATTTGTGTTTGCTCTTATATTGCTGTTGTTATGGATTTATCAAATATGGTTGTGTTGTGTGTATTGTATTTGTAATGGGTGTAAGGTTGTTAAAGAGTGGATTGATAATCTGGGTTGGATGTAATTCATTATATGGTTGGTGTTACTGTTGTCCTTTTGCCTGTGTAGTTACGTCGCATGCACGCATTTATGATATGGGAAAGCGATGTGCTTTTATTTCCCATTTTACTTTATAACAATTTTATTTGGATGATTCCTATGTCGATGAAAAGTTTTCTCTTTCTCCATGGAGATAGTGTGGGGATAAGGGCCTGAAGAGTGAGGGACCACAGAGTTGAATTATTAGATAGTAGGAGGTGATGCATGTGTGTGCATTAGAGAGGCACGGGCCTGGATGTTTCGATGAGGAGGTATCAAACAGCATAAAGAATCTTGTACAGTGTTTGTTTTGAGCTTCATTCCTCCATTTTCACTGTGCTAGCGCAACTCAACCATTTGTGTTTTCCATCCTTTCTTTTGTGGTGGATGACAGGTAGGCTGGGCTCTAACGCTAAGCTCTTCTTTTTCTTTTACCCCTTGTTTGGTTTGAGGGGAGGGGAGGGGAGGGGAGGGAAAATTTCATTAAACTTTCCCTCCCCTCCCCCTCTCCCCCTCCCCTCCAATTTGGGGGAATTGGGAGGGAAAGTTATATTTTAGACAAAAATACCCCTATATTTATTTATTTAGTTTTATTTATTTATAAATTTTTTTAAATAATTATAATTATAAATAATTTTTAATATTTATTTAATTTGGTAATAAAAATATTAAATTTTTAAAAATAAAAAAAATAATTAATTATATTATTATTACTTTTAAAACATACAAGGGTAAAATAGTCTACATATTATTATTTTCCCTCCCTTCCCCTCCTGAACCAAACAATATATCATTAAAATCCCTCTCCTCCTCTTCATTAAAATCCCTCCCTCCCTTCCCCTCCCCTCCATTAAAATCCCTCCCCTCCCCTCCCCTCCCCTCAGTTGAACCAAACATAGCCTTAGGTTTTAGCTCTCAAGTCAAAATCTATTTGCCAGTTCACATGCGCATTAGATCTCGTGACCTATGATATGGTTCTTATTCTTTTGTGGTGTTCACTGTTCACAGAATAATAAAGTCCAACGGCTCTTCTCCTGAGGCCTACTGTTAGATTATCGGGCCTCGTCTTGGACCATCCTCAACAGCGGAAGTAAAAATATAGATGTCCACTAATCACATTAACAGTCTTGACCAAAGGAAAAAATATATTAACGTTTTAACTATTTTATTATTGCTTAATCGAAGTGCATTCATTTGCTAACTCTGGAGTTGCTAAACCGTTTTTTGATTAATTTTGATTTTGACTCGAAATTGAATTTTGTGTTTTGATTAATTTGCTAAATCCGGAGCTGCTAAGCCCAAAGCTGAATCAAAATTTTGTTAAAAAAGATTTCCAACAAGGAATCTGAGATGTTTGAAATTTTTTGCAACAACTTCTATAATGAAGACACTACGAATTATGCTAGATAATTAGCCGCTGTAACATATTCATCTGCTGCTTTTGTTTGAAAGTTTAAACTGGGGGTGCTTGACGGCTGGGTAGGTATATATTCCCCTACTGAACAGTCTGATAGGAGGCACAAAAAAGAAATGCAGATGCATGATTTTGAACTTTTTCCGTTTTTAGTGGGCAGAACAGCAACTTACTCGAGAGGAAATTGTGGTTGGTCTGAATATTTATGACCATTCCATCTCTCACAAGGTAACGTGCTTGAGATTGTACGTAACGTCCTCCATTCCTATTTTCAGTGGCTAAGAATTGGAATCAAACAGTGATAAAATAAGATGACGAAAGGGAATATGGATGGCAAAAGTCAAGCGGTCATCGCTCACCCCATGCCTGATTCCGATTCTCCGTCTCTTTCCTTCCTTGCGACCCTCTAATTTTTATTTTTATTTTTAAATGAAGAAAGCCTCAAATTAGGTCGCAAGAGTATAGAAAAAAGGAAGATGAATAGTATGCACAAATAGAAAATATCTAAGATGAAATCATTGATAAAATTAAATTATATTAAATTGAAATTTTTTTAGATAGTATCCTCTGTACGGTACAGACACAACATAGCACAGAATTCCAACACAATATTAATAGGATTCTCATACATACTATTAGTCAGTCTATAAACAAAATTCACGTGAAGTTGTTTAGGAGTGTTTTTCGAGTGATTTCTTTTATATAAAAAGAATAAATAATAAAATCAATGGTAACCTTATATTTTCAAAGACACTATATTATCTAATTATAGTATAATTAATTATTAAATATAGACTAATATTCTATTAAATAATTATTTAACATAATAACTTATTTAATAATTAATCATTTTTAAATCTACTGTGTAATTAATGAGTATGATTATATTAATAAATCTATTGAGTAATATTTAATAATGTTAGATATTTAGTAATATATAATAATTATTTTATCATAACTAAGAAAACATAGGTTTTTTGGGGACATAAGATTAACACTCTAATAAAATACTACATTATAAAAAATGATAGTAAAATTTCAGTTAAGTTTTATTCATAAGCACATTGGCTGGACTTTTTTCTTTTTTATGCTGACAAGTAATATTTTTTAGAGGCCGTTTCCTGACAAGTGGAACGTGCAATTTGGGTCTCGAGCATGATTATACTTAAGCACGATGTGTAGATGAACGCGACTGGATGAATGAAAAGGAAAATAATGAGAAATAATTTTTTATTTAAAAATTTAAAAATAAAAGAAGATAATAGAAAAGGGGAATAAGTATTTTTATCCCTCCTTCATCAAAAAATTAATTTTTGTTCTCTTTTAAATTGGGAGTAAAGAGAGGAAACGCCAAGTTTTATTTATGGATTGACATTTTTATCTTTTAATTTTTATAACCTAATTTGCTATAATTTTTTAATCTCAAATTTATGTTTTCGCTCCAAATCTATTCTACTGTTGAAGATGTTTGCTCTTCATGCAAGTGGCTTGCATTACAAATCTGAATATGAATATTTAATTATCATCTTCAAATTCAAAGTTTTGTATGAAATTTCTATCCTTTCTTTGATTTTGTAACTATTGATTTTCATTTGATATTATCTCTTCAGCTACTGTAATTGGATTCAAATATTAATATGTTTGTGAGAATTTATTCAATTTCACTTGCTTACTGTGTTGGATGGAATTTGGCAATAGACGAAGATAAGAATTTTAGAGAGGAAAAGAATAAAAGGTCTCATTAGGATTTCAAGATGATGTAAGATAAAGATTCAGGCAGTGATATGTAGGTAAATTATCAGGGAGTTTAGTTTTGGCTATAAAGGGATAGTAGAACCATGTAGGTAATCTAGGAATCTATAATGTGACTTGTAATATTTTTCGAATGTTTACCCCGTTATTTTTGGGAGTCCTCTATTAATAAGTTTTTTTTTATTCAAATGTATGCTAATAATTATAATTGGATCAAGTGACTTTTTGAAGTTGTAAAATGTTTATCTGTGTCAGCTTACCATGTTCGGTTATCTAAAATAACTTCTTTAAGAATAATTTAATGTGTCAGTTTATTACGTATGAACTGATATCTTCACAATACTTACTTATCACCATTTTCTTTTCTTTTTTCTCTCATTGTGCAAGCACAACTTACTTTATGTTACTATAAAATTATAGTATTATTGTTTTGAAAGTATAAATCTTGTGTTACTATAAATATTATGGATTTGGAGTTGCAAAATTATTTATTTGCATTTAAAATGCTATTGGAATGCAATTATTGTTATGCACATTAAGTTTTTATTTTGTTGTAAATAAGAAAGTTATATGATAATTTAGTATTTATAATACTTATCCTTTTAGTGTACTCCCCAGAGGAAATTTTTGTCATTTTAGAATTAAATTTTTAAATAAAAACAGATAAATTTATTCTGTTTTGTTTTCCCTTATTTTATTCCAGTATTTATGAGAATTCGAAGCATAACCAATTATCGACTTGTTGTATTATATAGTATTATATATATATATATATATAAGGAATAAATTAATATCGGTGTGAATAAAAATTAATCTTGCACCATTGAAAATTTTTTTATAAGATGACTTTCTTTTTTAAAAAATCCACTGTTTGATTAATAAAATTTGACATTAATTTAAAGTTGTTTCATATATGCCCTATCCATTAATTTTAAAATTAACGTAGAACATATATTTTTAATATGAGAAGCTTTTAGTTATTTAATTCTATATTTATAGTTATTCAATTTTTATAAAGTTTGATATATGAAATTATCATAATAATTATTTATAATCTAACAATTGGATCCATCGAAAACATAATTTAATGTTCAAAATCAATGTAATTTTCACTTTTTAAATAAGGTGAAATTTAGGTCCAATTGATTGGCTTTTTATTGCAGTGGGCTCCAAAGGATTGGGAAAACTTTTCTGATAAGCAAATTATTTGAAGAAAATTTCGGTATAATTTTTAAATATTTACTATTAAGTTATTTAATGATAACAAGTATATCTATTTTATAAAATAATGTATGATTTTTATAAGTCAATGTCTTAAGTTTTTAAAAGAATTTCACATATATCATATTGTTATTAAAAAAATTAATAAATAAATATGAAAAACTATGTGCAAGTCAAAATTGTTTTTGGTACTTAAAGGCTTGTGAAAAGAAGATGGCTATGGAATCCCTTTACAAGCAGCGTTTGGTTCAATGTTGCAAATGATTTTGGGAAGGAGGGAAAGAAAGTTTTTGCATTGCATTATAGGGTGCGAATTTGAGAGGGGTTTGGAGCCAAAAAGCAGAAGGTCCCTTTTGCATCTCAAATACTTTAGTTAAAAGCCCATCTGCATATGTGAAGTAAAGGCTCACATACTATTCACTATAGCTCAATCTTCTCCATCGTATGATTCTGTCATAAAGGGACCTTCGTCCACTAGTAGTAGTGCTCGCCCGCCCCCTTTGATGATCCCACCCAAGTCACTTGAATGTGGGACAACAAAAAAGATGAAACACTCTATCTCTCTATTTTGATGATTCTTTTGGAAACATTGTACCCTAAATTTGCAATTTGGGGGTGGAATTTTGGGACAACGAAGAAGATGAAACATCATGCCCCCACTTTTTTTAGGCCAAAAAATAAATGTAGATTTTAAAATTTGTTTTAACATGTTTAATTTTTTTAGGGTAATTTGGTCATTTTATCTGCTTTGGTTTTTATTCCTTATGTATTTTTTTTTCCCTAAAAAAAAGGGGTCAAAGACCCAACAAAGAAAAGAAAAATAACAAAAAGGGAAAAAAAATTAGCAATTGATCTCATGCAAAGACACAACTTCCTAACAAAAGTAAAGAAAGTTCTATAGGCAAGGAATATATAATATGGAACCCTAATCCCTTAGACAAGCTGAAGAAGCAAGCTCATTAGCACAAGAGTTGTCCTCCCGATATATGTGTTTTATCTCCACCTCCTAATCCTTGCCAAACCACCCTCTAATTCTTTCCACCAGATGATTATGACCTCAAATCTTAACATTAGAGCTAGTAACAGCACGAACCATTGACAAGGAATCACTATCCATGTTAACTTTCTTGAATCCTAAATTATAAGCAAGTTCAAGGCCATCTAATAGTTCCCACAATTTTGCAAATAAGGCATCATGAACTCCTAAATTATGACATAATTCCCTTAGCCACTTTCCACTTGACCCTCTCAGGAAATCGCCACATCTTGCCATACCAGAAGATCACTTAGCAGCATCATCTATGTTGAGTTTAACCCGACCATGTCTAAGAGCTTGCCATTTGATCCACGACATATTTTTAATAATTGGATTAACATCCTAGGTAAATTCTTTATAATGATAACTTTCAATAAAACACTAAATAACATGGTTAGCATTATCAAGACATTGAAAGTTCTCCTAGAAAACTTCATGATTTTGCCAATTCCATATGAACTAACATGTAAGCCTGAATGCCACTACCTATTCTGCTTCACCAAAATCCTTACCGTACTTACTTAGTTAAAGTACACCCATTGTTTTAGATTTAAAGCAAAGAATATAAATGCTTCACCCAATCTCAAAAACTTTCTCCAAATTTTAGTAGAGACGTGGCAATCTTAAAGCACATGTAACGAAGACTCTTCAACCCAACCACACCTCATACATAAGCCATTAGAGTTAGACCACTTCTTTCCCAGTTTCTCTATTTTAAGTTTATCGTGAGCAGCCATCCATAGGGAAACCTTGATCCTTTGTAATACCTTCAACTTCCATATAAGATCCCAAACTTTTTCAAGCTTTTGGTCACCCTTATTTTTCAGTGATCAATACGTAGTGGCAACGATAAATTCACCCTACTTATTTGAACCCCAACACATACTATCCTCACTATCATCATGGTTAAAGGCTAGAATTACATGAATTTTTAATAGTGTCACTTGTGATAGTAAACTAACATGATCATCGAGCTTTCACTTTTTATGACCTCTAACAAAATCAACTACAAACTTTTGGCTATCATTCGCTATCAAGTCCCTTAAAACTTTTTTCTCAAGAGATCCTTCACCCTTTAACCATTGATTAGTCCAGAATTGTGTAGTCCTGACATTTCCAATCTCCTAACAAACATGTTTAGAAACCAAATTCCAAATCTTACTTATTTCCTTCCATAGGCAAGAATCTGTAGAGTTAAAGAAATTTCACGTATTGGATCGCCTCCTCTACTTGCCTAGCATCACTTGAACCTATATATTATCTGGCTTGGTCATGATATTCCAAACTATTTTCATAATAAAGGCTATGTTCATTCTATCCAATATCTTAATACTCGCACCCCATCACCCTTGCTTTTACATAACGTTGACCACTGACCAGGACAAAACATGCTAGTGTTTTTCACTAACATCTTCTCCTTATATAAAGTTCCATTCCATTTTTTCAACATCATCCAAAACACTTTTAAGAATTCTTTCATGCTACATTTGAAAAAAAAGCCATATTATTTGTCACAGAATTCACTAAAGTCAGTCTTCTTGCCATTAACAAGCATTTCTCCTTCCAATCACATAGATATTTTTTTATTCTCTCAATCAAAAACTTATATTTTGATATAATATTCTTGTTATGAGTGATCATAGCTCCCAAGTATCTACCTAATTCATCAACTTATGAAAGCCATTAAAGCTACATATATCCTTTTGAAGATTCCTTTTGACTTTAGGAGAAAACAAAATATGAGTTTTTTCTGCACTAATTTTATGTCTGGACATATAGCAAAAGATGATTAGGCATTCCATTATGTACTCAATTTGCTTCATATTAGCTTTATGAAATAAAACAAGATTGTCGACAAACATTAAATGCGAACTTAGAGGCCTTTTTTTGCTAGCATAAATTGGTTTCCATTTTCCTTCTAGCATCTATCTATACTCAAGTGTGTTAATTTTTCCATTCCCAAGACAGAAAAGTAAAGGGAAAAAGGGTCACCTTGCTTTATAGCCCCATACAAGATAAATGATTCAATCTTCTCTCTGTTCAAACGGATAGTAGTTTTAGTGGTCATCACACAACTTATGATTACCTTGGTTAACTCCATAGGACATTGAATTTAAGGTAACTTTTTAAAAATTCCAATTTACCTTATCATATACTTATCTAAATCAACCTTAATTGTCATATACCCTTTCTTTCCTCTTATCTTTCTCATTGAATGAACTAGCTCTTTGGTAATAATGATGTCATAATGTGTATTATGTTCAAGAGCAAAGCTGGCTTGGTAAGGAAAAACAACATATAGCAAGATCCTTTTTAACCTATTAGCCACAATTATGGAAAGGCATTTGTAAAGCACATTATAAAGTGATATTAAGAAAATGAGTGACTCTTTCAGGTTTTTCCACCTTGGAAATAAGTGAAACAAGAGTACTATTAATGTTAACAAATTTTTAGCATTTGTCTACATCTCCTTCATAAAATCACACATCTTTTGCCCTATAATCTCCTAATTTTTTTGAAAAATAAAACAGGGAAATCATTTTCACCTAGACCCTTTATACTCCCTATTTGAAACATTGCTTTTTCAACTTCAAGATTATGAATATTATCCTTCATTGGTTACATCTCCTTATAATTCATTGCCGACCATTGTGATTTGGTATTTATCCACCTACGCATGTCGCTAGTCTTACAGAACAAGTCTTAGAAGTAGTGAACCACAATTCTCATAACATCTTTATTATCCTTCACCCATCTATCATTTTCATCTTTAGGGATATTAACCTTAATCCTTCTTCATTTAATAGTTGTTTTCGTGTGATAATGTGTTATGTTTCAATCTCTATGCTGTAACCATTTTGATCTTGATTTCTAAAACCAAAACATGCCTTCTTAAACTATGACTTCCTCCAATTCCTTCCTCAACCTATTCTCTAAATTCTCTAAAAAAGGATTGCTCTTATTCTAAATAGATCTTTGAACCTTGGCAATTTTGCTAAGGAGCCTCAACTTACGTCATTTTATATGACTAAAAACTTCGTTATTCCATATAAGAAATTTGGCAACTAAGTTCTTAATAAGAAGTGGTGTATCCTTCGTACTATTCCAAACACTGGCTCAAAAATTGTTTAAAATCCCTATACCTAATCCACGCCATTTCGAAACGAAAAGGCCTTTATGCATAATTTATATGCTAGCCTTTAAGTCTTATCAATAAGGGATGATGATTAGAGTGCAATCTAACTCCAACCCTAACAGTAGCATCCTTAAATTTAGTCTTCCACTCACACTACAAAAAAACATAGGTTTGACCATGATTTTTTAATAGCCTTAACCACAGTTTTAATCCTGTTAAAGCCACATGGCCACGGTTATATAATTTATGGTAAAATCGTTGAGGGAGAAAGATTTAACCATGGTTTATAGTAACCGTTGGTAAAACCATAGTTATTATATGCCATAAATTGTGATTATACCTTAATATAGCCATAGTTTTATGTAATCTTAGTTATGTCCACGAGTGTATAAAACTATGGCTATGGCTTAGCATAGCCATCGCTATATAACCATGATTGTGGCAGGGAATAACCACAGTTATATAATTATAGCTAGGACTTATTATACAACCGTAATTAATTTTGTCTTAGATTAACTAGCAATCTAAATCATTAACTATTAATTGTGATAGCTAACTTTTTTTGTCACAAGCTTGCAACAATAAATTTTAATTGATATATTCAGCAATCAATTTCCAATAATAGTTTTCAATAACATATTCAACAACTACATTGATGCTTCAATAACAACAACCATAATCTCATTAAAATAAAATAAAAAATACATTAATGGTTCATTAATCTGCAAACAAGTAAAGTTTATCTAGGTAATATGTCCACTTTTACAGGAAGTGACTATCATTCACTAGTTGATATTCACCATCCTGATCACCTGGTCTTTAAAATTTCAAACAAAACATTAGTTGTTATTGATATTTATAGCTGTAATTAGGATATAAATTTGAAAAATTAGCCCTCAACCTTGTAAGACTACAAATTCTGGTGGTAATATACCCTAAAAATTTTAGAACATGAAAGTTATAGTCACTTTTATTTGTTGTTGTTGCTTAATAATGATAATATTTTTAGCTTCTGCTTGTCGTTGTCGATCATCTCTGTCAGCTATTTGTATTTTAAGTTGAGTAACCTTATTTTGCAATTCTACGTAAGAAAGTCCAGATGAACTTTAACGAACTTGACATCCAAACACTTAGGATGGACAAACACTAAATCACATTCCTCAAACTCAACCGCAGTGCTCCTTGCTTCTCAAGACTCAGACCAATGAATCATCACTTGAAATTTCTTAAAAAGAAAAGTCTTCAGTTTAAAACATTCTAATCCATTCCTGCAAATTCTAATATAAGATAAAAAATCAGTTGAAAAATAAAAGTTTTCATCAAAATCAAAAGTCAGCACTTATGTCATTCAAACACTTACATAGATAATTTTAGCTTTATCATTGACATAAGATCCATCATCATATTTATGAACTATAGTCCATACGTCTCCCCATGACATTGGACCCTTACACTTAGCTTCTTACAAAATTGAAGACATACGTGATATATCTTAAGTAGTATTTAAAATTCAAATAACTTATTTATTAAAATTTCCTTACCATTTCGTCTTTTTTCGTGCAAAATTTTTTAAACCACTTGTATGTGGCATGGTTAATTTCATTGTATTTTGTTTGTTTATTGCTGCAATTATCTAGTTATTAAGAAAGATATAAAATGTGAGTAGTATATCTTAACCATGTTTATAATGTAAGAAGTAGTACATTTGAAGAATTAAATGTGATTACCTAAAACCTCTCGCTAAAGTGCTTATTTATGAACAATGCCTAATAATCCTTATTATGCCTTCTGAGACATCTTCAATTATTTGCTCTTTAATGCGAGTCCCATTATTTTTATATAGTTTATAACATGCATGTTGCCACTTATTTCCCAATGATTATAGAATATATTACTTATGTATGTCATCAACAACAAATTTAGTCTACAAAATAAAGTATCACAGTTAGTAAATATATGAATTCAATGTGATAAGAGAAATGAATATTAAATGTGTTATTACCTGAATAACATTGGTATATACATGATCTTTGTACTCTTAAAAAATATTTATCCAATTTTGGTAAATAAGTGGAAATGATTTAAAATCAATCTTGACCATATATAGAAAAATATTTAATAATCTATTGCCATCTTCAACCGATTGGAAGGTAATACTATGACCCTTTGCCTATAAGGAAGGCACAGTCATTTGCCCCTACCTCATTTATGGAATTAAAGTTAGTATACAAATGAAAAATAAATAAATTAGCACCAAGACACTTGTTAATTTACTTACCAATAATTTTAACTAACCAATTTCGCCTCCATGGTTGTCGTGTGGGCTATACAAGCTACTTATGTTACTCTTAATCATCATCTGCAAATAGATCCTTAACCAAATCTAGTTAGAAATTGAGAATATTAGAAACATTTGAAACAAGTGACATTAATGAAGTAGGTGGATTAATATGATCTAAATAACTTAGATGCACCCATCACTAACGGGCAAACTTAGTAAAGGACTACTAGTGCTGGGCTCACCAACCTTACTTGTGCTAACTGATTTAGATTTCTTAAAGAACTTTTTCATCTTCTAAATTCCTATTAATGAAGATAAAATAATATATAAACTTAGATAATCTCAATAAAATAAAAACATACAAGAATTATATATATATATGTAAATAATATATATTTTGTAAATAATCTAAATTTTCATTTTGTAATGTTAATAATAGACATTTTAAAAATAATCTAAATTTTTATAAATATGCAATTTACCTCCCTTATGTGTATTAATTGCTTTGTTTAATATAACATACACACATATTTAAATCATTTCCACATATTTTAAATAATTAATGTTATTTTAGTTTATCTTTCTTTTGTAATGAAGTTAATATATACAAAATTTTCAAAAAAAATATATGACAAAATATTTAACTTAAGTTAATAAAAAATACTACTTATAACTATGGTTTTATTTTTTCAAATGCAAATAAGAAAACATTGCTTTTTAAATGATGGATCATTTTTCATTTCTAACAAACAATTTTCCTTTTTGATATATTAGCTACAATAATATAAGATCTTTCATCTAATTTTAAAAGAAATTCAGCAATCAACCACATTTTATCCAACTTTCAAAAAAACAAAGCACTAATGCTAAAAAAAATCCATAATCACAAATCAGTATAAAAAAATTGAATAATAATTGCAAAAATAAAAAAATAACTCATAGAAAACAATGCCACATAAGATGATAGAGTTTTTATGTTGAAGAGAAAAAGTAAGAAAAGAGTTGTAGACGAACGACACAAAGAAGCACACCAACAACATGAAGAAGTAGAATGTAGAGAAGATTCAGAGTTAAAATGCAGTCATGATTCACTAAAATTGTGATTAGGCCAAAGACTTGACCATGGCTTTTTAATAAACTTGGTCAAATCATCCTGGTTTAATCATAGTTCTTAGCGAACCATGGTTAAGCCACCCGCGGTTTAAGAAAATCTTGGTCATTTCTTAAGAATTGAGTCATGGTTTACCTAAACTGTGTAAAAGACACAATGGTTTTTGTGAAACCATGGCTAAGCATCCACGGCTTAGCCACGATTAACTTAAACCATGGCTAAACAACCACAGTTAACATGAACTGTGGTTGTTCTTGTGAACTTAAACCACAATTTATCAAATCATGATTAAGTTATAATTTAACTACAGTTTAATGAAACTGTGGTTAAATTTTTGATACTTAACCATGGTTATAATAACTATGGTTAAGACCTGTTATATCCACAGTTAATCTAATCATGGTTAAGCCATGATCCTTATGCTTTTGTTTTCCTATAGTGTCAGCATTACAAAGCACTTGATATGGTCTCTTAAATATTTGCTGATGATTAGGCCATTTAAGGCCCTTCCACATGAATCTAAGACCCTCAGAGCCAATATCTATCAAGTTGTAATTTTGAATCCATTCAAAACAAATGTCGGCATCTTCTATTGTTTACTGTAACGCCTCTCTTTTGTTCATTCTCAAACATGATATCATTAAAGTCACCTGCAAGCATCTAAAGAGTAGAAATGCTAAGAGCTAAATTTGCTAAATTTTCCCACAAGACCTTCCTTTCATATTCATAAGGACTAGTATACACGGTCGTAAAAATTGCAAAATGAGAGTTTCGGGTGTTCGTTCCTTTTACTCTTATAGAATATCGCCTATCATCTTGCTTAATCTCAACTGATTGTATCTCTTTGGAAAAGACCTTTCTACCCCTCCTTTGTCTCTGCACCACCATGCAGGGTTCGTAAGCTGCCTTCTCCGATGACATTTTTGCCGTATCATTAGGCGACGTCTACTCTTTTCTTTTCTCTTCCCTTAGCAAAGTTACTAAATCATTGTTATTATGCATCTGTTCAATCATGTTCTCTTTTTTCCTATGACATTGTTTTGAGTCATGGCCATATTTTCCACATTCGAAATAGATTAAGTGTGTCCCCTTATACTCAATTTTCTTTTTATAACCCTTAATCATGTAATATGGAAGTAAAGGTTTCATGAGATCCAATTCAATGCATATGCAAGCAAAACATCCTTATGATTTGTTAACACTAGTATCATCAATTTTTAATACTTGCCCAATTTGATTTCCTAAATTATACAAAAATTTTTTATCATAGTATTATAGAGGGAGTCATGCCGCAATCTAACTGATTGTATCTGTATCAAGATTAAAGTCATTTCTCTAGCACTGAATGGCTAAGTAGTGGTCAAGAACTAACCACGAACCACCTATTAATGCAAAATTATAATCCTTGGTAACTTAAAAATTTGATAGAAAATACCCACTCTTAATATCAACCAAATCTACCTTTCCCATTCTTCCTCAGAGTTGTTGAAGCTTTTTTGCCTTGTAATTATAACCAACCATTCTTCCTATCAGCTTGATAATCAAGGTCTTTTGCCATGGTTTCTCAGGCCTTTTTTACTCATTTTCAAAGAAATAAAAGTCCAACAAATCTCCCTTCATCTTAATCTCC
Organism: Erythrophleum ivorense; assembly: GCA_026724425.1. Classification (NCBI taxonomy): domain Eukaryota; kingdom Viridiplantae; phylum Streptophyta; class Magnoliopsida; order Fabales; family Fabaceae; genus Erythrophleum; species Erythrophleum ivorense. The sequence goes on from JAIUCV010000129.1 coordinate 885,495, forward strand.
ACCCTACTCCTTGGATTCTTAATACCAAATACATTTGTCTCATCTTTTTCCTTCTCATTGTTAGAGTAGTCTAACTCTGTATCACTAATATAGTATTCCTTTATTCACTCTTTATTTCTCTGCATTAGTATATCTTTGAAAAATGGCTTCCCTCCTATAGTTAGTGGCTGCTCTCCCTCCTCATTCACTATCCAATCTTCTTCTTGAATCACCAAAGTCAAGTCACCTAAGAATTTTTCTACCACTTTTTAAACCTTTTTCTTACTTTAAGAGAGGATATTTGCCTCCTTTGTCGAAGGTCAATTATGTTGCGCTGCCATTAGAGAAATGTGAAAGCCGCTCATCTTGATTTTATTAAAGCATTTTTTTTCCTCTTGTATATTTTTTAAAACCAAACATACAAATGCAATGGCTTTCTCTTTCTGTCTCTCTTTTTCTTTTTCTATGTTATAACAAATATAATAAGATCTTGCCCCATTCACTGTGACGTGAATATTTTTTTTATATAACTTGTATAATATCAATTATACTTTTATAATTATTATTTTATTAATCAAATCACTATTTTAATTATTAAGTTATTTTTTTAAAATAAAAATAAAAAATTATTTTTTATCACACTTATCTTTATTTATTTATTTTTTATATTCTTTTTACCTTTACATCTTTCAACCAAATGGGCCATACAAATAATTTGATTCAATTACGTAGTTTCATTCTAATTACGTAGATGAAAATCTAATTACGTATTTTCTAAAATTGATCTCTTTTCTTTTTGGGTCAACAACCTTAAATTGTTGGCACAAAATGAACCGAGCCTGTTTTCTTGTGGGCACTTTTGGCCCAACTCACATGTGAATCCGTAAGACAAAAAAGAATAATGCAAAGAGACGGGATGACCGTTCTGGATTAGACATGCACGTTCAGCATCGTACGTTGCGCACTATTTGATCTTACGCGCTAATACCACCACGGAAGAATCTAACGGACCAACGGACTCACACATACTGTGAACCTGTCAATCAAAGGCAAAACAGTAAGAGGATCAGCGACGCTTAGATATCACGCAACATCGCCCCTGACGTACTCCTTCCCTTACATTAACATAGCTCGTTAACATACGATGTAATTATATAAATTTCTTCCGAGTTTCTACACTCCACAAAGGGCAAATAATAATAATATGAAAAAAGGTGGCAAAAATCGTAAAAATTAATAATCAGAAAAACGAAAAGAAGAAGCTCTGCGTTGAGTTGCGGATAATAACCAACTTAGCTGCAATTGATCACTGCGATTTTTGGAGTCGATCGAGTTTGGTTTCACTTTCCGTGATTTCTCAGAGCTTCTGCAATGGACTCGATTCCTTTTCGCGATGGCAACATATACAATTTGCTCGAGACCCGAAGCCTCGACACTCGTCTAGTATTTTATTTTATTTTCCTTTTTTGGTCTTCAATTTCTTTTCTGAATTTTGAAAGTAATTTTAAGCTACAAATTAGCATGGAATTTTTAATTTACAATCTAGTGGATGATAAATTTATGTGTGTGGATCATTGGGATGTGTTCTTCATAGTGTTATGGCTATCACGGTGGGTTAACAATTTGAGAAATATAGGTTTTTGGAGTACTGGATGGTGTTCGTTGAATCAATTCGGTCGAAGCTTATCTGAAATTTGCATGTATTGCATTTCTTTGGGGGTTAAAGGGAAAGGCATGGGATTGTAACTGGAGTGAGTGTCCAGCTTAAACCAAGTAGCGTTAAGAATCCCCACGGATGTGGTACTTTTCTCCTTTTTCTTGAAAAAGGAAAATACAAGTTTCGCTTTTTATAATTTGCCAAAATGTTGCCGGGGAATTTAGTGGCTATTTTGGTGAAGAAGAAAGGTTGAGGTAGTGAAGTGAAATGCACTTGATCGTAATTCAGGGACGGAGTTTGGTAAACCTTACAAAAGCGGAAGAAATTATATGGATGTCTTGCTTAGAAGGCTTTCTGTGATGGACTTGAATAGCTCTTTTTCCCGGGTTTGAATGAACCATTGAACTTACAGGGAAATGTAATTGTAGAGTTAGGAATAGTATATAATTTTTTCGAACGTATATACCCTTTCTTTGAAACTTAGGATGTGACATCTGGTTGTTTTACGTGTCAAAACCTGTCCTTCTGATAGCTATGCTATGTACAATTTTAAAATAGTATTATAGAAATTAGGAATGATTGTCCGTCAATGAATCACTGCTATTTGTGATTGCTTTTACTGATCATATTATGTGATAATGTGTTATGCCATGTATGGTTTTGACTCTGGCAGTTCTAAGAAATTGTTTTTGTTGCTTGTTTAGGATGTTAATCACAGTTTGCAGATGCATTCCTCATTGATAAGGAGGCTTTCTCAAGAAAGAGAATTAGAGGTTGGTTTGATGCTTATTTTGTTAGTATATAATGGAACAAAAGAATTCCAGGGAAGATTCCATCTATATATTATTTGTCATCTATGTATAATATAAGAGACCCCGTAGGTACTTGAAACTTGAAAGTAAGATGCATATTTTTGAGCTGGGTGTTTGCAGAATGGGATGAAATGCAAGAGGTTGGTTTGATACTTATTTTACTAGTATATAATGGACAGACTCGGTAGAATCCTGGGAAGATTCCACCTAGATGTTATTTCTCATTTACGTATAATATAAGAGATACAGTAGCTACTTGAAAGTGAGATGCATATCTTTGAAGTGGGTCTGTACAGAAGGGATTGAACTGATGAGGCAATACTTCATCTTCAGTTGTGACATCTATATATATATATATATATATATTATATCGCTTCTTCTGTCCTGAAGTTTAACTTAGTATTTGGCAAGCCCTAATTATTGTATTAGTATGCAAAGAGGAAGGATGTTTGAAATTGGGGAAGGTCTATATGGGACACTTTGTATCATTGACTCTCTTCCAGTATTTCTAGATTTTTGGAGCATGTGATGTGCATTTTATTTCTTGATTTTAATGTGCTGGGTATCCTTTTGCTCATTATTCAAACAGGGCCATCGTGGTTGTGTTAATGCAGTGGCTTGGAATTCCACAGGTTCACTATTGATATCTGGATCAGATGACACAAGGGTATGGTAAAATTTTTTCAATTGTCATCTGTACTTAATCTCATGTGTTTGACAGTAGATTAAATGTAAAACAGAAAAAATAATATAAAACTAGCTACAGATTGTGCCAGAAATTCTTGAAATCATGCAATCTTCTGTGGAATATACATTTCGTATTTTAATAGAAAAATATAGTAAATAAATTTATTCCCTTTATATGGGGATGAGGATGTGACTTGTATCTATATGAGTTCAACAATGTGCAATCAGACATGCTACAGTCCCCCATCTGAATAATCTCAATCCCCTTCCCCTGATGAAAGGGGGGAAAAAGGAGAAAATCTGCAAACAAAGAGCTAGAAACAAGAGAAGGAAGGAATCACTTGGGTTACAACTTTATTATATATCTCATTTTAATATCTCCAATTATTTCTTTTGGGTGTTTTTCCATAATTTATGGACCTTTCACCTTTGAATTCCCTCTTGCTTGCTACAGGGGATTTTTACATCTCATTCCTATGTCCAATGCATGTTTCTTGTGCTCACACCTTATAATCGTGTTTCATTTTTCTGCACAGTTTCTTTTTTCTTCTTTTATTTTTTCTTTTATTTATATTTTTAACTGAGTGAAGAGGCTGATCCAGGAGGAATGAAGTTAATAAACGATTGAGATTCTTTTGTTTAAAAGAAAAAAAAGATTAATAGTTTTTTTTTGGGGGGGGGGGAGGGGAGGATGCTGTTGTCTGATATGTAGAATAATTTGAAATAATTCATAATTAGTTTCATGGGTTCATTCTTTAAAGACAGAAAACAGGCTAGTAAAGCAAATGATGCTACTCCCCCCCCCCTTCTCTCCAACTACAAGTTAGTGTTGTCTTTGATGCAGTAGGCATTGAATTGTTTCTGTGAAACCTTGCAGATCAATATTTGGAGCTCCTCTGGTTGGAAACTTTTGCATTCAATTGACACTGGACATTCTGCGAATATATTCTGTACTAAGTTTGTACCTGAGACTTCTGATGAGCTTGTGGTGTCTGGAGCTGGAGATGCTGAAGTAATGTCATGATACATTAAATCTGTGTGGTTTATGCCATTTTAAGTCTTATATTCACATTTTGTTTTGGCAGGTCCGGTTATTTAATTTATCTCGGTTAAGCGAGAGAGGAGATAACGCCATTGCTCCATCAGCGCTTTACCAATGTCACACTAGAAGAGTGAAGAAATTGGCTGTAAGTCATGTGGCCTAAAAAATTCCTGAAATAGCATCGTTTCAAAATGTTACATAAATGGGGGTAAAGGAATTTAAACATAACATAATTTGTGTAGGAATATCAAGGCTGATCTACTTCCTTTAAGTTCTGATGTCTTCTATGTTCCTTCTATTGTAGGTTGAAAATGGAAACCCAAATGTGGTATGGAGTGCCAGTGAGGATGGGACCCTGAGACAGCATGACTTTCGGGAAGGCACCTCTTGTCCTCCTGCAGGATCTTCCCACCAAGAGTGTCGTAATGTTCTAGTAAGTAGTTTATTCAGTTTTAGTTATCCTTGCCTTTTTTTTTTCAAATGTAATCAAATGTCCAATGCTATAAAAACAGGTGGATTGTTGGGTTGAAATATCTGATATTACCTATGTATATGTATGTGCAAGTGTATGAGAGTCACTACTAAAAAAAGGAGTTTCTGCTATATCTCTAATATCTGAAGTTGTCAATGAAAACTTCAGTTGTTTCTGTTGTAAATTAGTTTATCTGCTATTGTGAGGCATGTTGATCTGACTAATTGAGCTCTATCTACTATATTGAAAGGCAATTAAAGTATTCTCAGAGAAGGGTTTGAGTAGTTCTGTAAGTTGCCTCGATGGTTTTTGTTGTATGCCAATTATATTCCTTTTACCATGGAATAACTTTGTAACTGAAGGTCGGAGGAATATATCAGAACCTTCCTTACAATATTGTTAGACATAATCGGATGCTAAAAACTGTTTGTTTTGCCATTTATCGATTGTGCATTTTGTTAACTAAATGATTTGCCTAAGTTGCTCTTGCATGGGAAAAAATTATGCAAACTTACATGTCAACATGATAGGAATTCAAAATGTTTCTTCAACCTATTTATCTTCTGGTTGTTCAAATTATCATGGGTTATTAAAGGATTATGATATAACTATTTATGGGCCTTCACTTAATAGCTTAAACTTTTGACTTGAAGTAGTTCTTTACATGGTGTTGGAGCCTTCATGACCAAGAGGTCCAGAGCTCAATCCTTGTTGTCCCATCTCTTAGTTGAAAATTAAGTTTCAACACAATATATGATAGGTTTGTGCTTTGTTCACACTTGAACCTAAGGGAATTTTTCGTGAGGGGCATGTTAGAGATTATAATAAAACTATTTATGGACCTTCACATAATAGCTTAAGCTTTTAAGTTGAAGTGGTTCTTGGCAGGTTATTTGTGTGTGTGTCCTTAAACTATATGTGCACTTGGGAACTATGACTAAAAATTCTTTCAGGAAATCAATAATGAGAACTTTATCGACAGCTCAATACTTGAGATCATGGTTTTTTGCATTTTCAGTTTTATGATATTCTCGTTATTGCCTTCTCTCAAATCTTTTGGAGATTAAATCACTATTAGACAGATGATAGTTGGGGTTCAAATTGTCAATAGTCTTGTCTAGAATAATAGAATGTAGTTCTTTGGCTTTTCATTTTTCACTGAAAGTTAGTAAGTAAATTTGTAGATTATTAACCATTGTTTGCTAAAGCTAGGTTCCTTGGAAATTGTTTGACCAATGTTATTTAATGCCTAATGTCAGCTTGACTTGCGAAGTGGAGCTAAAAGGTCACTTGCTGATCCTCCTAAACAAGTCCTTGCTCTAAAATCTTGTGATATTAGTTCTACTAGGCCACATTTGCTCCTTGTTGGTGGGAGGTAAAGCTTCTGGTGATTTTTGTTTTGGTTGTTCAATCCCATTGTTCTATTTTCAAACTGATATCCATTTCTTCATTGCTTGCAGTGATGCCTTTGCACGTTTATATGATAGAAGGATGCTACCACCTCTGAGCTCCTGTCAGAAGAGAATGTCATCACCTCCTTGTGTCAATTATTTCTGCCCAATGCATCTTTCTGACCGTGTTAGTCCTTTGGCTCCCTGATTTCTTATCTGTGTTTCCAGCATTTATATTCAGTCATATTGTTCATATTTGTTTAGAAATTTTTTCCCCCTGCCAAACTATTTAGAAAATATTTCCTGTACTTTGAAAATATTTGTTTTTAAATAAAATTTTGAGGCTTTTATTTTATTTTATTTTTTTGTTCCATTTTGCATGTTTTAGGAGAGAAGCCTCTCTTACCTATGCTTAGGTTTGTATCAAATTACTGAATCTTATTTAGATTTTTTTTTCCTAATCCCAGTCCTGTCAAACATATATGCTTTTTAATATGTACTCAATTCCTACAGTCAATAAGTTCACAGCCTCCTTTTGTCCTTTGTACTGTGCCTTTTCTTTTAGGGCATGATTGGTGGGGATAGGATTTTCTTTTTGGTACATGTTTCATATGCAAAACAAAGGAATAAATTGAAGCTTTCTTTTGTCTTTTTAACTAATATGCATTTGGTTAGGTTTGATTGATGATTAAAGTGTTGTACTTGCCTAAAGTGTTGGTATTAGTGCATGTTATGATACATATAAACCTTGTCAATAGCTTATCAGGTAATCAAGTAATATCTACATCTTTTCTGTGTCTTAATTATGGTCAATATTCTGCATAATTTATCATATCCTCTTATCCTTCACATGTTATGCACCTGTAAGTCATTCTGCTACTTTAAGCTGAAAGTAATGTTGTAGCTCAAACTGTCTCTCCTTTCTTCTAGGGACATCCAAGCTTGCACTTAACTCATGTTACATTCAGTCCTGATGGAGACGAGGTTCTCCTCAGCTATAGTGGAGAGCATGTTTACCTAATGAATGTGAATTATGGTATGGTGTTTTACCTTAAAGCCTTCTTGTTTAATCAATGTTATACACGGTATAGTGTTTTCATCTAAAAAAGTATTACTGAATGTGTTTTCTGTTCGTTGACATTTGTTTGGCCAAATTAAAAGTACTTTAATTACCCATCAAACTGAGTGAAGGGCTGCCATAGGATGGGGAATAAATTATTCTTGCATGGTATCATCTTAGGTCATTTTACCATGCTTTTTATTGTTGCAATCTTTAAGTCACATATAGGTTTATAAATGGAATGAAAATGCTATTTAATATTACAATCAGTTGGTTAGTTGTTGAACAAAATTTGAAGTGGGAATAATTTCTTTTTTGGTTTGAATTGGTTTTCAAGAGGTCAATTAAATCCTTTTTTTCTCTGAAAGATGGCTTTAATAATGTGATTGGATTCATCAATCTTTCGGATATGTTGTGACTTAATCCTATTTTTGTCTGGATGTCTCCATGCATCTTTTTGCAAGCTTAAGTAGCTGCTTTTAGCATTTTGATTCTTATATAAGAATACCCTAAATGGGAATCCCCTTCCTGAAACAATGTCTCTTTCTATGCATTTATCTTCCCCCCCCGCGGCAGTTGGGATATGTTATGTTATAGTCTAGGGCCTGAATGTGGTTGTTACATTAGCAAATTCTACTCTGCTAGCTTTCTTGTTCCTTTGTTTAGACTATACAAGTTGTTGATAACAAACATAACTGTAATATGCAGCTGGGGAGAATGCAATGCAATATACTTCAGGAGACAATTTGAAGCTAATGAGTTACTCTCCAACAATTGATGGGGTAGAATTGCAGCTTCCTGTCTTCCCAAATGGTTTTTCTATTAAAAAGAATGTTGCTGCTAAGGTATCCAGTATATGCTTGTTTGATTAATTTTAGGAATATCTTTGGAGTAAAATTTGGTGGAGAATTATTATCTAAATAAGAATATTTTGCTGTAATTTCCTTGCATCATACTTGGTTGACTAATTGGATTTTACAGCTTGACAAGTGCAGGGAACTAATTCAATTTGCCAAAAAATCTTTGGAGGAGGAGAAATCTTATTATGGAATTGAAGCATGTAATGAAGTTTTGGATGGCCACAGTTGTATTGCTGGGCCTGCACTCAAACATGAATGCCTGTGTACCCGTGCTGCATTGTTACTTAAGGTTCTTTTTATTGTTAAGCTGCATCGGGTCTTTTGGTTATTATTTTTTTCATAATTTTTTTAAAATATTTTGAATTTCTTTTTCCATTAACTTCTTTATGTAAAATGTTATATAATTTCCTTCACTATCCAGCGGAACTGGAAAAATGATGCTCATATGGCCTTGAGGGACTGCTATAATGCTAGAAAAATCGATAATTCATCCTATAGAGCTCTTTACTATGCTTCAGAAGCATTGTCACAGGTAATATGGTTGTATGTAACTGCAATTTTAGAATGTCATTAGTTTGGATCTTTAATGTGTCATGATATTTCCAGATTGTCTCTGCACATTAAGCTTCATATTAAAATATGACCAGGTAGTGGAATTATATAAATGAAGTTAAGATAAATGAATGTATGTTAAGATTAGATGCTGGTATCTGGTTTTTGTAGAGCTGGTGTGGTAGTGATAATGGAGTGGGAGGTGAAGCAGCAGTATTATGAGTTTATTCTTTTTCTTTAATTGAATATTTAAAGAGGGCCGTTTATGTTGGATTCTTGTTGAATCTGTAGACTGTCTGTATTATTCAGTGTTAGGGGCAAGAAGCGAAATAGTAGAATCAGCAAATTGAAATTTAAATACAGATCAGAAAATGTCAATTAATAAAGGACCATCTGCTTCAAGAAACTGCTCTTTCAGCATTCTGGTTGGCAAGATAAGTTGATGTTGGTATTAAGAATATATGAAAGCCTTGTAGGTTAAGAAAAAGAGTTATATTGTAAAATGTTATATACTACGGATTTAGGAAAATCTTGTAGGCTATAAAGCACAAACACACCTATTTTAAAGTGTGTCATGTGTCCAACACTGACACTCTCACAACAAACTGTTGACATGCATCCCACAAACGTATGGATATATCTGAATTAAAAAAATATATATTATTTTTTCCATGCTGAATGTGACTTGAAATGGATGACCCTGAAAAGGGAAAAAGACAGAAAAAAGGAAAAAAAAAAAAACAGAATGAAAGACTAAAAGAACCCATCTTGATGATATAATTAAAGTTGTTTTCTATTTTTTTTTTGGTTGTACATGAACATTTTGAATAATATAGATTAACAACTTTTGATTTAGTAGATTTGATTTAGAAAATAATAATGCCATGTGTGTTTTTCCTTTAGAAGTATATCACTAATAGAAAGTGTGTGTGTGTGTAGTGGCATGTCATATTTTATATTTTTTGAAGTTTGACATGTCAACGTGTTTGTATCCGTGCTTTGTAACTTGTAGATTAAGGATAGAGTTACATTGTTTAGAGGCAACACGGATTTAGGAAAGTCTTGTGGGTTACAAAAAGATTGTAGTACACCCAAAGTAAAGAGTTACATTGTTTGTATGACCATACTATTAGTGTATTAGTATAGATAGAGGTTGAGAGGTCATGTTATAAACCCACCCCCATTGAACTTTTGATTAATACATTTTGTTTCATTCCTTCCTTTTCTCCCTAGCTTTTGCTTTCTCTATTTTCTCAATAGTTGGGATAAATCAAGGTCCAGGAGTTTTATTCATTATTTTGTTTCTTGTTTAGCTCAAGTGTGTGTTTATCAGTGGTAGTTCAGATTTTTTAGCTTTGGGACTGAGAGGACATGCAGTCCACTCACTTTTGATGCATCAGCTGTTTTTTAAAAGCTGATTGATGTTGAAAATTAATTCATCTGAGTAATTTTATTAGACACAGAATATTGAAGTGCAAAGACAAAGGGACTGCTAGGTCTTTCTTACTTGAATTAGTAGATTTTCAGTCTATTTACTTGTATCAAGCATGCTTTTTGACTGCAAACCCCCCTTTAGTTCTAAAACACATTATAATTAGCTCCTAATGTTATTTCATTCCAGCTGGGTAGACACAAAGAAGCTTTGGATTTTGCTGTTGCTGCTCACTTGTTGGCCCCATCTGTATCTGAAGTTGCAGAAAGAGTGGAGAATGTAAAGAAGGATATAGCTGCAGGTGTGGCTAACATTGTCTTGCATGTCTGCAGTAATTATAAAGAACTTTTTACTTCAAATTTCACTCTGCAAGTATGATTCCCTCCCCCCCTTCTCTTCTCTGTGCAAGCAAAGTTGTTGATATCTCAATTCTACTCTTACAATAATTGGTAATGAAGTTTGACTGACCCCTGGCACAAAAAGGAAAAATGTTTGTCACATCGAGCCATAGTGACATTGTGTAGGGCAAGGGGGATTAGGCAATATATCCTTACTGTAATTTACAATAATGTTACTCATGCTTAGTGCACAAAATTTGTGTAGTTATCCATTGCCCATTATGTGCTACATGGGATAAATTCAGAATGTCGCGTTCACTTGAAATCCCCTAGAATTTTAGGGTGAGCACTGATGACTATCTTAAGAAAATGCAAATCAGCAGCCTATGTTTGTAAGGAGGACAATCCCTGAGCATGTTGAGACACTTTCAGTGGCCACAGAGCATTAGGTCTGGGTACTAGATTGAGAAGATACGGCGCTTATGCCTGGTGATCCAATCTTATCAGAAGACAAAAGCAATGAGAAGATAATTGGCAAGTTGGATGAAAAATTAGATGCAAAGATAATGGTGTATTTAAAGATAGAGATTTGATTTAGGATGATGTAGCTAAAGCTAGTGGAGTTGAGGTCCTGAGGTCCTTCCCATCCATTTTAGGGAATCATCCAGTTGGACCACGACAATTCCAATGCTAGAAGAGGGCAGTAGCATCCTCCTCATTGTCTTACTGATGAAGAGAATGCAAAAACAGAAACTGAAAACAAGGAGTTTTTAGGGATTAGAGTATTATTATATATTTGTGAACTGAAGATAAACCCCTTGATTAAAAGAGGATAATATTTAAATCTATTTATACTATGCATAGAGCCTTTGACTCCTAAACTTCAAATTTGACATATTTATGATTTAATTATTTGATATTGTCTTTTATGTTTGACACATTTGGATTTTGGATTATTAGAGTTATTATGAGTTATGTGTTAAAGTATTAAATATAGTGGTTTTATTTGTATATTACTGTTATTTTAAATTTTAATTATATTAAAGATATTCAATATGATGTTTGCTGTGTATCGAAATTGCCCTGTCCAATGCACCGATGCACCATGATCCCTTGAAGTAACAATGCAACTTCTGCTGTAGATAACTATGCATCAATTCACTGAAACAGAATCCTCTATTTTATGAAGGACATTGATGTTAGAAGAAAAACAGCAAGAATTAACGTATTTAAATAAAAAAAAAAATCAGTATTGCTTTTAAGTATAAAATGCCATTTTTCCCCTTTATTTTGATTTTCTATGGATCTAATTTGACCAGCTGAAGCTGAAAAAAATAATAAGACAAATGATGGAGCATCAAGGTTTGAAGGTCGAGGTGGAAGAATACTATCATTGACTGACATACTTTATCGATCGGAAGCTAATGGTGATGCTTTGCAAGATGGTCCAAGATCTGAGAGAGATGATTCTGATTATGATGAGGAATTGGACTTAGACTTTGAAACATCAATATCAGGCGATGAGGGACGTGATGTTGAATCCAATGTTCTTCATGGGAGTTTAAATCTTAGAATCCATCGAAGAGGTGACTCCAAAGAAAATGCTGGTGTAAATGGCTCATGTGAATCACCCTTATCATCATCACAGAATGATAGAGCATCTTATCAGGTTTATGTTCATGTCATCCATTTTAAACTGATTATTGCTTTATCATCAATGTGATCTTTGAAAGGTGATGTTCTCTTTTGTTCCGTGGGTCTAATGGTGGGTTCAATTTAAATATATATATTTTGCTTCCTTTCTCAATTGTGGAGAAACTGGATCCTTTTCAGTACTGCACCGTGTGCAGTAAGAGAAAGAATGACACAAAGAAGTAGAAGTATGTTTAGAGTTTACTTTCTCCTTTCTCTTTTCTCTGTCTTAAATTGACAGTCTCAATTCACCCTTTAAATTGAGAGGATCTGAACTTGGGTTTTGGAATACGACATAGTCCTACATTGAAATGTATGTGGGAAGGGCAGAACAGAACAACCTTCAGGTTGCAAAGGCTTTAGAACCTAGGAACTGTTCACTGGACTTTAGATATAGATTTCATTCATAAGCCCATTTAATTGTTTCGTATAGAACAATAGGTGCCTTTTATTCATATATTGCCCTACTTTTTTCTTTTACTCTATAAATTATTTTTCCATTCCAGCTCATTTTTACACTTTTGTTAATAAATCAGCCTGAAGCAGCTGTTGATATGAAGCAGAGATTTGTTGGCCACTGTAATGTTGGAACTGACATAAAACAGGCCAGTTTTCTTGGTCAAAGAGGTATGTCCCTTTATAATTTATTCTATGAAAGTGAGGATTGCCTATGGGAAGATTTCTGTCATAATTTTATGCTAAACACACATTGTAAAGATAGGAAAATTTGTTTCTTCTCTTTTCTATTTCTTTATTATTGTCACATGGTGATCTTGTCTTGTTGAAGTTGTCCAAGAAATGTGTAATTATACTGAAAAGAATTTTCTTTTACTTTGGATGCTCAATATCTTTAGTTTTTACTATCAAGTAGCGGTGCAACTTATAATTAATCTGATTTTGCATGTGATTTTGAAATCTTTGTAAGTGATAAATTTGAGTTTGAATGCCAGCTGCCTGAGTTTCGATTTTTATTCATGCTTGTTTTTCTTGTTTATGTATAGGTGAATACGTTGCCAGTGGAAGTGATGATGGAAGATGGTTTATTTGGGAAAAGCAGACTGGTAGACTCATAAAAATGCTCAATGGTGATGAAGCCGGTACTGTTGTTTTCCTTACTTAAAGGTTTGGGATATTAGTATTTTCCTCTTATATGGTTCTGAGATAATTTGTTTCTCCCTGCAACAGTTGTAAATTGTGTACAGTGCCATCCATATGATTTTGTTGTGGCAACCAGTGGTATTGATAACACCATTAAGGTCAGAATGATGGTTCTATGATGAATGGTATCTTTTTGGTTAACTTTGTTGATCTCTGAAACTTCCTGCTGGTCCATTATTCTAGATATGGACTCCAAGTGATCCTGTTCCATCCTCTGTAGCTGGTGGGTCAACTGGACCAGAAACTGCTGATTTGTTGGTTGCCATGGAGAAAAATCAACGAAAATTACGTCGTAATCGTGATTCTATCCTGTAAGGCTCCCTGAATCTTCTGTTTGATATGGGAATGTTAATGACTAGTGCACTAACATGCACGTCAATGAGCTTTACTAATTTTTATCTTAAAGATGAAGACATTTAATAAAATTATCATTTATAATATAAAAAGTATTGCTTCTATCTATTATATATACAGCATGAAATTTATATACATATATATATATATTATTTGTAAGTCCACCAAAAAAGAGACTTTGACAAACATGTAAATATAAAAATTTTACACAATAATATATCTACTATAGCTGCTCAAAATTGCTGTCAGTATCATTTACTGCATCCTAGAATATGATAATTTAGTTAAGAATCATATGCATAATACTGGACAAAGTATTATTATTATTTTAACAAATCTTTTGTGGACAGAAAAACAAAATCTAATGTAGATACTAATAATAATGGAAGGTAGTTTCCTTCAATAACAAAGAAAATGACAGCTCTAAGTTATTGGGCCTTTGGTATTGAAGACCTATAACAGAAGAAATGAAGTAGAAAAGAAGAGATTTGGGCTTGAGGGGAGTGAACTATTAGAGGGGGTCAGAACCTATTCTAGGAGAGCCAAGAAAAGGGAGTCAAGTAACTAACTATGCGGCACACAGTGGGAAGGGGTGTGAGCTGGCAGAGAGAGGGGCGAAGTGGTTACAAGGGGGATGTATTGTGAGGGTCCTGGAAGAGGGGGATAAGGAAGAATTGGCTCTTTGGTGGAGAGTCTCTAGCCTCTTGAATGCTAGAGGTCCCTCATGTATTTTATGCTATTTTCTTTTCTACTTAGTTCACTGTTTTCACTGTAACCTGCCATATTTCCCTATCCAATTCTTTGTTGGACTGGAGTATTGCAGTTTTGTTGCATGTATTATACTAGAATTCCTCAGAGTTCCATCACCCAGTAAAAGAACTTTTTATTTGCACTAAACAATTATAAATCATTTGTACTATATTGTACACAGTATCATGGCAACATTTCCTCAATTAAGTTATAAACTGATCTTCCAAACTTTAGTGTCATGGCTCTTTGACTAATTTCTTGCCTTCAGTTTTGTGTCATGGTGTAGTAAACAGTGCCTTATTATGGTATAGTACAATATTTGGTACTAACAGGGTTTCAATGCATGTTGGTGTATAGTTCCATGTCAGAATAGTACAATATTTAGCAAAAAATGACTAGATTTTATATTGTTATTGACTGATTTGGGACTAAGACACCAAAAGGTCCCAGAGCCATATTGGTATAGATATATCCATGTACGAGGTTGATGTTCTGGTAGTTTGCTTACAAGCGTAATGACTTGGAAGTCTGTTTGGAAAGAAATCGATGGTGACAATGACTGGTAATAAATATTGATTTAAATATCAGTTGATTTGATTCATCATTCCACTCTTAATAGAGGGAGTCATACTCTGTAACATGCAGTTTTACAGATTGCCAAATTTAATTAATGCTTCTTGACTTCATTGCAATCTTGTGAAGTGGACCATACTTTTGTCCTTGATAGTGATCCTGGTGATACTGTTATGCAATTGATTAAGGGTACGAAAATTACTTTGTTGTCTGCTACCTGTAGAAAAGTGTCCTCTTCAGTGAACTTGATGTGCTAAATTAGAACCTTTGTCCTGTGTTTCCATGCTACGTTAACTATCCTATCCCTTGATGCTTCTATAACCCTTCATGGGGGACAATCTGTTTAGGATATAATTCATATGGAAAGTAATTGTGTTTGTTGCAGACCGTTGGAGCTTTTAGAGCCATTTAGAATGCATGAGTTTCCTGAAGGATCATTGCGATTGCGTCCATTTGAATGTGCCCAAAGCTAATTATTCTGTGGTTCAACCAGCTGGTAAGTCCTGCTTTTTTCTTTTCTTGCACCTGTTAATGTTTATGTTTCTTGTATATCATAGCAACTATAAGTAGAGGGTTGGGGGTGAGCATGTACTACGTATGCATCGAGCAGTGCTAGAGCAATTTTTTTATTTTTTAAGATAAAATTATTAGATGGATGAAATTATTCAGATAAATCTTAAGTTTTTCTTATTTATGGGTTCAATCTACTTTGAGTCATGAGAATTGTAAGCTACACATCAATGGAAACAAAAATTAGAATACTGCAGAACGATGTTAAACTTCTCACAAAGACTGTATGCATAGCGAATAGACCTGTCCTTGGACTGTTAGCTGGATTCGAGGGCTCATGTTGTGTTTCTCACTGTGTGTGTGAGAGAAAGAGGGATTGACTTTGCTGGTATGGTGATGAGAGCTCTTGGCGGAAGTTGTAGGAACACTCTTGCCAGCATTTGGGGACTTTGGCATTCACAAGGCATTGTCCAAAGTGGTAATTAGGAGGTTGTGTTGAGCTAAATTGCATTGGCTGGAAATGACTTCTAGTTCCAAGAAATACGTTTTGTTGACCTGCTAGGTTACTTCCTTTGTTTGGGGCATCTTGACATCCCAAAACCCTCGCAATATTCTTTCGTAAAAATTAATGTGCAAAATTCACTTGGAACCTGAGAATGGAATCCTTGGTTGTTGGTTTAACTATGGCTGCGTTGCCAAAGGTTTAGATGGTAGGTGATCGCAAGATATTGAGAAACTAAGGTTGATTTTGATATAATGAACTTGCTATGTTGCCTGTCCAGAATGTTGAACTGATTCTGCCTTTTCAAAGAGGTTCCTGTTTTTTAGGCCGTGTTAGCCCAATCATTCTTGCTTCTTCTTCTGCTTCCTTTTTTTTCTTTTTTTTTTTAAATGTGATCAAATTGAAATATTAGCTTTGTCCTTTTTTTTTTTTGGGGGCACCGTCGCAGGTGCTACATGTGTACATAGAGCGGTGCTGATTTGTCATGTGGGTGTATGATACGGATGGGAGGTAAGACTCGATTATCGGCCAAAGGAACTCCAACCATGCGAGGCATTTTAAGGACCAACAGAATAATTTGGAAGATTGAGAATATATTATGGCTGTATTCCGGGATTAATTTCCTACTACGTTATTTTTTAAAATTTTTTTGTACAAATTTATTAGTTGTCATGGCTGCTGGTGTTTTTGTTTTGTTATAGTATAAGGCGGTCTCGGTATTGGGAAGTTATATTCCCTGTATATAATACGAGTCAAAGAACTGGTTTTGGAATTTTATTAAAGAGGATGTTGAGCATATAATTAGTGTTCATGTCTCCGATACTTCCACTCGAGATTTTCTCATCGTATCTGAGTACCGCTTGCTCTGAAAGTTGTCTTACAAAGCCCGGGTAGCAGGAGATAGGTAATCTACATCTGCGTGGAGTATGTGATTTCACTTTTGGATACTTTATTTTTCCAAAATGAGAAAAACAAACGTGTCAAAATAAATGATTCGTACAAGTTTCTAATACTGTACGGTGTAGTCATATGAAAAGTTGGACACACCTGCGCTGTTTGTAAGCAATGCAGATTTTCAGGCTTGCCCTCTCGGCCACCCCAAACAGGCATCTTTTAGAGTCCTGGCGTAATTGCATTTCAAAATGATCTGAGGTCTCTCTTTGTCGACATTTGGGAAGGCTTGGTTTTGAACGGGAACAATGATTTTAAACAGGAACAATTTTTTAATTAGACTCCATTGGCTAAACATGTTTAAGCACAAATCGTGTCAAATTCTTAGTCTCTTGTATGTGTTTTAAGGCTAAGTATTGTGCTGATTGTGATTCTGGACTCAAATAATCATTCTGCTACAACTTGGCTGCGGAGGGGAATTTAAAAGTATAGTCCTCTTGTCTGGGCACCTGGAGTACAGAAGCTTTGACATTGTTATATTCTCCAACTTTGGGGCATCATATGTCCCAAGTGTCATTTTGTGACTAGACAAGCTGATAAGTTAGTTTGGACTAGTATTAATTCTGGTAAATATATTATAGCGGATGGTTATCGATTGTTATCCAATGTATCTATTTCTCCACTTCCCATTTAACTCTAGGGAATGAGACTCCTTATAGTGACTACGTCTTCCATTTTGAGTTATATTGTTTGGAAGCTTTTGCACAATGTTCTTCCAAAAACCTCTATTCTTCATGCTCATCACATTCCAATTGAGGATTTTCTTTTTGGCCACTCATCCCCAAAAACAATTAACCACTTATCTTTGTAGTGTACTTTTGTCAGAGCAATTTGGCTTCGGTCTCTTTTATCTGTGAGAGTTAACTAGATCTAACCGGCTAATATTTCTCATTAGATGCAAATTTGGTTATCCCAAACTACTTTAGTCACCCATCAAGTGAAAGATTATACAGTGGTATTTGTTTTGGTTTTATATGTTATTTGATTCTACCGAAACCACAAAGTTTTTTAGGACCCTTCAATTTCTCCTATTATAGCTATTCATCTATTATCTCGATTTTTATTGCAATTTTGCCATACAGACGAAGCAATGCCGAGGAATCAGTGATTTTGTCCCTTCAGTCAATCTCCAATGTTCAACCATATACCTGCTTACGAGGGTTGGCGCATGTTGTTTCGGTTTGCTCCGCGTAATACGCAATAGAAGCATTGTGTACTTATTCCAACTTGGCTTGGGACTACTTTATATTGGAAATGGCCTTGGGATGATCAATTGCATCAAACCAGGACTAAGGTTTTTTTTTTTTTTTCCTAATGTTGCTAGGCGTCTTTTTTTTTTTTTTTTTGGTTTCTTCTCCAATAGGAGCTTCTTCAAAATCCTCATACATGTCTCTTGTTTGTTTTTGTATTTACTGCTTCTCATCACAACTTCCTACATTCAACTTTCTCAGCTATCAGCAGGCTTACAATATCTTCGTGAGGACATTCGACGACCGGTCTAAGGTTTGCTTCTCTCCAAGTTTGGATGTTGCCAGAGGAAATTAAATTGACACTTCACAAGCAATGTAAAGAAGAAATTAGTTTGCTTAATGTTGGCTCTTATAATGTTTGTTTGTAGTTCATGATTTTTTTAGTGTACCACCCAGAAAATTAAAAAAAAAAAATTCGTGCATATGGTTTGAATGTTCTTATGGTTATTAACCCCTAAAATAAGATGTGGGTTTGAGACTTTGTGGGTAAGTTCAGGAGTTAAGAGGGTAGCAGAAGAAAAAGTTAATTGTTAATTGTGTTTGGCTCTTTAGTTGGATGATTAAAATTTGTATATGTGTGTATGTATATATATATATATGTATAGAATAGATCTTTTACAATATTACATATGACATAGTCGAAAATTAAAAAAAAAAAATTAACGAGCTTTCAACATTAAAAGTTATTTGGCCCCAAACCCTTTAATTTATCTCAATTGCATGGCATCAATTTTATAAAGAACCACAAAGGATTTAGATTTATACACACACGCATAAATTTTTTTTTTGGCCAACCATATACACACATATTTGTATATACATGGATGTGTATATATAGTGTTTTTAATATAGAAAGATACTATAATCATTTTTTCTAATTTTTTTTTTAATTTGGGAGAATTAAAAATATTGAAGGATGAAAGTTAAGGAAGACCAATCTAAATTTTTTTTTGGGTTTTTTTTCCTTCTAAAAATTAAAATTCCAAACAAGGGGAAGATTATCATATTTCATTTTCTTTCCTCCTTTTTTTCTCTCATTTTTCCTACCCCAAATATATCATGGGTGCATGACCCATTTAACCTAGGGGTGTACATGGGCAGGGTCGGGTCAGGACCCGGGTCAAGGCGATGCTTGGCCCGAAGTCCGGCCCGATTAGGGTCTTGGACGTATTTTTATGCCCGTGGCTCTGCCCATCCCAGAGAAGCCCAATTTTAGGGCGGTTCGGGGCGGCCCGAATAAGTAGGACTATATATGGGTAGGACCAAATTGAACATCTAGTATGTTCGATTCTTGACCCGATTAAGACATGAAACTTGTTTTTATACCTATGGCCATACTCAACTCTAATAAGTCTGATTTATGTTGGGATAGGGCGGGTTAGGGCCACCCAAATTAATTTTTTTTAATGAATTGATACTTGTAATATAAAAATATTTTTACACAAACTTATAGGCATATATTTCAAAACAATGGACTTTTAGAATTCTTATATTTGTATCAGTGATAAAAAAATAGTCTAGTATTATCAAATAAAATATAATATATACTAACATAATTAGTCTTAGGTAAATATATATTTTTTCATTATTTAACAAAAAAAATATCAGTAAGGATTCACATCAATGATAAAAATAATTAAGAAATAAAGAATATTTGAATAAGTAATAAAAATTGCAGTATGTAGAGATAATTAAATGAAATAAAAAAAATAAGATGATAAGATATTAACAACTAAACAAAAAAGAAGTAACTATTAGGGCAAGTTGGGCGGAACATACCTTCGCCCGTGACCCGACCCGGCCCGGAGTAGTCTTGTTTAAGGTTATGTCCATTTATACTTTTAACCCGACCCGACCCGACCCGACCCGATTAGACCGGGCTAGGGCGGGCCCTTAGGACTAACCGGGCCAATGAACACCCCTAATTTAACCATTAAGGATGCATTTGGTGTATATGTTGATCTTGCTACACACAAACATTTTATACAAAAGATTACAAAAATTGTATACTAAATCTTTTATAGTTTTGTTAATTTTTAAAGAATATTAATTATATCCTTTGAATAACAACTTTTGATTATCATATCAAACATTAAAATATTAAATATCATGATATAGTTAATGCACTAAGGATGATGAATATGGAGTCCTAGTCATATAACAAGATATTAAAAAAAGGTGAAAGTGTTATTTTCATAAATTATTTAATGAAGGATACGAGATCTCATTGCACTCCGATAGGTTAGACATTACAGAAAATGATCAAAATTATATTTTTTATCATAAGATTCGAGAGTTAGAAATAAAAAAAAAGCTTTATAGAAGATGAAGAATAACAGAGTAATAGGACCAAATAATATACCTATTAAGATGTGGAAATATTTAAGAGTGAAAGGTATAAGTTGGCATATAAAGTTGTTTAATAAGATTATGAGATCTAAGAAAATGTCGAAAAAGTGAATAAGAAGTACTTTAATTTCTATTTATAAAAATAAGAAAAACATACAAAATTGTATAAATTATAAAGGAATTAAACTCATGAGTTACAT
Source organism: Erythrophleum ivorense (assembly GCA_026724425.1). Classification (NCBI taxonomy): domain Eukaryota; kingdom Viridiplantae; phylum Streptophyta; class Magnoliopsida; order Fabales; family Fabaceae; genus Erythrophleum; species Erythrophleum ivorense. Next base: position 906,066 of record JAIUCV010000129.1, read on the forward strand.
TATGAAATTATGGGAAAAGGTTATTGAGCAGAGATTAAGGCAAAAGACTCAAATTACAGAAAATCATTTTGGTTTTAATCCTATAAGGTCGACCATAGAAACAATATACTTACTACAAAAATTGATAGAAAAATATATAAGGAATAAAAAAGACTTGCATATGATACTTATTAATTTGGAGAAGGCATATGATATGGTGCCAATAAATGTTTTGTAGAAGATTTTGGAGAAAACAAATTTGTATTGCTTATATTCTAATAATTTAAGATATTTATAATAGGGTTACAACTAGTGTGAGAATACAAAGTGGACCTATCAAAGATTTTTTCATAATTATTACCCTGCCCCAATGTTCAACTTTAAGACTTATCTTTTTACTTTAATCTTACATATACTCACTGAACATATTCAAAAGTCGGTGCCACAATATTTGTTATTTGCAAATGATATAATTCTAGTTGGAGAGTTAAGAGAAGACAAATGAGAAATTGAAGATATGAAAATTAGCTTTGGAAGCACATGAATTTCATTTAAGTAAAAGTAAAACGAAGTATATGAAATATAAGTTTAACAAAAGACACATCAATTCTAACGTAGAAGTGAAAATCGAAAAATATATCATACTACAAGTTACTTAATTTAAGTATTTTGGGTTCATTATACAACATAACGAAAAAATAGAAGAAGATGTAAACCATAGGACTCAAGTCGGGTGGATGAGATGAAAGAGTGCTTAAAGTGTTATTACAGATAAAATAATATCATTCAAATTTAAAGGTAAATTTTACTGCATAATTATAAAAATAGTAATATTGTATGAGATAGAGTGTTGGGTAATAAAAAGCCAATAGGAAAATAAACTCAATATTGCAGATATGAGAATGTTACATTAGATAAGTGGACATATTAAACAAGATAGAATTAAAAATGAATACATTAGTGAGAAAGTTAGAGTAATATCAATTGTGAAAAAACTTATAAAATCGCATCTTAGATGGTTTGAACATGTATGGAAAAAGACTTATAAAAACTTTAATAAAAAAAGTAGATTCAATGAAAAATAGTCTAATAATTAAAGATAAAAAGAAGCCAATAAAAATTATAGACGAAATTATTAAAAAGATTTAAATTTAAATAATTTATCTAAAAATATAATTCATAATAAAATTTTATGACGCCATTTGATTCATGCAGTCGACATCACCCAATGAAAAAGTTATGTTGTTGTTGTTATATGATATAATTAACCATAATATCTTATATTATGATAATAATGTATCAAACTACTGTAGAGTTTGTGATTGATAGAATAACTTAGTTGAAGTCATTTGTATGATTTGTATATCAAATGCAAATCAAATTAGTGATACATAAAGTTCTCAAAATGTCCAAAAAAACAAAAACAAAAACCAAAACAGGAACGAAGGCAAAAAGTGAAGATAGGAATGAGGCTTGTTTGTTATGGGAATATGATTTGGGGGAAGGTAAGGAAGCCTTCGAAATGTTGGCTACAATTTTAAGCGTAGTAGGAACAATCAATATGACGTGCTTGTTCGTTGGGCCTCGTTTCAGAATAAGAATGGTAACTTAACAAAAGCACGTGCTCTGCAGGCCAAACAGTAGTTCGTGGTAGCCACTCTTTAGTTGAAACGTTTACTTCCTCTTCTTTTGTTTTTTGTGTTGTGTTTTTTTTTCTTTTTGGGCCAATGGATTCTGAGAATATAACTAATTTATATCAGATTTAACTAACTACAATTGCTTGCTTGTGGTAGTTATGACCAAATCAATCAATAAGGCCTACCTCTACGTTTGGGTTAACTTCACTCCCCCATCTAGAAGAATCTATTTAATCTACTGTTGCATATTTGGCAAGAAATAATTTAAATTAGAGTAAATGAAATGATTTTAAAATATTACACTTTTCTTAATTTAATTCTTTAAAGATAAATTTAGTCATTAAAAAATTATACTCCTCTTAATTTAATATTTTAAATATAAAATCTCTTAATTTAGCTTTCTAATACTTTTTTTTTTCTAAATAAAATAAGTTATTTAATAAAAAAGAGCATGATCTTACATGACTGTTAGTATATCAAAAACCCTCAAATACTTTTCAAATGAAGTATTTTGATTGACAAAAAAAAAATTTGAAGATTAAATCAAGAAAGTTTAACTTTGGAGAAACAAATTGAGAGAAAAAATTGCTTTTCAATAATTAAATTAACAAACTTTATTTTTTCAAGAAAGTGATATTTCATGAATTAAATCATTAATTCTCTTTAAATAGTTGTGTTGATTCTTTAAAGTTTTGGTAAAGTTTTAATTTGATCAGTTTAAAAATTTGTAGTTGAGTATTTATAATTTTCAACAATTTTAATTTTCCATTAAATCTCTATCACTACATCATTAAATTTTGTTGACATTGCAAATCATGTAATATTTAATTCCTCTGAACATGCATGATTCATATTATTCCACCTTCACAATATTAGATGTCACACAAATGAATGATTTCTTCTCAACTATTTATTTTTACCTCTTTCATTAACATAAAGTATACACGTTTAAAATAGTAAGATAATACATAGTTAATTATATCAGCAAAAATCAATGTCACAGGAATAGGAGTTTAACGACATAGGTCAAATTAAAAAATATTAAAATTATAAAAACTAAATTAAAATTATGTAAAACTCTAATTACTAACAAAATAATATAACCTAAATCCTCTTTTGACTTGGTAGTCAATGCTGAGGAACAGAGAAGGAAGAATGATGTTGATGAGGTGAAGCGATGATGGTTATCACAGTAAGAAGGGCAATAGTCACTTGCACGTATTCTGTTTTGTGGGGTATTTAGAAGACCCGTAGAATTAGGGGCAAGATAGATAGATAGATACCCTTGATTATTGACCATGTAATGTGGAAAATATGGTGGCTTACATAGCCTAGATAAGGTTCTCCTTAATTCCACCTACACATTTTTTTTCTTTGTCTAACCAACAATGCATTACATAATCTTCATCTACCATTCTCTTAACGAGCCTATGCCTATGAGGCCCCATGACCATGACCCTTTTTGTAGCACCAATATCCTAGGATGAATCGGACCTATTAATAATAAATTAATGAGATATTTTTTTCCTTCTTGAACTAAAAGCAGAGCTTGGGAACGAAGAACGTTGCAATCCGTGCCTTCATTATTAAAAGCGACACGAAATTGCGAATTCAATATTAAAAACAAACTTCCCAAACACGGCCACACGGAAACTCGAGTCCATCTATTTATATACCACACAATAAAGTTCCTTCCAAACTTGGTTTTGTGTGGCCAGTAGGATTTGCCTATTTATCGTCTCTCTCTTGATGCGAAACAAGAGAACATGACGAGCAAAGGACAAGGTACCCTGGAGTGTTGCATGTGCGGGGATCGTGGCTTCCCTGATGAACTTTTTCAGTGCAAAGTCTGTCATTTCAGATCTCAGCACAGGTTGGTACCTTACAATTTCTTCCTTTTCTAATTGGGTTCTCTGTAATTCCTCTGTTCTGTCTTCACCTTTCAATTCCAAGCTTCTTCGATTTTGCAGATACTGCAGTAATCTGTACCCGAAAGCCCAGTCTTATGGAACTTGCAATTGGTGTTTGATTCAGAAGGAGGAAATCACGGAGAAGTCGCCCAATTCTTGTAATTCCTCATCGTCTTTTAAGAACAATAATGACAACACCGATGATGAGAACAAAAACAAGAAAGTCAAGAACGGTATTGATGGTGCTCAATTCATTGCAGGGAGGAGGGGAATCCAACCCAACAAACCCGTCAAGAAACAGAGATCGCCGGAGGCGAAATCGCCGCCGGTATTGGTTTCGACCCGCAAGAGGATTATCACTAATGGTGATTTAGAGGAAAAGCTGAGGAGGACCAAGCCAGAGGATATATCCAACAGAAATGGTATCACAAAACAGGTCTCTAGGAACAAGGTCAGAAGGTATAAGCTTTTAGACGAGGTTATCAGTTAAATTTAATAACTGTAAGAAAAAAAGGGGAGGGGCGGGGGGGTCATGGTTTGATTTCTGTTCTCTTGTGGGTTTTTCTTTCTACTTTTACCCTCCATACAATGTACAGAAGACAGTTGAAATGAAATGAGTCATCATAGACAAAGGTTTCCGTTTCGCTTTGAAAGTCACCATAGTTTGCAACAAAACGTAGGACCCAATCTGCGAATTGGAGTTTTTATATAGATTTAACAGCATCATAGTTGGAAATGAGAGAAAGCAAAGCATAATAATTAGCAATTTTTAACCATTTGTGAGAAGGTCACTAATGGGAATAAATAGGGTGAGGATGGGGATTAGACATGCATTTGGATTGCCCAGGAAACACGTCTTGCATGCCAAAAAGTCCATAAGAGAGCGTTTTCATGAGTTTGCTGGAAGCTTCTAGGCAACTTTTGTGTACGCGCTTTTAACTGGGTTTATGGGCCTTCGCACGCAGAATCAATCATATATCCACTCTATTTAACTTTACACCAATCGCTGCGAGGTCCGTTCTAATTTGCATTCCCGTTAAGAATATTTGGCTGTCTTTGGAATTAGATTGCACACTATTGCCTTAGATTCCTAGGAAAAAAAAAATATGGGTGGTAATTTTATGTCCTATTATTAAGCCAATGATTCAGTGGAATATTTAAGTTGACTTGCTAAAGTGCATATTGGAAGCGTATGCCATCGCACACAATCCAATTACCATTTGTTACTGCTAAAAAAGGAAATAGAAGATCCCCGTTTCCACGGGATATTACTGTTTTAGCCTCGACTTCGTCTTGCTTTGCTTTTTCAATATGAGTGCATTTGCAATTAGCTCATAAAATTTGCTTATTCAGACCCTTCAACCGACTTTAACGTGCAAGTTGGAACATTAAAATCACACGGCACGCGGATTTTAAAATTACACTTGTTAATAATTAAACAACGGAATTTAATGAATATATACAGTGTTGTGTTTGGCAAACTAGTATCCTTGTCTACGCTCTCATTATTTAGCGAAATTTGTCACCATTTGAGTTCACACACTAGAATTAGATAAAAGAATTGAAGGAAGACCAAGGTGTTAGCTTACAGCCTGTTTGGCCCAATTTCTGAGAAGGACAAAAAAGCTGGTTATTTTTTAAAAAGTTTTTATTTTTGAAAATTTGAGGTGTTTTTTTATTCAAAGAAAAAAAGTTACTTCTGAGAAGTAGTAGCTAGAAACAATTTTGCGGGAAAAAAAAGTAGAAAATCGAAACTTTTTATTGAAAGCAGAAGCAAAAAAATTATTTTTTGTGATGTTAAAAGTACCCCCCGCCCAAAATTACTAATTATCATAATTTTTTTTTTATTCTCTTGAATACATTTCTTTTAAAGCAATTCGGTAGTAAAACGTATTTCTTTTAAGAAATTTACCAAACAATACAATTAATAAAATCATTTATTAAATAATTGTCAAACGTATAAATTTTTGTCTCACAGTACTTTTTATAACAATTTCAAATAAACCTCTAAGTGATATTGTGACATATTATCATTGATTTAAAAATCGGATCGGACTGGCCGGTTCGACCGGAAACCGGTCCTTGGTCCGGTCCGGTTGACTCAGGAAATCGGTTGGCTAAAAAATTGGTCAAAATTGGCCAAAACCGGATCGGTCAAAATCGGTTTAAACCGGTCCGTACCTATTTTATTTTATTTTTTATTTTTTCTTATATAACAAAATAATTTATTCCAAATAATTTTAACAAATTAAAAATAAAAAGAAATAAAAAAGGAGGAGAGAGTTGAAATATATATATATATATATTAAAAAAATAAAGAATATAAAAGAAGTATAATATGAATAATTTATTATTTTTTTATATTTGATCTTTATTATGTTTATATTCAATTTTCTAATAACATTTTTTTAAATATAAATGTATTTAGCTAAAATTATTATTTAGTTGTTGTTTTTTTATATTTTAATAATAAGTAGAATTTTAATATGATTTAAAAACTCTAAAATAATTTTTGTAATATCTTAAGAAATATTAAATTAATAATCAAATAGTTAAATTTTATCAATATTTATTTTTTACATTAAATGTTTAATATATTAAATTTTAAAAAAATATAATTAATTATGACCGATTTGACCACGATCCGACCACAATTGGACCAATGAACTGTGAACTAGTGTTTTCATAGGTTCAATGATCGATCCAATTTAAAAAATATTGGATATTATTACAAATTTATATTTTTTAATTTTGCTTGAGATTTAATTTCTGCGCATCGCTTATGTACACAAGAATACTCAATATTATATGTAAAGTCGTACATAAACTTACTTGATGAGGTTAATTTTAAATAATTGTAATGAGCTGTTTTTGAGCTGCTTTTTATCATAGAGGTTCTTAAAGTGAGCTGTTAAATGATAACTCCAGCCGCAAAACATCTTTCCGCGTACAAATAATAATTACAATGGGCCATTTGTAACGGAAACCAATGATTTATTAAGGGACAAACTAAACACTGGGTGCGCAGTTAATTATCAATAATTAAGTGTGATTGATCACATACTTATCTCTATATATAGAGATTCAACCTAAAGAGAATTGACTCCCAGTGGATTGAACCAAGGTGTCATAAAATATAGATAATCAGTTCATATTTCTATGAGGTGGTCAAAAGTTAGACATCTTGTTAATTACAAGGCTGATAATTGCAAAGGACGTCAAAAAGGGGAGAAAATCAATGTTAATGGTAATAGCTGAATGTAGTAATGACAAAGGGAAACATTAAATAAAATGGATGGTAGAATATGTAATAATTAAGAGGCAGAGTGCGAGCATGCGTTTTTGTATTGTGGACAGCAATCTCTAAACTTGATCTTTTGCCATGCATCCATCATAATCTTATCGTAAGGATTTCCTATAATATATTATTCATTATTATTGCAATGACGTGATGCCATAGAAAACAACACATGGGCGCACATAAATTATGGCAAATACTTGGGTTTAGGACGCCGTCACATTCATTATAAATTCTGTTCATTTAAGATAATTAAAGTTAGTAATTAGAATCTATAATATGACCAGCAATTCTTTTCTTCTTCTTCTTTTTTTAATGGGAAACTACGTATCAGAGACTAGGGAAGGTTCGTGATGGCGAAGAGTTCAAAAGATCAATAGATATGAAGCTACTCAACAAGTGAGAGCTCAAATATTTTTTGTCATTGATTTTGAAGGGTTGGCTCAACAAGAAAAGAGAGAGAGAGAGAGAGAGTTGGGCCTAATTAGGATAAAAATGTTAGGCCCTAACCTTTCTCTTTGAAAATTACAAGCCCAAAATTCAGGGGCCTAGCTTTGCTCTTTTAGAGGTAGTCTGATTAATTATTGGAAGGAATATACTATATTCGAGTGGATTCTTTTTCTCTCACTAAATCTAAGAATATTAATCACATAAATTTGATTTTTTGAAAAAAAAACATAAAGTCATAAATCTAAATTGCTTGTATCCTTTTAAAAATATTTTCACTACTATGCATCCAACGATAACTCTTTTTTTTTTCGTGGCAAGATTAATTTTTTTCGTGGTCTTAATATAAGAATGACAGCACACAGGGTGAGAGCCAATAGTAGTGCTCAAAGTATTGAAGGAAAAGAAAGCAACTTTGATCTAAGACTGATCCAAGGGCAAAATAAAGGGTTGCACCAACCGACCAGATTGATGCGATAACATCATCGGATTAGACCTTGAAGATGAAGTTAGTGGCCATAATTCATAGTTAATTCCATGTGTTATCTAATCACACATTCTATTTGGGCAGTAGTTTTTTTTTGTTTGTTTGCGTTTTGGTGATAAACTCAAATAAATTCAGAATGATGCTTTTGTAGAATGATACAAGAGAAGAAAATGAAGTCTCATGAACCCTAAAGTTAATTCTAATTCATGTGCAAAAGTTAATATAAATGCCTGACCCACCGTAAGTTGTCTGATCCAAACCTAAAAGCAGGAGAACCACAGAGAACAGCTTTCTGTACACAATTATTTTCATCAAAAACCGAGGTATGCGTTTGACGATAGGAGTTGCAGTAAGGAACAATTTAGTGGAGTATTAATTATATTTTTTAAAAAACTTTAATGTAATTATATTTATTATGATTTTTATTCTAAAAATTATAGTTCACTTTCTTTTATTTTTTTTATTTATAAAATTTATCTCTTACACACACAATATATATTTATTTTAAAAATAAAATTATTTAATTATCTTTATTATTATATTAAAAATAAAATTATGGTCTTGCATTAGAACTTAACACCAACTTAATTAGTTATTTTTATTATTATATAAATAATAAAATTATGACAACATTATATTATGTAAAAAATTAATATTTTGACAAAAATAAATTAAAGGAAATGTTTCTAAAATACATATCAAAATATTAAGAGAGTTAAATATGATTTTTAAATAATATTTTTAAAATTAAACTGATCATTAAACTAGTAAAAACACTAATTAATAGTTCATTGATCGAACTGTGATCAAATCAATAATAATTAAATATTTTTTTAATTTTTATATATTAAAATTTTAATATAACAAATAAATATTAGTAAATTTTAAATATTTAATTATTAATTCAATATTTTTTAAAATATTAGAGAAATTATTTTTTAATTAAAAACCAAAAACTACCTATAATTAAAATTTAAGAATATTTAATATTAAATTTTTAAAATTTTTAAATTATATGAAGATTCCACTTATCATTAAAAGATACAAAAAATAAATAATAAATAATAATTTTGACTTAACACCTTGATATTTAAAAAAAAAAATTTATTAAAACATGAGACATAATAAGAGCAAGCATAAAATATAGCCAAATATGTACTTGTTATTTTTTTATATTCTATTTTTTTAAAAAAATTATCTATATTTCAAACTCTCTTTTTTTTAATGTCTTTTATTTTTAATTTATCAAATTTATTAAGAATGAATTATTTTATCATATAAAAATAAATTAAAAAAATGTCACTAACTAATTTAAATCAATTTTTAACTGATTCTTTAATTAATTAATTCTTTGGACTAATCAAATTAGACTTGAGACTAGCTCCTAATTGATCCGATTCAGTTTTTAGAATCATGCTTCAAAACAATAAAAATATCAAATGTAATTTAATTAACCTTAAAAGAGTAATTTACTTTTGAAAATGATGACGATGACAGCGATAGCTTTAAAAAAAAAACATCTTTAGAACTATTTGGTTTGTCATGTTCGACAATTTGTATCAACCGCAGCCACAAGAGTGTTTTAAATTCCAAATCTTCTTATTTCGGCTATGCATCATAACACAAATTCAAAGACTAAAGTAAATTATATATTTAGGTAATGCGAAACCTAGGAATTAAGATGACATAGTCTAATCTCAGAAGTTTCTAGTGTGTTTAAATATCTAGGTTTTGATTGACCACATGAACGAATCCTTTCAAGTCATATGCACTAATTATTGTATATTCCAAAAGGTCAACCTCTTGAAATTAATTACTAATATTATCAAATCATAAATTTGAAATCATGCGAGCCATGGTTGTAATGTCATGGTGTTTTGGAGCAACGGGAAGTCAAAAGTAACCATAATTACATACTCGAATAATTTACCCATCATTTGACACGATTTATAATCAGTAGATTTAATCAAACAGGATTAGCATTATATGGGTTGTAGTCTCCTAAATCATGGCCGCACTGGTACAGATCTTTTAGAATAAAATCTGTGATTGGATCTTTTGAAGTGATAAAACCTCTCACATCCTTTTTTTTTTTCTTAACATATATCTATATTTTTGTTTTTTATTAGACTTTGTTTTGGTTGCCTTTCAGGTAGGATCCTGATCCATAAAATCTACGCGCACTGTCACGTTTGAGGTTGTTTCTTCAGTAGGCACCTAACTTGTTGGACGTATTAGGTAATAGCTATGGCATAGGATGTATTGGGAAATTAAGTCCGAGTTACTGTAGTATTTGAGGATTGAGAGATCCAAAGGGCTACGCAGTCAAACACTGAGTGTGCTGTGGCTGGGTCCACTTCCCATTTCTCAAAGTTCCAAAACAAAAGCAACCAACGGATTCTGCTCCCACGTTAGCCGTGCCCTGCTTAGCCAGTCACGTCACTGTGTATTCTCACTTTGTGGGAGCAAGAGATGGATCCCACGTTAGCCACGATTGCTAAAAAAGAATGATTTGGACCACAATATAACCCGACTTTACTTTCATTATTAGAAACATCTTTATCTTATCCCGTCTTCACAAATGTTCTTTCTTTGTCTTTTATCTGCTTTTTGAGTCTCTGCATTCTAGTTTTATTCTCCATATATAACATTTAGTGTATTTATACTCTATGATTAAACAAAGCAGGATGCAACCTGTTCCCAGTTAATTAACTAAAAAAATTATTGTTGTTGCATAGATTCTTTCTTAATATTTTCTCTATTTTTCGCAGTTAATTCTCTTTCTCGTTCTCATGTTTGTACTCTGTCTCTTGAAATTTAAATTTAAATCTAGAAGACTAAAGTGGTCAACTATTGACACGTAGTTACTGTTTGAGCTATAATTAGTCAATTATCTTTGTACAATTAAGTCGTTATATATATATATATATATCTGTCCTAATTTATGACTTTGCCCGTACTAAACGCAAATAGATTGATCGAGATGTCCCTGCCCATATATACACACACACACACACACGCTGCCAATCGTGGGCATTGTGAAAATCGCGCAGGGAGTAATATAGGATCATTTTCTGCTCATGATTTCAAATTTGGGAATTAAAAGGTCGAAATAGTCAAGGAGGATTAGGTATTTTAAAAATTGTTAAAGGCGAGAGTACGCCACTAATTACTTCCTTTTGAGGGATAGCTGGCTAGGTTAATTTTTAATTCACTCCAAATGGTCTTGATATTAATTAGACTATGCATGATGAAAATGAAGCTTCATTTCAAATTACTATAAAGTGAAAAGAAGAAAGAAAGAAGGCTTCATGTTTGCAAAGAAAAGGGGAAGAAGGGTGAGAGTGCGAAAAAAAGAAGAAAAGTAAAAGAGACAATTGGTTCAATGAATAGGCCCCCCACACTAGGACTCATTTATTAAAGAATGTGAGAAAAAATAAGCCCAATCGAGAAGTTAGCACGCCTTTGCATGTAGGGAACATTAAAATATCAGAAAGCAAAATTCAAAAGATTTGGGCGTCCAATCTTTGATTGACTTCACATCTTCCTCTCATATCTGTAAATCATTTCCGACTTTTAAACCTCATAACTCCCCGTTGCAGTTATGGCTTTTGCCGCTCTCTCTCTCTCACCCATTTCCCACTCTTTCCCTTTTTCACACGAAACTACACACCCACCTCAATAATTATGGGCTTCCTCTCTTGCAATGCTGAATCTGCTATCGCCACCTGTGATTCCCACTATTGGGATCTCAGGAAGAAGAATTCCAACCGAAGCAGAAGAAGAACACAGAAGCATAAGCTCGTAGAGATTAGGGAGTTTCAGTACTCGGAGCTCCTCGCCGCCACCAATGGCTTCTCTGCAGATAACTTCTTAGGCAAAGGCAGCCATGGCAGTGTCTACAGAGCTACCCTCGATGACGGCAAGCTTATCGCCGCCGTCAAAAGAACTAAGTTCTCCAAGCCCCCCGTTACCAACCTCCGCAACCACTCCACCAACTGTACCGGTTGCGCTAACTGTACAAGCCCCGCAGAGAACGAGATCGAGATTCTCTCTCGGGTTCGAAATCCTCGCCGTTTCGTCAACCTCATTGGGTTTTGCACCGACTCCAACGACAACCAATTAATTGTCGTTGAATATATGCTCAACGGTTCGCTCTACGATGCCTTGCACTCCACCAACAGACCGCCCGGCTGGAGCCGCCGAGTCCGGTTCGCTTCGCAGGTGGCCAAAGCTGTACAGGCGCTCCACTCTTCGAACCCCCCGGTGATTCACCGAGACATAAAGTCATCCAACGTTTTGATAGACGAGAAGGGGAAGGCGAGGCTGGGTGATTTCGGTCTGGCACTGAGGGGTCACGTGGAGGACGTTCGCGTGAAGTGCACGCCACCGGCGGGGACGATGGGATACCTGGACCCGTGTTATCTTGCGCCGGGTGATCTAAGCACGAAGAGCGACGTGTTCAGCTTTGGGATCTTGTTGTTGGAGATTATCAGTGGCAGGAACGCCATCGATTTGAATTACAGCCCGCCCTCCGTGGTGGACTGGGCCGTGCCGCTGATAAAGAATGGGGAGTTTGTCGGAATCTGTGACCGGCGGATTGGGAGGCCATCGGACACGGCGGTTATAACACAGCTGGCGGTGTTGGCAGCGAGGTGTGTGAGGTCGACGGCGGAGAAAAGGCCATCGATGTCGGAGGTGGTGGAGTGGCTTGAACAAGTGAGGAAGAGGATTCATGGGACACCGATATGGAGAGGTCTGAGGCGGCGGGAGGAGAATAATGCGGAAGTGTGTGATAGGAGTGAAGAAATGGGGAGGATAGCAAGAACCGGAAGCAGAAGGAACGGGAAAGTATCCAGTGTGGGTGGCGTTGAGTATGAGAATGAGAGCAGTGAAGCTTCCATTGGAGTGTCCAGGTCGAGATCAATGCCAAATCCGAATGTGAGGAGGAAAGCAAGTGTGGGAGTGGTGAGGCTGAACAAGTCCAGGTCCATGGGAGGTTTTGCAAAGTTCACGTCTTTTCTATGATGGCTGTTTTGAATGCAAAGAAGGTCCCATGAAGTATAAATTAAGACTTCACGTAGAGAAAGACAAGATGGAAGTGGAACCCCTTCAAAATCAGATTAACAACCCAGCAAAGTTGTTACTGATAGACGAGATCGGCCATTGGATATATGAATCTGGGGGAGAATCAACGTGTGTGCTAGTGCCTGCGCGTACCATGTTTATTGATTGTACCATGGTTTGGTTTTACTGGAGAAACCACGATCAATTATATGTGTGTATATTTATGAATGCCATGGGAAGCTATATACGGACATATAGATGTCCAAGCTTTCTCTTGGTTGTGGCAATAATATTAACATCGATGCATACTACGTGGATGCTTTCTCAACATTCAACAAATTTACCCATTTTCCTTTTGCTCACATTAATTTACAGATAATAGGTTGGTTTGCTCGGTTGAGAAGGAGAAAGTGTGTGCTGTACAGTATAGCTAGAGACACTATAATTGCCCTCACCCAAATTAGAGGAAGCTCTCCTCATCGATTTTTGGATAAGGCCGCCCAATGCCCTTCATTATATTTTCACGCATACCCAATTTCCCCATTTTACCTGGCCCAACGAGCTCAGCACTGAATTTCCTTCTATTATTTCTTCATTCTGCATATATATATATATATATATATATATATATTCCGCTTTTATATTTTTAGTTAATTCGTATAACTATCTTAACTCAGCTCAATCTATTTTTATTTCTTCTTTTTGATACTATGGTTGAGGATGTGTTTGATTTTTTGTTAGACTAAATATCTCTTCTTTGAACAGTTTAAATTTTAAAGGACATTCTGCTCACATCAACTTGGTAGCTTTTAAAGGTGCTTCCCGAAGATTAATTTTCTAATTTCCACTTCATGAGAACAAAGTAGGGGCACCTGCATTAGGCATATAGCCCTGAATCCCAATTTAACTGGTGTGCAGCTATTATTCACGCGTTGAAGTTTCTTAAGAGTCAAAATCTCAATCATCTTCTCTTCAGCTCCAGATTTTTTGGTCAGCTCAGCATGCTTCTCACCAAGATTGCTTAGATAAAAATGGGTCCCGTAGTGACAAGTTATTGTTGTGCACTGAATGTTAGACAGATTGGCCCAACTAATTTGCGTTGTAGGCTTATATATCATGCAACAGATTTAAAAAAAAAAAGTCCGAAAAAACCGATTTGATCATTTTAACTTGTGTGAGGAGTGAAGTTTGGTTTAGAAGAATTTGGGCCTATATATAGTGCGTTTTAGGAATTTAGAAAATCTGGATTGAGCAAAGAAACAAATAATATTTCCCACTATTGTTGTGCGCTCTTATGTCCAAAATTGTTATATGTAGGTACACAATTAGATTAATTATTATTTATTGTTTTTTAACATTAAGCTTGCCTCTTAATGAATAAAGAAAATATAGAATAGCAAAGGATCATAATCACTTCAAAGCAAATTGATCACTTGAGGCTATGTATAGTATAGTAGAATGATTTAAAAAAAAATGGAAAAAGAATAGAAATATTTATAGAATAAAATTTTGAGAATTGAAATTACATTTGATAAGATATGAAAGAAAAAAAATAGAATACTTTTCTATTTTGATATTTGGTAGAGTAATGATAAAGTAGAAATGGAAAAAAAATGAGAATAAAAGGATAAATTGCCCCTTAAAAAAATTCTTAATGTGTGGTTATGAATAATGTTTTTAAAACTAAAATAATCATTAAATTAGTAGAAGTATTGTTTTACGATTCATTAGTTGAATCGTGGTTAAACTAATAATAATTAAATATATTTTTTAAAATTTTGTATAATAAAATTTTAATATAACAAATAAATATTAATAAATTTTAAACATTTAATTACTAATTCAATATTTCTTAAAATATTAGAGAAATTTTTTTAATTAAAAAATAAAAATTACCTATGATTAAAAATTAAAAGTATTTAATATTGAACTTTTAAAATACTCAAATTATATCAAGATTCCATTTATTGTTAAAAATAAAAATAAGAATAAAAATAAATAGTAATTTTGGCCAGATATTTAAGAGAAATGTTACTAAAAAATAAGATATAATGGAGAAAAAATACAAAAAATAATAAAGTAAGTGCATTTTATTTCTCTTATATATTTTTTTAATTTTTCTATATTTCAATTCCCTTGTTTTAGTATATTCTTTTTTTAATTTATCAAATTTATCTAAGATAAATTATTCTATTATGTAAGAAAAAATCCTAAAAAAAAATACCACCGATTGATTCAAACCAATTTGATCCAATTCAATTTTGGCCGATTTAGCTCATTTTTTATTATTTTGATTGATCTTTGACTGATTTTTTAATTGATTGATATTTTAGGTTAATCAAACTATATCAAAAATTAATTCCCAATTGAATCGGTTGAATTCGTGTGCAGTCCAATTTTAAGAATCATGGTCATAAGAATTATTTGGGGCAACAAAAAAATTCTTTTTATCCTACTCTCCATCCTGCAATTATCCAAGTATGGATGGAAAGCACAATAGCTATGCACAGTGATCAAGGCTCCCATTTAAGAAAGATAATCACATCTTTCAAACAACACATTAGGCGGCTTCCATTTCCTTTTCGGTTTTTTCGTCTATTGTTTTTCATGATACCAAACATAATCTGAGAGTTTGATATCAAGATTGCACGGGAATTAAATGGTAGAAATTTGTTTAAAGGTGCTCAAGGTTTTTATTAACTTGCTAATTGTTGATTATTATTCGCTAAAAGTAGTAAGGCAGAAAAGAGTTTCAAGCATATATATAATCAGAAGCAAAAGAGAAAATTCGATGGATGCTCCTGAAGTGGGGAGAGTGTGGGGTGAAATGAAGTATAGAATGATGGCCACATGAATGAATAATACTTGTCTTGACCTAAAACGGAAATTTGGAATTATCCCAAAATCCGTGTGCCCAAAAGCGATAATGGACAAGAACCCTCATTATATAGAGAGTGTACGATCACGTGGCTGTCTAAGGAAAACCACCTAGGATGCGGGAATTCTGTCGTAAAATGACCTAAACGGCCTCATATCTGTGAATAAAGTGAAGCGTCAAAAATTTTCAGTAGATTGCCAAGGACGTGTTGTCCTAGTGGCATTAAATTTTTCCACAAAGGAAGGTCGCGCGTTCGAGTTGTAGGTATGTGTATCTTCTTATAATAAAAAAAAATTAGTAAATTATAACAAAATTTTTTAAATTTTATTAAAATTATATAATTTTTTATTTTCAAAATCTTTATAGATTTATCTTAAATAATGAATGAATTATACGAATATTTTTTAAATTTTATTAAAATTACATAAATTTTTTTATTTTTAAAATTTATAAAATTTTTTCCTAAAATAAAAGTTACACTATAGTACTATATAAACTTCCTATAATACAAAAGTTACGCTATATAAATCCCCCCTCTATTTATATGATGCAAGGGGAATTTGAGTAATTTTTTCTTAACAAATACAAGTTCAAAATTTTTCATAACAAAATTATGAGAAAATTACTCAAACTTTTCATGCATTATATAAATAAAATGAAATATGTATAATTTTTAATAAAACTCATGAGAGTGGTGTAATTTATTCATTATTTAAGAAAGGTCTTTCTAGATTTTTAACAATAAATAAAAATTATATGTAATTTCAACAGAATTTAAAAGGGCCTCTAAGTTTGAAAATAAAACAGAGGTTTATATAATTTTAATAAAATTTAAAAAAATCTGTGTAATTTATTTTTTAATTAAAAAGGAAAAGTGAAGCTTACAGCGTTACAGCAGTAGTCTATTACAGTCCATAATACCTTGTAAGAAGAAAAAGGAAGGATGAGTTTTGTTTTTGTAATTTGGGCGGTTGAAAATGATGAGAAGTTAATAAAGGGTGATGCAGAGGGAGGGGACCCCAGGAGCAGTGAAATGAAATAATAGGGGAATGTAAGGGGTTGCATGCTCTAGAGAAAAAAGGCTGCCATACAAGGCATGGAAATGGAAAACCCAAGCTCATAGAGGCAGAGCACACCCCCGGCCCCTCCCGCCTCGACTTGTCACCATCCTCTTCCTTTTCACCTGTTTACCCTTTTTACCCCACTCTCACTCACTCACGTCACCAGAAATTACCGCCAGTCTCACTCAGTACCCTCAAAATCCAACTCATAGGTCATGATGCTATCCCTAACGAATAAATTCTTACGTGTGCCAGATACATCAAGAATCAGAATCGCTAAACTTCACATGTGCCATCAATTTTGATTCTTAGACGTACATGCACCCGGATCATCAACCATGAACGTGTCAAATAATTAGAATTAAGAATGGTGCAACTGCAAATACTGAGATTAGCGGAATCGGAAGAAGCTTCTAGTTTTATGGGTTTGGGTGACAGCGCCAAATTGAATCACGTGGCCTGCCTTCCATCATTCCTTTTCTTTTTCGTTTTTGTTTTTGGTTTTTTTTTCTTAAGGACCATACCATACACCACATGCTTCCTCCACTGTTTAATGTTTTCCTTCTTCCTTTTAGCTACTAATTAAAAATGGTGTCTCGTCAACGGCTCCCTCTCAACTTGCAATGTCATCCTCTTAGGTTGTACAACACTTCGACACGGACATTAATGTCTCATTTGATACATAAAAAAATAAAAAGTGATTTTATAGACCAAAAAAATAACATTGTGTCTTTACTTTAAAAATTTATAAAAATAAATAAGTACTATTAAATAATTAAATAATAATTATAAAGGCTGATCATTATTATAAACCTTTTACTTTCCTTTGGTAACCAAACAGGAGGTTAGGAGTGTCTCTCTTGAATTTCTCAGGTGCCATGTTTTATAACTGTTGAAAACGTGTTAAAGAGAACACAGATATGAAGCATTGCACTTGGCCTAAGAGTGTTTCTGAACCATACTTAGTTTTCAGTAGTAGTGTTCAACTAGCTAACTACAAATCATTTATTATAAAAAACAAAAAACAAATACCAATATTTATTAATTTATAAGTGTTTGGTTCACTATTTAAAGGTTGGGAATTATTTTTCTAAGTTTTTATCTTTCAGCTATTTAAAACTTGAAGTTAAAATTAAAATATGAATAAAAAATAAAATAAATTATATATTTCCTTATATCAATTGCTATAGATCTAGTATATAACAATTATTATAAACTAGTTATACTAACGCAGGTAGTCCAAAAATGTTTTTTCTGTACAAAAAATTAGTATACATCAATTGCTTATATATATATATATATATATTAGATTTTTGTTGGTAACTGAATAATTATAAAATGCATGCGGTGTGGGAAATTTACACCTGAAACTTGTAAAGATGAGACCAAATCATACCTTTGTTCTTCCTATGAATTATTTTCAACATGTGTTCGTGGGTCATGGGCTCTGCACCTTGGGTCGCCCTTTGTCTAGAACAATAATGCTTTTCATAATTGCTTCCTGTGTTACTCCATTCACAATGCAGAATTATGTATATATATGTTTCACATGATTTTTTATTATCAAGTTTGAATTCTAGGTACATTTAAATCATTGTATGGATGGCATTATTTACTTTATATATATATATATATATATATATTCAGTTTCATTAATTTATATATGATGATTTATTATAGTTTTTGGAAATAAATAGTAATTATGTATAAATTAATGAAATATAGTAATAAAAAAAATTTGTGATGTGTTAATTAATAAATAATATTCCATGTTCAATAAAACAAATAAATAATAAGCCATGTAATTGTAATATAAAAACGAATATAATGAAATGTGGTCAAACTAATTCTGTAAAAGCTGAACCCAATATTTACATACAAGAGAAAAAAGATGCTATTTTCATTACATGAATTAGATAATATTTATCTAAGATTTTAAAATAAATATCCATACATATAGGTCCTAGTTAATAAAATTAAGAGGATTGGTGAATTAAATTATTTATTGTAATTGAAATAATGGGATATCTAGATACTCTACATTTAACAAATAAATACATGGTGTACACTTGGACAAAAAGTGGAGAGAAAAGACAAAATGAGCCTTACACATGCTTTCACCCATTCGTGTTACTTTTTCTCCTACTACATGCAACACAATACTGCAAATGATTCAAAGGCTTAATAGGGGGTAGGATGACTTTAGCTTTCACTTTTTGATACATTAGCAAGTATAAAATTCTTTATTCTCATTGAATTCTTGGAGTCGAGTTTATTTAATAAAAAAATTTTAAAATAAACAAGTTTTTCTAAAGTTGAGACTCATTTACATATAAGTTGTTTATGTAAAATTATAAGAAAAAGGTAAAATGTGTTAAATAACTATTGATATAATTCAAAACCCATAGGATGCTATTTAGATGATTTTTTTATTTAATTTTTTATGATATGTTACATGGATTAACATATGTATAGGTGTTAGGGGGGGGGTGAGGGGGAGAGTATTCAAATTTTATAGCTCTTTCCTTTATTTTGAAAGTCTATATTCTCTTCATTTAAAATTAAAATATGTGCTATACTGATATTTTTTGCAATAAAATATAAGTTATGATTGCACATATTTTAATCATAATGCCCGTATATTTATTATTTATATAAGATGACAAATTTTAAATATGTATTCATGTAATAAAAAAATTCAATTTTTTAAATTTAAAATAAGTTAAATTTATAGTTTTTAATAAAACTTTTCAAAAGTGTTTTTTAATTAGTTGTATTTTCATAAAAGAAAACAATGTTATTTTTTATGATACTTTTATCATATTTTTGTTTTAGGAGAATTTGTGTACATTTTTATAATAAAAGAAATATATCATTTAAACATTTTAAAATATGCATATATATATATATATATAGAGTCCGAAAGGAAATGAATACGATCATAATATCCAAACTCCATTCGTTAAAATATTAACAAAAATTTTTATGCCAAAATTTAAAAAGATAAAATTTTGGGAAAAGTATAATTATAGTGCCCATGCCTAAATGTTCGATAGGCAAGTGGGCTGGGTTGGTCGATAAGATAATGCTTTGGGAAAAGCTTACTGTCCACATCACATGGGAGGGGATGATAGTCAGAATGAGAATGAGACACAGTAACTGCATGAACCGTGGAGTGGCGTCACCGTACCACAGTTTACCACCCGAAGGGACAAAAAAATAATTTTTTTGGGGGGCGAGGGGGTGGGTAACGCTGATCCCAATCCAATCCCGAATGATCATAAAGAGAGAACAAAAAAAAAACGGAGTAGTGGGGAGGGAGAGCGGGAGTGACGTCACGTCCTGTCGGAGAAGGAGGGCGCCTATGCAGCTCCCACAAATGCCGACACCCTAATTTTTTCCGATCCAACTCTCCTGCATGTCCATGTCCTATCCTATGTTATGTTTATGCTTCCTACGTTTTAATCCTCTGAAACGTGTACATGCCTCACATGACGAGACTTATTTAAATACTAAAATCTCTCGGCAATGTAAAACGGTGAAAAGAAAAATGGGTAGGGAGTTAGTGTGAAAATCAGGCTAAGAAAAGGGTATGAGTCAAAGTAAAAAAGTGAAAGGACAGAGACACAGATTGAATGGAAAGCATTTGAAAAACTTTGGAGAGAAAAACACCTCCCCTCTGCAGACCCGGAAAATTGATGACCATACATCCCCTTCCCATCTCTCTTATCTTCTCCTTCAAGCTCAAACAAATATATTTTATTACTATCATTACAACTCAATCTCTCTTCTTACTTCATCAATTAATTATGCCCGTAGTTCAACACCTATATATATATATATATAGTATTTTTAAAAAAAATTATTTATTAGATATCTTTTATGCCATTTGTTTTAATAATATAATTAGAACAACGAAATGACAATTAAATATACACCATTTTATAAATACAATCTTAGTTATTCCCCCCCGGGTGAAACTGCTTCTCTTTGGGTCACCGGTCGTGTAGATCTTCCCCAGTCGGAAGCAGAGAGCAGATTCCAAGTAAATAGAAACATTTTGAAAGCAAATTAAAGGAAGTGAAGGTAGATATGGAATTTGAGGGGCACGAAGAGCAAGAGGAGGACATGGAGATCCCCCTGTCGCCGCCGGGTTACAACTCGCTCGGCAACGACTCGGAGACCAGGTCCAAAACGAGTGTCTCCGACATCGGAGGCGAGGGCGGCGAGTCAACCGCTACAGCTGGACGGAAAGTTGAGCCCACAGTAACGGCCAGGTACCGAGAATGCCAAAAGAACCACGCCGTCAGCCTTGGTGCCCACGCGGTCGACGGCTGCGGAGAGTTCATCGCGGCTGGAGAAGAAGGCACACTGGACGCGCTAAAATGCGCCGCCTGTAACTGTCATCGCAATTTCCACCGTAAGGAGACGGATGGCGGTGATATGACCCCGTACCAACAGCCGCCGCCGCCGCCGCTACCGCACCACCCGTACCACCAGCAGTTTCCACCATACTATCCTGCGCCGCTGCCAGTATCTGGGTACCTCCACCACCATCTGACAGCTCAGCCGATGGCGCAGCAGCGGCCGTTGGCTCTGCCACCTCCGGCGTTGAGTAGAGATGAGGAGGATATGTCGAATCCGAGTAGCAGCGGAGGCGGAGGAAGTAATGGTGCTGGTGGTGGGGGAAGGAAGAAAAGGCATAGGACGAAGTTCACGCAGGAGCAGAAGGAGAAGATGCTGGCATTTGGGGAGCGGGTTGGGTGGAGGATCCAGAAGCATGATGAAGCTGCGGTGGAGCAATTCTGTGCCGAGACTTGTGTCAATAAACATGTACTCAAGGTTTGGATGCACAATAACAAGAACACTCTTGGTAAGAAACCCTAATTTCAATTCTTTTTTTTTTCCTTCAATTCTTAGGTCAAGATGGTTGGTTTGGGCATTTTTGTTATCATGATCCTCTCTATTCTAATTACAAAAACTGGAGTTTAGTATCAACGAGGTGAGAGGAAAAGAGAGAGTTAAAAAAAAAAAAAACATTGACGGGGGAAATTTGTACTGTGAAATTTTAATGGAGATCTAGCTAGGGTTCCTTTTTTTTTCTCCTTTCGTCAATTATTCAAGTTCATTTGGGTCGGATATGATTTCAGTTTGATATTAGCTAATCCTGAACATTAAACAATAACCTTCAGCTCGCAGTAAGTATTTTAGCTTAAGGAAAAGGATTAATGGTTAACACTTAACATGAACTCTACATTAATTACCAAAAGAAAGTAACTTGAAGTAATAGAAGAAATATGATGTGCAAGTATTTATCATACTATTTGATATTAAGTTAATTTCATGTAAATGAAGAAGCAGTTCAAAATTTACTTCGTGTTCATTTGACATCTGTCATCTTTAACTGCTTTTCTCTTTCTCACCGCCTCAGCTTTACCGGTTTCTTATTCATACGAATATCCGAAATACAATTATCTGGGGTATTCCGCTGGGTGCGACCGGAACTGAAATACCCCGAACTATTTGAAGAGATTTATGATCCAAGTGTGACACATTTTATGTTCCTTTTCGCATAATTCTCGCTTGTTCATATGTAGTACTTGTTGAAGAAGAGATACCTCGTCCTCCATTGATTGTTCAATAGACTTTCAGTTATTGATATTCCTTTTTTGTGATGGATTGCTGTGACTTTATTTTTGCCTGAAAAAGAAGAAGACTCTTAAAATTTTATGCTTTGAATACAATATTCCTGCATATGTCTGATTGGCGGGTGGCATGAAAAGAGAGAAAGTAATGGAAGAAGAGGGGAACTTAACAAATAACAAGGAGTGGATATTCACGCGGCAAAGTCGTACACTGTTTACCTGTAGCGTCTCAGATCGCAGACTCACAGTCTTGCAGATATGCAGACTCTTCTGATTATGATGGACACCATATCTTCATGCTTCCACATTCACTTTACTTTTTTGTCTTTTTAAATGTAAAGATTCCTTCAACTATGATTCATTTGTAATTACGTTCTGAATCAAAGTACTTAGCAAATATCTAATTCAACTATGACCTAGTTACAAAATTTTCATAAACTACATGAAAAAAACAAGAAGTACCCTCTTGCATTTCGTATGTTTGCATTTCAAATCCAGTTGTCCACTTTTGAATTAACAGAATTTTCACATCGGACTTTAGTTATCACCTAGTATAATTTTATTGGTTTGGAAAAAACACCTGAACATTTTTTTTTTAAATCCATACTTCTTCATTTGAAATGCAGCTTTGGCCTCTACTTCTCTTTTTTGTTTTTTTTAATTAACTATCCACGAGTTATTTTCAAGCTTATAGGATTATACCATGTCATATGAGGAGTTTAAACTCTTTTAATAGAAATTATAGGACAAATGAATTTATATGCAAACATGTGAAAATGAAGAAAGGATGTTGGGTAATAAGTTTACAGTGGAGAGTTATTTGGAAATGAATCATAATTGAAGGGGTATTTGCATTTTTGCTTTTTTTTTTCCTTGTTAATTATATATGAGAGAGTCATTTAGCAACAAATGACCCCCGAACGGGTAGGTTTAGGTTTAGGTTTAGTTTCAATTGTTGTTTTTAGGCAGTGGGGCCTCCTGTCTGTGTCTGTGAGCGTGATGTTCTCTTCAGTTGAAATAAATACTAGCATGAGGGGGTTGTCTGTTTCTCTGTCTTAATTGCTTTGCTACTTGAATTATAAGCATCAATCCAAACAAGTCCATTTCTTCATCTGTTCATGCATGTTTTCCAGTAAGGTGTTCAACTTCTTTTTCTCATTCAGTTTATTTTTTTCTAATTTATATAACATATTCAGTCTTGCAGTTTACTCAAGTATTCCAATGGGATCTATATATGTCGAGTTTGAGCATAAGATGTTTTAGAATGAGGTGATGGCTGCATGCGTGCATGAATGCATGTATTTTCATTGTTTCGAAAAAATCATATAGATGATCTTATTTAGGACTCAGACGTATAAAAGAGTTGCAAATTAAATAATACAACCTATGGTTGGACTACTTAATTAACCAAGAATAGTTTCTGATCTCACCTATTATGAATCTCAGTATCGTACTTGAGATATGGCCCTAGTTACATTTAACAAAAATATTGGAGGTTTGGTTTATTTGATCATGCAATTCATATAATTTGGTAATAGCGAGTACCTAGTTATAATTTTAGGTATGATGAACAGCTCAAAGGTGGAACTTGTAAATGACGTTGGGCGAACAAAAAAAAAAAACTTTCTTTCCAAATACTATTACCTGTTATTTTCTCCCTATTTCTTACTACTCTCTGCTACTCAATCCAAGTTAGTAAGTCACAAACATTTGGGAGCCTTTTAAGTTTGTAAGTTACTATTTTCTTAAAAAATAAAAAGAAGCCTTTGTGGCTATGCATGTAATTCTTTTCAAAATCCCTAGTTGGACTTTTTAATATAATAAAGCTGAAAGTGATAGGCGAAATATGGAGTGGCTTCTTGATTGAAGATTGGTTCACAGTCATTTCCCAGTTAGAATTAGTAATAAATTTGTTGTATAAAGATATTCTCTGGGATGTTTCTAATACTAGAAGTTTGTAATTAATTTTTTTGTAATGCAATACTAGAGATTTAGCAGTATATAAAAGTGAGAGACGTTACATGCAATTTTCCTAGTAATAATCAATGGTCACAAACAGAAGTGTCAATTATATTAGATTGGATCATATATAGCTAGCTCCTAGCCAGATGCTTCGATATAGAAATGACTGATTTTGTTTATGAAAGTGTCACAGAAAAGCTGTTGATAAAGAGATAACGAACTTGGAACCTGAATCTTATTGTTGGAAGATTTGGAGTAACTAGAACAGAGGACTATATTAAAACAAACAAAAATTAGTAACAAATTGTCATGTGAAAGTATTATTTGATTGGCTTTTCTTGGAAAGCTTCTGTATTCACGCAGCATAAATATATTCCTTGAACAGCATAGGCCCAACGGTTTCATGAAACGTATTGTAAATACTTATGATTCATAACTTAAACACAATAATATGCAATGCTTTCTTGCACTGCCGGATTTTATTTTAACACAACCAAAAGATTTTATTTTATACTGTGTACCAAAAGGAAGAGTAAATAAATTGAATAAATGCTGAATTAGAGAGAGAGAGAGAGAGAGAGAGAGAGAGAGAGAGAGAGAGAGAACTACATAATAGGGGAATATATGATGAAAATAAATATATAAATACATAGATTGTTGAAAAGAATGTCGAATGCACGATCATATTACTGAAAAATAAAAATAAGAAACACCAGCCAATAGTTGTACAAGTACTGGCATCGTTTTTTCAGTGAAGTTACAGGTCAGAAGAAAAATCAGAGGAAGAATAACAAAATAGAGAAGATGGAGAAGACTAGGGATAATATTACTGGTGAAATCATAATAGTGAAATTATCAAATACTTTTATAAATTAAAAAATAATTTAAAATTAAATTCATAGTAGTGTACATAAAAATGACTTATACAAGAATATCTGGCTGGATAATGTCACTTTGAGTTTGCATTCTAAGAAGTAAAAAAACTAGAGGCTTGTGGTCCAAATGATTATGTATGGGAGCACATACTCCTTGGTCTCTTCATTAGGTTAACACATACTAAAGTGTATCTTTGTACATGCTTTCTAAGATATGGGTCCTACCCTGTTTAATGTTCTGGGTATGAAGTTGTCTCATAAATTAAAATAAAAGGAACTAATTAATGTAAGGAAATTTAAAGTGTCATCGAAGATAATTAATATGGAATTAAGGAAATCATAATTAATCTAGTTTATATTGTTGATCTTTGTTCTTGATTTCCCTTCGATTTTAAATTTTAAGGATCTGCAATTGTGATAGTTGTTATGCAGACTGGGGTGCTGGGTTGATGTGTAACCAGTTGAGGGAATGGGCCACTATAGGCCCTACATGATGTTTCATTAAGGGCCTTGAATGCTCAGGTCGAGTTGGGCCATCCATGTCAGAGCTATTAAGTACACATCTCTCCATGAACAAGAATTCGTCTTAAAAACGACGGAGCGAGTAGGGACCATCACAGAACTTAAAAAAAAAAATGCAGAAAAGGGACCATCAACTTGGTTTTAGAGCTTCGTCTACTTGTGAATTTCACCCTCAAACTTTGAAATCATCCGATTTGTTTTTTCAGTACATGGTAGCGAAATATATTCAATTTTTTTTTGGTCTAAGGTATAGAAACAATTATTTCATACGTGGAGACTCAGGGTGGGCCAAAGTTATCAAAACATAATATTTAGAATAAAGTGTTATTAGATAGAAAGATTTACACCCCAATTAAAACTTGGTTGAATTTAACCT
This sequence comes from Erythrophleum ivorense, assembly GCA_026724425.1. Taxonomy (NCBI): domain Eukaryota; kingdom Viridiplantae; phylum Streptophyta; class Magnoliopsida; order Fabales; family Fabaceae; genus Erythrophleum; species Erythrophleum ivorense. The sequence continues at coordinate 932,210 of JAIUCV010000129.1, forward strand.
GAAAACAACAATCTTTAAAGAAAAAAAGTGAAATTCTTTGACATGTTCATCAAAATTGATCATCTATCATCTTATATAGTTGTCAAAATTACGGTGTACTAATGAGATTATTATGATAGATACAATAAGTCAAATAAATTGAGGCCAAGCCAATATAAACAAACGGTTGTGCATTTGAAAAAAAAAAAATATTGAGGTAATAAAAATTTGCTGAGTAAAATATATCATGATACATCAATAAACTTTGATTCCTTTGACCTAGGGTTTTTTTCCCTTTTTTTTTTATTGCCAAAAGCAACATATTTCAATAAATAAACGCTAAGTTGTCTGATTTGAAAGATCCGAATTTGAATTACAATCAAAACTCAGGAACCAAATTAAACGAAATAATAAAAAAGTATCATGCTATTTCAATTTCATACCAAGTTTTCTGATTTTTCTTTTCAGTAAATTATACTAACTTTTTTAAAAATTTTATTAAATTATGTTAAATATCTCTTTTATTTAAAAAATTATAATCATCTCCTCTCTAATTTATTTCTTTTCAATAAAATTAACTTTCTACACCACATGCATTTTTTCATAGAAAAATTATTTAATTATCTTTACTATTATATCAAGAAAAATAAATTATGCTAGCTTTTTATTGAAGTTTAGCTAAATTATATTTGATGCTTTTTTTGTTTAAAAAATTATACCCAACTTTTCTAAAGTAGACTCTAATTTATTTTCAAGATGTGCATAAGCCAGGTTTCAAACTATCTCAATGCTTAGCAAACTCAAGTGGCTTAGTATATTATTATGTCAGGTTGGTTTGGCTGAGTCTTTTATTTTTGGACAAAATTTTTTGTAAAAATTATAAAATAGCTCTTTTAAAAAATAATTTTTTTTATATAAATCTTTACAAAACATATATATATATATATATATATATATATATATATATAAAAGACTAGGTCAAACCAAGCAAAATTACCCAATATAATTGGTTTGGTGCTTGACCCAACCCAATTCAATCAAAATATGTTTTTTTTAATCCCAATCTGATATGATCAGGCTGCTTTGACCAAGTGTGTGCTCCTATTTTTTATACAATATGATATTGTAATGTTATTTTTAATATTACTATAAAAGCATTTAAATTGACATTAAGGTTTAATATATGGCTATGATTTAAATCTTGATATGATAGCAAAAACAACTAAATATTATTTTTGAAAAAAAAACACATATGGTGAAAAGTTAATTTCTTTGATAGAAAATAAATTTATGAGAAGTCAAGTATAATTTTCAAAATATGAGGGGTATTAGGTGTAATTTAACCACAACTTAAGCGAAGTTAATATAATTTAATCTATTAAAAATAAAATCATTATCTCATATTGAAGCTTAACATTAACTTAGTTATTTTTTTGTATTATATTAGAAAAAAAATTTATCTTATATTGTGAAAAATTAACTTCTTTGACCATGAATAAAAAATAAAAATGATTTAGTAATATATATCAAAATTTGAGGAAAATTTACCGTAATTTTTAAAATAAAAGAAGTATTAAGTATAATTTTACTAAATTTCAAAGAAATTAACGTAAGTAAAATAATGACACGAAGCATAATCCCATTAATTAAATCAACAGAATATTATGTGGTGGTTTTCCAAATTATTAAATTCTCTCCACCAATTTTTTCATTCTTTGCCTCTCCGTCAAAATCTAAGTCCTTAGATTTATCAGCCACTAACAATTAGTGATAAAAATTTTGAAAGACACAATTTTGGTCATTAGATTTTGATAGAAAGACAGAGGATGGAAGAATTAGCGGAGAGAATACAAATCCAATTTAAATATATGCCTCATTTCATTGGTTAGTAATAGCTGTTAATGAGTTGCGTGTTGGCTTCTTTTCATACTTTACCTGATGATGCGGAAGTTTGAACTTCGAAACTTAAATATCCACTCTGACGCATAATGCATTATTTTTATAGTGCAGCAAATTACAAGTATGAACTTTAAACACAGCCAGCGTCACGACGTATAGATCAAAGCTGTTCCTTATTGAAGGAGAAAAAAAAGCAAACATGAAAGATAAACTCACCATGCCCACCACAATATTCATTCAACCTACAATAATAAATGAATTTACTGGTACATCTTATAAAGAATGAAACAATTTTTATTTTCGCAAAGTAACCTATGAACTCACATATCTTATTGAATTTTAATTACCAAACAATGAGTTTCAATATTACAACATGTCCACAAACTAGACAAGCGGACTTCCATAATATTCAGCTGAAAAGTTCCATGCTTCGGTCAATAATTTATCAACACAGACTTCATCTTCTGTGACACGATGCAAGAGGGGAGGGGGGGTTTGATCCTATGCTGTGCACATCAGTGAGCCGGCAATGCTCCTTGAATATATTTAACAGCACTGTCATATTGCAAAAAGCCCATAAACCAAAATTCATGGTTGTCAACAGAGATAAGCTGTATATATTTCTCATATGGCTTTATTCTGCTTGTTGATGGATTCGCTGCTCTCAGCTGATGCAGCGGAATGACCACCTATTTATCCATGAGAAGGAAATCATGCACCATATATCCACTACTGAAAAGCAAAATATAATAGAAAAGGGAAACAAAGAACAAAGTCCCTGCTGAGAAGACTTTAGTTTCTAGTATAATTTAAAAACACTTGGCAAAGTTGGGCAACTTTTTTATTGTGTCCAATTATAATTTGAGAAGAAAACCAGAATTAGCCATAGAGTAATCTCTTGTGGGATCAATTTACTTAGGATCTTAAAATACAAGTAGGTGGTACCAAGTTATAGAAACAAGTAAATGTAGAAATATGATAAGCTTCAAAATGTTACAGAACTCTATATGATGAACTGTTGGCCAACTACCAATGAAAGAAGTACTTACAGCACCAAGCATTATTTTCATATAACTAAAGAAAATATTACATCATTGACATATACCGATAATACATTTACTTAGTGTCGCTTCCCCATTCCTTGAAAAGGTGTGTCAGAAAGAGCATATTCTCGCTAGCTAATAAAGAAGGAATACACTTTATGACCACATAACAAAGTACACAAACATGGCAGGGCGCAAAGTGGAAAGCGACATAACTTGCTTCATGACAAACAAAGCACACAGCGACTCAACTCTTTCGTAATCATGGACGCAATTACAGAAAAGTTAGCACCAACATAGCAAAACAATTTTTATTTTCTAGTTGTAATCCAGTAGTTTATTAATATTTAGAAAAAGAAAAATTCATTTTTCAATTATTATAAGAACACAGAAATTTCAACAGAAAGACAGCACAAGTTAAAAAACACACGGAAAATCTCAGTCCTCCCTGATTACTTTCTAGTTTTAGCTCTCCTCAAACCTTCCACCCCAAACGATCAGAATAATCATGTACTATGGAGATAACTTGACTCTTGATTTTAGTTTCCAATTGCTATATATCAGCATGTTGGACCACTTTTGCATTTGTAAAATCCTCGGTGCTAAGAAATCAAAGATAACTAAAATTTTGCAAGTGCCTTATCTAATTAGTGAATTATATAAGCCTACTTAAACTGCAATGTTATCTAACACCCGCATTACGGCACTTGAATGATCTACCTTCTAATTATTTCAGTTAAGTCAGAAATTACTACTAATATACACAATTAGATAAGCAATGCTAACTGAAGCCATTCAAAGATCATGTCAAATCAGTTTGCTGACTTGGGAAAGGTATGACAGATATTTTATATCAGAGGATCATAACAGGCAGAAAACCTCCATCACACCTTATAATAACTCCATTGTGTCTGCTCACCCATTTTGTAAGAAAGTGGATTGTCACTACAAAATGCCAGTTTTGCTGTTGACAAATATAAAACTCCCATCACAGGACCAGCTGAAGTGGACAGGTAGCAGGCATATGTTTTTAGAAGTTGCTCCTCCAGAACAGTCTGAAAAGTTTGTCTAAAAATCTTCTCATAACCACCTTCTGCAAGAACTTTTGTTCCCTGAGCAATTCTCCCTACAGCAGCATCAGCAAAACTAGGACCTGTTCTCACTGTTTCATAGAAAATCAACATACATATAAGGGATGCAAAGGAACTGCTGAAAAGCAATAAGCACCATACTCAGAAAAAAGTGATAACAATAAAATAAGCACCTAAAATTGTCGATTGTTCAAAAGAATCAAGATCTAGAAGACCAGCAACTTAAAAGATAAATTTTCATGGCACTCTAAATATATGAGAGATGAAGAGCAGAAAAGACGAGGTTTACCAATGATGCTGCCAGCATCCAACTAAAATCAATATTACTGAGGATTCACTCACACCATATCCAATAAGGATAGAGAAAAAATGATATTTACCAAATACCCATTTCACAATCAACTTTAAAAGCGTACCAACACATCCAAATGCCGTCGTTCCATTCTCTTTCCGGTTTCATCTTGCTTTTGACAGGGTTGATCAATTATGCACTAAGAAGCTTACGGGATTTGAGGGGGAAATAAAAAGCCCGTGGACGTTCGTAGTACAAATATAACAAATGATCAAAATGTATACAGAAATTTCTGAGAATTGACCCTAATGATGCCAGAAAGAGGAACAAAATAATAGGGATGGTACATACAGTGCTGCCACATATTCCCAGCAAGATCCTGGGACTTCTTGGTAGCCTCTGCCGCTTTCTTTCCCCATTTTCCTAGGACACCCTTCACTGAACCTAAAGTATCTGCAGATAAACAAAAACAGTCAGCCACTCTGAACAACCGCAAACTTCGAACTTATACATGGACTGCCATATCAGTGAGCATGGTATGGTTAATCAGGGATACGAATACTAACTCTTGGCAGAAGAAGTCGGTGCCGGCGCGGAAGATACGTAAGGATTGGAGTCCTTAGGCATCTTACTAGCAGCGTCGCCGGAAATTGGGGCGTGAGCATCGGTGGTGCTACGGATGGGTTCTTGGGTAGCTGTTTGGGACGAAGCGACGTCGTTGGAGTCGAGTTTGAGATATGGAGGGTAATCAGAGGAATGAGAATGTTCGAGCTGAGGGTGGGGATGGGATTGTGATGGCTCGGGGTAGTGGAGTTGATCAGCAGATTGAGCACTCATATTTTCCGTCTTGATTCAGAATTCAGATACGCACCCTATATGCGAGGAGACGATGCTGATGCTGGAACCAAAAATGGAGATTTTCCTCTCTTGTGAATGCAACGGAAGGAATCTGCAAGATCCCCTTTTTCCTCGGAGAGAACAAAACGGTAAGAAAGAAATAGAAAATTAGCAACGGACAAGGGATTTCAATTTCAAATTCACTTTCGGATTCGGATTGTCAAAACCGTCAAATGGATTTTGGATGGATGTACTAAGGCCCAGGATTATTTCTGCCGAACAATCTCAGTGGGCCTAAGCCCAAAATTACATCAATTTAAAACATCCATAAAATTCATATATAACGTGCCATCCATTCATTTTAATGAGATTATATAAAAATAAAATAACTCCTAAAAAAAAGTGGAGTTCACAGGAATATACTCTAAATAATGATATTATATTTAAAAAAATTTTAAGTATATTTATTACACTTAAAATAATTAAAATAATAATAAAAAATTTTACGAAATAAATATGTCAATAGATTATATCACTGAACCTATTATAATAATTTTTTTATGCTATCTTTGACTTATTTTAAATGTTAAAAATTGTATATAAGAACTACTTTATTATATATCACAATTCAATATTGAAGAGGGCTCTACTTAATTTTGATTAAAAACATAGATAATTTGTCTAAGTTTAAAATGATTATATTTATACAATAAATATAATAAATGATATCACCACACCCTTCTATCCATCATAGGTGTATTAAGATAAGGTTCACAAGTTGTCAACTACCATAACAACAATATCTTTTTTCATTAAATAAAATGGGTTACATGAATCAAATGACATTATAAAATTATATCATAAATGAATCATTATTTATATTTAGCAATATAATAAAAAAATATAGAATAGATTAAAAAAAAAGTGAGCCTTAAATGCATTTTCACTCTTTTATTATTCTCTTTTCTAAATATACAATGTATTACTATAGATGATCAAAATCCTAGTTAATCACAGTCTAAATCTTGTTCTCGTAACATTTAAAAAAAAATAAAAAAAAGCGATACTTGCAAACGATTTCTTTGTTCTTTCACTTCCTTTGCATGCTTTTTTTTCTTAATTTTTAATGAATCTTGTACCTCTTACAATATTGTACCAACAATATGACTCAAAATAAATTGTTACAGCAGTAACCAAAATAAAAATTGATAGTTAGAATATTGTTTTTTAAATTCATACAATATCAACGAAAGATAAACCTTGGAACTGGATATCATCAGCAATTTTCTAATGTTGGGTTAAATATATAATATAATATAGAACTAGCCTCCAATATAATTCGTACATTCTTATCCTTTGCTTTTTCAAGTGAAATTTATCGCTGTTATAGCTGACAAATAAATTGGGCCCTTATGCTCCAAAATTACGAGGCTACACGTCGCAAACTATAAAAAACACCTTGAATGATTTTCCAGTTTTTATTCAAAACTGAGAGAGCATCCTCTAGCTCTAAATTTCTCACTTCCCAAACTCGACCCTAAAATGATAACAAACGTTACTATAACCCATTTCATATTATTGTAAAAGCAGTTATTCAAGATTATTGATTATGGGACTCAACATTCAATTTAAGTTTTACAAGTCCATCTATCTCTCTAAAATTCATTTGGAGTTACGTGGAATTCTCACTAAAGACTTCCTCCATTTCGGGACTTGAATTTGTCCGGTTATCTTTTTTGCCATTAAAGTGTCATATGCTAACATAGCTTAAGAGTTGAAAGGCTAGTCTATTCCCTAAAGTATGGCTTCAATTATTGCTTTTTCTCATTTTAAAGTTCAATGACTTTTAACCCTCCAGCAGAATGAGCCATTAAAGCTCGTCAGTAGGTTGGGATCAAATCATAAAGAGAAGCCTCTTTATCAGATAAATGCTCAGAGGAATTTTCACGAACACGTAATAAGCATCCAAAAATAAGCAACTTGTGATAAAGGTCTATGATCTATTATTCATCTTGTCTATATTAGCCCCATTGGGAAGATTACCAGGAAAAATAGAATGATGAATAGTCAAAAATTCGGTGGCACGGAAAATTTTTTAATGTTGGGCTTTGCTAAACGGAGCAAACACGAAAACAAACTATAAAGAATAGATGAACGGTAGATTTCTTAGGATTTTTCTTTCATATAAATTTGCATGAATTGTTCGGGTTAGATGGATTTTGCATTATTTTCTCTTTAATGATTGAGATATACTTCTTTTCACAGGCACAAATGACAGAAAGATTACATTCTTGTGTCAGCCAAAGAAACAACAAGTTTTGCAACAAAGCATGTAGCTGTCTCGCCTAAGGTCGGTGGCCTATTTAAATCTGAAATTTACGTGGTATAAAAATTAGAGAAAGAAAGATAGGAGTACTTGCAAGTTTCACACCTTTTTTATTGTTTTGAGTTCCTAAAAAGAAGTTTGCTTGGTTGAAGATGGAAATGACATTTTGAAACTAGAAAAAGATTCTCAAAGACTTAAAGATTAAAGACCCATGTGGGAATCTCGAATCTTTTTTTCTCGCCCCACCGAACCCCATTAGCCTCTTTACCCTTTGGTTCATCATTTTCTTTACCCTTAGTAAAAAATGAAAGAAGAACTTTCTTAATTACCATCAACAAGACTGATTTTGTTTCCATTTAAAACACTGACATATTGAGCTTATTCTCACACAAATCCAGTTTAAGGATGTTTGTTAATGCTAGCTTGGGTTGCCATTAATTTTAATCTTTTGATTATGGAGTTTAAAACTTCTTGTACAGAGGAAAGTTCAGGGTTAGTTTTGAGACTAGCTTACGAATAACTTGTGATTGCAAATGCTGCTTTAGTTGGCAGGAATGAAATATTCACTCATTCCGGGAAAAAGTAAAGAGAAGCAATTGCATGCAGTGGCTTTGCTAAATCCTAGGAGATCCCATTTACATATTTGATATAATGTCAAATAGTTGTTGAACTTAGTTCACAAAGTAAATTGTTAAATCTAGTATATCAAAAAGGAGAAAACACTTAATTTCTCACCACAAAGTCCGTCTTTTTAAACAAACAAATGGTAAGACCAAAAGTAAGTAAACAAATGGCGAGGCATACGAAGACAAAATAACAAAAATACAAAGAATTTTAAGTGATAAAACAAGTTTAAGTTCAGTTTTTGAAAGTTCTTTGAAGTTTAAACTCGTAAAAAACACTTATAGAGACAAATAACTTCATAATACTACGTGATTACTTCCACACTTACAGAATTTAGAAATACTTGTCTAAAAAAGTCAATAAATAAATAAACAAATAATAATATATATGAAGAGATAGAAAAATAGAGCTACGAGGAATTTGATAATCAAAGGAATTAAATAGACACAAGATAATGAAATATTTGCTTTCTTAAAAATGGGTTTATCCTTTTTTCTCGGTCGTGTTGAATGAAAATAGAGGTGTTGAATGAAAATAGAGATACATAGCCATCTTTTCCAATAAACGTGATTTTAGATAATATTTTTAAAATTGAACCGATCATTAAATCGATGAAAGCATTAGTTCATGGTTCAAGGTTCAAAGTTTAATGGTTCAATCATGGTTGAACCAGTAATAATTAAATATATATATTTATTTAATATTATATATTAAAATGTTAATGTAACAAATAAATATTAATAAATTTTAAATACTTAATTAGTAATTTTATATTTCTTAAAATATTTAAAAATTTATTTTTATTTGAAAAATAAAAATTACTCATGATTCAAATTTAAGAATATTTATTTTTGATTTTTGATTTTTTAGATTCTCAAATTATATTAAGATTCTACTTTTCTTTAAAAGATAAAGGGTTTACAAATCATAAATTAAAAAAAAAGTTGTCAAATAAAAAAATTTAACCAAATTAAAAATATAGTTAAAAATAATATATATTAGTTTAAATGTTTTTATATATTATACATATATGATATATATAATTATTTATTATATTATTTCAATTAAAATGCTTATATATATTAAAAAATGTATAATATTATTGAAGAAGATTAATAGCTCAGGTGGTAGAAAAACTTAATATTAAATGAAGGATCGCATGTTCGAATCTTGAGTATCATTTTTGTAAAACAATTTTTTAAACCGGTTCAACCACTAAATCGACTGGTTTTCCCTATTTTTGCCTGTTCTTGACCGGTTCCACTGGTTTTTGACCAGTTCTTATGCTCACCGATTTTTAAGATTGACCGGATTGGGCCAGGGACCGGTTCCCAGTCGAATCAGCTTGTTCGGTCCGGTTTTTTCAATACTAGTTTTAAAAGTTTCACTTTACATGGATTATCTTCAATAATATTTTTAAAACTAGACTTATCATTGAATTAATGAAAACATTGATTTACAATTTAATAGTCTAATCATAGTTGAATAAATAATAATTAAATATATATAATATTTATTATTTATTATAATAAATAAATATATTTAAGAGTATTTAATTTTGAATTTTTGCAGTTCTCAAATTATATGAAGATTTTATTTATTAGTAAAAAACAAAAAAGGAAAGGGTTTAGAAAGTATAAATTAGAAAGCATAATTTATCTAATGAAAAACCAAACTAAAAATATAGTTATAGATAATATATATATATATTTATATGTTTTTATATTATATATATGATATATAATTATTTATATTTCATTGATATATTTATATATATTAAAAAATGTGTAATATTATTAAAAGAGGTTGGTAGTTTAAATGACAAAAAAACTTAGCACTCGGTGGAAAAATTGCATGTTTGAGTTTTTGTTGTTGCTTTTGCAAAATAATTTTTTAATTTGGTTCAACCAGTGACTAATCTACTTTTTTTTGCTTTTCATTGATTTTTGACCAGTTCTCAAGTCATTTAAATCTAATGGCTAATTGGACCAAACCAAAAATCAATTCCTGATCCAATTGGTTAAATTGGCTTATATGATCCAGTTTTTACAACAACAGTCCTTAGCTTGCGTCTTTTTCCCAATATATCAAGGACTTGGGTCATTCTTTTTTCTTTCTCATATATATATATATATATATATATAGGAAGCATGGTGGCTCGACCTACATGTAACACAAGAAACGAAGCTCCAAATGCACTTTTAATGGTCAAGTTGCAAGCCTCATTCATATACATCAATATCATATGAATTACTTGCAAAATCATTATATACTATAATATTTTTTTGTCGCTTGTTGAACATATAAAGTTACATTCATAAAATGTTTTATGTTAATGGAATTTCTACTCTACATATAACTCATGAGAAGAGACACTAAGTGGGAGCAAAAATAGACATATATACTTTGATTTCAAATTTAACATAAGAAGCTCAACAATAAAAAAGCAATCAACATGTCGAAAACATGGCAAAAGAATAGAGATGAGTATGTTCTTATGATGCATAACTTAGTGATTGATCATTTTAGAAAAGTTATTCTTTATTGGGAATCCTCTTAACATTAATGGTTAATTTTAAAAAATCACACACTTTATCATCAAGAGAGCATTAGTTTTATGATTATGTATATTTATTGGCCAAAACTCACTCATTGTCAATAATGGCCCAAATGGAAAATTAATAATTAGTATAAGATTAACGAGGACCACACTATTTAAGAAATAATATTTTCCATTCAAATTTAATTCACTTTATCCTATTTTAAAATGATATTTTAATTTTTTTCACTTGGTCCAAATATAATTTGCCATAAGTGTGTTTATAGATAAATTAAATATATACTACAAGAATCATAATAGTAAGTTCTTTTAAAAAAATAAGTATTACTTTCTATGCTTCGCTCGTAATGTCTTTAGCTTTATAAAATATAAAACTTCATGAATAAATGTTAAATGTTTATTTAAGTTCTATGTCACATGTTTGTCAATCTCATAAAATGTATGTACAAAATTTTCAAAGACAACAGACTAAAATTCAATATTATATTACTTATATATTTTAACTAAACTCAATATGGTTTAAGACCTATCTGAGGCACGTGATTCTTAAACTTTTCATATACATCCTTGTATTTAAAGGATTAGCTAGCATTTCCTTTATTTGAATGTTTCTATGATCACTTAATTATATTTAATCACTTTTTTTAAGATTAAATACTTGATGTCAATGTGCTTGTTTTGACTTATACTTTTATTATTCTTAACCAAAAAAATAGTAATTATGTTGTCATAGTATGCTCTAATGGGCCAAAAGATTGAATCTATAATATTATGCTTAACAATAAAATTCTTTAATCATATGCCTTGTAAAATTGCCTCAAAATAGAAAATGAATTTAACTTCCATAATAGAGGTAACTATGAAACTTTGTCTTACACTTCTCCATGAAATAGGTTCCTCAACTAGCAAGAAAAAAAAAAGTATTTAAGAGCTAATTTCTTTGTTACCAAATCTAAGTTCAGATAACCAAAAACCTTAAAGTTCATAGTCCTTTTACGAATAAGCATGTATCATTTAGTGCCTTAAACACATCTTATAACCTTATTTGTAGCTTTCCAATGGTTAATCTTTGGATCACATTGATACCTTCCCAACATGGCTATAACATGCTATATATCAAGCTTTGTATAAACTTGTATATACATAAAGCTTTTAAACGTTAAAACATAAGGAACATTATCCATCTCCTTCCTTCCTAGCTCATGTATACCATCTGTTACACCATATGTATACATGTAAACCATCCATAATACTACTTAATCTAACATATATCATGTTCTTTGATATTAAAACATGTAATTGTAGCAATATCATACATGTACAAGCCTTAAAGATGCATTTTGAATGTTTTCTATAACATATGTTTGGCATTGCAATGCTTAACTCTTTGAGTCTTTTAAAGAAGTGTAAGATTTTAATATTGAGATGTTGAACTCTCTAATTTTTTTTTCTCCATAAAGTGTAGCACCTTGCTCACCTCGACAAGGTGATGGTAATTCATTACTATTCATGATCCTTTCACACATAAGGTCATGTTTCATATCAATACTCAATCTAGATGTATTTTACACCTATAAACATTCAGTTGATTGAACATTTCATCATTAAATCTACTAATAACAAATTTTAATAAATCAATTTTCATGAAATTTGGAGCTATTTGAGAAATTCCTAAATGTATCTAACATTTACAAATTTAAGGTTTTTCTAAATAACCTTAAATTTAAGCAAAAATAATTCAAAACCCAAGGCTCTGATACCACGCGTAAGCCTCATTCATATACATCAATACCATATGAATTCTCACAAAATTGTATTGTATAGTAATCTATTTTAGTAGATGTTGAATATAAAAGTTACAATCATGAAATTCATAGTGTTCAATGGAATTTATACTTTCCATGTAATTCATAAGAAAATACACTAAGCGAAAGCAAGAATGGGCATAAATACCTTTAGCCATGATCTCGAATCTGGTGTAGAAAGCATAATGATAAGAGAACAATTAACAACTACAAAATATAGCAAGTGAATAAAGAAAAGTATGTTCTTCTAATGCAGTTTTCTAGTTAGTTAGAATAACTCAGTGATAGATCTCTCTAGGGAAGTTATTATCAATTGTGGGCCCTTTCGACACTAATGGCCAACTTTTAAAACTCACACACTTTATTATTAAAAGAGTGTTAGTTTTATAATCGTGTAAATTTATTGGCCAAAACCTATTTATCAGCAATAACAGCCTAAATAGCAAATTAGTAATTAGCAAGAGAATAAAAAAGATCATACTATTTCAAAGAGAAAATCATTTCATTTAAATTTAATTAGCTTTATCTTATTTTAAAATTATATCTTGCACAGGTCATTAAAGATGATGGGAAGACTAAGGAATGAATCTCAAAAGAAGCCTATCTTGGAGGATTGAGACTCCTTCCATTTGTAAAGTGGGCCTTTAGGGACAAATTTATAATTTTCGTATGTGGACTAATTAGTGACAAGTTGGTGTTTGAGCAAAAATCTACCAAGTGTGTCTTATAAACACCAAACATATTTAATTAATATTTTTAAAATTAGACTGATCATTGAATCGGTGAAAATATTAGTTCATGGTTCATTGGGTTGATTGTAGTTGAACCATAGTCGAAATAGTGATAATTAAATATATATATTTTTACTTTATATATTAAAATATAATATAATAAATAATAAAAAATAAGTATTAATAAATTTTGGAACATATTATGAATAACTATATATAAAAATAAATTAAATATGATATAATATTTAAATTTTAATTTGTTTATATATTAAAACATATTTATATAATTTTAATAAAAAATTAGATAAATTTTATTTTTATTTTTAATCTATTAATTAAAAATTTATAATTATAAATAAAGCAATAATAGAGACATAATGATAAATGTGTAATTTATCAATTTAAAAGTTAGGGGTTTAAATCATAAGATGATTATTTTGATTTGTTAAAATAAAAATATAATAAGTCTTTATATTAAATATTGCACCTAACAAATAGAAGTGTTGGTTGGTTCAATGGTGAAGGTGTAGGTGATCTACTTGGAGCGAGGGGGTTTATATTAAATATTGCATTTGATCTATAAAGGTGTTTGTTGGCCTAATGGCAAAGGTGTAGCACTGCATAACCTATAAGAATAGGGTTCAAGATGCCATAAACACAATTTTGTGAAAGAATATATAAAAGACATTGCAGACCAATTCAATCACTAGTCTAGAGTTGGTTTTCATCCAAAATTGATTAGCAGACTAGATAGATGGTTGGTTCATCGGTTTTATGATTGAACTGGTTGATTCAATCCGATTTTAATAATAATGTATTTAATCATCACTAAGACAAGTAACTTTGGGTCAATTGTAAGGAGATTTTCATTAAATAGGTTTGACTAGTTGGTTAAATGTTTGGATTTTTGTTAACTTGATAAATTCGATCTAAATCTTAATATAAAATTGGTGAACTAGCCGATTCGATTCGGTTCTAATAACAATACATTTAATCATTACTAAAGCAAGTAATTTTATGTAAAGTATAAGAAGATTTTCGCTAAATGGACTTGACTAGTTGGTCAAATATTTGGATTTTTGTCAACTTGACAAATCCGATCAAAATCCTAATATATGTATATATATTATATACATTAGTCCTAACTTTTTTCTAAATTAATGTGTAAATGAGCAGCTTATACCAAACAAAAAAAGGAGATGAAGCCTAAACCCGAAGTAAAAAAAAACACCACGATGCGTTTTAAAAATTATTAAAAAATAAAAAAAATATGCAAAAAGGTTTTAAGTCATATAAATAGGAAAAGTTAAAAACTAAAATGGTTAAATTACTAGTTTAGGCTTTGATTTTTAAAAACGTGTTCTTAGATATTATTTATTTACACCTTATTTTTAAAGATTTATATTTGAATATGAGATGAGTTGAATTGGAATATGTGTATGAATGTACTAAAATTTAGGAAAAAATAATTCTTTTTTCTCTTGTGAGATATTTGAATTATTTGTGAAATAAAAAAATATCTTTAAAAATAATATTATTGTTTTATTAAAAATATAACTTATTAAAAATATATTTTTAATTTTTTTCAATATTATTTATTCTTTGCTAAAAATCATACATTATATATATTTTAAATTTCTAAAAGTAAATAATTTTTATTGACTAAATATATATTTAATATATATTATATTATTTAAGTAATAAATATTAAAAACTTTGATAAATAAATAAATATATAATTATAACTTATTTTTTATTAATGAGAAACGTACTTTTTTAATTTAGAGAGGGGTAATTTTTTAAATAAAGATAAAAATTGTATAATGAAAACATTTTAAGAAAAAAAATTTACTAAAAATTCAAAATCACATACATTCGTCCAGGGAAAAGGATTGGATTTCAGCACCTGAATGAGAAATAATGTGGAGTGGACGCACTGTACCGAGTCAAAAGTGTGTGTACTTCCGAATCATCTTGCGAGTAATTGTCCATCAACACTATTTCAGGGACGAGAAAATCTATTAACTAACAAGTTGCAACCTTTTTGGCCCAAAAAAAAAAAAAACAAGCTGCTACCTTTCTCGTGCCCTCTCAACATTGATCTTTTGAAAATGTAGATATTGAAAAATAGAATAACGAAAAACTCGCGATTTAAAATTTTATAAACTGAGAAGTTTATGAAAGATTAGTAATTCGTCTAGCAACGCCTGTTTAGTAAATTCATAGTGATCTAGGAAGAGAATAAACTATGTTTCGTGTCATGATCTTTTGCCTTTCTCTCCAATATCTCTCTTATAAAATTTAGATTATTTAAATCAAAATTTAAATTGTTTTAAATTTTTTAAAAGTTAAAACATTAATTTTTTTAAAATTCATAATTGAAAAACTGTTTATTTTATGTTTTATATCTTGTAAATAGAATTTTATTTTTAAAATTAAACTATCTAAATTAATCTCAACAATTCAAATTTCTTAAAATAGAGATTATTACAAGGGATCCTTTTCAGATTTTTACTGTTTACTATATACCACAAATCTGACAGGTATGTTGACTGTTGCTTAACTGCGTTGAAATAAAAATTTACTTTTTGGATGATAAACAAAATATATACAAAAATGGTTAAATTCAGAAAAGATATATCACACGTATGTGGAAGATAGTCACGGAGATTGGTTGTGACTAGCAGAATCAAGTAAGTTAAGGATAAACTGTGAAGCTGGTAGTTAAATTTTGGCCTTTGGGAGTTTCGGGGAGAAAACTAGGCATAAATAGCACAAAATCAAGGGAGTTGGGTAAAACATGCCTGAATGGAAAACTGTAAGTTTAAAGAATTAAAAATGAAACGTTAAAGAAAGGGGGGAAAAAGTACAAAGCTTGTAAAGGGGAAAGAAATCCCACAAATAATGAAGGAGAAGTATGGAGAGCCATTGGATGGAAATTTGTGATGAAAGAGAGAGGAAATGGAGAATCCCAATGCTGAGAGACACAGACAGCAGAGCTCACTGTTCTTACTCTCTGGTGACCAATTAAAATAATCTCCCCAATGTCCCATATCATCTCTCCCTCCTTCCTCTCTCTCAAATCAAACCCACAAATCTACTAGGACTCCAAACTCAACGAACCAATCAAAGATTCGATCTTTTTGATCAAAAGTTCAAAACCCCCAGATCAGGAGAGAGTGTGGTGCGCATGAGGGTTAACCAGGTTGAAACCTCCCGAGACGAACACCGATCGTCGATTCTGGATCTTGCAAGGGCCGACATCACCGAATCATCCAGCAAAACCCGAAACTGCGCGGGTTTTCCGGGGTCTGGGTCAATGGAGTTTCAGTCGCCATACCCAGACCAAGTCCTCGAGAATGTACTGGAGAACGTGCTTCACTTCCTTACGTCCCGACGCGACCGCAACGCTGCCTCATTGGTCTGCAAGTCATGGTACCGTGCGGAAGCCCTCACCCGATCCGAACTCTTCATCGGCAACTGCTATGCGGTTTCGCCGCGCCGCGCCACCGCCCGATTCACCCGGGTTCGTTCCATCGCGATTAAAGGGAAGCCGAGGTTCGCAGACTTCGATCTGATGCCGCGCTACTGGGGGGCCCACTTCTCGGCATGGGTCACTGCCATGGTCAAGGCTTATCCTTGGCTCGAGAAGGTTTATCTGAAGCGCATGTCTGTGACGGACGATGATCTGGTTCTTCTGGCTGAGTCCTTCCCCTGCTTCAAGGAGCTTGTCCTTGTATGCTGCGAAGGGTTTGGGACCAGTGGACTTGCCGCCGTCGCCAGCAGGTGCAGGTAATTTTTTTTTAAATAAAGAAAAGGGGTAATTGGATCTTGTTATTTAGTTGATTACTACGGGTATTGATTGTTTACACTTAATCGATTATGGGATTAGTTTGATCTAGTTTGTGTTTAGATAAGAAAATTTCTAATACTGATGGAATTTTTGGGTGTACTATCCAGCTTTCACGGCATTGTTCTGTGTTATGCTTTGGAAATCACATTAAAGTGGACTCTTTAGCATTCTGCCTTTGAGCTTTTTACAATTTATTGGATGGCTTAGGCTGGAGACCTTTGATGGTTGGAAAAAGAGCGGTGAACTTGTTTATTGTGGGTTGATTTTTTCTGCTTTTTTCTTTTCTTGTTTCAGACAGCTGAGAGTACTTGATCTTGTTGAATCTGAGGTTGACGATGATGAAGTGGAATGGCTATCTTGTTTCCCAGAAAGTCAAACCCATTTGGAATCTCTTGTTTTCGATTGCTTGGAATGCCCAGTTAATTTCGATGCATTGGAGAGACTAGTGGTTAGGTCACCTTCGTTAAAGAAACTTAGGTTGAATGGTTTCGTTGCCATCTCTCAGCTATACCGCCTCATTATTCGAGCTCCGCAGCTCACGCATCTTGGAACAGGTTCATTCAGTGCCTCAGAGGCTGTAGCTACTGGTGATCAGGAACCAGAATATGCCTCTGCATTTGCAGCTTGCAGATCCTTAGTCTGTCTATCTGGATTCAGGGAGATTTGGCCAGATTACCTGCCTGCAATCTATCCAGTTTGTGCCAATCTCACATCTTTGAATTTCAGCTATGCTAATAATATTAACGCGGAACAATTCAAATCAGTCATTTGCCACTGTCATAAACTCCAGTCGTTATGGGTATGTGTTTATTGTGTCATTCTGATTTCTGATTGCATTGTCGTTATTTTGGATTTGAAGCTTACCTTTGCTTTTATTATGCAGGTCTTGGATTCAATATGTGATGAAGGCCTTCAAGCAGTGGCTGCAACTTGCAAGGATCTACGCGAGCTTCGGGTTTTTCCTGTAAATGCTAATGAGGATATTGAGGGTCCAGTTTCTGAGGTAGGCTTTCAAGCAATTTCTGAGGGTTGTAATAAATTACAATCGATTTTGTATTTCTGCCAAAGAATGACAAATGCGGCTGTAGTAGCCATGTCAAAGAACTGCCCAGATCTAGTAGTGTTTCGTCTTTGTATTATTGGGCGATATCGGCGAGATCCGGTGACTGGAGAACCCATGGATGAGGGCTTTGGTGCTATTGTTATGAACTGCAAGAAGCTCACTCGACTTGCTGTATCCGGTTTATTGACTGATCGAGCTTTTGGTTACATTGGGAGGTATGGGAAACTGATTAGGACACTGTCAGTTGCCTTTGCTGGGGACACTGACATGGGCCTTAAATATGTGCTAGAGGGATGCCCTAATCTGCAAAAACTTGAAATCAGGGATAGTCCATTTGGGGATGGAGCTTTACGTTCTGGTTTGCATCATTATTATAACATGAGGTTTCTCTGGATGTCATCTTGTAAACTGACACGCCAAGCTTGCCAAGAAGTTGCACAAGCACTGCCCCATCTGGTGTTGGAAGTGATCAGGAGTGAAGGGGAGAGAAATGTGGATGATACTGTTGAGACATTATACATGTATCGGTCTCTTGATGGACCAAGAGACGATGCCCCAGAATGTGTTACCATCCTGCAGTAGACTTTAAATTCAAGAAGTTGTTAGCTTCTTTTTATTTTGGCTGCTGAGTGAAATTGTAGAGCAGGAAATTTTTTATATAAACCTGCCAGAAGATTTATGCTGTCCATGTCAAACAAATCTGAGCTAGCAATTTCTGTTTTTGGCCTGGGCTGCTACGATGGCATGCCGTGAAGAGCCTATTGTGAGAATACATATCTCTTTTCGCATTATTGTTTGTTGCAGAGGACTTGGGAGGGGACTAGGAAAAATGGGAGAGGTTGGGGGGAGATGATGCAGAGGATGAATATCTGCAGGTATTGGACCATCTGATGTTGTATCGCTACACTTAAATTTATGTCTTTTTCCTTTTAGATTCATCTCATTATAAAGGAAGACTGCCAGAGGGGAGGGGAAGGGAGGGATTGCCAAAGCTGCTCTGAGGATTGGTTACGTATAATTAAAATTCATCTTCTAAAATAGATTGTCCCATGAGAACCAGATTCAGAAGGATCAAAATTGAAGGTTTGGAGAGGTGACATCCTCTAACTTTTCCACCGTAGCAGTAGAGAAGCAAAAGTATTCACTTTGTAAGAACTTTAGTTTGTTTATTTTTGATTCAAATGGTAGTTAGTTTAAGCTGTAGCTGGTGAGAGCTAAATCCCCAGGCCGAATATATACATATTCGGTCTCTCCCTATCTCTCGACGTTTGTTTTTTTATTTATTTCTTTTTATTTATTTTCCAGATGTGTTGCTGTAGCACCTGACTGTTGAATTTATTGTTGTTGTTAGCAATTGTGAGATTGTTAATAAATGCCAGAATATGCATGGACCGTATAAACCATATACTTAGTGGGACTGTGTCTATGCCTTTCCTTTTCTGAATGTGGAATGATCAATTGACAGTGAGGCCCATTCATTATGTGCGGAAAGTATTGTACAAGTACACCTCGCAGGACCCCCTTTCTTCCCGTGGGGTTCCATATTACATGCTGTGAGGATCCCTTTTCTTTTTAGGTTTTTGTGTATCCCTGAACTTCTATTGGAACCTTGGCATGAGACTGCTGGCTCGTTCCATCTTTCAGTAAACCTCATGCAAGCTCCCCAAGTTACCTGAATATTTGGTTTGTGGATAGTAGCTGAACTTGTTATCAGCTTCGGTCTCTTTGTTGATTTCCTTCTGCTTTAAGGATATGGCTTCTACAGGGTGAGTGGGACCAATAAACGAATTATTTGTCTCGCCTGTGTTTGCGTGATCGGCTTGAAAAGTTTTAAAGTAGTCTCAGTTTATAATTTATAGAAAAATAGATTAATCTAATTATAAAGAGAGGTGAATTCACATTTATTTATTTTTATGTCTTTCTAATGTTTAGTGAGGGAAAATACTTAGTCCAAGAACGGACTTCCTCTCTCATTATTAGGAGGAAAATCTTGTTGGTATTCAATTGGCAGGACGCAAGAGGGTAAAAGCAAAGTTATCATCAAAGTGGGTTCTGACTGTGCAATTGAATAAGCGATGGGGAGCAGCGCATCGGGTTTTTTTTTTTTTGGTTTCCCCTCTTTAACCATTTGAAGTTGCAGCAAGTGGACATTTTCTCTTCTCTTTCTCTCTGCCTCTGACTCTGGGCTTATATGATGAATCAGATTGCTCAATCACTGCGGCTTATCCATATTGCTTATGGTGTGAATAGTCCCCTGGAAGGCCACTAACATGGAATAGTAGCCTTTGCTTTTCAGATATTGTCCTTTTTCTATTTGCCTTTCGTATTTCTCTTCTACTAACCAACCATCACTGTCCCGAGGAAAAAATAAGAGAAACTTTGATAATGACCTTACAGAAGGACAATGTTCCACACATCCTTCAATTATGGTATGGCCGTCAGATACGTTAAAATGTTAAAATGACCCAAGTGATGGTCCTGTCTTACCTACTGGGCAGACCAATCCATCACTTTTTGAATTGAAAAATTCACCAAATTACAAGGTCCTGAATGAACAAGCACAAGTTGATTTGGTTATCACATGCATTATACTGTTTGCTAAGCGCGCACACATAATGATAATAACAATAATAATTATAATGAGTTGCAAATGCCAAAAAGTTGAGGCCGGTTTGGGTTGATTGGTGAAGACCTATCTAAGGTATGGCCCACCACCTGATCATTTGAGTATGTGGGCCACGTGTACGGTATTGGGGCTGGGATACATTAATGACCTTGTGCACATTAAGATATTTTATAATCATGCATTTATTAATAATGATATCATGGTTGATAAAATAATGGTGGAGAGGCAGAATGCAGAAGCTAACGTACAAAATAACAAACAAGGAAAACCAACTACCATATGGCAGTGGAAGTGGGTGGTGGTGTTGGTGGGGGTTAAAGGCAACTGAAAAGGTCGGTGAACTCAGAAGACGGTAAATTTTTGGTTTTTGAACCTTTTACAGCTTGTGATGTTTCTGTTAAGCACAATTCATGGCTGATCTAAGCCCAGGTCAACCACTAAACTATGCTTCCATGTGCTATACCACTGGATTAAACACTTCCACTGTTGCCATTATCCTCCTTTTTTAAAAAAAATAATATTTAATAATGCATTCTTTCCCAACACTATTTCCAGGATTGATCTTCGCTTTATAGGCCTCTGGATTGCAACTTTAAAGCAAAGTTGGTTGAATTTTCAAGTTATACGATGAGTTTAAGAATTATAACATACTTGGTTAATGGAATATACTAATCCTGTTTTATATATATTTTATATAAAGATATCATATGTAATAGTTTTAAGTAATTTAAAGAAAAACTATAATGTTCACTTATCAGATATCACTGTAATATTTAATTTCTCTTTGATCCTCAAACTGACATTTCAAAATGTGCAGATAGCTGAGAGTGAGAGAGAGAAGAAAATGTTATTTTGGAGGCTGTGTTTTGGAAACCTAATTTGGTTTGAGCAGAAACCCATGACCACCATAATATGTATAACGGAGGTCGAATTACTTTAGCCTTGCCATCACCATTAGTTCAGATGTCGCCCATTCGAAGGATGAGACATCCACTAATGTAAATGGCTTTTGTCCACAAATCATCATCCATAAGACACCGGTCAAGTCAGATTGTCGGATTTTTTTTAGATAAGTTGCTGATTTTTGCTCCTCAAAAGGCTAATCATAATATAGATAAACATTCAAGGAAAGAAGTATCAAAAGAGAAACTATCATTCTCCTGCTTCAGTATCTTTGTCCATCCCTAACATGATTTCAAATCTGTAGGATGACCGTTATTTCTGCCATGTATTATACTATACTATACTATACCGTATTTATTTTTATTTTAAAAGATTAAAAAAACAGATAAATTGTTCTAGCTCTAAAATAAAGTACACTAACAATCCAAATATTTTTCCGCATGAACATGACTCTATCTTACCAATTAAACTAAATCTTTATTACACTGTATAGTCTTTATATCCACACACGGAAAAAGCAAACACATTCTTGATATTTAGAAAGCCATTAAGGCTCCTCAACTTGATAGGGGGGGCCACTCCCTAGTACAAATCGACAAATGGGTGATCCAGCTCCATGGAAGGTTGGTCTCAGTCTAGGCCTTGATATTGATGTCATTATGTGTCAAATTGCTCTTCAAACAGAACCATTAACTTGTTATATCCCATGAGTTCGATCAAACAGCTTCCCCCACTGGTGGAATATCAAGAACAGAGGCTTCAAAGCCTCAGAACTTGAAATCCATTAATTGGGTTATACGCTTTTTTTAAATTTTTTTGGGTTGACATGATTTGAAAGAGAAAGAGAGAATCTTCCAATCATTTCTCCTTTAGAACTCTTGTAAAATAATTCCACGCCAAATCATCTTCTTGGTAGCTTTCAAGAATGACATGTAACAACTGTGTGCCCTCTTGTGCGTTTGAATTTCGATCTCAATCTCTGATATCATTGAGATTTGAAAAGAAAGCGGTTGGTATGGTCAGTGGAAAACCTTGAACCACATGTGGCCTCTCAGATAAAGCAGGGTGTCAGGTTACAGCTTCGACTTGGTCAAAAGGAACCTGAAAAGAAATTTGCTGATTTTCAGTTCATGGTGGTCCCCAGTTTGGCAGGATCCACTTCATCAACCTAACCCATACTGAAAAATATCAAGAAGCGTCCAAATTGTTGCAGAACCATCCACCGATTTGAAAAGAAATGGGACAATTAATACTATATTCCCCTTTATATTTCAGGAGGAGCCACTTTTGGTGTTCCCTGTCCATCAGTACCTAGACTATTCAACCATTAAAATACATTCTCCATATTCATAAGCCTTCAACCAAAATACTGAATATTGAACCATTAAAATACACCCTCCATTTTCATAATCCTTCATCCACAATAGTGAAATGCCCATGATGGGCAAAAAGATCAGCATTTGATCATCTGGGTTGATATAATTAAGATCCATTAAAACTTCCTGCCATTATACAAGTTAGTCACAATACTCAGTTAAGACCTCTCTAGGCACTTGGCAGAAAAAAGAATTTCAAGATCTTTGGAAATTTGAAACTATTGGTTCATGACCAGGTGACTGAGTGAAGTTTCAGGGAAAACATGAATTTGCTAGCTTCTTAAATGTGTGTTTAATGTTTTTGACCTGCGGTGGCAAAAATCTTGGCTACAAACTTAAGGGGTTGGAGAAGGAGGTAATCCATATCAATTATTGAGTTATCGGAAAAATGCATTAGGCTAATAGAAGATTTGGATATTTTCAAGTTTTATGTAAATGATAAATGATAAAGTACCTCAAATAGAAAAAGATTAAAAAAAAGTGAATAAAAAGAGAAGAACTAAAACTCATAAATATTTTTACTTTTCATGCTATTTTTTCTATTTAAAATGTATTTTACTATCTCCTCAATTGATAAGATCCAAATTTACTGAGAGATAATGTTTGAACTGTTCCATCGTATGAATGTCTGCTTTTGTTTCATTATATCTATAAATTCATCAAAATTTTGATTTCGATTAATTATCTCCGGTAGGTAGCGGACTGAATTGCAAACCAGAATAAATGTACGATTCAGCAATCACTGTCACCAAACACGGTAACTCATGCAGATCTCAAATAATAGAGAATAACAATACAATAACAATACAATGTTGACATTCACATTATTGTTACCATATACAGAATACTGCCATCTAGATAATGACCAGCGTTCTATACTTGCCATTAAATGAATAAAATTCGGGTTCACTGATTGAAACTATCATGATATGAAACGACTTATTTTGCGATTTGCATGTACACAGTATGCTGCAATATTCCATTGCGATTACACATCCCCACCTACTTTTGCATTATTTGTCCGTCTACTATTTTCCCTAGCATGATGAGAATTAACGTTACAAACAACAGTACAGCATCTATTAATGTATTTTACATGCTAGATGTTGAAATAACATAATCAAGGGGCCAACCGCTCAATCTTCCATGCTCGTTGTCCATTGATCTCGTGGGGGGAATAGCGCAACCTGTCAATAAAACATGCAAAAAGAATCCATAAGGACTTCTCATAGGAAATACTCCTCACGCAGCATGTGAATACAACAGCTCCTAAAAAAAACTGTATACAGAAGAATACTGTTGACGGCCCAAATAAAAGATTCAAGAAACAAATAAAGTTCATTTTAACAGCTGATGGCGAGGCCCAAGATTAATGGTTTTTGTAGTAGATGTGGAAAATAAATTTATAATTTCACACCTCCTGTTCGTCCATGTTATAATGAGTAATATACATAAAAATGAACCTGTCATAAACGGGGAAACAACCACCTGTCATGCAAGCGAGACGGCTGTCCTTGCCAGAACTCAAAAAGTCGTGGGGTTAGCCTGTATCCTCCCCAGTTTTTGGGTTTAGGAATCAAACGTCTGCAAGCAGAAAAATGAAAGGATTATTTCCCAACTCAACTGAGGTTAACAAATGGGAGGAGAAATGAGTTGTTAAAAAACAGTGTACTGTTGGAGACATGAGATGATGAGCTAATCAGATCTCAGATTCATTTGAGAAAGATTTGGAAGAAAGTTCAACTATTGCACACAATTGAACATATCATGCATGATACAAATTATAACCATAAAGTTGTCAAGGAAACAAGGGCGGAAACCATCATATGGGATTCTACTAGGTATCTTGAACAGAATACTAATAATGGTTTGTTAGGAAAACAGAGAGTGAAAAGGAAATGGAAGAATGAAAATCAACAATGAATCTAGACATGATGTATGAATTCATACATTTCTAATATTCACTCTCTCCATTTTTTCCATTGTCCTCTTTTTTATTTCCCAAATAAACGCTAATAGTCAAAAGCAGATGTTCAAAAACTTACCCATCAGCAAATTTTTGCTCCAACTCTTTGTACTCCTGATGAAGAACATGTCTTCCAGGTACCACCGTACTCTGAAGATGAAGGAACTGGTAAAGATCATTTTTGCATTCAACAACTATCAGAATTTAGAACAAATAAAGTACAGCGTACCTGCTTGCTAACTATTGCCCCAATCTGACTTCCTGTAGGACGGCTATGGAAATACTGTTCTGATTCCTCATCTGAGACTTTCTGAACAGATCCCTCCACTCGTACCTAGGAAAAGGAAATAAATAAATAAATAAAACAGGATATTTTTAGAAATTCCCCTCATCCAGGAAGGTGATCAATGAATTGTGGTATGCCTTCATAAAGCAGAGTTATATGCAGTTCAGGTTATTTCAACTGGAGACCTGCTATAAAACATTATACAAAGTTACAAACCATCACTCCTTCACCTTTGTTAACTTACAATAAAAAGCTATTAACAAACATTGCTGCTTTGCAGCAACCCTTTGTGAGAGGGAGTAAAACCTCATAATGCCCACACACACATATTAATGACCATTATAACATGAATCAACAAATACAAAGGTCAAAATCAAACTAACAATTAAGATAACCAATTTGTAGCTCTCACTCACTTCAAATCATCGTAAAATATATCTCATGTGGTGCCTAAATAAAATAAACATTTCACTCTCTAACAAGCTAGTCTATAGTTCTATAAACATAACAACAATTTTCTGAAATCTGCCAATGTAAAAGGTAACTGGTTGTAGAGGGAGGGGGGAAAAAAGATAGAGAGAGTAACCAAAAAATACCCTCAATCTAGACAAGTATATTGTTAAAGAAAAGAAGATAGAGCAACATTGGATTCTCACTAATACTTTGCAATGTAATCTCAAACCAATCAAAATAAAGCTGCATGAAAAGTTCATGAATTAAGCTCTCCAACTGTCTGTAACAAGAGTGGTTTACAGAGAAAAAGAATTTTGCTTATATGGGAAGAGAAAAACTGTTGTTTTAAACCTAAACAAATTGAAAAGAAGGCATACTCATGACCAAACAAATCCAGCACCAAAGTCCTTGAGCTGAAACTTACCAAAAAGTCCTCATAGGGGTAGATTGTCAAGATTTCAACAGCTAGAGGTAGTAAGCCTCTGTGTGGATTTTAAGTAAAAGCCAATGAAAGAAATGGAAAAGAAAGTAAAAATTGGGCTTTTGAAGTTAGGTTCTTGATTTTTCCATTCCTATGTTTCTTCTTTCTCTGGACATGTCTCAAAATACTTGCTTTGACAACCTTCATGAGCTTTAGACATAAGGTCGATAAAGGAGATTTTAATCCACTAAATTAGACCATCTAGAAGAATTTTAATTATCCACGTGTTATATTTCACTCTATATATCAAATAGTGTATTTTTCCTGATTTTTTTCTTAGCAAATTACATGCTGGCATGAAACTGCTCTGCATCAGAAAGGAACATGCATTATCAAATCCACATAAGGAGAAATCAATATGCAGCATAGGGTAGAATAAAAATAAAAGTCACCTGCCGGTTTAGACCTTCCCAATAGAAAAGAAGTGATGCATGGGGATTTTCAGATAGGTCATGTGCCTTTTGGCTTTCATAGTTTGTGTACCTGAACAAATCAATTGCAGCAAGTGGAAAATAATAATCATTTTGCAAATAGTGTTGTTAAGGTCATTCTAAAGTAGAAACAGCAGATTATTACTGACCACACAAAACCATCCTTGTCCACACCCTTTAACAATACCATTCGTGATGAGCTGCAGCCAAATAAAGTAAATTCAATTGGAAATTAAGTTCAGTTATGCAACATATTATGTATGTATATTAGTTACAAAGGTCCCTACAAAGAGTATATTCCATTCACAAGAACCCACTGACCTATAGGTGAAGACTGAGAAAAAAAAAGTAACATGAACAATAGAGAAGCTGATCTTACGGTTGTCCATCTTTCCCTACAGTTGACAAGGCCATAGCATTTGGTTCCCTCAAGCCAGCAGCCAGTGCATCATCAAACCATTTACAAAACTGCAGGTAATGAATGACACAATTATCAAACATAAGGAGGATGTTGGAGGGTTGAGAAATAGCCATAACCATCAAAATCTCCGTTTTGAAAAATACTCACAAATTATTAAACTAAAATAGATGAGGGTAAAGCTGTAAACCACAAAAGGACAGAAAAGAGGGGGAAAAGATTTACAAAAAAGTATTATTTTACATGAACTTTACCTGGTTGATGGGGTCTGCCTCCACCTGCTCTTCAAGAAACTCTGGAGAGATATAGTTCTCTCTTAAAGCAGAAATATCAACTTGACGAGGCTTGCCAATTCGAACACACATGGAAGTTCCAGGATAAGGTGGAAGATGAAGCTTATATTTTTCTGCAATAGCAGGTGGGACAAATCTACCTCCTAGAAAGTGATGAGGACCACTAAACTTCTTTGCACATAATTTTGGGGCTGTCAAAGAAACCTACAGGAAACTTAAAGCACATTAATGAGATTGTCACTCAATAGAAAGTAACTCATGTTTGTGAGGGCATATTTAGGCTATTATATGTAAATTCCAAATTTTGGTGTAAGAAACAATAACAAATGTCTCTGAGAATCATACCAACATATCAGGTCTAATGCCTTTACCATCAACATCTCCTTCTTCAACATGCCATCCAGACGGAATGTCTATGGAGACTATAACTGATCTTTTCTGACCAACTTGATCATGATTATGTAAAGAGACAAGCCTCTGGATCAGATCATCAAATGGAGGCCTTGGGGCACCTGAAAAAGTTTGAAATTTACTCATTCCAATAAATTACAATAAACGGGGTCATGCATTAATAATGAAGAAAGTCTATTAAATCTCATGACTATGTGAAATGAGTCCAAAATTCAGAAATGAACTAGGAAAGGTAGATGAAAAGTATCATTTATAAATAATTAATAACTGTAATTGTTCTTGCTTTGCCACCAAGGCCCTATTTATCTTGAAGGCCAGAAATATGTAAAATATATTCTGATGACTGATAAAGTGAGCCCTTTTCAGATGATAAAATGATTAGAAAAGCAAGGATACCAACTTGCTTCTTAATTTCAAAATTTTTGGAATTCTAATAATCAATTGTGATATAGCTGTGCTATTATAAGTTTGCATAACAAAAAATAAAATTTTTACGAGCCAAGTTGTATGTGGTTTGATGGTTTCTATAGGGGATTCACAAACAATATTTTAAAAAATAAATTGTAAATTACCATGGAAAGAGAATCCAAACATAGCATCTACTAGAATGTCAAAGTCCTTTGACAAGTCCGATTGTAGATCTTCCACTGATAGGAATGGGATTGATAGTGATTCAAGCTACACCATCAGTATTTCAAATGAGACTAGCAGCAACTTATAACAAACCACCAAGCTAAAGAAATAATTGGCAGGCAGATACAAGATACAAATGAGCAGTTTAAAAGTTTCTCAGCTGGAGTTCCTTCCCACCTGAGTAACTAATCCAGTATAAAGAGGCTTGGGGGTACGCTTGGGATAGCAGACAAAGGGCTTATAACCAAAGTGATAAAGGTGACGGGCAGCCACCAGACCATCACCACCATTATTCCCAGGTCCACAGATAGTAAGTACACGACCATGCTCACTTGGTTTGTAAACCTGTGGAAGAAACTCAATTTCAAGTACAAATGTTCCACAATGTTTATAGGCCGGCGTTCATAAAGAACACGATTCTCTCACAGAATGCTTGGTATAGCAAACGATAGAGTTGCAGAACAAATAGTCAAAATATTCTAATCGCAGAAAACTCATGATTAAATTATAGAATCACGAGTAGTTAATAGCGTACTATAACTAACTATCAGGTTTGGTTCCTTTAAAACTGCCTACTTGAATTTTCGACATTTTTATCCAATTCATTCCCACCATGAAATAAGTACTACTACAAATAAAACCAAACAGATAAATATAAACACCTAATAATTACCTCGGCTACGGCGGTGGCAACGCTCAAACCAGCCAATTCCTACAATTGCAAATGCAACACGAACACAAATCGAAACCATTAAGCAATGACAAGAAACGAAATTATACAACAGAGAGATAAATAGAGAAGCAAGCGCTACTATGAAGATTGACCATCAACTGGTCGACACTAAATCCAAGAGGACCCATGAGGTTCTCATCGATCTCGGCAGCTTCCCGCTGAGTCAGGTACGAAATAGAGTCGTGGCTCTCCATGGTTTGCCCCAACACAGCCACTCTGGCCCCTGCAGCTTCGGTGGACGTAGTACAAAATACACGAATTCCCGGGGTACGAATTGGGTTTCGAATACCCTGAAATAAAAAGCACATAACTTTTAATTTGGCGAATAGTAGTTTGAAGAGTTCACAGAGATATTGGGATAAAGACATTGATGAAGCGGAGAAATGGCCTACAGAGAAGAGTTTAGGAGAGAAAGGGGAGGAAGTCCCTTGGTTGTTGGCGTCGGAGAGAGCGTTTTGAGTATGAGCTAGTGCGTGGGTAAGGTATAAACATGTCATCGTTCTTGCCTTCCTCGACAATGAACGCATTGGCTTATTCTGTTGGGCTCGGCTTGTTCTGAATCTGTACACCCCACGCCCCAACTAGTTATTTTGCCAATTCCTCCCAAGATTATTCGACATTGCAATGCGTGCCTTCTCTCCTATCCTTTTTCTTTTGTTGTAATAATAAGGAATCAAGTAATATGAATGGCTTATATCTTATTATTAAGTTGTTTAATTAAAACATAATAAATATATAATTTTTGAATAATAATAATATAACAAGTAAATCATTTTTATGAATAATTATATAATTCTTAATTAAATTATATATAAATTATTTTATTATTAAAAAAATCTTACATTTATTATATTTTAATAAAAAATCTGATAATAAAAATATAGCAAACTATATATAAATTTAATCCTAATAATAATAGCTACATTTTAAATAACCAACTACTTGTTATGTCTTTCAATAATTAGCATCGTAGTTATTGAAACTGGTAGACAACTGAATTACTAGGTCATCGGTTTAACTATAAGTGTATATAAATAAATTGTTTGTAAAAAAACAATAAATTTGTTCAATCCGAATTTCCCTTGATTGTTTGGTCGAATTGTCTTATCATTTCTGTTCAATTACAAAAATAGTCTAACTTTAAAAATGAACCAGTTCGATTACCATTCATTGGCTGAATTGATCTATTGAGTTCAACTTCTGATTAGTATTAAGTAATGCATTTTAAAATTCTTAAGTCTATTAAAAATGTGAAGCGTGTGAGATCTCTAAGGTAATCTCCAAGAGGGAGTTGGAGCTGTAGTAGATATCCAAGAGTTTTTTTTTATGTAATTCTACGGGAGGTCAAGAAAGTTCTGTAATGCCTTAGTAATGGTCTTGACTACCAATAATAATACGAGGAGGCAACACAACATAACATACATACCCGAGGTTTTCAGGCCCTTTGTAAGCTAGCCTTCATGGATATTGTGGTCATTTTCAAATTTTAAGTAGTGACATATTAGTTCGTCATTTTATTTTTATTTTTTTAAAGAAAGCCAAATCAATAATTGATAATTATATTAAATTTGAATTACATCTCGTCAAGACACAAGAGTTTGTCCTATGAATTATAATATTAATATATTATACCTATAAAGAGTGTGAGTGACAAGTAGGAGTCTTTCATAACGCTGGCTAAAAACTGTGCTTACAAATGTACGAAAAATTGTAGTTAAGTGGTGAATTCAAGCAACAAATGGAGTTAAGTTATTAAGTAGTTGATTAGTTGTGTTAGCTGTGTTATATACACATGGCACTGTTAGTTACAGAGTCGTTTAGCATCAACTGCTCTATCCAGTAAATGTATCAAAATTCAGAAGCTATGATCAGAAGGATGCATTTTCTCTTCCCATTTAGTTTGCTTAAGTTTCTTCTTCTCTTTCCTTTCTCATATCTAACAAAATTTATTGCCAAAAAAAAAAAGGTAAGTACAATTCGTTGTTTTGGACTGAGTCTCCTCACAACACATTATCATATTACGAATATATAATTGTTCGTTTCATGCCCGAAGAACATTTGGCATTCATTGTTTTTGGATGTTAAAAATTCTACTCCCCCATTTTTCCAATTATGATGAATGACAGAAGAACAACCGTAGGACAATCTTGTAGGAATGCGGAAGCATAAAGATCTTTGAAATATGAAAAAAAAAAATCTTGGGAAAGCATTGATTCGTTGTAATTTATTTCTCAGTCTTACATACTTTTTGAACTCTTTCGATTAAACTCATCACCGTTTTCAAATTATCATCGTCTGAAAGAAAGAAGAGAAAATTGTTTTATGAATAACTCAAACACAAGCACTGTTTGGGAGAAGAAGTAAAAAAAAAAATTACCCAGTAATTCAAGCAAATGATAAGTGGGAAAAAGATATAGTAATTTAGTAAGTAATGATGTACCTATTGTTGGTATTTGTGTGGCCTTTGAAATAATGAATCACCATCCGTTAAATACATAATTTCAGTAGTTCAACCCCATATGCCTCAAGAGATTTGTCTCTTCTGCAATTACGAGATTTAATTATTTACATCGTATTTGGCTTGCAGAATTTATTTTTTTAATATTTGTTTCAATAACTTTAAACTTAAAATTAGAACCATCGATGAGAGTCAATCCAGCCTTAATTAACTTTACTCATAATAGGCCCTATGGCTATATTAAAGATTTTTGTAAAATGAGATGTTAATTTGTAATCCAATCTTATCCTTTAAACAGCTTAGAATTAGCCTTATAAACTCCCTTCTTTTGTCTATTCTCAGGGCTGAGCTGTGACCTACAAGAAGGGAGTGGGTTGAGTCTTGTTTCCTCTCTCCTTCTGGTTTGTCTGGTCCGTTTCCATCTCTTTTGAATGATGTTCTCTGTTTTTGGTCCCCAAAAAAAAACAAAACGAGTAAATTTCCAACGGCTGTTTCTAAACTCAAGGGCTACTCCAAACATTCAAGTTAGCTCTAATGGTTAGTTTCAGTCAACTTAATTTTTTTTAATACAACGATACAATATGTTTTGATGTGTGTATATGTATAAAAACATATCCAGTAATTTAATTGATTTATTGTGGGAGGTGAAAAAAGTCATTAACTTATTATTTGATGAAAATTATATATATATATATATATATATATATATTTTTTTTAAAAAAAAGTTATAAATGCCCTAGGATTTTTTATTGATTTCTTTTTTTTTCTTTTATTTTCAACAAAATTATAAAAGGCCTATAGCCTTAGGCTAACCTAGTCTTACTGCTAATGCATAATAGGAAAGGGTAACAAAAAAATCCTATTTAAAACAAAATATTATTTTACTAGCCAATTTTATGTATATTTTGAGAATAAATGAGTCAATTTAAAAATATAATCTATTTTTACAACCCTACTTTAAATATATATTTAACCAACTTGATTGCACGGAACATAGAATAGTAACAGTGATTATATAGATAAAATGATTACGGTGACATAAAAGATGAGCCGGTGACACAAATAGGAAAGAGGGATATTTAATAAGATTAATACAAATTCAACCTATCAAGAATAAAATCAGTTCATGAATAATATATAAAATCTTAAACCAAATGCAAGTGTCTTTATTAGAACTTTAAGATAGAGATTTGTGATGTTGTTTTGGCGTCAATTTTTTTCTTTGGAATTTAGGTTTTAGCATAAACTATTTTTTCAATTATGAAAGTAGCATAAGACTAAGGATTAAATTTAAATATAGTTATTTATATTTATATTATTATATTTTTTAATTAAAATATAATAAGTATATAATTTTGCAATAATATAATAAATATATAGTTTAATTAAAATTTATGCATTTGTTTGCAACACCTATACACCTATCATATTATTATTATTGAAAAATTATATTAATAGCAAATTAAAATATAAAGAATTGTTTGAGTTTTCTTTATAAGACCCTGAAGTAGAAAAAGGAAAATATAAATAAAGATCAAACCACTTATTAATTAATTACAATGTTATTGTTATGATATAAAATTAGTAATAAGATAATTGCGTCATTTGTTCTAATTAGTAAGGGTAGTTTAGACATCTCATAATAACGGAAGTTAGTTAATGGAATATATAAGTTGTGGGAGACATGAGTTATAACTGAGTCCATTAGGCGTCCATTTATATGGATTACATCGCATTAGCATGAAAGCAAAATATATCGATCCTATTTTTCTCTTATCTTACTTTCTCCTCTCCCTCTCTTATATTCCTCTCTTCTTCCTCTTACGCTTTCCTCCATAAATCTCCTACCCATTTGTCCAAACCTAGCACTGGTATCAGAGTAGGACAACCCATGGCAAAAGCAACTAAAACACAGGCAGCTATTCGGGAAATAGAAGAGTGCTTGAAAATGATAATAAACCAGAGAATTGGAGCTTTGGAGCACCAAGTATTTGGTCTTCAAGAGTTGATATGTGGTCTGTCAGTTTAGTTCATTAAAATCACACATCAGATTAAGGACTGAGGTCGAACAGAAGCTCAAACGGGGTAGCAGGGAGTTACAGAATATCAAATCCCCACTTGCTTCACTAGAGTTGAGTTTCCTCATTTCATAGCCAAGGATGTCAACGGGTGGGTTCAAAATGTGAAAGAATTTTCCTTTTAGATAGAACATCGAAATAAACCAAGGTAACTCTTACTACACTGTTAATGGATGAAGTAGCTTATTGATGGTATCAAAATTTCAAAAAAAAACTAGAAACGGCATAATAACTTGGCCTATGTTAACTGAAACTATTAAAATCCATTTTGGATCCATTCTCGAAGATCCAATGAAGGAGTTGATGCATCTAAAATAGACAGGGTCCCTTAATGACTTTCAGGAAGCTTTTGATAATTTGGCATGTAAGGTAGATCTAACTAAAATACAAAAACTTAGTTACTATCAAGCAATTTTAAAACCCGAAATAGTTATGGGGGTCAAATTGCTTCATCCCAATACCTTATTAGATGTCATATAGTTGGCCAAACTATAGGATTTAAATATTGAGCTACTACAGAAGAAGAACATAACTCCAACATTCACATCACATTCAGGTTAGCAAAAGAGAATTGGTTTTGCATTTAAGAAAGAACACAATAGCCTAGAAGCATCTAAGAAGGATCAACATGGAGATTTAAAAGGTCCTTAAAGAGCTAGTTAGAGCTACCACAGAATTTTAGGCAAACTAACATTACGGTTTCAATAGAAACTTTCTCTAACTGAAGTAGAATAGCATTGTAGCAAAAACCTATGCTACTTCTGCCATGAAAAATATTCTTTGAGGCATGAATGTGCTCAAAAAAAGAAGATGCAAATATTCTTAATGGAAGTTGAGAATGGTATTGCAAAAAGAGAAACTCAAGTAATCAAGGAAGTAGGGGAACAATCTGGCAATGCAGAAGAAGCAAAACTTAAGGAACATCTAATCTTATTAAATGCCCTACAAGGAATTGTTGGCCTACCTGACTATGAGAATCAATGGCACCATAGGTAGGAAGACAATACATATATTAATAGATACTAAAAGTATCCATAATTTTTTGGATGAGAAGTTCAAAGACTAGGTTGATGCTAAACCAGTAGATCCTATCCAGGTTATGGTAGTAGGAGGCCACCAACTTATGAGAACAATTAAGTGGGACAATTTGAAGTGTTGTACTCAAGGGATAGGATTCGAATCAGATGTTATTTTGATTTCTTTAGTCAGTTGTGACATGGTCTTGGGTATGCAATGGATGAGGACCTTAGGAGTTATTCAGCTGGACTACCTCAACTTGATAATAGAGTTTGATTGGTTTGGCAAAAGAGATAGGATTAAAACTTAGAGAGATCCCAAGCTACAAATCATCAAGGAAGCTCAGTTGAATAAATTAATGGTGCAAGAACCAGAGGCTTGTATGCTACAATTAATTCAATGGGAATATGGCTCAAGGTGCTATATAGTGAAGGTAGAATTAATGCTTCACATGCCATACTCTATCACTCACTTACTCTCAGAATTTCCAGAACCTGTTTGAAGAGCCAAAACCTTTACCCCTTCATTGAGCAAATCATGATCATTATATTATACAAAGGAATCAACCCCATCAATTTAAGACCATACTGCTACCCTGCCTTCTCGAAATACATTATTGAAAAAATGATCTTTGAAATATTTAAGTTAGGCATTATTCAAAGAAGTTCATCTCCTTTTGCATCTCCTATTATGTTGGTAAAAAAGAAAGATGAAAGTTTAAGATTGTGTATAAATTACAGAGCATTGAACAAGCAGATCATAAGAAGCAAATTCCTAATCCCTCTTATTGAAGATTTATTAGACAAACTCGGGAAGGCTATGGTGTTCTCAAAGCTAGATTTATGCTCTGGATACCACCAGATTCGGATAAAAGATGAAAATGTTTACAAGACTGCCTTCCAAACTTATGCTTGACAGTACGAGTTCTTAGTAATGCCTTTTGACCTTACAAACGCACCCTTCACCTTTCAGGGAATGATGAATGCTATCTTTCAACAACATCTTAAAAAATTTATGTTAATTTTCTTTGATGACATCTTTGTTTATAGTGCCAACCTAGAAAAACATGTTATTCATGTAAGGAATGTCTTCACTATCTTACAAGCTCATTAATTCTTTATGAAGCTCAACAAGTATGCTTTTGCTGTTTCTTAGATTGAGTATCTTGGCCATTTCATAACTCAAAGAACCACCTTTATTAATCCTAAAAAGGTTAAGACAATGTTGGAATGGCCCGTTCTTAAATCTGTCAAATAGTTGAGAAGCTTTCTCGGTTTATTAAGGTATTACCGATGTTTCATTAAAAATTATAGCATCATTGCTAGACCTTTTATTGATTTATTGCATAAGGACACCTTTAGATAGAATAGGGAAGCTAAGGAAGCATTTCAAAAGCTAAAGACAGCATTGACTTTTACCTTGGTCTTGGCCTTACCCGATTTTAATCAACCATTTTCAATGGAGATAGATGCATCAAGCACTAGTATTGGAGTTGTTTTAATTCAAGAGAAGCACCCCATTGCATTCATCAATAAGGTTCTGTCCCATAGAAACCACTTACTATTAGTATACAATAGAGAATTACTAGCTATGGTTTATACGGTGGAGAAATGGTCACAATACCTAGCCATTCTTCCCTTCACCATTCTTATAGATCAACAAAGCCTCAAATTTTTGTTGGAACAGTGGCTTTCCACTCTAGCACAGTATAATTAGCCAACTAAATTGATGGAATTACAATATACCATATGTTACAAAAAGGGCCATGAAAATGTTGCGATGGATGCTTTATCAAAAGCAAGCTATGGAGAACTACTCCATATGTCAATTTCAACTATATCAATTGAATTGTGGGATACCATTAAGCAACAGTGGCTAACGGGTCCTCATTTTTAGAACATAGTCCACTAGTTGCAAGTTAACCCTTTAACTTTTCCTAAGTACAAATGGGATAGTCAAGTTCTTTCTAAAAAAAATGGGTTGGTAATCAATAACCATTCCCTTATTAAAGACACCATTATGCAATGGTTGCACTCATCCCCTTATGGAGGCCATTTAGGAATCAAGGCTACATGGAAAAGAATTCGGGGTCTATTATATTGGAAGGGTATGATCTATGACATTCAAAAATTTATTGCTCAATGTGAAACATGTTTATGTTACAAGTATGAAACAACTGCTACTCCTGGACTGTTGCAACCTCTTCCAATATCTCAAGGTGTTTGGCAAAGTATTACTATGGACTTCATCGAAAAGTTGCCTAATTCAGGAGGAAAAGACATAGTATGGGTGGTGTCACACTCGAAAATGCGACCGCGCGGCGCTAAATTGAAATCAAAATTAAAAGTAATAGAGTCGCAATCAAAATTTTAATTTTTTTTAAAGGTAAAATTTTGAAAAAATCTTTTTATAAGAAAAACAAAAATGGTCTGTGAACTAGAAAATGGGTTCGGGAGTCAATTATGAGTGAGAAAGGTGGTAGGCACCCCACAACACCCGTTGCTAAGAACAGTTATCCTATGTTAGTTGTAAAATCAATATGGCTTTTAATTTATTTTGATTCTCTCTAACAAATCACATGCAAAAATAAGAAATAGAAACAAAGGAAATGAAATTGAAAGTAAAAAGGAAGAAAGAAATTAAAGAAACAAAATTAGAAAATAAAATAAAATAAAATAAAATTAAGAAAATTAAGAAAATGAAGAAAGAAATTAAAGAAACAAAATTAGAAAAAAAATAAAATAACAGAAAGAAAATTAAGAAAATGAAAATTGAAAAAAAGAAATTAAAGAAACGAAATTAGAAAAGTAAAAGAAAAGAAATTAAGAAAATAAAAATTAAAAAAATATATTTATAAGAGCGGATTTGACTTAGGATCAAACCCTAGGGTTTACGTACCCTCCAAAAGGATCAAAGTCCACGTAGTTCGATTGAAAAATTGTATTAGTTGATATTTTTTAGTTTTTTTTAGTTTTTTTTGTTTGGTTACGTGTTTGTTTTCTTATCTATGTTTTTGTTGTGTTTTTGTTTTTATTTTTTTATTTTTATTTTTAATTTTGTTTTGTTTTGTTTTGTTTTGTTGGGGTTTTCCTAGATTTTGATTTCCTTTTTATTATTTATTTTTATAATTTTCTAAAAATAAAGCTTTTTTATGATTTTGTTTTCATTTTCTTTCAAGTATATTTAAACTTTGGCTTTTGTCAAAAGAAAGTCAGAAGAACACCACAAAATTTTCCAAAAGGAATTTGATTGCCCTTTTATTTTATAAATTTAATTTTTGTTTATATATTTTTTTCTTTCTTTTTCCTTTATTCTTGAAGGGGAAACTTAAACACTTACTTTGAATTTGTTTTTGAATTTGAAAATTTTACATTATTTCTTTTTGTCCCTTTTTGTTGAAAACCTTTTTGAAATGAGAATTTAAAAACTTACCTAATGGATACCAAGGAAGCTTATTGCCACACATGATCCTTTGATTCATTCCTATATGCACGAGGAGACAAAAAATCTCACACGACAATTATAAGATTAAGAGTAAAAATCCTATAAAATAGAATTAAATAGAATAAATAACTAAAAATATTCGTAAACACGAAGAATCTCTCTCCCTATATTTTTATTCCCTTTTTTTTATCCTTTTTTTAAGAGTCTCGTATTGAAGAAAAGACATTAATTTAATCTAGCAAAATTTGCTTTTTTAAACTTTCTTGAAATGTGTTCTTAAATTCTAATTATTCCCCCTTTTTTGGGATTTTTTTTTTATTTTGAGAAAGAACTAAAAATAAAGAGAGAAAGAAAAAGTTTATTTCAAAATTAACTTTTGCAAGGCATATCAATTTCAATGTATGAATTGCTTAAATTGTTAGTTGCAACCCAAATCAATTTGAGAGTTATATTCGATGATGCACGTACCTTATGCGAGCAAAGACTCTACACCTAAGCATAGTTACCCAACCCATCCAGGGACATACAACAAAGTGGATGCTTTTATATAGGTACAACATTAAATCCCAGATCATGAAAACAACATTGCCCCCCATGGAAATCCCGTTAAGGCCATCTCCTAACAACTCCCATAATAATACATTCCAGTACTATATGCCCCATGCCTCTCCCAGTTTATTCATGTTCAATCATTCAATGGAACCCCCTTTAGGGCTTCCATTCAAATTTAAACAAAGTAATTCATATTCAATCTCCCAAAAGAACACCCCTGGCATAAGCAACCCATCCAAAGACCAAACACAACATGAAACGCGGCGTCCTTAGTCACTTGTCTCCTAATCATGCTATAATGTAATCAAATGCCGTGAACTTATCGAAAGATCTAACAAGCACTGTAGCACCGAAATTTTACCCAAAATTTGATCAAATTAACAAAAAGTGTATTCATCATTTCACTTCAAATCATGCGAAAAAGCCTATAGGGGGTTCTTAAAAAAAATCCACACGTGCAGAGCAAAGCCTTTAAGATTTACTGAGACTTGATCTAAACAAGATACCACAAAGCATGACTTGAAGTAAAAATCACGAACACAAATTTGATCACGTGATTTGATACAAAAGCCTTGTGTAGAAAATTAGTCATATGCAGCACTTTATCGCCTAACATAGAATCATGAGTCGTGCAACCATTAAACACAGAATCCCTAGACTTTGCTAAAAAAAAAAATCAACTAAAACCTTCATAAAAGCGATAACTCAAAATACATGTCCCTCCATTGTAAAATGACAATAGTAAGAGGATCGAGGCTACATTGGTATGGTCCTAATAGACTCAACAAATCATATCATTAACACAGCAACTTTTATTAATGGAAATATAACAATCAACTGCCTATGCCTATTTCAAACCCTTCTCAAGCATTCCATCGAGCACCTACTGCGCATATCTAAGGACGTGTATAGAACATGACCTCTCAAACTCTATTCATGCTTACTCAGTGGGAAAACGTTACTCAATCTTTCGTTCTCATTTTGCATCAGCAGCCAGCACAAGGAATTTCATTAACGGGCAAGAAAAACAAACAGGATTCGTAGCTTACCTGCAGGAATCACGGTAGAAGAATGAGTATATTTGGATTTCTTTCTTCTCCCTCAGATGCTCCCCCTTTTGCTTCGTTTCTCGGCCCCTACTTTTCAGCTCTCTCTCCAATCGATTTTTTCGTCTCCCCTTCCATTCTTTGCCTCTCCTCTCGCTCTCTGCTTCGATCCCTTTCATTCCTTGTTTCCCCTTTCTCCCTCCGTTTCTCAACCCCTTCGTTTTCTCTCATCTTGCCTTCCACTACTAAAAACCATTTTTTTCAATCTCGAATCTCAGGCTTCTTTTTCTTAAAGCCCCTCTCGATTTCTCCTGCCTCTTCCTGAATCCCTTCTCCTTTTCAATTTTCCTCCCCCTCTCTCTCGAATCTCTTCTCTCATTTGTATCTAGAGCTTCCGTCCGCTTCATCTTGTTCCTCCCGTGGTGAAAGGGACCTGAGAAGAGGTCAAATCCTCGAGCCTAATGTTGCTTCCCATTCTTACCTTCTGCTTTATGTCTGCTTTTTTATGTTCAGTTCTGCATGTTTCCCTTTTCCTGAAACCTGCCATTGCTTTTCTTCGTGCCTCTCTCTTTTTTGTTCTTCACCGAATGTGGGTGAAGAGAAGAAGCAACCAGAGAAAATGGGTAGGGTTCAACGTACGGCCCGATGGCCCAACGCAAAAAGGAAAAAAAGGTTCTAGGCTTCAGAAATTAGACCCATATCCTTTTTCCTGTCTTTCTTTTTTTGGATTGGTTTCTTTTTTTTATCCTTTATTTTTTTCTAAATAATTTTTTTATGTTTGTTTTTTTTCTTTTTTTTTTTTACATTATTATTATTATTATTATTATTATTATTATTTGTTTTTCTTTATATTTTTTTATTTTAGTTACTTCCTCTTTGATTGATTTTTTTTAGCTTGTTGCGCTCATTTGATTTTTTTCTCTTTTTTTGTATTTTTGTTAATTTGATTTTGTTACTATTTTTGGCGTTTGTCGGACAAAATACGATGTTCACAGGTGGTGATTGACCAATTAAGCAAATACGTTCACTTCATTCCCTTATCTCATCTATATATAGCGACTACTCTGGCATAGATCTTTCTTGACAATATATAAGTTGTATAGGGCACTAGCAAACATTATTAATGATCAGGACCCCATATTTACCAGTAGATTATGGCAAGAGCTCATTGCAAAGTTGGGAGTCACTCAGTGTTTATCTTCAGCATACCACCCTCAAACAGATGGCCAGAGTGAGGTCCTTAATTGTTGTCTTAAAAATTACCTATGTAGCTTGGCGTGACAATTTCCCTATGAGTGGATCAAGTGGTTACCACTTGCTAAATGGTGGTATAATACAATGTTTCACCTAGCAATAGGGTCCACACCTTATGAAGTAATCTATGGACAACCTCCACCAATTCACTTGTCGTATCTTCCTCAAGATTTTATGGTTGAGGCTATATAGACCGA
The DNA here is from genome assembly GCA_026724425.1 of Erythrophleum ivorense. Classification (NCBI taxonomy): domain Eukaryota; kingdom Viridiplantae; phylum Streptophyta; class Magnoliopsida; order Fabales; family Fabaceae; genus Erythrophleum; species Erythrophleum ivorense. Next base: position 973,369 of record JAIUCV010000129.1, read on the forward strand.
AGCTTCTGTGCTCGTGAAACTATGGCACAAAACCTTAAAAAAAACTTGGCACTGGTTGTTCATAAAATGAAACAACAAGCTGATCGAGGAAGAATTGATTGCCACTTTCATGAAGGAGATTGGGTTTTCTTGAAACTCTAACTATTGAGACATACATTAGTGGAACAACGAGCCTCGGACAAGTGGACACCAAGGTATTTTGGTCCATACCATATCCTCTCTTAGGTGGGTGCAGTAGCTTACACTCTTAAGCTACCTTCTACTTCTCGAATTCACCCAATTGTGCATGTTTCATTACTTAAACGATGCCTAAATCCATTTATACTAGTAATATCTCTTTTGAATGATTAGGGACCTTCAATTAACAAAAGAGTGCCTGCAAAATTTTTGGATCATTGATTAGTGCAAAGAAGGAATCATACTATTACAAAAGTGCTAATTCAATGGCAAGGCGAACTAGAAGAAAAAGTTACATGGGAGGTTTGGTTTGAATTATAAAAACAATATCCAAACATTGCTAACTCAATTCACCCTTGAGATCAAGGGTGAAGATATCGAGAGGGATTTGTTATGATACAAAATTAGTAGTAGGGTAATTATGTCATTTGTTCTGAATTAGTAGGGGTATTTTAGATATTTTATAGTAACAGATGTTAGTTAATGGAATATGTTAGCCATGGTAGATGTGAACTATAACTGAGCTCGTCAGGTGTCCATGTATAAGGACTACATCGCATTAACATGAAAGTAAGATATACAAATCTTATTTTTCTATCCTCCGATTCTCTTACTCCCTCCTCTCCCTCTCTTTTTCTATTTCTATCTTCGTCCTCTTATACTTTCTTCTATAAATCTCGTACTTATTTGTCTAAACCTATCAGTTACATAGACAAAGATTTAAATCAAACCATTTATTGTTTTTGTTAGCACTCAAAATATTGGAGTTCAGCTGGTGCTACGACTAGAGGATTAGACAAGAAAAAGGGATAATTAAACCTATAGCTAAATTTGGATAGTTGAAAATCTCTAATCAAGAATGATGAACTAGCAAGAAAAGCAAAAACATAACATATAATTCAATTAAAGTGATATCCATGAACTAGTACATAACATGATTGACATGAAAGAGGCCACAAAGCAAAAGTAGTATAGGATGTGAAGATTGGTCAAATGTGGGAGCAATTATCAACCATGGAAGGAGTTATAAAATGGAAGGAAGGAAGAGAAGCGGGACACACAAAGAATCATAAAATACTTGACTTGCAGATCATCCTTTTTATTTAGTGCTTTGTTTATTCATTCCATTTATTTATTTTATACTTTTCTTTGGAGTTTTACTTCAACTTATCACCTTCATATTTGGCTAATTAACAGAGTTGTGGTTGGACTTTCGAAGCCTTTTTATCTTTTTTTTTTCTTGTTATTACTCAATATTGCTAGACTTGTCAATGTACCATTATTATGCAATATTAATTATCACAATTTTAGTTGTCTTTATCCTTTTTTTTTAATCTTTGTCCAAAACCTTTATTCTTTAAACTTAATTATGTTTAAGACCTAAAAGAGCTTATTTTAAAAAAGTTGTATTCTATCTCTATTATCCACTTAGCAAATAAAGATCGAAATTATAGTTGATTCTTTTTTACAGTTATACACTCTTGATTGATTAATTGATGATAATTTTGGCACCACCAAATTTTTATTAAAAAAGAATAATAATTTTAAAATCAAGAAAAATAATGATAGAAGTTGGTAATTGAGTTAGCAGGATGGCAACAAAGTTAAAAGGAAGCAACAAGATAAACAAGACGAAATAAAAGTTAACAACAAAAATACTTAGAATGTAGAGTGATAGACAGAAAATTGGTGTAGAATATGCCTTGTTAGCTACCCAAGGTGCCTTAAATCTAGCTTTTCATATGATTATCAAGAATCTCACTTTGGGTACTTTTGTGTCAGACCTTGCACATGAACAAGCATAACTAACACGTTTAACTATTTTGAAATTCAAAAAACGTTAGATACAATTTTTATATCTTTATTATTAAATTATTTAATAAAATCATGATAAGTATCTGATTTTTTAAAAATAACACTATGATTTTTATAGTTCAACATCATAATATAAAATAATTTTAAATTTTTTTATTATATTGTAATTATATTAAAAAAGGATCATGTTTGTGTGTAGTACAAATGTTGAATTAGACAATACACCAACTTTGATTTCATTGGTTTATCTTTGTCATTGTCTTTGTTTTCCAAACACCAATGGGTTCTTCTTATCCTTCCCATTCATTCTAAAGTTTTTATTTTCTTCTTAATCTTCTTCTTCTTCTTCTTCTTCTTCAATGTCAGCCAATTTGCATAGAGGTGGTTCTTTCAACACACATGGCATTGCTAGTTACTGCTATATGTAGTAATAAATAAATGTATCAGAATTTGAAAGCTACGATGAGGAGGATGCATTTTCTCTTCCCATTTTGTTTGCTTAAGTCTCACGATGAGGAGGATGAATTTGAAAGATACAAAGTAAAACACATTGTTTTTTACTTAGTTTCCTCATAGCATATTATCATATTATGAATATGTCATTACTTGTTTTATGACCTAAGTATAGATTTGATCATAGATCAAACTAATATAAAAATAGGCCATATCTATAAAATAATAGTTCAAAAATAGGGTTAGGAGTTGGCACTATTCATCAAAAATTTGGCCAAGCTCAACCTAAAAAAATTAAATTTAGTGTTTTGATTAAAAAAATACAAAATATTATGTGATATTGATTTAAAGTTCATTTCTTATAAGATATTATGATTTTTTATATTACGTAATATATCATTTTTTATTAGTTTACTTTTTTTTAGATATTAGTAATTTTCATCATATAATATTATAATTTATTTATTTTCACTTTTACATTAAACATTACAATTCCAATATTTAAAAGTAAAAGGAAGGGTAGAAATTAGAAAAGTAAAATAAAAGATAAGTGAAATATATATTAATAATATTTAAAAAAAAAAGGTAAGGTTTTGAGCCAAACTAAAAAAAATTCAAACTCAACCTATATTTTATTCAAATTTTTTAAAAATAATTTTTTTTCAAGTTGATATCTTTTTTTTTCCTTTTGTGTCAAATAAAATTTTCAACCCATGATCAAGCCTATCTAATCACATTCAGCATTCATTGTTTTTGGTTATTAAAATTCAACTCCATCATGTTTACAATTATGATGAATGATAGAAGAACAATCCAATAAAATTTTATTAGGATGTCCAAGTATAAATAACATAGGTTAAACAATATTATGATTGAATCAATCTATTTGACCAAAAAATCCATAAATAAGCCATGATTTTGGTTCATCTAACTCAAAACTCGCTAAAAGAAAAAAATGATTAAGAATCAATTGATTATATTAAAAATTAATAAAATTGTAGAAAATTGGTTGTGAACACCGTATTTTGTCCCAATATTTTAAAAATATATATAATAAAAGCAAAAATAAAATAAAATAATAATAATAATAAAATCACTTTAAAGGAATAATAATAATATAATTTTTTTAAAAGCTTAAGTAATCCAAAAAAAGACAAAAATGGAGAATGAAATCAGAAATGTAAAATAAAATAAAAGAAAAGAAAATAAAAGAAGAAGGAAGGTCCTAACCATATACAATAAAATAAATTAAAGAAAAGAGGAAGAAAACAAAAAAACTTGAAATTGATGAATTAAAAACAAGAAAAACAAAACGGGGCAAAACACACCAAAATAAAAAAAAAAAGAAAAAAGAGTCCGGAAAAGGGAAAAATTTAAATAAAGGAAATTTAAACAAAAAAAAGTAAGAAGGGGCCAATCTGAAGCCTAAAACTCCCAGGCCCATCTTGCTAAACCCTCAGCCCAATCCCCGCTGAAGCCATAAATCTCTTTTGGACTTGGCTATCGGGCCAAATCCATAACCCTACCTGGCTCCCTTTTTTTTTTTCGGACTTCCCATATCAGAACCCCCAAGTGACACAGCGCGAGACACACAGAGGGGCAGAGTCTTGAAACATAGAAATGGAACGTTCAGCGTCTCAGGGGTCTAGTGAAGCAGACCTACAGCGGGGGAGGCTCAAGGGTTTGACCTCCCTCTCCCATCCCTTTTGCCACCAGAGGCAGAGGATGACTAACGCAAAAAATAGAAGGGGAAAAGAGGGAGGCGTAGATCGAGATAGAGGAGAAACGAAAAAGAAGTTCTGATTCAGAATCAGTGACAGGGGGGATGGTGGAGATTCAAAGCGAGAGAATGCAAGAGAGACAGAGAGGGCGAGACTCGAGAGAGGCTAAAAATAGAGAACAGAAGGGATCGAGCTAGAGAATGCGAGGAGGATAAGCAAGGGAGTTCAGAACGAAACGGAGGAGGAATAGAGAGTGAGAGAGATCGGAGAGCAATAGGGGACCAAAGGATCCATCCCTAAAGGTAAATTTTGAACCTAGCTTGTTTTTCTTTGGCTTGTTGATAAAATTCCTTGTGATTGTGGCTGATGCGAAATGGGTAATGTTCTCATATTGAGTGGGCATGGATGAAGTTCGAAAGGCCATACTCTATACCTGTCATTAGATATGCACAGTTGGTGCTCGACAGAATGCTTGAGAGAAATCTAGATCAAGCTTCGGTAGTTGGTTATCACAAATTGTTGCCGAATCTGTTAAGCCATAGGGCATCAATCTAGATTTTCTTTTGCTATGATTTGGTGATAAGAGGATGTTTGTTTTTGTGCTGATGCTCACATGAATATTTCTAGTTCTTAAATTCATTTAATTTGCATTTCAATTTGATGAAAATGATGGTATCGTTTAGCAACCCAGTAAGTTTGGATGGGTGTGGTCTGCTATTAACATGACATAGGCAATTAGTTATAGTTCGAAGCTAATTCCCTATCACATTTCTTCTGTTGCTTGACATGGGTGTTACATGCATTATTAGAATAGGGTAATTGGAAATTCCCGAACGAAATCTTGAGGGGCTCTATATCTGTTTGTATGATATAAAATATGACTGGATTGGTAGGAAAAATACATATATGTGCAATACGAATGTCTACACATCCATACTGCATTTAGGCTTTGATTTTGTTTTTACTTTTCTGGTTTTATTGATTTATCTATTTGTTCTTTCTTTTTCCTTTCTTTTAAATTTGTCGTGTGGGATTTTTGTCCCCTCAGACATGTAAAAGTATCTAAGGAACCATGTGAAGCAATAAGTCTCCTTAATGCTTATTAGATATATGCGATCTCATTTTCATAAATTGTGGGTTTCAATGACCTACACTAAATTAATCCTGTTTTCAAAGAAGTGTGTTCCAAAGGGGGAAAAAGAGAGAACTTTCAAAACACAAAAAAGGGGTTTCAAAATAAAACAACCAAAAAATTCATAAAGTGAAGTAAAAAGTGTCAAAAATCAAGGATTGGATCAAAAAGAAAAAAAAATCGATCAAAATCGAAGGAGAAATGTGAGGAAAGTATACATAAGAAAAAACATAAGGGGGGTAAAACTAAAAAAAAGAGATACATAAGAAAAAATCTCTAAAAAAAAAGGGATAAATAAAAGGAATCAAAATCAAAGAGAAACCTAAAAAAAGGATTAATATGAAAAGAAGAAATCAATCAAATAACCAAGCCTTATTTGTTTTTCTTTCTTTTCAATGAAACAAAACAAGTGAAAAAAATAATAATAACAGTAACAAAAAGGAGCCTATAAAAACAAGTAAGAAATTAATCTTCCTCTTCAACTTTCCCTTTCAAACTCTCTCTTAACAAAAAATCGCCCCGATGAGAAAATTCGACAAAAAGAAGAAAACAAGAAGAAGAAGAAGAAGGAATAAAAATGATGATAAATTTTTCAATTTCAAAAGTCAATTTTAAATAAATGAGTTTTTAAAGTCCCCATTTCACAAAAATCGTAAAGAAAAAAAAACTAATTTTCAAACCAAAAAAGTTAAAAGGGGAAACTAAATCAACAAAATTCACCCAAAACAAAACAAAACAAAACAAAAAATGCAGCCAAAAAATCAAAATTAGAAAAAAAGGCAAAAAGAACCAGAATCATTAATAAAAATTCAAAAAAGGGAAAAATCTAAAAATGAGGAAAGAGTAAAGAATTAAAATTAACTTTGTCTTTAGCAAACTAAAACACATTGATTAGATATAAACTCGTTTTATTTGTTAAAGATAAAAATAAATTTTATTCACCAAAGAAAATAATAAACAACATTAAAATAAAAAAATAATAAAACAAAAACAAACAAAAACATAAAATAAGAAAAGAAACCAATAAAACAATAAGTCAAATAAAAAATTTCAAAAGAAAAGAGGAAAAATGAAAATCATTTTTTAATTTCCTAAAAAATTAATAAAACAAAAAGAAAATAAGAAGAAGAAAAACAAAACAAAATCTAAAAGATATAAAAAAAAGGACAAAAGATGATAAAAAAGAGAGGAAAACAGCTGAAAGTGCAAAAAGAAAGTAAAATTAAATTTATCTTTAACAAATCAAACACATCAACCAATTGCAAAATTATTTTATTTGTTAAAGGAAAAAGTAATTTTTATTTTTTTTGTCTTTCAAAAAAAAATATCTTTCAAAATAATAATAATAAAAACAAAAATAAAAACCATCAATTAGACAAAAAAAGAAAAACAAAAAAAAAAACATAGATAAAAACAAAAAAAAATGACAAAACCTAAAAAACAAACGAACACATTCTTAGTCGAATTACATGGACTTTGATCCCTTAGAAGGGTACGTAGGCTTTAGGCTCTCATCCTAGGTCAAGTCCGCCCTTGTAAATAATCATTTTCTTTTAGTTTTATTTCAATTTCTTTTTTCTTATTCTAAATTTTATTTCTTTAATTTTCTTTTCTTTTTACTCTTAATTTTATTTCATTTTATTTATTTACTTCTTATTTTGCCAACGATTTGTTAAAGAGAATTAAAATAGATTAAAGACCATGGTAATTTCGCACAACTAACTTAGAGTAATTATTCTTAAGAACGGGTATAGTGGGGTGTCTAATATCTTCCTCACTCACAATCGACTTTCGAATTCGTATTTGATTCGTAGACCATTCTTCAAATTAAAAAGGTTTTTTCAGAATTTTTCTTTTTAAAAAAAAATTAAAATTTTGGTGGCAACTCTACAACTTATTTTAATTTTGATTTCAGTTTTCATTTTCTTTGAAAATGGAATCGAAATTTTCTTTTCAAAATTTATTTTTTAAAAGCGCCACGCGATTACATTTCGGGTGTGACATTGGTCAATTATGATATTAAATCAGTTAGAAATTAATTTTTAATTTTGTTTAAATTAGAGTTTAAATATTTTATGATAGAAATTAGTTATATTTAACAAGGTTTTGAAAATCAAACCAGATCAACCTAGAACCAATCCTTAATTCGGTTTGGTTAGCCTAAAAAATAAGAAAGCCAAAGAACCAATCAAGAACTAGACCAGTTAAAATTAGTTTGAACCGGTTCTTAGCAATTTTTTTTTAAAATATTTTTCTTATATAATAGAATAATTCATCCCAAATGAATTTGACAAATTAAAAATAAAAGGCAATAAAAAAAGAAGGAGTAGAAATATAATTTTTTTAAAAAGAGAGAATATAAAAAAAGTAAAATGTGCATAATTGACTATTTTTTATATTTGTTTTCTATTATATTTATGTTTCATTTCTTAATAACATTTATATCAAATATCAAGATATTTAACCAAAATTATTATTTATTTTTTGTCTTTTAAGTAGAATCTTAATAAAATTTAAAAATAATTTTTGTAATATTTTAAGAAATATTGAATTAGTAATTAAATATTTAAAATTTACTAATATTTATTTCTTACATTAAAATTTTAATATATAAAATTTTTAAAAAACATATTTAATTATTTTTAGTTCAACTAATAAATCGTAAACTAATGTCTCCATCAATTTAATGACTGCTTTGGTTTTAAAAATATTAATATTTAATAAACTTTAACATATTTTACATAGATTTGTTGTCATATATAAAATATTTTAAGTAATTATTATATTTTTAAATATTATATTTTTTTTAAATAATATTTCACAATATATTTACTAACTTAATTATAGGACTTTTTTAGATTTATTTAAAAAATGATTTAACATCAATTTAAATATTATTAAATCATTGAATCATGAGCCGCTTCTTATTTTGATTTAATGACTATTATGGTTCTTAAAACATTAATACAAATAGTATTATTGATTTTTAACTAATAGGAAGGGGAGGGGGGGAAAAACAGGAGAAGGAACTATGAAATTAAAAGAGGAAAAAACAAAAATCTTGGGGAGGCATTGGCTCGTCTAAATTCAATTCTCAGTCTCACATATCTTCTGAACTCTTTCGATGAAACTCATCACGGTCTTCAAATTATCAACATCTGAAAGGAAACATGAAGGGAAAACTACTTATATTAATAGCTCAATCACAAGCACTGATAAGGAGAAGAAGTAATTGGGGAAAAAATAGATCTATAATAGAAGATGATCAGTGGGAAGAAGAGATAGTAACTTAGTGAGTAATGATGTACCTATCCTTGGTATTGTGTGGCCTTTAGGATGATGAATCACCACTGGGTGAACACATGATTCTAGTAGTTCAACTCCATATGGTCTCAAGAAATCCGTTTCTCCTGCAGTTACGAGATCCCATTATTTACATTGTATTTGATTTGCAAAATTTACTTTTTTTAGTATTTGTTTCAGTGACCTTAAACTCAAAATTTAGAGCTATCAGTCTAATCTTAATTAGCTTTACTCTTATAAGTTCTATGGTATTAGAAAATCAGGCCTAAAAGCTTTTTGTAAAATGAGAAGCTAATTTGTTAACTCAGCTCGACCTTTTTCTTACTCTTGGCTTTGGAGGTTTAATGTTAATGGTTGGCCTACTTTTAAAGGCTAGTCTAAACTTTAGAATTAACTCCGAACATTTTCTTTCTAAAACATAGTGATACAATATGTTTTGATGTGTGTAAATATATTGAAAAACATATTTAGTAATTTAAGTGATTTATTGTAAGATATATATATATATATATATATATTAAAAAGAGTCAGTATTGTTTCATTTGATGAAAATTATATATATATATTAAAAAATTATAAATACACTAATTTTTTTAAAATAAAATAATTTATTTTCTGTGCAAAATGTTTTCTTTAATTATAACAAACTTATAATTTTTTGGTAAAAAAAAAAAACCTCCCTAAGAGCCTATTCTGCTCCAGTCTTAGCCCCAGGGCTAAATAAGAACATGCCAAAAATCCTATTTAAAATAAAATATCACTTATTGGTTCAATTCTATTAATTTTTTGAAAATTAAATAAATCGGCTTTAAGAATTCAGCCCATTTTGACAACCCTAATTTACACAATTAAATTGCACATAAATGAATATTTCAGTTTTAAAATATTAATAACATAAACTAACTATAATTTATAATATATAAACTGGTCACAACAGAAAATATATTAATTAAGCATCTCCATAAGGGGTCAAGACTGTAATAATAGTAATTATATATACAGAATGATTATGGTAATGGTAAAAGATGAATTCACGAAAAAAAAGCAAGAAAATTGATATTTAATTGGATTAATAAAAATTCAACCTATCAAGAACAAAAAGAGTTAATGAATAATACATGAAAATTAAATATTAACTTTCATTAAAATCTTAAACCAAATGCAAGGGTCTTATTTAGATTTTTAGAGATTTATGATGTTGTTTCAGCGCCTTTTTTTATTTTTTTATTTTAGGTTTTAGTATCTGCTATTTATTTTTCATTTTTTTTAAAAGAGGCATAAATTCAGAGAAAAATAGAACTGGGATCCTTTGTATTAGCCATTTTAAGCACTAACACCTTTTTATGTGCTGTCTTTTACGGATTAAAAATGATGTTGGATATTAAAAGTTATATAATTGGGAGAATAAAAATTTTAATTATAGAAAAATTATATTTTAAAAATTTTAATTATACTATACAATTAAAACCATTTATCTTATTAAAAAGGGGTAGTGGATTAAAAATAAAGAAAAAGAATGAGAGAACGTCTGGCGGCCTGCATCTAACAAGGAGCACCATGTTATTGACTGCAACGACTGAGGAGCGACATGGCGACAATGTTAAAAAGAAGCAACGGAAATACCTAGAAAGTGGAGGGAGGGGCAGGAAATTGGTGCAGAATATGCTTTCTCGGCCACCGAAGGTGCTTTAAACTTGGCCCCTCCTATGATTATCAAGAATTTCACTTTGGGAACCTTGGTGAGTGCCACACCCTGCACATGCATAAGTTTAACTATTTCAAAATTTTAAATATAATCCTTTCAGATTTAATATACTAAACGTTTCTCTAGTTTCCCCGTACCTTCTCCTGAAGACCCGGCATTCCCCCTGACAATATCGCTCCCTATATTCTCAAAATTCAAACATTTTAACCCTTTCAACTCCTCAAGATAGATTTCAAATTTCAATACTGGGAAATTGATTAGAACAAAATGAATCACCTGTGAGAAACCAAGGAGACCATCAAACGGTCCGTGTTTGATCATGAAATCCTCTATATATTTCAGGCATTCATCAAAGTTCGTGTACTCTGTAAATTCCTATTACAGCATAACATGAATAAATAAATGCACAAATTATTAATTCGCAATTAAAAAACCCATACAGTTGTACATCCCCAACCAATTAAAAAGATAAATCATAAGGAGAACCTTGTTGAACTGGAACCACTCATAATAAGGAGGATCGAAGATGCCTTCGACGTCGGATTTACCCTGGCAGGGAAAGGGAGCATCAGCGAAAACAAGATCCAGCTTTTGGAGTACGGATTCGGGCCACTTGTATATCTGTTTCTTAAGGATTTCTGCACTCGTTCTGAAGCCATGAAGGCACAGTACTCTTGGCTTCCTCACGTTCATTCCTTGGTCACCTTCGCTTCCCATTTTGTTATTCTTCTTCCTCAGTTGATAATAACAAATAATTAAAAAGAATGTAAACGATGAATATATATAGAACGATGGGCGTGTGTGGGTGGTCTGAATTTAAAAGCGCGGTTGAGAGTCAAAAATACGTTTGTTGTGTGGACCTCGACCATTTGATTCTCATTCCATTTCGGCTGCTTCCCGTTTTAAACAACGAGACCTAGGGCGAGTTGAGGTCAGGTCAAACGACGACGTTTCACAACGAATAAATTGGATTACTTATTTTTATTATTTTATACTTTCAAAATATAAATCAAAAAAAAAATTTAGTACAAAATGTAAATCATTTAGTAATAATAATAATTATTTTTTATAATATCTTTTATTTAATGACAATAATTATATTAAAAATTTTTTATTTAATAAAAATAATTATATTAAGATTAAAAAGATATGATAATATTTAAAAAATTTAAAAATATAACTAATTTTTTTTAAAAATATATAAATTTATTAAAAATAATTTATATTTTGAACCAGTGTATAGCTATATACTATTTATCGCGTGTGAACATCAACAACGCCCCCCCGTTCATGCCCCTGCGGGAGCCGCGTCGTGATTCGTGATGCTGTTCCTGACGTAAATGAGCGTCTCACTTTTTTCTAGAAGTAAATAGGTTTTATCATTTTTAAAAAATAAATTATGCTCTTCACCTAAAAAAAAAATTATATTTGTTTAGTGATAATGCGGAACTAATTTTTTTATGTCATCGTATATATCATTCTCATCTTAACTTTAAAGTGATTTCTAAGAAAAACCTCTTAAACAATATTCAATATTTTCCTTTTTATTTTCTAATAAAAATTAAAAGTTTTATTTTAAACAAAGCTGGATCAGAGCGCTGGAAGGAAAAAGATTTGAAAGTTTAATTTGACAAGTCCTTAAATGGCCGTCAGATCGGTAGATGGCAAAACGGACGGTGGATTTGTGGAGGGACAACGTCATTGCCATGAGCGAGTAATTAAGAAAACGCGAATGGTGAGGTGGCAACCAAGGATCGAGTCTCTGCGAAGTACGAACTTACGCCGACTCTGATTTCGCTGGTTTGTCGTTGTCTTTGTTTTCCAATCACCGATACGGTTCTTCTCACCCTTCTTCCGAGAGTTTCTATCTTCTTCTTCTTCTTCTTCTTCTTCAATGGCGGCCAATTCGCATAGAGGTGGTGCTTTCTACGGTGATGCGGCTCCTTACCGATCCAGGTAGTGTATCTGTGCATCAAACCCTCTTGAGTTCTCTTTATACCTGTTCATTTTGTTATGAGAGATCCTATTGTTGTAAATTTTTATTCCTTCTTGTTGTCTGCGAAGATTTTTCATGGATTGGTATTTGATACCTATATGCATATATTGGGATGTAGAGAAGGGCTTAGCACGAGACCGGTTGCAGCTTCCGATGAAATCCAATTGAGCATCGATCCGATGGAGTTGGACGACCAGATCAGTGGTCTTCACGGCCAAGTTAGAAGGTTGAGACATGTATGTTCTCGATTGAAAATGTTCTCTTTCTCTAGTTTTTTATTTTAATTGATTTTGTGATATATTCTGATAAACAATGCTTGATGAGGTATCAAAACCATGCATTAGACTACATGTGTAATGCTCCACGTCCCTCATTTACTTTGCGGTATAATGACAAATTGTTATGTGCAGTTCCAATTATTCAAATTGACGAGCAAACAATTTACTTAAAACCGTGTGAGTAGGGGTTATTCGTGGGTACTACAGATGAGACGAATCTTTTTGTAGATTAATGAGTTGAGAGAACTGTACTATTTTATGCTTGAACACTATTGAGAAAGGTGCCAAAGATCCACGGGTTGAGAAATCAGGAAAGATTTTTCCATTGATAAGCCAACTGTCAACACTTACTGTCACTTTTATATGGTGATTCTTGATTTATTTGTGTTCCTTCAACTTGCTCCATTAGTAGGTTACAGCCTTAATGTTCTGTGTGATCACTACCCTGTCCATGCTTTTTGATTATGCACCTACTGATGCAAAATGGGAAATAATAAAAAAATTATTAATTATTTGTAAATCATGAATTAAAGATAAATATGAAAAATAATATTTCATTAGAATTACTAGTAGAAACTAATATTTAAATTACTTTATTAGTTATTTTGTTATTCTTAGTTATCTTTTTGTTAGGCTTTAATAATCATCTTTTGTTAGAATTAAAATTTAATATTATCTTTTATTATTAGAAGTTATCTTTCATTAGGATTTGAATTTGTTATTAGCAATTATCTCATGGACTCTGTACATAGTTCATAAGAAATTAGTGTTACGTACCTTGTTATTGATTGAATAATAAGAAATATTTTCAAAATATTTACATCTCTCCCTCTCTTCTTCTTCTTCTTCCCCCTTTACTTCTTCTACATCTCCCTCCTTTCTTTTATCTTCTCCCTCTCTTCTTCCTTGTTCTAATATCTCTTTCTACTCTCTTGCCTACGCGTGTTACATCAATTTGGTATCAGAGTTTAACCACTTCCTGCTGTCTTCTCTCCCCCCTTTTCCCTCGTTTTACATCAATTTGGTACCAAAGTCTTACCACTTCCTGCTGTCTTCTCTGTCCCCCTTTTCCCTTGTTTTACATCAATTTGGTATCAGAGTCCGGCCACAACTCCTACCACATTTTTCGCTGCCTTTCATGACCACACTGCGTTGTCATGCACCGGTGAAATCCTTAGAACAAAATGCCCAAATTATCCAAACTAATTTCAACGACTTCCAAAAAAATATGGACCATCAATTTGGTATCAAAGCCTAACCACTTCCTGCTGTCTTCTCTCCCCACATTTTCCCTTGTTTTACGTCACCTACTTTATATATATATATATATATATATATTTTCAAGAATGGAGACTGACTTATTCCAAATTGTCTTATCTTAATTTTCTTTATTATTTTTTAACAGATGTAAACACATTAGGTGGTAAATTAAAATTACTTTGAACCTCTTGAAGATGAAGATTACATTTTGAGGTTGCATTATTCTCGAGAAGAATTACATGACTATATTGGGCCCATAAATTTTTGTTGTATGCATGTCTACCAAAGGGACCCTCCCCCTTCCATTACGCATTGCCCCTTGGGAAATACTAGATAGAATCTCTGATAATTGATGCTTGTATTAGGTAATTGTGGAAACCTGAAGCTGAATTTTCAACTTAGTGGCAGCTTGACATATTGTTGAGTACCATCCTGCTTATTATTTCTCTTTCATTGGATCTAGTTTGATGAAACTTTATGATGTTTTTAAACTTTTGTTTCCCTTTCTGCCTCCTTATGTTCTCATACAGCTTCATATTTTTCTAGTGCAGGTTGCTGAGGAGATAGGGACAGAAGTGAGATATCAAAAAGACTTTTTGGAACAGCTGGTACATCATCCGTTGGAGAATATGTCATTGACATGTTTTTCATTATTTGTTGCTCAAACAGAAGATTTATTAGACATTTCAAATTCTAACAATGGAGATGAGAATTACATTTACTTGCCTGGTTTTTAATCAGGAAAAATGGATATACTATTGAAATTTTAATGTGTCGTAGGATTTTGAAAAGCAAAATCACTAAACATCGCAGGAAATGTATTATTGTATCTCGTTTAGAAAATTGGGATCAATTTGTTATAATGTCAAGAATTTTAAAGCAGAAAATTTTGTCACACACAGCTATCTTATTCCTTTTTTGAACTGACTCAGACGAGCAAAATAATTCTATATGTGTATCTTGATGCTTTGTGGACAGATAGGTAGGATTGTCTTTATAGTAGGTTGCGGTAAGATAATTAAAGGATGGCAAAGGATATTATGAGATGAGATGTTATAGCTACCTTCTGGTTTTGCTTTATAAAGATGGATTTGCTTGACTTTATATAATATTTCACATGTGCCATTTTGTGTGGTTCATGGTGCACTTGAAAATTTTAGATTACTGTGTGTGTTGGCACATTCTGTGACTGAGATGAGACCAGCTACGGCAAACTGGCCCTCAATTTAAGTCTTTTCTTCTTCTTCTTCTTCTGCTGGTTTGCCAAACATATTTTATCATTCAATGTTTGGCTCTGTAAATTTTCTTCTTAATTAAGTCCTGGCATGGTCTTAAATTCATCAGAGTCTATATTGGATCCTTTATCTCAATATCAAGTGCCCTTCAATTGTTATTATTTAAAAAAAAAATCCCAAGTTTCCTTATTGCCCACCACATAATAGTATTGTTGATAATTTATCTCCCATTGTTTATTTGGTTGGTTTCTGTCATCTAATATCTGAGTTTGTTTTTGTGCATTTGGGTTGATTTCATGTTTTATCTTGTATGTAATGAGGTATTTTATCTTTTATTGACTGTCTCTAAGTTACAATTCTTGAATGACGAAATCCATAACTATAAAATGAATATTATCATTTTGGTTTATATAATTATGTGTCCCAATCTTTAATGTTACAATGGGCAATGCAATCAACTGTGTGCCATGGCTTTAGGGTCCTTTTTTGCAACTACGTGCCACACACCATTAACAACTATGGGTGAGTTGAAGTACTTTCCTATAATAGACGCATAATGAGGAGAACTCCTTTAGCTGGATTTACCCTTGGGTAGCATGTTGATTCTCAGTTATCAATCACATTCCTTAGTTTGCAACTTGAAAGCAAAAAAAATGGTTAACTGTCTTGTTGACATTCTGGTTGTATCTGTTTCAATGCAGCAAATGACAATGATAAAGGCTCAAGCTGGGGTGAAAAATAATTTGAGAAGATTGAACAAGAGCATCGTCCAAAATGGTTCAAACCATATTCTTCATGTGGTTGTTTTTGCGTTGGTATGTTTCTTAATAGTGTACCTATGGACCAAAATGCCCAGAAAATGAGGACTCGAAGGGCTGCCCAGCTTCCAGGTTGAAAAAACTTGCTACTTCAGGGCTTCTCTGGACCACTCACTTGATGCCTGATTCTGTTGTAAAGATTAGCTCCTTGATTCTTAGGAGTTCACATATCTGACCTTTTTTTTCTGGATATACGTGATACTTAGTTAAATCAAGTGTTCTTTGTGAAATAAGTGGAATGGCTTGCCCTTTTTTCCCCGCAATATAAAACATTTTTTGTTTTCGTTCTGTTGGTCGTAGAATTATCTTTAGGCATCTTTCTGTCAACTAACACCTTGGAAATAGTCTTGCTTGGTTTCCTTCTATCATTTATATTTTTGTTATGTTTTTTCGACTTCCATATGAAATCGCGAAGGACGTTCTTTCTGTTCCCATGGCATCTCAAGTTTCTATGGCTCGTCAGAATTATGAAGATGAGTGTGATGCTGCAATTAACAAGCAAATAAAGTGAGTACTATTATTCCCCCCCGCCCTCTCTCTCTCCTTTTTTAAAAAGATCGAGTTTTGTCTCAATTATCGAGTGCAAATTTGGAACTTTCCCTATTAGGTATTTACAACACTATTGTCACTGTAATTGAGGCTGGGCATTCGACTAGGTTCTGATACAATTATGGGTTCTGATATCAGCTTCGACACACAGCATTTCGGAGAGGATAGAGGCGATGTGGCAGCTTCTTCATCGTCCATCGCGCGGACGGCTCTGATTGCCTCTCGAAAATAAAAAAAATTGTAAAAAAGGAACATAGCGTTTCACCCTAAATGGAGTGCTGCATTTCATTAAATAACCTCCTTCGATGTGGCGAGCTCCTGAGCGTGTAGAGGAAATGACTATGAACAATCCTTTCATAAGGAAAAATGAATTCTCTTTAGCCTCCTGCGATGTGGCGAGCTCCTGAGCGTGCGATCGAATAGATGGCCATAAATTGAGCAAAATGAGCATTCATGTTCACACCATAAATCGAGCGAATCCGCATTTCAGGACGCGCATATCATGCTTCCTGGTTCGCATTCAGGGAGCTTAGAAAAACTCTGATTACACTCGTTGAAATATATTTATATTTATTGCATATATAATACAATAAATAATTAATATATGTTCTTTTAAATTTAAAATCAATTAAGTTTATAATTTTCAATTCAACATAAATAAGATTGAAATAAAAATTTAAAACTTTTTTAATAGATTATATTTTTAATAAAAATTAATATTATATTTAAAGACAATTTAATTATCTTCAAACTTCAAGGGAATTTGTACATTTTTTTATAATAAAATGTATAATTTAATCATTCAATTTGCCCAGGTACATAATATATTCCATTTGTGGACACCCTCGCTGCGGCAAGAGCAAGGCCAACCAGAGATATATTAACAATCTATTTACATATGCTGTACAACTGTAAGAGTTTTCTCAGTTAATTATTAGGCTAGATGAGTAAAGGGGCAAAAAATACAATATTGCAATTAGATCCCAAACTACAGAAACTTGGCGAGAAAATGGCTCCCAGGCCAACACAAACGGGATGTCATGTCAGCAAGTAATCCACTTTGCCCACATCTGCTTGTCCTGGAGATAGTATATTTAAAAACCCCAGCCAAAAGCAGTCGAGATAGTGGTATAGGTGGTGTCAGCCTGTCAGTAGGTTGGTCAAAATGCTTTACAGAGGTTGTTAGCCTTCATGTTAGATGAACCATGCTGATCTATTGGACCTGTTGGACCACACAACCTGCTTCTCTTGGGTTCGGATATCCTCACATGTGAAATTGCAGAGGCAAGCACATCAATCAACACACAATCGTCCTGATCTTCTGAATTGCAACTCTCGGAGGATGAAAGCGGGCTTGAACCCTCACTAAGGGAGCCATCGTCTATCTTGTTTCCTCCCGACCCGGGTTCAGGGGCAACAAACTGGCGGCAAGTGGATCCAATTTGATGCTTCGGTCTTGTTTTGATGGGCAGTTTTTTTAATGTGGGTTCTGTGTAGAATAATATCCATGGATGCCCTGAAATAAAATCATGGAATGACAAATTAATATGCAGACAGGTTAAAGACGTCCACTATCAAACAGTCTTCAGACGATTTTGTCTTTTATTCCCCCCCCTTTTTTTTTTAAAGCATCATCCATGTTGAAACATATCAAAAGATTCACGGTATTAAGTACAGATACATGTGTTAAGTGGATAACAGTGTCACTATTACCTGAAAAGACATAAAAAACATATTTTATTTAACCAAAAAAAAGGGGGGGGGGGGGTGGGAAGGGTATAAAAAATCAACCAGGAGAGCTCGTTCAAAACCTAACAATCCTCATATTAAGAATCCTTTGGATACAGATAATTTTCCAGAGAACTTGGAATTTGAACACTTTCTTCGTTACTTTTATTACTTCAAATTAACAACTAACTTATATCAGAATACGCTCAGTTATTAGTTACATGCGTTATCAAAGAGGACAGATAAAGCAGGCAACCTACGACAAATTAATATTATCCTAAACTTACTAAGTACTTCATCAGCCGTTATCCTTGCTGAAACATCCCTTGTCAGCATCCTCCCAACAAGATCTCGGGCAGGCTTAGATATCAAGTCCCACATCCCATTTTGGAAATCCAGTTTGACATTCTTAATAGCCTCAAACACTGCTTCCAATGAATTTCCTTGAAATGGAAGAACGCCAACTAACAGAGCATGCAGAAGAACTCCAGCACTCCATACATCCACCTTCTCAGAATAGCTACCCAACAATACCTCTGGGGCAACATAAGCAGGGCTTCCAGCCAAACCAGTCAAATTCTGACCTGAAATACAAATATTTAACTAATGAGTAATAACCAAGGTTTTGGAAACATACTAGAGTTGTATATCAATAAAAAACAATGATGTTGATTGCATTATTTGATGTTTCCAAACGTATGAACATAAAATTCAAACAAAGTGGACCTATTGTAGGGAGTAGTACTTTGAAACTGACATAAGCGCTCTTCTGAGGTAGACTGCAAGCCCACATAAATGCAAATGAAGAAAATACTTCTCAAATACTCACCAACAAAGAAAATTTAAGAGAGAACCCTTTTGACTCTATCCAACTTTGACTCCCATGATCAGGTCAGCCTATGAATTGTGACATTAGTAAACCAACGTCCCAAGAAAGCAAGGAGTTATGCATTTGCTTCCGAAATGTAATTAATTTTGAATTTGATAACTAATAAAACTGCTAAAATGCAATGTGTTCACAACTGCTGTATCAGTTGCAAACACATTATGGTGTATTCCTTTAGACTTTCTTTTTTTTCCCCTCTCTTCATAAGGTCAACAGAAATCATAAATATTCAGTTACACAAACAGGTAGACATAACACATAAACATATCAAGGGAATGTGTGCCTCTGCCTGTGCATTTCATTTTAAGGATACCAACTCAGGTAGAATTTTATACCAGGCAAATTGGGCAAGGGTTCTATTATTTGAGATTAAACAATATGCGTACACTGAAAAAATATCATCAAAACAGGTTTTGCATATTACCATTAGAAATTCTCATGGCCAGGCCAAAATCTGCAAGCTTTATTTTTCCTGATGTCATTATCAGGATATTCTCAGGTTTGATGTCTCTGTGCACAACTCCCATATCATGACAATACTTAACGACTAACATCACTTCCTTGAGTACATTAGCAGCCCTCTGCTCTGTATATGGGCCCTCCCTAACCATCCTATCGATCAATCGCCCCCCAGAGCACAACTCCATAACAAGATGGAAACAGTCGGCTTCTTCATACACTGCCTGCAGAGTCACGACCCCAGGATGTCCAGATAAGTGCTGCATTATCTCCACTTCCCGATGAACTGTTTCCTCCCCCTTCCTCAGAGTCTTACATGCATATTCTGCTCCACTAAGCCTGGACCAACACAATGAAACAGATCCAAATTTGCCTTGCCCAATTGTTTCACCAAAAACATAATCATCCTCAATCTTTTTCTTCCTGCCCATCTGGGTAGCGACATCAATGCATCCTATCTTCCTCTTGAGACCTCTTCCAGGCGTGATCAAAGATGATGTCCCACAAGGTGGAGCGGTGGCAAAGCCTGCAAGCCTATTATTACAGGAAGCAACCGGATCTACATCAGCATCTTCTTTACACCTCTTCTTCAACCTGGAACAATCTTCTAGCGAGTAATGAGATTTCAAATTCGATGATGGAGATCCATGATTCCCATGATGGGAAGTCAAAATTTCTGGCAGATTTGAGGATGCATCTGTCTCACTTCCTTTTCTTTTCTTCCTCATAACATCTGTTCTAGGACAATCAGCAGTTTTATACCATGAAACTGTCCTATTTTGCCGCAAAATAAGGTCGCAAGGTTGACTCTACAATCAAATGCGTGTAGATCAGCTCCTCCAATCCTGTTTAATATAGTCACACCTACTGATAGATTGCCCAGAATCAGCGCAAACCAGAAGAACACAGCAAAACAGATATATTAAACATCCTACGCCTTTCGTACAACTCCGAGAAAGTAAATCGAAGCCTGAAATCCTTTTAGATCATAATAGCGCCAAAAAGCACCATTACTTCAAGCCAGTAGATAAAAATATTTACTTCTCCCGATTGCACAATACACAGACAAAAATCAGAGAATTTGATTTCCTTTGGGAATTACAATCAATGTGGTTTCATCCTAAGCAATTCCTCAACGATCAGACGAAGAGGAGTTAAAAACTGTAATTAATCTACTTTACTCTAAACGCACACGGAATTGACCCGACTCTTAAATAGACATCTGAGACACCATCGTAGAGAAAAGAACTAACCTTCATAATCATCCCTTATCCTTCAAATTCTAGAGATCGGGTTGATCTGTTCCCAACAAAAACGAGAAGGGCAAACCAAACCACAAAACGCCGATAATGTATTAGGCATGAACACAAAGGAAAATATAGGAAATCTGGGGCAATCGCGGAGAATTTGGGGCAATCCGGGGCAGAAAACCCTAAATATCTCCGATCACAGATAGGGGTAAATTCTCGTGACTGTACATATTAGTGCTATAAAAAAGACAGAAACGGTGGCCTTGGGTTTATTGGGTAAATTAGACTACACCTATTCACTTTATATGGGCTCGATTTTCCTACAGTCTTTCTTCCTTGAGGGAGTTATATGGTGTGAGCAGCATGATGGACATTGCAACGAAGCGTCGTTGATCTAGCCGTATACCGCTTAGAGAACCCATCAGGCATTTGGGTTTTCGATGACGTGGGATTCGCGTTTTTTGTTTCGTTAAAGAAACCGACAATAAAGGGTACATTGACATGTGAGCAAGTGGGGAAATGGGTCCTCTGGAGTCTTGCCTTCTCTTCGACTAGTCCTTGGTGGCTTTTTGTTGGGGGGTGGAGGAGACGCATTCTGAATAAAGCTAGGATCAGGGGAAAAACTATAATATAATGTTGTTGTGAATCTGACTATTTTAATTAGTTAAAATGCTTTTTTTAATCATACACAAACAGATGTAAACATCTAGTATGAGTGTTTATTATACTTGCCAAATGTTTATTTATATGTCCAACATACATATTTAATATTACTAATATGAAAATTAAATCCTACCTTCAGTAAAGGGGGCCTAATCACAACAAAAGTGACCGCACATTTGTTTTTTACACACACATGCATTGAGTATGTTTTTTTGGACCAGGCTCAAATAGATCAAAACACCTAAGAAGGTGTGTTGATCATATTTGTAGAATGTTTGCTTGTACTAGTGAAAAAAATTAGTTAAAATATATTAAATAATAGTAAATTTAAGTACTATATTAAGGTTTTTGGCATGATTAAAAAGGTTTCATCTAAATTTTTTATAAGTTTATTAGAAAATTTTAATTATTATATCATATTTATTAACTTGCAAATATTTTTAGTTAAATAAAATAAATATATAAATCTGGTATAAAAGTATTTTAAGTATTTATTATTAATTCAAAAAAATATATTAATTCTTCAATTGCAAAAAATAATTGTAGCATCTTATTTGTTAAAAAGAATTATTATCTCTTCTCATATAAAAATAAAATAAAATAATAAATATTTTTTGAAAGATATTTAATATAATTGTTAATTGAGGCATTTGAGGCAGAGTAAAGATCAGAATTTGTTTGAAATTGCTGTGGATTTTTGTTTATTTACTTTTTCTAAATGGAACTTTATAAAAAGAAAGTTTGACAAATCTATTTGATATAATTTTTTTATAGATATTATTATGTTTAACAAATATTTTAAAACAAATATCTTTATTATTAAATTATTAAAAGAAGAACATATAGAATTGACTTTACACTTAATATTATTTGTATAGATAAATAATTTTAAATATTTATTATGATTAATTTTAAATACATTTTTTATTTTTATTTGACCAAAATATAAAAATAAATTCAAAATAAATTATTGAAATTATTAAAATATTTTTAAAAATACATACAAAAACATATTAAACTAAAATAAATATGTCAAAATAAATATATGAAAATAAGGCAATAAATGAGTATGCAAAGCATATATGACTATATGAGTAATATGGCAATTAATAATTTTGAGGAAGAAAAGTTTGATTTAAAAAATAATAATTTTTTGTTTTTATTTTTACTTTAAAAAAGTAATAATTTTTTTATGATAACAAATTGCTTCTACTAATATTTTAAAGCAAGTTTTAAAAATTGTATCAAACACCTCAAAAATTAAAAATAAGTACTTTAAAAAAACCTTATTTGTCAAATAAACAATACCAAAAATTATAAATTTATTTGTCATATACCTAAATCACTATTGATTTTATATACATTATTGGTGTCTTTTGAACATATTGAGAGTAAAGTCACATATATTTTTTAAATTATAAAACAAATTGTTCAAATTTTGTAAATTTTTTAGTATGTCAGAATCAAATTTATCATTATGAATTATTTCACTAATAATTATAGTAATATCAAGAATGTCTATAAAAATAAATAATATATATTATTTTAAATATAAAACATATGTTTTCAAAACTTAGAGATATATGAAATTACTGCTAAACCTAAAGTTTCAAAGTATTTTAATAAAAAAATTTAATAGAATGATAATTAATGAAAAAAAATTTATATTCACTTTATTGTATCTTTGATATTAGAAAATATGACAAGTATATAAATTTTTAATAATAATATGATAAATATATAATTTTTATACATAAGTATATAATTTATTTTTTAAAACTATATATTTATTATGTTATAATAAAAAAATTATATAAGAAGAATTTAATAATAAATATATAAGAAACTATATTTAATTTTAATTTTTATTAATTTTGAAAGTAATTTTTTAAAAGATTAGATTTATATATAATTTTTTATATTTTTATTGTCATATTTTTTAATTAAAATATGATAAATGTATGATTTTTTAAATAATAATATAATAAATATATAATTTAATTAAATAATCATATATTTATAGATAGAAATTATATCTTTATAATAATATTATTAAAAATATGTTTACCATATCTTAATTAAAAAAATTAATTAAAAAATATAAGTAAATGTGATAAGTTTTTTTTAATAAAACAAATTAATAACAAAATTGGGATATACTATTCCGCGACCGCGTAGCGAGAACGCATTCAGGCAGTGATGCGTAGCAAGAGGTGGCGGGACTGGGGTTGTAATAGAGGAGGAGCCAGGGAACTATCCCTACACCAGTGCGTGCATCAAGAATGGGTCAGTTTGCGCAGATGTTAAACTCTCCAAAAACCCACAACCCTAAAATTCTGCCCCTCAATTCCTCTTTTCATGCACTCTCTTCGTTTTCGTCCTCCTCCAGAATCAGTTTGAAGCCACAAAAGTTTTCAACTATCTCTGCCTCGGTGATGCGAAGCCAAAATCAAAGAGAACTTCAGCAACAATTGTCTTTGGTGGAAGCTCTGCTCAATAGTAATCGTAAGGAAGAAGTTCTAGGCGATATTAGAAGCTCCCTCTTTAACTGCCTCTCCGAAACCAACCTTCATTTGACAATTCCTGGTCTCAAGTCCAAAACTAGAGGCAAGGTAAAACGCTGCTGAAGCTACTTTGTATATGTGGGAAAATGCATTTTATAGAAAAAGTTATTGTCTTTTTCGTCCAAAAGAGATTTGCTTTTTGGGCGGAAGAAGTTTCGATAAAGCCAAAAAACGGGGATGCAAAAAACTAAAAAAATTGTCTTTCTTTTTATCGTTTCCCCGGTATCTTACTGGCGATTCTAAAATAACTCAGTATATGTTGGCAGGTTAGAGATATTTATGACAGTGGAGACTATCTTGTTCTGGTGACAACTGACCGGCAGAGTGCATTTGACAGGATTCTTGCTTCTATACCTTTCAAAGGCCAGGTTTGATATACGTGACCTTTTTTTTAATCTTATTAACGGGATGGTGTATGAGAAGTGTTGCTTAATTGACTCTGAATGGAAAAGCTCGTGACTAAAGAGGATGCTGGGAATTTATTTCTACCTGGTAGACAGATAATTATCAAAAAGCAGCTAGTCTTTGATGTCACAAGAATTTGATTCGTTGGTCTTACACTTGTCAGGTTCTTAACGAGACAAGTCTGTGGTGGTTTGAAAAGACTAAGCACATAACTTCCAATGCAGTTGTATCAGCTCCGGATAAAAATGTTACAATTGCAAGAAAATGTTCGGTGTTCCCAATTGAATTTGTTGGTGAGTTATTTGCCATTTTGTCGAGTAAATGTGTTGCTTGATTGACTCTTTCCCCCCCAACTGGTGTTTGGAGTTGGATGGCCTAAAAGAAACCGTTTTTATGTAAGAAAATGATGGTATGTCTCTTTGTTACACATACGCACACACACACACATATACAGAACAGGTATTATGTCCTGGAAAAAGCTTGACAGAACTTTTTTAGTTTTGTTATTCTGGAAGAGTAATGCACAGATATTAGAAAAGGATGGGGACAAAACATCTGCACTCACAGTTTCATAATGGATTAAATGTATTTCGGCTAGAAATAGGCATGTTGTGCTCTTTTTTGTTATTGATCTTCTTTTACATGGTTGTCATTATTTAAATCTTCTGAGAAGTGAGATGTTGATTCTAGCAACCGTTGATTGAGACCAATGCGGCTGTGTTGCAGTTAGAGGATATGTGACTGGAAGTACTGATACGTCTCTATGGACTGTCTACAATAAAGGCATCCGAGATTATTGTGGCAATGCTCTTCCAGATGGTGGATTTTCTTTCAGTCTTTGTTTTTTTGGGTTTCTTTTTAAAGCTGTTTTACTGTTAATTTATAGGCTATTAACGCATCACAGGATTGGTAAAAAACCAAAAGCTGCCTGAAAATATAATCACACCAACAACCAAGGCTGCAGATCATGATGTTCCTGTAACCCCTGACGAGGTATGATGCCTGTAATATCATCTGTTACTATCATATTAATTGTGATTGAACTTACAGTAAGAAATGAGCTTCACAGGCAAAAGAGAAGGACAGAGAGAGCAGGACTGAGGTTAGGCAGGAAAGGGAGACAATGTTTTGGAAAATTGTGAACCTGCTTTCCATTTGGCTAGTAAACTAACTTAAAATAAATGATATAGGGTAGGGGGCTATTTCTCTGATATTTTCTTGGATTAGGTATTATTCTTGTGCACAGTCCATAATGTAGTTTTCCTTTCAGGGTGGGTTTATACTTTATATTGCATTTGTGATATTATTATGCCTTCAAAAACATCGACCAAGACTAAATATAATTAAGCTAGGTCTGCTTAATAGAATAGATAGATTTCTCTGCTCAGAAGCCAATACTATGACTCAAGAGTTTAAGTCTGGACCAACTTGGGAAGTAGGTAATAGGAAGCGTCATTGAAAATCAAAGATGATTCCTCAATTATTGGTGGATTAATCATGCAATATATTTTCTTCGCGAAGTTCAAATGATTGACTAAGATTGCCATATGATGCTGCAAATTCAGATAAGACTTTAGAGCTTGGGGTCTTATGACATCATATCATGAAAAGTTTATCTTACAAAATTATTGAATGATGTAAGATTAGTTTAACTCTTTTAACTGGCGTCCATAGATTATCTAACTCTATACAATTAATTTAAAATTTGGCATCTATGATCAACATGGTAATCTCTTGTGATTCCATGGCTAAATTGGCGAAATTGCATTCTAGCATGAGTTATTCAATGGTGTAAGTGTTTCATGCATTACATTGAAGTCGATGGATATAAATATGATAAACATCAAACATGCACACTTACACATATGAACTGTTTTTACTGAGGTCCAACAATTGGCTAATCAACAATTGGCTAATTTCTTTTAATATACTAATACTTCTTCTATGGTGCATTTCCCTTGCAGATCATTAAAAGTGGGCTCATGACTTTAGCTGATTATGAAGAAGCAAGAAGAAAAGCATTAAGTTTGTTTGAGTATGGACAGGTAATGTGTTCTATGAATAAAAAGTGTAATGGGAGGTGTTTATAAATAAAGGTTGGGATGGTTATTTATGCACTCAGAGGAAAAGTGGTACAAAGATAATATGATTTAATTTTTCTATGCTATCTGCATTTTGTCATGTGACAATTAGGATTTGCTCTTATATTTCAATATGATATATGGTGTGTGAGTATAATAATATGATATCAAATTTCACATATTTTCCTTTCAAATTATTGTACACCATTTTGTTTAAGCCCTTTGATGCGTGGTTCTTTCTAGGGAAAAATGTAAATAGCCTCCTTCAACTTTGGGTCATTTACAAACACCATTCTCAACTTTCAAAACCAGAAAATACCCCCCAAGCTATCACCATTTAAAATTTAGATCCTTCTCTCCAGTTCTTGTTAACATTGTTAATTGATATGCTACTTCAAACTCTCTTATTTGTCATGTGGCGTGCTTCCAATTGGCCTGCAACGAGATCCCATCAAAATTTTCATCCCAAATCACTCTAAATGCATTGAAAAACGCTTCAAACAAATATTCTCTAGTTATCCAAAAGCTAGAAGGAGCTTTCAAGGTGTGGAACTCAAGTTGCAAACTAGTGGGAGCATGTTACGTGACAATTAGAATTGTCTAAAGTTGCACCTCAGTCAATGTTGTTAATGGGAAATTGGATAGAAGGATCTAAATCAAGGGTAACAGTTTAGGGGGTATTTTCCGGTTTTGAAAGTTGAGGGGGTGTTTGCAAATAATCCAAAGTTGAAGGGCCTTTGCATTTTTCCCTTCTTTCTGTTATGGGAAAACTTTGAAGGCTTTGTTTGTTCCACAAAAATAACATTTTAGGAAATATTATTTGTATTTTCAGATATTTGATGCAAATCTATAAGCACTTTATTTTCAACATGAATGTAAACATTATTTCAAAGTGGAATGCCATTTTCCTACAATGCGTTCAAACCTTCATAAGCCTATGAAGTACATTGGGCATAGGGATTTATCTATTCTTGAAAAATGGAGAATATATGTAATTATGTA
The DNA here is from genome assembly GCA_026724425.1 of Erythrophleum ivorense. Classification (NCBI taxonomy): domain Eukaryota; kingdom Viridiplantae; phylum Streptophyta; class Magnoliopsida; order Fabales; family Fabaceae; genus Erythrophleum; species Erythrophleum ivorense. The sequence continues at coordinate 1,000,849 of JAIUCV010000129.1, forward strand.
TTGAAATATATTGAATATGTATATACATATAAAAATTACTGAAATTTTAATATCAGAATTAGCTGACATTATGACAAACAGCGTTCATGGAATATGCATAAGCATAATCCTTTACTTAGGGGAACATGCAATCATGAATGTTAAAGAATTTAACAAAGGTTGTTCATTCCAAATTATAATCAACATTTGAGTAAGCATCTTTATTCTACATGATAAGAAGTCTTATGGCCAAGCATCTTCATTCTGCATAAAAGTACAAAGTAACCTATCTCTGCCATCATTATGTCAAATCACTTCTACTGCATTATTAGTTTACAGGAGAGGTTATCATTGTAATCAAACGGTAGGAATACCAAATTTATCATTCTCTTTGGCATTATCAGTGGAAAGTGGTGGTCCGCAAACAATTTTGAAACTTAAAGACTCCTGGCTTCCTGCATGCTCTCCATTTTTCTATGGTTGAGAGACAAATTTGTATATAGAGTATCATTGACAAGTGACAACTGCTTGATCATATGTTCTGTTCGATCAAGGGACTTAGTGTTGCCAAGTCAATCATTTAATGTCCTCTCTTGAGGATGTGGGTGCTTGATCAATTGATTGAAAACTCAGCCATGTGTCCACTATATATATTTGACAGAGGTTAATTTCTTTTTGCCCTTGTTACATTGCTGTTTACTTCACCATTTGCTTGACTTCGCAGCATGTGGCTTTGGAACATGGCCTCATATTGGTGGACACAAAGTATGAATTCGGGAAGGCAAATGATGGTTCAGTTCTTTTGATTGATGAGGTTTAATTTTATTCTGGACCACATTGAATATTATTATGCATTCACACATTAGTTTATCAATGTGTGATAAAGTTTCTTAATTTGCATCTCTAGGTGCATACTCCTGACTCAAGTAGATATTGGATTGCCAATTCTTACATGGAACGCTTTCAAAATGGTCTTGAGCCTGAGAATGTTGATAAGGTATTTTATTTGTCTCATTACGTCACTTGTTTTCTTTGGCTCAATGCCTTATGCTTTTATTATTAATGTACAGATTTAGTCAATGTATCAGCTACAATCTATTCTTGACACCTTTGGTCTGTATGGATGAATTACATATAGGAAGCAATTTTCTGATGTTCAAATAATTAATATGTAGGAGTTTTTGAGATTATGGTTCAAAAGCCACTGCAACCCTTATGAAGATGAGGTAATTTATGCTGTCTAGTGCTATTGAATTAGAGTATAGACTTTAAATATGCATCAAATCTCACTGCTGGTGGATTTTGTTTAGGTCCTTCCTGATGCCCCTGAAGATCTTGTTTGTGAATTGGCTTGGCGGTATGTCTAGTAGTGCTTATTCCTTTTACACTAGCAATACTTTGCTTTGAGCTGAATATTTAAAAAAAAATAAACCCCAATATATGGTTTTTCTCTTTTGGGTTGATAATTGCTGCTATTAATAAAATTAGACTGTGAACATGCTTTTGACTAGCATATATAAACTGCCTGCACCCGCATCGTCAAAATATATTTGTGATGACCAGCAGTTGATGCCTTCGATTCTAGCCTATAGCTTTTTTCATCGAGTGACTGAAGCTGCTGAGCTTTATGTTTGTTTAAATGTTTCACTAAAAGACGGGTAATAGAAAATTCCAAATTCAGCTTCCTTTTTTGTTCCTTGACAAAATATACTGTCTCATAAGGTTGACTTGAATAAAAATTAGACCAAGTTACACAGCTTTTCCCCACAAGACGTTCTCTGGCCGCCGCCCCCCCCCCCCCCCCCCCCCAAACAGCAGCAATGTGGATCGGTGCAATAATATCACAAGTCGTTAGCTTGTTTTCTCAAGACATGGGTGATTAATTTGGTTTGATTGCATGACATATCTGTGGTGGTAATGCCTCTGTCACGTGAATCTACTTTCTGTGATTCAACTTTTGGAAGATTTTGATTTCGCTTTCTTTTTTTTAAAATACCTTTTTTATGTAATTGGGCATTGTACTATTTTCCGTGGCAGATACATATTCTTGTACGAGACTATAACACAATCAAAATTTAATGTGCTTTCAACCGAGGTAATCCATAAACCAATATTTTATGATTGTATCATAGCATGCAATCAATATGGGTATGTAACTTACATTTTTCCCTGCAGGAACCAATACATGATCGCATATCTCGAAACGTTGCATCTGCGCTATCTTCTCTAAAGTAGCTTTGGAATTTTAGATTAGGCCCTACTTCAGCTCTGTATTAAGCACCTCTTTCTGAAAAAAGTTAGTTGTAACAAAAAAACTCCTTTTAAGCAACTCTGTTTTCCAATAGCATTTATCTTAATAGTGAAAGCTAAAAACAGAAAGAAAGAGTTACCTTCCATCATCTAAGAAATCAAGTTTGATTTAATATAGTCATAACAAATAGTTTTCAGATTTTTTAATATCTTGTATTGTCCTTCCTTTCTTCTTAGATGAACGAAGTTGTTTTTGAAAACAACCAAACGATTTGCTTTGTATATTTCTTGTGACATAGTATGACAAGGAATCGCTACTTGTTCCTTTGAAATGTCATTGATACCTGGAATCAAATTAAGTATTTGGCACAAATTCTATTATGCTCTGAATATGATAATTTTGAATAAATTATAAGTTTCTCTTCTGCATGTGTACTCAGATATTTCTTACCTATTGAAATTTGTAATCGTCAGGTGCAAAGGGAGTGGATTTATTTATCTCAAAAATTTTACAATAACCGATCCCAAGGATGGCCTTGGTTATTGATATTTTGGGTATTGATGGTATTTGTAAGGACGTACAAAGGTTGAGCCGAATTTATACAAGTCTTGAGATCCAACCCAATTTGGCACCAAGTCTAAATTTTCAGTCTTGCAACTCGGCCTAACGTAGGTATAACCCAATTATATATTGGGCCCGGTTTGATTTGTGGACTTTTTCTTCTTTTTTGGACTTTTTATAATTTTGAAAGATTATAAAATTTTAAATATTCATATCTTTGTAATTATTTAATTTTTATAGATATAGGATTAATTCGTTTTAATATTTTTGAGATTTATACAGTAAAAATGAAAAAAAAAGTGAATCTACAAAAAGAAATAAGAAGAAAATGTAAAGATTAGAGGGGAAATTTCAGAAGGTTATAATTCAAATTTTAGTTGTCTATTTGGGTCACCTTGTTTTTTTTATTTAGGTAATTTTTTCATACAGAATGTGATACAAAATGTTAATTTTGAAATTTTTACTTTCAAATTAAAAAATTATACATTTTTTATTTTATTTTTTTCATCTAAATATAATAATTATATTTATAAGAAAGCTGACAATGATTTTGACCTTAGTTATTTATAGTTTATAAATATATATTTTTAACTAAAATTACAAAATAACTTCCAAAAAAAAATTCAATTAAGTCTATTTTTCTTTTTAAAATTTTATACATTGCCTAATCGAGCCAAGCATACATCTTCAAAGATGCATAGCCCAGCCAATTATCATATTATGTTTTGTCGATTGGTTGGCCAGTAACAACGGGCTAGCGTATAATCCCAAAACCATTTGATACTCATCGATATCAAATGGGATACAAAATTAAGATAAATAAATCAAAATAGATCAAAATAAATATATAAAGGTAAGAAAAGAAACAAAAGTAAATGAGTAGACAAGAAAGCATAATATGATAATTAATAATTTAAAAAATATTTTTATCTTAAAAAATAATTTCCTATTTTTATCATTACTACTAAAAAAGGCAACAAATTTTCTGTTTCTTTCCATAGCCAAAAAAATGGCTTCAGCTGCTGCATAAAAACATGTTTAGAACGTTGCTAAACACTTCAGAAATTGAAAATAAATATTCTTTGAAAAATAAGCGAACTTATTTTGACATATAAGCAATCACATAAAGGCTATAAATCATATTAGGCTAAATTAAAGAAACACCCTTCGGTATCAAACCCTTCTCCGTTAATAAGGAATCAACCAATGAATGAAAGAAACTTCTTTTCCGTCCCCAGCCTTCAATCTAAACATATCCAAAATGCACAAATCAATCACAAGGAAAGAAATGCAAAACCTGCTTGTATTTTAGCAAGCAGTGAGGAATAATTCCATGAAAATCATATCACCTACCCATTGAAGGCTTTAAGAATGGCAAGGGTCTCATTATCCATCTCAACTTTATCTGTGTCTATCATTTTAAGGATGTGAATGGGTGGTTTGTGAGCTGAAAGGTGCATTCGAAGCAATATTTTATACAATGATAAACTTGCAAGACCAGAATTGTGGATATCTGTAATATAATCATTTGCATACTCAAAATTCCCATGTTTCTCAAAATACTCCGCAATGGCCAACAGAAGTTCATGTGGCGGCCTCCAATCGCAGCCTTTCAACGTAGCAGAAGCTCTCTTCATGGTAATAACGGCCTTGTCCATTTTCTGGCTCTTTACATATCCTTCCACGAGAATCTCCCATGTCTTATAATTTGGACAACCACGCCTCTCCAATGTGTGAAGATGTAATGATTCGGCTTTTTCCATCATTCCATTCCTCATGTATGCACCCAAAAGTACATTGGATACCCTAATATCATAGTTCTGACAGTTAGACTCCCATTCCATGAAGATTTTCTCAGCTTCTATGATGTCCCCAAGCTTAACCAAGCATGACAGTACACACATGTAGTTGACACATGTGATTCTACCACTAACTGCCTTACTAGCTTTCCATAGCCGCAAGACTCCCTCCTTTTCCTTCAAAGATGCATAAAGCGTTATGAGGAAAAAGTAACCAAGGCGGTTACAGGTAGATAGTTTCTTTTCCGCATTCTAAGAACCAGAATGGCTTTCTCAGATTGTCCTGCTTTCATGTAAACATTGGCTAAAGTAGCAAGACTGCTCCATCCCACTTCAACATTCTCATCATTTCTCATCTCTCTAAAAACCATCTCTGCAGCAGCAACCCCATGTCCTTCCCCCTCATTACAAGCATTCATCCAAAGGTTGTAGGAGAGAACATCGCAGCGTATTTTGTTTCGCCTCATTTGCTGGATAACAGGGGGCACTTTGTTGTACTCATTTGTGGCTAGATACAGTTTCATCATCTATTATAAGGGTGAGGGCTTACAACTAGCCCCAAATCATAGAGCCTTTGCATGAAAGCCTCGGCTTTATTCGTATCTCTATCTCTTACATACCCTCGTAGAAGTCGGAGACAGGTAGCCTTCTGTAAAGATATATCGGGGTAAACACACAAAATATTTTTCAGCCTCCGTTAGACCGTGAATTTTCATAATTAACTCCAATTTGGCACCATAATCGGCTGTTGACATCCGAAAACTCTTCTGGTTTTCCATCCATGTCAGTATCTGTCAAAGAAAATAAATAATGAATTTGAATTCTCAATGTATAGAACGGATTCTGCCTCATTCAATCGTAGATTGCATCATGTTAACATGCTCATAAGCGACCAAAAGAAACCACAACCAACGACGGCGCGCCATGTGATGCTGTGAAGTTTCGAGGACAGAGATACATTTCTGGCTTGTTTCCTTTCAACACTAACATTAAACAAACAAGAATTATAGAAAACGCTGCCTATAGTACCAGGAAATCGAACCTCAAGTGCGTGGTGATAGCGTTTTGATGAGGACAGTGTGTTGGAGATGCATCTGAGCTCGGAAGTTGACAACTTGTTGCCTTGGTCAACCCAGTTTTGAAGCACGGACATTGTTCTTGGATCAGAGGATTCGAGTCCCAAAATCTGTTTCTTCAGGTTGTCTTTCTGCCTTAATTTCACATCGAACGCAGAACCGCGGGACGCTAGGGGCCTCCATAGACTTTGAGCGCCTAATCGAAAGTTGTAGCTGCACGAAAATCACCCTAAGTGTCAATGCGTCATCGCCAGAAATTGGAGAGCCTCAGAGAACCAGTGCGACCTACCGTCTGAGACCGGCAAAGAATAAACGGTTCGACGCCATAAAGCTACGGCATTGTCGATCTTGGCCCTTCTATAAGACTCGTTACTTCACTTCCCTTCACAGAACAAATAGCATACAAAGTTTAGACCGTGCATTTATGTGGGTCCCGTAATTCTGACGGTCCAGATACATGGGAAAGAAGGCATAAATTCGCTGCTAAAGCTGACGCGGATGTAAACGACACCGTTAAATTTTCTTGAGCCCCAATGCAGGTGCACCAAAAGGTTGCGCTAAAACCCCTAAACCTCAAGAGCCAAGATCTCATATGCTTCATCGGAATCTGTGAGCAAATCGGAGTTTTCCGATCATCGTTGAACCAGCATCACCGCCTCAGAGGGCTTCATTTCTTTCTACTTTAAAGCTATATTCATAAGTGGTTGAGTGAATGCGAAGGTTTAGTTGGTTAACGCCGGTGAGTATTTGTCATCCGAACATTGTCAGCAGTCGAATTTCTGTATCGTTTCCACTGCGTCATCTTGATTTCGTGTCCAACGCAGTATCGGCGTCAATTGCTTTCATCTATGGCCTCGGAACCGCTTGTTGATAAAGGAAAGTCCATTAGTAAATCATTGTTGTTTAGCCAATCGTTGTTTCTCAGACGAGGCACGTTTTCAAATTTCTGTCTTTCTTAATATTAATTATCATTTCTGATGCTAATTATGCCAGTGGTTTTCCTTTCTTAATTAACCTTAATCTTTTTTTTTTTTTGTGGGTACCATAACAGCTTTGATGAGCTGCAATTTTGCTAAGATAAATGACCAGTCTGCAATTTCAAGAATACCTTTAAGATGTCGTTATATTCATGCCACAGGTTTGAATTAACCAAGAATCACCATATTTTCTTCATGATCAATACTTAAATTACTTCTCAAATATTCAGACTTTCATTTCATTTCCTTCCATGCCTGTGTTATTCCAGCAATCCTTTCTTCTATTGAGCGAGACTATTATCAAATTCTTGGCGTTCCTGAAAATGCCAGTCAGGACGATATCAAGAAAGCATTTCACAGAGTGAGTGCTTGTTGGAAAAAATTCCTTCTGTTGTGAGGCACAAGTACTATTTCATCAAAGCCAGCTTGGTAGACTTGAGTAGGGATGAGGAAGTAGAAGCATGATGCATTTAGAGAGAGAAAATCCAAAGACTTGTTGAAAATGGATTTTATAACAGATGTAAAAAACAATTAAGTGATGAAAAGAATTAAAAAACAATTGAAGCTATTTAATTACAAACATGGAGAATATAGTTTTAGTCAATATGACAGTATAACATGATGTCACGAGTTTCTATTTGTGACCGTGTAGATGTTAGAAGAGTAATACATGAAGGCTTAACAAGTTTACACAATACGGTCAACAGGTTGCAACTAGAAGTATTTCTGTTCTGAAGCTTTATTCAATATAACTAATTGAACTTAGAGCATATTAACAACAGTTTGCTGGAGGATTATAGTTGCATTCTAAATTAATACTGTCATTCTGCATCGTAGACAACCATGCTTGAAGATCTTTTCACTTTTACTGCATTATGACACACTTCTCTGCCTTTTGCAGCTTGCTAAGAAGTACCATCCTGATGCAAATAAGAATAATCCATCTGCAAAGAGGAAATTTCAGGATATAAGAAAAGCTTACGAGGTCTTTATTATAGGTTTTATAAAAGTGTCATTTTCTTTCCACATTTTCTGACATTTCAAAAGTAATTAATTAATGGCATGATACTCTCACATGCCTTTTTGTAATGTGACTTCAGACCTTGAGAGATTCTAAAAAGAGGTCACAGTATCACAAGGTGGTTTTTCCTGTCCCTCTGATGATGATTATTATTGTTGTTGTTGTTGTTGTGGTTGTTTTTAGTTACCCTGATTATGGGTGGTCTGGAATTATGTTGATCGAAGCTCTTTTAAAATTCTGTAATTCATAGGCTTCATTCTTATACGATATGTTTAATGAACTAACTATTTCTATTATTTTCTCTAATGAACTTCTATCTCAACTGAAGATACGAACTTCTGATTCAGAGAACATAGAATATGATGGAGATGCTGCAGAAAGGTTTAGAAATGCTTATCGTTCTCACTTTTCTGATTCATTTCATGGAGTCTTCTCTGAGGTAATTTTATTGGTCTTGCACTTACTGATGTCATTGTTACTTAAATATACATGTACTAGATAAAAATTTGTCTCACGCTTGACAGATCTTTGAAGAGGCGACCACTCATTTTGCATCAAACATTGAGGTCAACCTAATGTTTTTTCTCAGTTGTTATGTTGAATAAGTTGTTACATATTGAAGCTAAACCATTTCCTAATTGTTTTGCTGATAATAGGTTGAGATATCACTTTCTTTCTCAGAAGCTGTGAAGGGGTGCACGAAACATGTGTCTTTTGATGCGATTGTTCCCTGTGATTTTTGCAGTGAGTAAAGTTTATATAGACTTGGAAATTGGAATCAGGAAAGCCCTGAGATAACATTGTATATACTAGAATCATTTCCAAATTTTTCTTCTGCAAAAGAAATGTTATTAATGTTGTCTGTATATGCATAGTGATTGCAAAATAAGTTAAAATCAGAATGTGGCATATGTTCCATCATAATAAAAAATTAAAGGCAAAGAATCAACTTCTTGTTGTATTGAAGTTTTGTAGTTTCCCAATCTGTTTATGGCATGTAGTATAAGGCAGGGTGATTAGCAACCTTTAGTAAAGCAATCCTGTCGAACAAAACATACATTTTGATATCTTAGGCGCCCAATTTTTGAAGGGGTGGAGCTATGAGGAATATGGCTCTGTTGATATTAGAATTAAAGGAGGGGGGTTAAGAGGAGAGATGAGTCACATGAGACTATAATAAACAAATAATAACAAGAGCAAGATTTACTATAAACTGAGGAAACATTCAAAGTATGCACCACTGAATAAGTAAATCGATGCCCCAGTTGACATGTCTGTCTGTAGTAATTAGTTGAGGCAGTCTGTTTCTTGTTCCCCTTTACATAGTTTTGTTAGAGACTGCTGAGCTTTTTAATAATGCAGATGGGCAAGGCTATCCACACAATGCGAAGGCAATTGTTTGTCCAACATGCAGGGGCGTAGGCAGGGTAAGTGCCTTAAAAGAACAATATTGATGATGGTTATGGGATAAATTGTATCAAGGAAGATTTGGGCTGTGAGACTATTCTTTTTGTCTTGTTATTGGTTTTTCAGTTCTTAACATGTTCATTCATTCTTGATTGTAATGTATTTTGACCAGGTTACAATCCCTCCATTTACGTCAACTTGCATTACTTGTAAAGGATCAGGCCAAGTCATCAAGGTCTTTTGTCATCTTACATCAAATTATCTTGTGTGGTTGATCTCTCTGTAAAAACTGTTTACGTATATCCTCCTTGTGTAGGACCATTGTAAGTCGTGTGGAGGATCTGGGGTGGTTGAAGGCATCAAAGAGGTTAAAGTTACTGTACCAGCAGGTTGGTTTCTAATGCTTGTGATGAAGCTACCTGCAATTGTAGCTTTGGTAGAATCAATCATGAAATTACCCTAAGGCTTATTCGGATTCATATTTCTTTTAACTATATTCTGTCAATCCAATTCCAACCAGCTTTTTATTCTCTCTTCACCATTTTAGGTTGATTTATATTGAACTATATTGTATCCATTCTTCTGCATTATGAGACAGGCGTTGGGTTCAACTATTATAATGTTAAGAATCAGAATCATTTAAAAATGGAGAAGTATCTGCGGTGCAGAATTTCCTGCTTAGATTTGTTCTACCACCTGTGTAATAAAAAATCATTCATTGATTTTATATTTTTATTAACTTTTTTCTTGATCTTATCATAATCTTTCATGGATTATTAGGTGTGGATTCAGGAGATACAATTCATGTGCCAGAAGCTGGGCATGCTGCTGGACGTGGAGGTCGACCTGGAAGTCTATACATTAAAATAAAGGCATTCTTTTTCATCTTTTTTTTTTCCTCTTTAAATTTTTAATTAATTCAGATTAATTCACGGGCTAACCTGTGCTGATTTTCTGGTTTATGAATCTGTAAATTTACCTATCTCTGCAATCTTAAAAGAGGAGATAGTCTCCATCAAACTTATAGGTAATTTGATAGATGCTTAATTAGAAACGTGTGATTGCAGAATCTCAGAAATATTCTTTTACTTTTCTTTAATTACACGATTATGGATTCTCAACAATTTCATCTGTCTAGCTTGTAAAAATGTTGAATTCTATTTCTCAAAGGAAGTTTATTTTTGTTTCTTCATTATTATTATTATTATTATTTTTCCCTAACAGCAAGCTGTCTCACTATGTTGGTATGCAGACATTTATATTGTTAATGTACATGGAGGACTTGATTTTTAGCATGCATGACTTTCTCGTCCTGCAATATTGTATTTGTTCAGTACACTAACATATCTCATGGAACATTTATAATGCTATCTAGAGGTTTACACTTTACACTGTTGTTTAAAATCCGAAATCTTGAACAAAAAGCTTCTGATGCACTAATGTCTATAGTTGATTGTGTAGTAGTCTATTTTATTTTGATAAAGGATTATTTTTTATTCTTATTTGAAATTTGCTTTTTGGGCAATATAGGTGGCTAAGGATCCTGTCTTTGTCAGAGATGGTGCAGATATTTATGTGGAGTCTAACATCAGCTTTACACAAGTGAGAATCAAGTAGTTTCTAAGTGATCTGTCAATTGCATTTGCCTCTGGCTCACTTGTTGGGTACTCCTAAAATTGATCATCTAGCCCTATCAAGATGAACTTGAAGCTGCACTACACCTCTTTAGTTTACATATATGTATTAATCTGTTTCATGTCCATGTCTTGTCTAATTTGGCTAAATTAATGATGTGCTTGTCTTGTTACTGGGGAACAACTTGGAAAGACTGCAGAATTGAATTTACATAAAGAGAAGTTATGTAAAGCATACACACGACAAATTTACATACATATCATAGAAAATCAAGAATGTGTTCAAACTTATTCCATACCCCCTCCTCTTTTTTCTTTTTTTTTCCCACTTTCCACAGATAAGGAGTAAGGACGGAAGAGAACATAAGTTATTAGTTAAGTTAGCTGTTCTCTCTTAGACATTTATGCCATTGCTTGTATTTTTCCAGTAAGGTCAACTGTACATACCATCTTTGGCATCTTATTGATCTGTGTGTCTGTGGATCCAACTATTTAGCAGTTTTATTGATAGAATAAAGGTTTTTTTTTTCAGGCTATTCTTGGTGGTGAAGTTGAGGTGCCTACTTTATTAGGGAAGATGCAAGTAAAAGTAAGCGTATAATTTACTTTGTCAGTATATTCTTTCATTCCATCTGAAATTGTAATGACACAGAAAATTAGCATGCCATTTTCGTTCTTTTAATTGGAGAATAGATTTATAAAAGATTACAAGGTATAAAATTAAGACATGGTCCTACTATTACATGCAAAAATCCATTCTACAACTTGTTTGCTTTGAATTTATTCTACAAACTTTATATAATTTGTATATAGTTTATATAATCTTTTTCTATTGGGAGGATCTACTCTGATAATGAAAAAATGATGTAAAAGCTTGCCCCTTAAGAATGGTGTTTCACTAAATAGTCGAGGAAGTTACAGTTTTTAGACTTGTTTACTAGGAAAATAATTATTATCAAGCAAAATGAACTTTTGATGCCAGCAAAATTGGCCCACTTAATAGTTAGTACATGCAAGAGATTTCAAATCTTATATAAAATTATTATGTTGTTCAGGTTCTCTATTGGATATGAACAGAATATAGATGTTGCAGTAAAATATTTTGGGGGCTGATTTTTTGGAATCCTAAAATACCCTGAGGTTAAAAAAAAAAAAGATTTCTAATTTCAGAAATAAGAGATTGACCACTGTTGTTTAAGTACATTCTCCCATATTTAATTCAAATTTTCTGTTTAATTTTCTTTCTTTGTTCTTATTCATAAATTTTAGATTCATGATCTTCAAAAGGCGCATATCTTGGTGGGGAAAAATTATCCTGACGACCTGCCTTACTATTATGCTTGCCATAAACAAATTATGGCTTTAAACTTGCCACAAAAATAATTTCACATGGCTGCTAGTTGTGACCCCATTTTTTGTGTTGTGCAACTATGTTCCTCACAGATACCTAAGGGTGTTCAACCAGGACAGCTTCTGATATTAAGAGGCAAAGGTATAAATGTATAATGAATTGTCCCCTCTCTCATGGACAATTGTGGGTAAACTTAGCTATCTTTCTATTACCCATTGCTTGAAATGTACATTTACGATAGTAGTTGTTGTTGCAGGACTTCCAAAGCATGGTTTTCTTGTAGACCATGGAGATCAGTTTGTGCGCTTCCGCGTTAACTTTCCCACGTAGGTTTTTAGTGTCAGTGCCTTGAGAAATTTGTTACTTACCATGTAAAGAAATGATGAAGGCCCCTTCCTTAGAATGTTGGATTTTATCACAAATCCTTGTCAATGTTGATTAGTATTAATCAAGGGAAATGGAGTACTTTCTTGACATATTTTTTTCCATGTTAGTCGTCTGCTATTGGTATTTGCTGAGAAGGTAAATGGGAAAGAAGTCCAGTAATTGGCCAGTTAGCAGGATCATAGTGCTGCACCCCTTTGGTGTTTTAAATGCAGTTCTAAATTTTCTACATGTTAGTGTTTATGGTTGGTTCAGTGATTGTATATTACTATAGGTTTAACGTTTGCTGCTTAGAATCATACTCAGTTGTGAGAGGAGGTAAATGGTCATAATGAATTTCTCTTCAATTGATGTTTTCTGTGCCATAGTCAATTGGTCATCTTTATGCATAAGCATTAGCATGCTGACGGCTTAGTTGCATCATCTCATTTCTGATCTGCTCATCCTTTTTTTAGTGCAATTAATGAACGACAACGTGCCATTCTAGAAGAACTAGCAAAAGAGGAAATAAAAGAGGGATACAACTCACAGGTTGAAGGAAATTGGTATGTTCCGTCTATAAATTAGTTTTTGAGATGTTGTGCACGTTTTAGTTGCCTTATGCCTATGTAAAATTTGACGGTTACATGACTAATTGGAAGAAGGCATATCGCCAATACTAGCGTACTACTGTTGATATATAAGAATTTGCCCCTCCATTGATATCATTGAAAATTTTGGCTAGGATGCTAGCTTTAATTGATTTTGTTTAATAGTATCACTTGTACCTATAATAAGTTTTTGCTTGAGTAACATCCGATTGTGATGAAGATCCGAAAATGGATAACAGGCTTCACCAGCAGCTCTATACTGGTTGAACTTACAGGTGGCAGCAAATTCTTGAACAAGTGACGGGTCCAAAATTTATGTTGGAACTATCCATGCTGATATTAATCCTTCTCTTCATCAATAAAATGTTGAGCTGATAACTTGTTCAGAGATTATTGCGATGCTTCTTGCCAAGGAAAAATGTGATTGCTGCATTTTTCATCGTTACAGATTATGTTAGTGGAAGGTATTAAGTTGATTACTCATCTGATACTCCTTTCCAGTAATTTCTAGCTTTTTTTTTTTAATATTCAAAGCTGATGGAGAAAGATCTTAATTCTTCAAGTTTTTAGAAACCTATTTATGAGATATTTACATGAGACGTGGAAATGTAAAATTCTCATGTTTAATATGTCATGAGTCATAACCAACATGGAGACTATGAATTTTCTATTTATTTTATACCCAAATGTCATATAAACAGATTGCCTATTACGTCAGAAATTAAATTGCTCACTTCTCAAACACCATTGGATATTTATCCAAGACAAGCTCCACCAAAAAAAGCATGTGTCGACTAAGTGGGCAGAAGGCCAAGTGCTCTGGGTCATGTTAGCTACTCTGACGGGTCATAATTGCTCATCTATGACATGTGAATTGGTTTGTGTACAGCTGTTTATTTATGAATTTTTTTTTATAAAAAATCATCTACTTATATTGAGGTTTAAGGAACACGCAATAGGACAAAAAAAAAAAGGAAATTTCACGATGTTCAATTCCTCGTGTCTCTGTAACAGTTAGGTAGTTAACGGGACTGGATGATCGAGTACCTCAACCCTTTCTTGGCAATTTAGCAATTTAGATTACTTATGCTAATTATGCGCTTTGTTTTGTTGCAAGCAGGGCTAGGTAAAGTGAAGAAACTGAGATCTATTTATGACATTGAATAAATGGGCTACAGACATCAAAGCTATTGGCAGAATAATTCTATTTGTTGGCGCTCAGTCTTTCTTTCAGGTGTCATCTCCAATGAAAGTAGGTATAACTTTATACTTTTCGAGGATCATGCTGCTGATTTGGTTCACATCTTGAGGTTATCATGGAATTCAAGCCATTGCCGCATGGTAGGGAACTCTTGATGTAATTTTTTTTTTGAACATTATTTTATGTATGAAGTACACTTGTAATTTCTTGTTTATGTTTTCTTCAAGCTTAAAAGCATGCACCTCTAATTAAGTTCTGAAATTTAACAAAATCATTCCCAGAAGTGTACAAAGAGCTGCTAATGCCAAGTTCCTGACAGAGAGCAAAATTTGTATGAACGTGAGAAAAACAGAAAAACTAAGGACATGTTTGATTCTATTTTTTGTTTTAATATTCTTGAAACAATTTTGTCAAATTGTTTTCTAAAACAAATTTTGAAAATTAGAAAAAAAAAAAACCCTATTTGAATGAAAACGATTCTTTCAATGTATTCTCTCTGCCGAAATTACAATATTAATAAAAATTGTTCTTTTAAGGTGTTCTCCATGTATTTTCCCAGTTTAAAAAAACAAGATACTGGAACATTTAAAAGATTTTTTTTTTTAGCTCTCTAAAATACTATTATGTTTTTAAGGTTTTCAGGACCATAGATGAAAATAATATTATCAAACAATTTTCTCGTTTTTTTATTTTTAGAAACAAAAAATTCTCTCTCAGAATAGGGTTCAAACACGCCTTAAAGCATTTATTGTTTTCATAATAAATTTGATGTACCGAAAGGCAGCAACCGCAACTGCATTGCTCAAAGCTTGGACATCGTGCTTCCTAACCTTAAAAATTCGCTTCCACAGCCCCTCCCCTCCTCTCCTCCTCTCCCTCCCCCCCCCCCCCCCCCCCCCAAACAAAAAAATCAACAAAAAAAAGGGAAAGAACGAAAAGAAACCCTTTGTGAACTGGGAGACGAATGGTTTGGAGATATTATTTTGACTGTGGTAGCCATCAGTCTATCAAATATTGTATATTAATAATTTGTCATTTTAAGTAAATATTTTTGTTACTTGGCAACTGGGAGAAGTTTAGTCGTTTGTCCATGAAGCGAATATGTACTTCACCTGAGGAAACTATGTACTAGAATATGAGATCTTCGTGAGAGAATTTCAAATGTAAAGAATTAAAAGCCTTTCGCTAGAATTAAACGGGTTTAGTGCAAATGTCAAAGATCTTGAGAGTGATAGGTAAAACCGTGACAAATAAAAATATTAAAAGCAATAGACAAAATTGAAGATAAAGATAATCGTATACTGATGACAATGTGAGACGCCAAACAAGAAAATGAAGAAAATCTATGAAGCTAGTAAACCGTTTATTCCGGACTGGTTTAAAAAACAGAGTTTAAAAGTTGAAAGTAGAAACCGCTTTCTAATCTGATAGCAAAGCTGTAACAACAGGCATAATCAAGGATTAGTTTGGGATGACTGGGTTTCAAGGTTAAATATCTTGTTCTTTTTCTTTGCTCGCTTCATCTCACCATAGATGTAAGACACGAAGCAGCAAAGAGAGAGGAATTCGCATCCCCTGTTGCCGCTGTGCTACAGCAGAGGATGCTGTGGCTCTCCAAATAGGGTGTCCCATTTTGTGTTTTTTTCTTTTTTCTAAATTGAAATATCTCTGCTGAGACACCCAGAGGATTTATCCTCGAGAGAGTGCCAGAGCAGTACCCTTCTCTGCTTGAAAACTCTCTTTGTACAAAACAACAGCAAACAGTTGTGCTATTGGCAGTAACACGAAAATTATGACACCAGACATCAGGGATGAAGCACAAAAGATGACTCCGATATCTCCCAAGAAAAATGCCTGCCATATTATGGCACTAATCACCAGCACAGCATAATACGCAGCTTTTTCAAGCTCAAAATACCTGCAAAATCAAACACCCAAATTCACAATACTCAGTATAGAAAAAGGTTAAGATTCAGGGCTGTAAACTTGTAATGAATTTAAAAAATAAATAAAAAGAAATAGACAGAGTCTGAGACAGAGCAACCTTAAAGTCATTATTTTTTATCATCCCTATGACGCAGACCAGAGTAGCAACCTCACACACAACCAATTGAACCTCCATCACCAGCGACTGGGTGATAGGCTGCTTTATCTTCTTGTACATCAAATCCACCAACGGCAAAATAAACCCATATAAAACCGCGGCCGCTACTGTTATCGCAAACCCTATTGCATATTGCTTACTCCTCCCACCCTTCGGACAATCCCCACTCGAATGCAAGGCCAAAACCGCTGCCACGATAGTCAGCAAAACGAGGGCGTTTATGGAACACGGCGTGAACTTCTGCTTCACCATAAGATAAGCGAACATGGCAATGAGAAGCGATGATGAGAGAAGAAGTAGATACGGGTAGCCAGGCTATGCCATGGAATCGAGGTAATTTTCGAAGCCGGTGAGGATTGCCGTGACGGTGGAGCTCAGGTTGCATTAAGCAAATAAAGCTCTTCTGCTCTTGCAGAAATGGAAGAATCAGATTTATGGACGTTTTGAGGTTTAACTAGCATGGGTTTATTGTTTACGGAGTCGTTGTATCGATAAGCATATTTTTTTTAATTGTAATATAATAAATGCATTATTTTTTTAAATTAAGAGTATAATTTTTATAATTTAATAATATTTTTAAATAAATTTTATGTATATTAAAATTTTATTAAAAAATTTAATTTTAAAAATATAACAAAGTCCAACTAAGTTGAATTCTATTAACAGAAAAGTATGAAGTGCTATTTTAAGAGAAAAAGTTTATTAGAAGTTCTGATTCGAGGTTTACCAATTCCTACGTAAAATAACGCACAAACTAAATACTTTGGGATACAATTATATAATCTGTAAAAATAATAACTAAAATGGTTCATTCTACCAGAGATGATTACAGACGCGCTTTGTTTTTTAATAAAGAAGTTCTCTCAAATAACTGAATATGTATATAAAATGCATATTTGGCGAATCAAATTGGTGGAATGCAAAGTCTATGATCATATATTACAAAAATAATTAAATAATAAAACTATGTATAACAAAATAAGCACTGAAATAGAAGGCGTGTTAACTAACCAAACTTCAATATGTAAGTGGGCCACGTGGTTGTCTGGACTACTTTAGGCCTACTTTGACCTTATCCAACTTCGAGGCCCAAATTTTAATGGTTTTATTTTTTATTGGTTCATAAAACGTCGTGCTCCATGGTTCATAAAAAAATTATTAACATTTCATTAACTTGATAATTAAATTAGAAAAAAGAAGGTATGCATTGATTGGAGCAAAACAAAATACATCCTACGCACAAATCATAATGAAGTGTCAATTCAAATGGATTTACTTATCGACCAATTCTTACATAAATTAAAAGTTTACGTAATTTGTATACTTAATTAAAATTTATTTTATATATAAATCTTATTTATATTATACATAAACTCTCTTATACAAATTAAATCTTGTTTATTGGTTGCACTTGTTGCGTGGTACACTTGCTTGTCACTGGGAACAGTGAAAGTGTTACATCCTATCACATTGTAGCAAATTAAAAAAGTGGCCGCAGACAGTCATGAATAAATGCAGTAAGCAAAAGGCCTTATTGACCCACAACACACACACACACACTTTAACGCGAATTTATGAAGCCAATAGTTTTCTCAAAAATAAAAACTCATGAAGCAACTGGAGTACTGATGGCTACAGAGATTAAGCATAGGATGAAGGCCCAGACTCATGACACGAGGCTTCACAGACCGGCGCCGCAGGAACCTTAAGGCGCTTCTTTTTCTTTTTGGCTAAGCAGATGAGGCCAACTAAGAGGAATGCGAGGAAGAAAGCACCACCTAGAGAAGCGCACAATGCGATGACTGTGGTGTGGTTGTGTTTGTGTCCTCCTGAAGGTGGCGCTACGATGTCGTTGGATGATGGTGGCACCACCTTCAACGGTGGGGGCCCATAGGTTCCCGCAAATACGGGAGGCGATGGTGATGGTGAAGGGGAATATGGACCATTCTGTGGCTTTGGTGGTTTAACAGGACCTTGTGTGGGTGGTGGTAATAAGTTATGTTCGGGTGGAGGTGCATAAAACGGTGATATAGGAGGTGGGGAATGAGAGCCAGGTGGAGTTGTCTTCTGAGCTGGTGGTGCATTTGCTGATGGAGAATTTATGGTGGTGCTGCTAGTTGAGGGGAGGGTGGCACAGGAGACGGACCATTATTGGTAGTTGGTGGTGGTGCTGCTGTCGTGGGGTTTGGTGGTGCGCCCTTAATGGGACTGGCTGAAGGAGTTGGTGGTGGCAGTGGTTGAACGGAGGGTGGCACCGGAGACGAACCATTATTGGTAGTTGGTGGTGGGGGCGCTGCAGTGGGGTTTGGTGGTGTGCCCTTAATGGGAGTGGCTGAAGGAGTTGGTGGTAGTAGTGGTGACCACTTTGGATGTGGTGGTGGTTGAAAGGAGTGTGGCACCGGAGACGGACCATTATTGGTAGTCGGTGGTGGGGGAGCGCCCTTAATGTGAGTGGCTGAAGGAGGTGGTTGTGGCGGTGACCACTTTGGATGGTCATACTCGTAAGGTGGTGGCGGCGGCGGAGGAGGATTGTAAATGTAGCTCATTGTGCAAACAGAGAAGTGAATATTGGCAGAATTTGTGAAGGACAAGTGGACAAGGGACATTTGATGTGCATCCGAAGAGTCCAATTTATACAGATATATATATATACACACATATGGTAGTACTAGTAGTAGTAATGATTGGCCTTGATTGTACAAGCCAGGGTTTTCAAATATAAAGGAAAAATGCGTGCCAATAATTTCCCATCTCGTCCTGCATTATTTACTCCCACGGGACTTCAGAGTCCCAGTCACTAAATTTTTCAATGCATGTTGGAGCACGCCATATATTACATATTAAAAAAATAATACTTAAAGACCTATATTATATAAAATTTAAAATAAAGAATTTTAAAAATTAAGATTATTTTTAAAAATTATTATTATTATCAAGTATTTAAAATTTTATTATTACTTTTAAAAGATTTATTATTAAACATAGAAAAGTATTGATTTTTTTTTAAAATAATTTTAATTTTTAAAGTTTTTTGTTATAAATTTTATGTGATATGAGTGATTGAATACAATTTTTTCTTATGTATCACAGGTTGGTATACCGGAATCCAAGAGCAATGCGTGGTCCAAACTAATAAGCCTAATCAATAACAAGAAAGGGAAAAAAAAAATCCAAAATTAAGAAAATAGTGATAGTATAGGCTGTAAAGGAATAAAGCATTAAATATATTACTAAGTTGCAATTGGTCGTCCTTGAAAGTCATCTAGCAATTAACAAACACATAATTAGCCCATGTGACTTTAGAATCTGAGGACTATATTATATATGCCAGAGGAGATAAGGTTGTTATCCATTCATCTCTTCTCAAATATGGGTTATATTACACTAGTGTATAATTAATATCCTCCCCCCAAATTAACTATAGTCAAAACTTCTTACTCTTTTAATTTCTATTTCCTAGCCTGGAAATTCTCATATATAATGATATTTTGGCCAAATGAAAAAGACTGGGGGGATAAACTCACGGAAACTTCTTACTAGACAAAGCGTTGAAGTCATTAATATACCTGGTTTTTCTTTTTTGTTTTTTGGCACGCCAATTTGACAGAAAAACACTGCCCTGAACAGTAATGCAATACCTATTTCGCTTGTGTGTTGGAGGAATACAGATCAGAAGGCAAGTTGCGAATTCTTTAATTTAATTAGTCTGTTAATAACAATCATGAATATTGCAACCGCTTGACAGCCTAGTAATCATAATCATGATTTATTTATTTGGATGTGTTCTGGCCTAGGGTCTTTGCAAGCTTTCTGGTCAAGCATTCTCTTATTTTATCAATGTTCTGAATAACAAAATTGAAACGTGAATTTGTTGGTTTTTATATATCTTTGTTGACTATGGAGTTCATTAGGCTCTCAGTAATAAAGTCTGAAAAGAATTAAACTTTATACGAGGAAATTTAAGAGATATATCATGCAATGGATTGTTGACAATAATAGAGATAATGAAATAAAAGTGACGGAGGATTCAATTCTAGAGAAAACCTTTTTGGCTCTTTCTG
The DNA here is from genome assembly GCA_026724425.1 of Erythrophleum ivorense. Taxonomy (NCBI): domain Eukaryota; kingdom Viridiplantae; phylum Streptophyta; class Magnoliopsida; order Fabales; family Fabaceae; genus Erythrophleum; species Erythrophleum ivorense. The sequence goes on from JAIUCV010000129.1 coordinate 1,021,245, forward strand.
TAAGCGTGTGCATTTTGTAATTTGTTATTTGAGTTTTTAATTTTTAAGGGACTGCTGAAGCCGCTTTCCCTTCTTTTTTTTTTTTTGGGTGATAGCAGACAGCGTACAAAACCTACTCGCTAGTCCAAACAAAAGGACACTTCTAGCAAACATCGAGAATGAAATTGAGAAAGTAAATTAGCCGGATACAACAAAAAACCAAAAAAAGGAAATATCCGTAATAAAACTGAGTTATTTTGCCGAAAAACCTGCAAAGTTACTAGAATTTGATGCGATGATTACAAAAAGACAACACTGAGAACGTAAAAACAACAAATATATGTCATCAGAAAACTTTTAAGGATTAGCAAGTACTTGCTAATGAAGAATGAAACACAAAGCATGCTGAATTTCCTCCAATAAAACTGTGAGCCAAGTTTGGTGATATTTATCCATTCAGACCCACTTTCGAAACACAGCATGGCTGGAGCTGCTTTTTTATTGTTTATTTTTTATTTTTTGGTAAATGACGAGGCAAAGCCAACAAAGAAAAAACATTACTCTAAACAGTGATTACGAGTCCCTACTCCAGACGGGCACGACCCGGCTAACCCATTGGGGGGTCTTCTCCAAAAGTTAAAAACCTTCGCTTGATTGACAGCAACATGAGTAAAGAAGTCAGCACTCTGATTTGCGTTCCTTGAAATATACATGAATTTCACCTTCTAGTCACGTTTTAGGACAGAGCAAATATGAAAGAGAACTTGATTAGAAGTCTTCATGTAGTCAGAGCCCTTCCCAAGGTTTTCAATCATGTTTGAGCAATCTATCTTCACCACCAGCTCATGACAATCGTAATCTCATGCCAGATTAAGACCCACAAAAACACTCCTGAGTTCTGTATTAACACTCGAGCAAGATCCAAGCTTCCTACTGAAACCTCAAACCCAATCACCACTAGCTGCAAATAGAGCTCCTCCACATCCTGCTGCTTTTAATTGTGTATTGTAGCACTTTTTTTTTCATCGAGTATGTTATAATTAGATTTGATGATGGTGCAGACTCGAAATTAGACTCAAGCCACCACGGCCTGAATCAATTAAAAAAAGGGCCAGCCCAATCCGTCAAAAATATTTTTTTTAAAAAAAAGGTTATTGAAGCTACAAATGATGAAAGAAAACAGCCAAGATGAATATACAGAATTACGGATCGATTTGCTAACTTGCAATCACCTATCAAGGTTCTTTATCTGTATAACTTAATTGGCTAGACACGAGATGATGTGGGCAGGTAGGGTCGTAGGGAGTCTTTGATGTGTATTTTTTTTTAATTTTTCATGCAATCCCACCTTATAAAATTGTTGGCCAAATTTGACTGCTTTTATAGAAAGATTCTACATGTAAACTTACTATCCAATGGATAATATATATATATATAATAGGCTGATTATAATATGGGAGGGATTCGAAGTTGGGTCAGGTTTAAAACAAAAAAAAGTAAATCCACTTCGTTTTATATTTGATTTTTTTTTGAAACATTCTTGTTTTTTATCAGCCATTTTTTACTAGGCTTATATTCAATTTTTTTTCCTTTTTTTTAAAGCATGGACATTTTAATCAATCATAAGGTTTAACTACAATTATAGGCAATTCCAATATAAATAGTCAATTTTCTCCGTGTACCACACGTTACTATCAATTTCATTTGGTTGACTCAACTTTGTTTTGGGCCCAAATGGAGGTTCAGCCCAATCTGGCTTGGACCAGTTGCTTGGTTCAACCCAATCATAATTTATACAAGAGGAGTGGGAGTGAACTTGTTGACATCGCAATTTGTAAAGAAGTGAGAATCCTCCATCTGATTTCAGGCCAAAAAAAAGAAAAAAGAAAAGAAGAATCACCCGCCTGATCGTCTGACAACTCGTGAAAGCATCGTGGTTCGTTTATTCTCTGGATTAAAAATCGGGAGAATTATGAAAAAAGATCCAGAAGTAAAATTTACTTTAAAAGATTTGTTTCCATTCGGTTGAACTTTTTTTTTTTTAAATACAATGATTATAAATCTTTTAAAGTGAATATTTTTAACTCTGGTCCGTGATCTTAATTCTCCCTTAAAAATTCCTTTCCGCATAACTTGATGACGAAGGTACAGCCAAGCTAGCGTATGGCTGTGGGAGAAGCAGAGCATCCCCTGCTTCGGTCAGTGCTGCCACAGAACACAGAAGAGCAGCATCAGCTACGAGAATCGATCACCAAGTGTCTGCTTCAACGAACATGTGTGGAATCAAAGAAGATCTGGCAAATAGCAGGTCCTTCCATCTTCAGCCGCCTCGCCATGTTCTCCATGACTGTTATTACTCAATCTTTCGCCGGGCACCTCGGTGACCTCGATCTCGCCGCTATTTCTATTGTCTGTACCGTCCTTATCTCCATCAGCTTCGGTTTCTTGGTAAATCCTCCTTCCTCTCTGTCTCATTCTTCGAGTTGTTGTGAATTTCACCCACATTTTAAACTGGGGATAAATGGTTAATTGTCTTGTCCAGCTCGGCATGGCGAGCGCGCTTGAGACCCTTTGTGGCCAAGCCTACGGCGCCAAACAGTACCACAAGTTGGGCATTTATATGCAACGTTCCTGGATAGTTCTGTTACTATCTTCGATTTTGTTACTGCCAATGTTCATTTTCGCTACGCCCATATTGAAGTTTATCGGGTTACCCAATGGAGTGGCGGAGCAATCAGGTTTGGTGGCGATTTGTTTGATCCCATTTCACTTGAGCTTCCCCTTTCAGTTCACATTGCAGAGGTTCTTGCAAAGCCAGCTGAAGACCGCCGTCATAGCATGGGTTTCAGGGGTAGCTCTTGCAATCCATGCATTAGTAAGCTGGGTTTTTGTTTACAAGATGAAAGTTGGAATTGTTGGGACTGCCCTTACTCTTGATTTCTCATCGTGGGTGTCAGTTGCGGGTCTCCTCGGCTATGTTGTTTTTGGTGGGTGTCCACAGTCATGGAATGGTTTTTCTGCGGATGCTTTTGTCGGGCTCTGGGAATTTTTCAAACTTTCTGTGGCTTCTGGGGTCATGCTTTCGTAAGTACTTGTCCCTGGCCCTTCTCACTCTATAATTTGAACCTTTGAAAGGGGATGCGATTCTTAGAAGGCATGAGTGCAAAATTGCAGATTGGAGAACTTCTACTACAGATTGTTGGTTATAATGTCCGGGTATATGCACAACACCGACGTCGCGATCAATGCTCTTTCCATCTGGTAACTTCCTATTTATAAGCATTCTCTTTGAAATTATTTACTCAGTTACTTATCTCTTTTCCAACCTTTGGTCTTGTTTGGCAGTGTAACTATCTATGGTTGGGAATCCATGATACCACTGGGATTCTTGGCTGCAACTGGGTATGTCACTGGTTTTAAGTGTCCTTTTCTCTTTCTGTCTCAGAACATACTAGATAATTGATGATTGTAAGGGAAAAACTTCAACTAGATTGAAAGATTTATGGTATGGTTGCAACAAGACTAAGTTGCACCAACTATAGATTTAATTAATGATTGGAAGAGTCAGCTTCATGAGTAGGATATCTGTCCTCTATTCTTCTAATAGCATAAAGGTTCACTAGCAGATGATTTTTTGAAGCAGGTTGAGCGCTAGATGTCCAAACAAAAATTCTTTCGGTTATAAACAAGCACGTTCGACTTCAATCAGCCATAATTTTTCATTTGAGTAGAGTTATGGGGCCTATTGGCTGACCCCACTCAGTGGGAAAATGCCTATTGTCGTTGTTGTAGAGTTATGGGGCCTATTACATATCAACAGAAAGCTTCTTCCAAGCCCATTATCATTGCAACTAGGATTTACAGTTGAGGTCAATTTTGAGCTCAAAATCTGTCCATTTAAGCACATTTTAGGTTTATTTAATTAATTTTTCTAATTTATTAGTATTTGTCTGCAATTTTTTACTTTTCTTGTTAATTGGGAGACCTATTACGTTTGGCTATCATTACTCTATAAGATTGCTGTTTATACATTTTGTCAGCATCCTTGAATAATGTCACAAACTTTCTTCTTAATTTGAGTTTAAATTTCTGCATTCAAAACTTGTTTTATTTCATACTAGTTCACTGCGTAAGTAGGCCATGACTCCATCTAAAGCCATCCCTTTTTCTTTTCTGATAGAGATGGACCGATGATATCCGCTGATAGAAATTTGCTTCATGTGAGTGTTATAATAAAAGAGTAAACCTTGATACATTGAATGTAGTTCATATTTTATCTATTTCTGTTGTTGCTTTCTACTCGGTTGCTGATGTTTGACTTGTTCAATTATAGTAGAAATCAGAGAGTTGTTCTTACATGATAATGGGGACTGTTGCTGCAGTCCAGTTGGTGAATAATGAGGGCTCAATACAGCCTTTCCTTTGATTTCGGATGATATAGATTTTCAGAAGCATTGTTGGCCCCTTCCTCCAATCCTCCTAAATTTTTTTAGATACAATCTATTGGTAATTGCTTCTGCTTTTAGTAATGATATTTGAACAATTAGATCTTTGGATATCATCGTCCATATAAAGTGTATGTCACCGTTTGTTGGATACTCTAAACTATTTTCAAGTTTAAGAAATTCCATAAGCTGCTTGAGATCGCCTCTGGAAAGTGTGAGTAAGGAAGTTGATGCTTGTGGTTTGGGAATGACCAATGCCTGCATGCTAATAGCTTTGGAAGTATCTGAGAATTATAAAAGTTCCCAAACACCTACAGCATTCTTAATAGCAAATCTAAAAGCTTTTGGCCGTCCTCTAGTAAATTCGCCAAGTGTATCAGAAAGTTTTCAAGACTTATTCTATTGTTTCCTTTAAGTTCACATCAAACTTCTTAAAAGTTGATTTGGCTTCATGGGATACACGTAGGCGTAGTTTGAGGGAAACTGGAGAATTATGCTTTTGTTCTATTTATGATGTGAGCATTAGCCAATGCCGGTATATTGTTTGACCTTTGTTGTCTTTTTTCTTGCGCCAACTCTCTTAGTCTCAAGACAAATGATTACAGAAGTAAACAATTGATTCATCTGTTTACTGTAGATAATAACTACTAGTAGAAAACAAATTATTGTTCTCTCCTTTCTAAAACATTTAAGATACTTCTATTCAGGGTGCGTGTATCAAATGAGCTTGGAGCAGGCAATGCAAAAGGAGCAAAATTTGCAACTTTGGTATCAGTGGTGAATACTGTGGTGGTGGGATTTATATTTTGGTTGACAATTATGGTGTTTAATGAGAAGCTTGCCTTGATCTTCACAACAAGCTTATCTGTTATCAGAATGGTCAATAAACTGGCAATCTTGTTGGCTTTTACGATTCTTCTCAATTGCGTTCAGCCGGTTCTTTCAGGTTAGGAATCAGACACTGTATTAACTTTCAATCTTGTGAATTGGGGACACAATTTCTGACATGGAGCATCTAGAAAGAAGTTTATAAAGCGGGTTGATCGTAAAAAGTTCAAAAGAAAACCCAAATGAACACTTTAAAACAGACATTTAATTCCAAAAGAGTTTTGGACCCTATTATATATCTATAGAAACTCATTCAAACCCAAAATCCTTCATTTTTGTGTGTTTTGTGATTGTTTTTTTTTTCTTTGTATTTATGGATTTTTTTTTTGCATTTTATGTATTTTTATTTATTTTTCAAAAATTAATTAGGACAAATGTATAAATACATTTTTGTTCAGTTTGACGACAGTTTTTTTATGAATAAAAATTTTGATTTTTGATCTTTAAAATTTTCCATTCAGTTTTTCTATTTTTGCATGTTTTCAATGCGTAAATTTCTAATGTCTACCTTATGATGGCATGTATTGCTTTGCAGGGGTAGCAGTTGGATCTGGTTGGCAAGCATTAGTGGCTTATATAAACATCGGCAGTTACTACTTGGTCGGGATACCTCTTGGGATTCTCCTCGGCTGGTTGTTACCTTCGGGTATTATTGTAAGTGTACTGTTGCTAGAAGTTACCACATTATTACTTCATTATACCGTACATGTAAAAACTGCAGTGCAAATTGAGGAACTTAGTACTGAGTTATGAAGGCTGTACTTTATCCACTGCTCATTCAGGTTTTTATGCTGTGTGTCACTGTCAGGGTATCTGGACTGGAATGATGAGTGGAACAGTCGTTCAGACATTCATTTTGACAGTTGTTACCATGAGATGCGATTGGGAAAAAGAGGTAATGAATCTTCGGAACACTTGGAAAATACTATGTTTTCAGTTCTGGGATATCATAATAGCTGTGTGGTTACTTTGTCATTCATAGGCACAGAAAGCCCGGATTCTTATCAGGAATGAAACGGCCCTCAACCAATAACAGGTGGAAAAATTCTTGTTTGTTAAAGAGAAGTGATTTCTATTATTATTCAGCGTGTCAATCTGAAAACGAAGATTCCAATTTGTCGTCAGAAAAGTACAAAAATGGGGTAATGTCAATAATGCTGGCAGTATTTCATATTTGCTTTGATTTTTCCCACTCAAATTATTGCATAAAGTATTGACGATCTCATTCTACAAAATATCATGTTTATTTTTTTGGAGGTTGGCACGCTATTTTTTTCTTTCTTTTTTTTTTGCCTTCTATTTCTTTATATAGAACGTTAGGTACACTTACTAGTCTTCGCCTTTGCGAGTGAACTTGGACAAATGCTTTTGTATCTTGTGACGACATTATTCTGTATCAGTTTCGTGAATTCTTTCTTCTCTATTTCGTTTTACAAAACTGAGGTAACAAGTATCAGAGCATCCCTTTTGCGTACGTTATGTGCATCGAGTTAATGTGCTGGTGTCTGTTGTTAATTAATATCCCATCTGTATCTACCTCTATTTAAATAAAATTTTTCCAAAATAAAAAATGATATCATTTCAATAGTAGTCCTCGATTTAGTGTAACTTTTACATCGTATGTTTTTTCAGCTCAAAAAAATAATTCAAAGCATATGTTTAGCCGTTGCACGTAATGTTTGAACAAATGAGGATACTTTAGCCACACAAAAATAAAAAGAAAATAAGAGGTTAAATTTAAACTTCATATTATAATTTTTTTAAGGACAAAATTAAGATACAATATCTAGATATTTATTATGAAATTTTCTAATAAAAATATTATATATATATATATATATATATTATAACTCAACATGATTGATAAAAGTTCCTTTACGTATTATATTTTTTAAAATTTAAGTACTTTTTACTTTATATTATTCATGTTACATATATGGTTGTTGAATTGGTAGAATAAATAAAAGAAGATTTTCATTGATATCTTACACTCACGAGTTATCTCTTTTTATAAAACAATTGGAATCTTACTTAGAAGATGCAAATTAGGAAGGAACTCAAGGCGTGTTAGGTTGAGTTTGTCTCCTATCGGTTAATATATTTAAGGATGATTTAGACTAGAAATTCAATCTTATGTTTTATTTAATCTTAATATTTCCAAATTCACAGTTGTTAAACTGACTACATTAAATTCCAACCCCTAGTAGCTAGAATGGATATTTTGCTCTCTTTTTAGGTCAAAGAGGATAAGAATTCCGCTGCTTGGTGCATTATTGAGGCCAGAATTCCAAGTGGAAAGAAGTGGTTGTGGTGTGAGGCCAGCGTGAAATATAACATATACCTGCCACTCAACCTTGTTTGAGATCGCGATAACTGAAGAGTTTGTTAGTTGTATTACTATTTCTATCAATTAAAATTTATAATTCTTATTAAGTCTATTATATATGTGACGTTGTTTTTATTTTTTTGGTTCGGTTGACTTTATTTTTCTAGCTTCCCAAACTCTAGTGCCAAATGCTTTATCATCATGTCATCAACCAAATACGCCAAATTTGTAATTACTAATTACGATCTATTCAAATGGTTTCAAGTGTTAAAAACTAAAAACTATAGTCTGGAACTTTGGATTACCAATCTGAGTTCGAATTAATCTGGGCATAACATAACATATATCATGCATGATTGATTTTGATTTTTATATTTTAGACTTATTTTATTGGAGATATTTTTTTTCTTCTGTAATTAAAGAGGGGCTAAAACATCCCAAAGAAAAAAGAGTTAGAATCTGGAGTTGCAGTTGCTTGGCATAAAGATCCCAAGAAGGAAAAAGGGAAGTGGGTAACGTAAAGTATTAAGCTCCCATTGTCCACGAAGCAGCTCTTCTATCTGAACGACGACGACATGAGACATCTTTGCATCTTCCATAATAATATTTGGTGTCTGAACCGCAGCAATTGAATCACATCCAAAGAGATAAATTCATAGACACGCCAAAGTTCCCCGACAAAAGAATGACGGAGATATGATGCCTCAACTACGATATTTATTGATAGATAGGTATTGGGCGAAAAACGGATGAAAACAAACAACCAAAGAGGAAGGACAAAGCTGAAAAAGCGATGGGGTTCTGCTGATTAGGAGGGGGCGACAATTAATGAGAAGCTCAACCATCACGGGACTCTTGTTTGATTGGCCAAGCTTTTGGGAGTAGAAAATTTACTTCCCTTTAAAAAAAAAATACTTGTTTTGATAAAGTATTTGGCTCAATTTTTGAATAAATAATAATTTGCTTTTAAATTATAATAAAACTATTTTTTTACTTAAAAAATAGAATTCCTTCTTTAAAATAACAATAGAAGTAAAAAAAAATTGTTTTATTAAATATTGAGAATATCTTACTCAAAATCATTATTTATCATAATTATCATTTATAATTATTTTTTACCAGATTTATTAAGCTATTCTTTATTCTTATTGACATACATCTTCTACAATAATATATTATGTATTTAAAAAAAATAACACAAAAAAATATAAATATATATATATGTGATTTATTTCGTGTATATATATATATCTTTAAATACGAGTCTTGCATTGGCTTACAACCGCAAACCATTTTCATTCTTGCTCTTGCAGATCTGACAGCTGACAACCTGGCGAGTTTGCCCATTTTATCGTTTCACGTTTTGTTGGTGAGCAGAGAGGGAATTTTCCAAAGCCAACTCCGTAGCTAGCTTTGAATTTTGTTTATCGTGCACAATAATTCTTGAAGATGACAACTGCGCTTCTCCTCATTACTTGATTAACACCATTTTTGTATTCTTTCCCAAAAAAAAAAAGTTTTTTATTATGATTTATTTTCTTATCTTGAACTCTTGAATAATGACTAACTAGGTCCTATCCTATCCTTGCAAGATCGCAAGAGGTAGGAGGAATTTAAAAAATGACCCGTAGGTCACACAAGAAAAAAATAATAATAATAAAAAAAGAAATAAAAATGTATAAACAATAAATGCATGGACATATATTGTTTATGTACGAACTCAATAATATCTTAGCATATAATCCATGAAAGTCGCATCATCTATGAGCCACAGTTCATATCATTTTTTATATAATATATAGGTTTGTAACAATAAAATCAACCTCGTTATATTAATATTTTATATGTTTATTGTATTTTTTTATATTTTAATTAAATAAAAATAAAAAATTTAAAACAAACCATAATAAATATTTAAAATTATTTATCCATTCAAATAATATTAATTACAAAGTCAAATTTGTACACATTTTTTTCATAATTTCATAGCCAAAAGTAATTTTTTAAAAAGATTTACCAAACATAAACTGTTTCTTAACTAATAATAAAATGTTTATCAAATGATTTTGATAAACATAAACGGTTTGTTTTTCACAGTACTTCTTATGAAAATTTATTTTAAAATGAACAAAATTCTACGTTATATCCAAACGGCTCATTAATAGTCAATTATGTTACGTTTTCAACAAGTAGCCAACATTATTACTAGCAATAAGTTCAAAAATAGAAACTGGGATTGGGTGAGGTGATCAATTATATTTAAATTTAATTAAAAGTATAAAATCGAAACTCAAAATGGGGCGGAGCTTAGCGCTCCTGTGTGCACTTGCAATGTCAAATTAAAAGCAAGTGGTAAGAAAGTAATAGAGGGCAACGAGGGCGGCCAAAGACTCTAAAGCGAGTCCTTTGGGTATAATTAGATGACTTTTAGCTAGAGCATCATTACTCATGAAGAACATTTACAAAGTGAATTGCAATCTACCTAGCCACCACGTGTTTCTGTTATCAGTCTCCAAGAGTTTTAGAGCGGGTTGCTTGCATTTTTTTTTTTTTCAAAATGGTCACCTAACAAAGGGCTTAAAAGGGAGAATTTCAATATTTTAACCACTGGCTGCCTTATTCTTTTTAATAATGTTATCTATAGTATTACATATATATAGTTATAATATTTCTTATAATATTTATAATATTTAACTCTGCCATTTATTAATTATTATTATTTTATTATATTTAAACTTTTAAAAATTAATTAAATTTTATTATATAAGTTTTTTTAAAAAAGTAATAGTAAAAAAATAATATATTAAATGATTAACTTTTATAATATTTTGTTTCAATATTTTTTTGATACATTAATATTTCATGATTATATTTATTTTTATGCTTAAATTTTAAAATTAAAAAGTAATCTAATTTTAAATATTATATTATGTTTGATTTGTTTTTATATATAATTAATAATAAAATGTTTTGAATTTTATTAATATTTTACTTATTATTATTTATTATATTAAAATTTTCATATTAAAACAAATAAATAAATTTATTTAAGTATGGAGTCTGGTCAAACAATAAATCATAAATTAATATTTTTATTGGTTTAATAATTCTAATCCGTACAATTTTAAAAAGATTTTCTAAATCATACCTTCAAACAAATAGCATATAGCGTTGGCAGGTTGTTTGGATTTCCTATTTTCATATTTAATCCTTTTTCCTTTTTAAAGGGTAGAGAGTAAGAAAAGAGATGGGGTAACATTTGAACCCTTTTACTATCAAGAATTGCAACACTTACATGTAAGGAAAGAGCTACTTGAACTAATACTATCAAATGTTCACGTTAATTTGAACCCGACCAGGGGAAGCGGGGAGGCTGAAGAGCGCAGTGCTGTCACGTTTGTAAACGACACCGTGGTCATAATTTTATGACCAGAGGGCACGATTCCTGATCCATGGAAACCGTGAACTGCGAAGAAGATGACGATCTTAGGCAGTCTCTCCTACCAGAACCATCGCCAAAAGAAGTGCAACTACAAGATCAAACTCAAGAGAAAGAAACATTTGCCAGAAAGTTCTGGGTTGAAACGAAGAAACTGTGGGTCATCGTGGGTCCCTCTATCTTCAGCCGCGTGGCCTCATTCACCATGAACGTCGTCACCCAAGCTTTCGCCGGTCACTTGGGTGAAGTTCCGCTTGCCGCCATCTCTATCGCCAACACTGTTATCGTCGGCTTCAACTTCGGCCTCCTCGTACCTCCTAAAATCATAACAACTAGCTACAACTTTCTGATTTAGATATCGCAAATATTTTCCTTGACTTGGTTTCCTCTAATTAATTTTGAATTTTCATGTAACAGTTGGGTATGGCAAGCGCGTTGGAGACGCTGTGCGGGCAGGCGTTTGGGGCAAAGAGGTACCACATGTTGGGAATTTATATGCAAAGGTCATGGATTGTTCTGTTCCTCAGTTGTTTTTTACTATTGCCCTTGTACATATTCACCGCTCCGATCCTGAAACTATTTGGACAGTCAGAGGATGTGGCAGAGGAGTCGGGGATTGTGGCTGTGTGGCTCATACCCCTGCACTTCAGCTTTGCGTTTCAGTTCCCTCTGCAGAGGTTCCTGCAGTGCCAGCTGAAGGCAGCAGTGGTGGCATGGGTGTCTCTGGTGGGTTTAGTGGTTAACGTGGTAACAAGCTGGCTCTTCATCTATGTGTTGAATTTTGGGGTTGTGGGGGCCGCCATTGCTTTGGACATATCGTGGTGGGTCTTGGTGTTTGGGATGTATGCCTACGTGGTTTGTGGTGGATGCCCATTAACTTGGACTGGTTACTCCATGGAAGCCCTTTCGGGACTCTGGGAATTCCTCAAACTCTCTGCTGCTTCTGGGGTTATGCTCTGGTATGCTTCTTTACTTTACTCTGGGTTAATACAGCAGTTGCGTCACACGTTCCCTTGTTATTGCAGCTTGGAGAACTGGTACTACAGGATACTAATACTCATGACTGGTTTTTTGAAGAATATTACAGTTGCCGTGGATGCCTTGTCCATATGGTAACTTCATTATAATTTGTTCACTTTGATTTTTCTTTAGTCGCTGCTCATTTTACATAACTGCATATCATGGTTGGGTTTGATTTTGCAGTATGACAATTAACGGATGGGAAATGATGATTCCTCTGGCTTTCTTCGCCGGTGCTGGGTACCCTTTTTATCCCTCTTTCCTCAATCGCTTTCTTGCTTAAATAGTCTCAATAATTAGGTCAAGAAATATAAAAAAAAAAAATTCTTACCCAAATAGAAAAACACTGTTCGTAAAATTACGGATTATTCTAATGGGAGTATATTCAGTACATGAACTTTAACTTCAAATCTCAATCTCATTTGTCTGCCCAAAAAAAAGAAAAAGATCTCAATCTCATTTGAAATAGGTATATTAAAAGGAAATATATGAGACCCAACAAGCTAATTTTCCTAATATAATTAAAATAAAAATAATATTACGTATATAAATCTTTCATTCAATAACAAGTACGCAAAACTATATATATGTTTAACATTCTTAATATCATATCAATTAGAGACCCTTTTATTAAGAGGTGTAAAAATTATACAACTCTTTCTTTTATTTTGAAAATATACTTTTATCTTCTTAAATCCAACTATAATTAAAATACATTAAAAAATAATATTATTTTTAATAAATATTATAACTTATTAAAAATAATTTTAAAATTTTATTTCAATATTATTTATCTTGAGTTGAACACTATAAATTCAATTTATTTCAAAACTTCATCAAATTTCTAAAATTACTTATGTTTAAAATATATATTTAATACAAATATTGTTCTTAAAATTAAATTATTATCTATAAGATAGTTAAATTTTTAAAAAATTATTTTATGAATTTTTTTAATAATTTATTTTCATTAAATAATTTTATAAATTGTCAAATTTATGAAATTTATTATCTTATATTAATTAAATATATATTTAATATTGATTATATTATATAAACAATAAATATAGGTTTATTTTGGCCAAAATAAACATAATAATAATTTAGCTCTTATTTTAAGAACGATAGGTATAATACATTTTTTGATTTAATATATAGATATTGAAAATAAATAATAATAATAAAATTTGAGCATATGAAGGAAAAAGGGTTTATAACAAATAATAATAATTTGCTAATCATTTCTAATGGTCATCTCCAATTCAACCTGCCTCTTTTGAGTAAAAGACGAATTTGGATCATCTCCCATAATAAAAAATCCCGTAGAAGAGAAAATAAAGAGATATGTGAGGCTACACTAAGTGGATCCCATTAGGCTTCCCCTCCTCTCTTTTACTTTCTTACAAAATTTGCTTTACAAGAGACTATCCTATTTCATAAGAAGCATCTTTGCTTTTTATCCTATTCTCTGCACGTTCAGAAGTTATGGCCTGATTCTATTTAATGTTTTTTACCTATATTTTTTAGAATAAATTTTAAAAACAAAAAAATTATATGAATCATTATTTTAAAAAATTATTATTTTTATTATTTTTTTAATTTTGTAAAGTAAAAATTAATAAAATATCTAAAAAAAATATTTTACTTTTTTTTTATTTTTAAAAATACAATTATATTTTTTTGTTTTACAAAATATTTTATTAAAAATACATTATCAAACAATTTTTTTTTAAAAAAATAAAAAACTGTAATATTGTGGTCTGTTCTATGTTTTGTTTTCGTCGCATGTTTCGTCTTGATATTTGTGCTGAATGTTAGTTGGCTGCCACTAGCGTCATTCAAAATGTAGGAATTTGGTAGCCGACAGTCTGACGGTGCATTTGGTTGGATAAATATTAAATATATAAAATATTAAATATAAATAAATAAAATAAAAAATTACAAGTATTTATTCATTTAAATAATCATAATAAATATTACAAAATTAATTATATTATGATAAACAAGCCAAACCGGTAATAAATTTTGTTTGATTTGCAATAATCCAAATACATTTTATTTATATAATTTATATAATATTTATTATAATTTTATAATTATTACTTTATCTATTAAATTATCATTTTAATTATTAAATTATAATAAAAAATTATTTTTTATTTTTTTACCTTTATTTTTTTTAATATTTTGTTCACTTTTATATTCTTTTCGTTAAATCTTCTAGTCCAGTAAATAGGGGGTTCATGAATCATGAGTCATGACATTTATTAACGTACTTACAATTTGGTGGCCAAATAAATCCTTTCATCAACGGCTCACTGAGTTGTCAGAATTCATGTGGTAATAAAGGCACTGTTCCATGTGTATCTAAAGGAAACGCACGCTTTACGGATCTCATTTGAGTCGTTTAAGTTTGATTTAAATGGTTTAAATTATATTTTTGTTAAATTTTAAATTTTATAAAATAAAAAATAAAAATAATTTTATAACTATTAATTATAAAAAATATGTTTTTTATCCAAAAAAAATTATAAAATCTAGATCATTTAAATTTAATATAAATAATTTAGATTGAGATGCATTTTTTTTTTTGGATTCACAAAGAATCCGGATTTGAGCTAATATCAGAAAGAAAGTGCTCATCTTCATTAATAATTTAATATTGCTGCTGTAGCTTTAGGCCCCTTTGAGTTCTAACAATTGCAGTGGTACAACATCTCCTTTCAACTTATGATCTGTTGTTAAATATTCACACTCTTATCGGCAGACCCCACTTGAATGAATAATGTCCAGGGTAAGGGTGGCGAACGAACTAGGAGGTGGGAATGGAAAAGGAGCAAAATTTGCAATGCAAGTATCAGTGGCACAATCAACGGTGATCGGACTCTTCTTCTGCATAATAATAATCGTATTCCATCAACAATTTGCATACATGTTCACGTCCAGTTCTGATGTGCTTAAAGCCGTTGATGACATGGCTTACCTCTTAGCCATCACCATTCTCCTCAACAGTGTTCAACCCGTCTTGTCAGGTCAGGACCTACCCACAAAGAGTCCACCAAACTTGAATACTAAATCAAGGACTACCTAGCTGCTATATTTGTTTTTGTCAACTAGGTTTATCAAACAAAACGATATATGATCAGAAAGATAACATACACATGGATTAGTGAGGTGACCACACATTAATTTTTTGGCATAGAAATTTCTGATGCTTTTGTTACTGAAGAGATCTTTTAAATTTGATTTATAGGAGTGGCTGTTGGCTTGGGGTGGCAAGCGACAGTAGCATATATTAATGTAGGGTGCTACTACATTGTTGGGCTCCCACTTGGAATTTTGATGGGTTGGGTCTTCAAGCTTGGTGTGAAGGTATAATATGTGCACCATATATTTTCCGCCTTGTCTTGGCTGCTAATTGCTAGACACTTGAACAATGAACGTTTATGATATTTCATAAGTTTGTCTGCTAATTGATGTGAGATGCAGGCTATATGGGGTGGGATGATCTTCGGTGGAACGGCCATTCAAACGGTGATACTGTCCATAATAACAGCACGATGCGAATGGGAGAAGGAGGTAACCTACTTTTCAACATCAAATAGCACTAAATCTTAGCACCAACAATCTGCAAGTTTTTACATTAATATATAAGCAGATGCAATGTAGACTAATTTCTTTGTTTGTGTTCTTGCATTTTCAGGCTGATATAGCCAATACGCGTGTTAACAAGTGGTCAAGCTCTAACCCAAATTAATCATCATTCAGAGGCCTCATTTTTAACACCATACTCAGCTAATGTATCTCCTTAGTTTGGTTGCCTAAGATTACTGGCTAGCTCGAATTCTTTCAGTTCAGTCTTTGAAAATTGCAATTCAAACTCACGATTATTCGTTCGATTTAATGCAGATTGGTTTTCATTATTTTGCTGTTAATTTTATATGGATTATATAAGGAACAACAAGAATAGGAAGAACAATGATAAAAGCACATGATAGAAAAATTTACAAGACGCTGTAAACTTTGTAAATGCATGCACTATAGAAACTAAAGTATTAAAATATATCAAATTAATTAACAAGTTTCACTGGTTTATAAACTAAAACCAACACAGACTCATTATCATTTCATTCAATAGTTTGTATTGTTGCATCCGACCATTTAGTTTGAATAGCTAAGCTACGAAGATAGAGCTGCAAACATTTATAATAATGCACGTGGTTAATCATGTATAATCTAAACTTAGATTTTCAGCACAAAAACAATAACTTCTAACCATTAAAAAAACATCCTTCCACTTTGCACACATACATCGGCCTGATACTAAATTCATACCCATTTCTATAAACACATATATAAACGGTCGAAAACTGAGCCGAAATCTTTTTGTTATACAGACTACAGATGTACAAATTTTGTCGTAGTTATTCACACAAAGGCCAGTGGCAAAACTCCGAAAGCAACTCTTTCTGAGGCCCAACCAAAAAGTAAAAAGACTAAAAGAGGTATACCTTGGGATTTGGGGATTTTGAAGAATACCGTTTGTTATCCGACCGTTGGAACAGTTAGAGGTGACGGGTCATGCCCACCCAACCGGCAGGAACCCGAATCAATTGCCCTGCTTCTAGAAACGGGTTGGTAAACCGAGTCCACTCGCTTGACTCGTTTTTCCCCCTCGTCTTCACCGTCAGCCACTTTCCCTCTATCTCCTCCTTCTTCGTCACCACCTTTGTCTCTGTTTGCTGAATCAAATCCCAGAACCCATCATTTCTTTTCCTGTTCACAAACAAGAGTACCAATCTTTCCTTACTATCCTCCAATCTTGTCAAATAACTCACCAGCTCTGCCAATTCTCCCACCTCCAAATTCTCCACCCTATTCCTTAATTCCTCTACCCGCAAGAAAATCTCATATTGAACACTTCTATAATCTTCACCCACCAATCTCACCATTTCATAAACCAAATCATTCCTCTGAAGCTGTAATGACTCTGGTACTCGACTTATCTGCTCTACAAAACCCACAAGACTTTCTATTTTATACAACAATTCCGAATTCGATAGCCCCAAATGCTTTCCATCCTGTGCTCCTTTCTTGGCATTCTTGGTGTTGTCGCTTGAGGACGAGCTCAAGTAGTAACCCAAGACCCTCGAAACCGATAAATTCTGATCTAAAACACCTGCGTACCATCGAACCCATGAGGACAATTCCAATGATTCGACGTCGGAATCGTCGCGGAAGGTGGATAGGTTGAGGAAATTGTGGCCACCGTAGGAAGGGTAACAGGAGAGGTGGTCCCTGAGGGTGAAAGGTCCCCTGATGATGACGTTGTGTAATGTGAAAAGGCATTTGAGGGCCACCGTGGCACTGCGAGTGCGGTGAAGTCGGTCCATGAGAGCGTTTATGCAGACACGCGGTAGAAGGTGGGAGCCGTGGCCCGCGACGGAGAAGACGGCGAGGATTCGGGCCTCCGACGGAGGAGTTGAGAGGCTGTGGGTCGTGGCACGGAGAATGGGGACGCGAACAGTAGATACGTGGCGTTTGAAGGATAGAGATGCCGCGATTACTGAGGCTTTGTCCTTGAGAATGTAAATGAGATTTCTTACCCTTTTTTTCTGTGCCATGGTGGAAAGAATGTGAGGGAGATGAGGATGGAGAGTCAGAAAGGATGATAAAAAGGGCGTCGAGTTCAGAGGCTCTGTATTTTATTGGAAAAATACAGAGTCAAATGCCCAAATTCGGTTCTGGAAAAGAAACTCCATTTGTCTGAGTTGTGTCTAATCTCTCTCTATTAATAAATATAAAAATAATGAATTTGATTAAGTAAAATAAAATTTTAATACAAAGATTACGAAGAAAAATCATAATTGATGTGCTTAGCACTGCGTTTACCTTGTCTTGTTAACGCGGGGAAGCAATCGTATTTTCTTGAAGACCATTAAAGACATTAACTATTTAATTTGAACATTTCAATATGTCGACCCTTTCGTTGAAATGATTTGTTCGCTTTTTTTTTTTTTGGTGGGGGGGGGGGGGGTCCCCTTGTTTCTTTATAAAAGCTTTTATTGAGCCTAAATTCAAATCACCGCTTCATATTTGGATATCAATGTATTAAGCAATTGGAAATGAAAATTGTAGTAGTTGGCAATTGTCATTGACATATAAAGCATACAAGAAGGCGGGCTCCATGACCATTTTGTTTTCTCACAGTAATAATTTGGAAGGGACTGTTTGAATACAAACTTTTACTTTTCCACAACTTGACAAATCAATTTTAAGTTTCGCTCCCATAACTAATGACATGAAAACTAAATTATGCAACACAAATTAATGGGATGGATCGTAGTTTGAAATCAAAGGCGAATACGATCCAAGCAAGATTTTCTGTGGAGTTGATGGGCTTGCTGAAGCTGCAAGTAATCCCTATATGCAATGGCACGATATGCTGGGGGATGAACCTCGCAAACCAGCTCGGGGGCAGGCTCTACAATGGTGTCAAGGGGTGGTCCATGAGAAGTACCTATTGAAATTCTCGTTGCTTTCTTATTCACCACAGCTCGATGTACTACGCTCTTGTATTTCCCATTGCTCAATATCTGACCACAAAAGCCAACCACATATACGCTCTCAACTTTTTATTGGGCTCAATTAGAAAGCTGAAAACCTAGTTGTTTGGGAGTTTACCTCCATGTGATCCCCGATGTTGACAAGGAAGGAGTTGGGTAAGGGATGGACTGGAACCCACTTGCCGTTGTGTTGGATTTGAAGCCCGGACAGATGATTTTGCATGAGGAGGGTCAAAAGCCCATGGTCTGTGTGTGGCGGCAGGCCCATTGCAAGCTCCGGATTTGGACATGGTGGATAAAAGTTTATGACTAGCAATTGGGAGCCCGATTCTACCTTCATCTTCTTCACCATGTAGTTTTCTTCTAGGCCCAAGCTTCTGGAGATTCCTTTCAGTAACTCCCCAGCCACTTCCCTGCTACTTTTGCAGTATTCTTCTAGTACTTCACTGCAAATATTGGAGTGAAAGTCAAATTCCGAAGGACAATATTATTGGGCTTCTTAAAACGTGTGATCTATAATCTGCCGCGAGTCCCTACCACCTCTTAAATTGTAAGTACGATTCCATTTACCCTTTGCTTCCCCCCCCTCCCCCCCCAAAAAAAAGAAAAAAAATATTCCACTTACCAAGCAAGTTCAACTGATACGAGATGTAAATGCCCAAAAAAAAAACACTGTTACGAAATACAAAATCTAATAATTTTATAATTTGACTGGTTTGTATTTGCTTTTCTATACATATATATAGGGTTTAGATAATTTGTTTTGTTAGCATTAACATACATTCACCTTTAAATATTTCATTTTAAATTTATTTTTTATATATATAACCTATGGATCGATACTTTTTATTTGCATTATTTATTATACTATTTATAATATTATATTATTATTTATGTGCTATTTTATTATTATTTTGTATTATTTATCATTGTTTATTCGTGTTATTTTTTATTTTTATTTTTCTTCTATAAAATCTATTTTTATTTTTTTTTTCTTTAATTTTTTTGTTGTGACACCCATATTTCTTTTACAACTCTAGATGGGGTTAATGCTAGTTAACCAAGAAATCAAATATCCAAAAAAAAAAGTGTAGACAAAAGTCCTCCTATAGTTCTGTGAGGTACGTAAAAGAAAAAACATATATCCATAGTGGTGAGGACATTTTGATATGATATACATAGAAGTGGACCAACCAAACAGAGAAGAGCAGGATAAGAGGGACCAGTACTAGAGAGCAGTGGTCAAGCCACAAGTGGAAGTTGTAACTCCGTTTTCAGGATGCTTGTACCTGGACTCGAATGGAAAGATTTTGTGGAGAAGACAAGTTTGTATATTTTGGACATTCAAAACCACATGAGTTAGAAATTAATCATCCCAAATGATGCCTGCATAACATGGCCTTTCTTCCGCTAAGGCTTGAATAAATATTTTATAACGTATACGTACGTGGACCAAAAATGAAACACATTCAACC
Source organism: Erythrophleum ivorense (assembly GCA_026724425.1). Classification (NCBI taxonomy): domain Eukaryota; kingdom Viridiplantae; phylum Streptophyta; class Magnoliopsida; order Fabales; family Fabaceae; genus Erythrophleum; species Erythrophleum ivorense. The sequence continues at coordinate 1,041,383 of JAIUCV010000129.1, forward strand.
GCCCTCCAAACTTGAGATTTCGCAAGCAATCCCTTTTTCCTTTCACTATTTGGAATACGCACAGTATGATAGAAAAGAGGAAACAATGACAAAAATTCCATGAAGCAAGTGGTTGATATTAATTTTATTCATTTTTGTAGCTATCTTGGCAAAATGGTGAAACAGGAGGCACACAAAACATGGAAGCACATTGCATTATAGGCTGCTCCCATCTGAATGTTAAGGTGAAAAAGCTAAACCGGGTGATATTTTTAAGAGCACTATAAGATAGATGAGGAGAGCATTCTAAATAAATTAAATTAAAGCAGCTTCAGGCTGCAAGAAGCAATAGTACGTACAATATATATGTATATGTATATATATATATATATATATAACGATTAACAAAGGGGCGGGAGTGGGAGATTGCAGGAGTAGGGGGTAAGTATAATACCTGAAACCGGAGGGCTTAGTGGGGGCGTGGAAATGAGGATGGACATGGAGTTTAAGATAATCTCTCCAGCAAAGAATTTTGTCGACCCTTACATTGAAGCTGGTTCCGTATCTTATTGGGTCAAATACTTGCCCTCCGGCGTATTCTCTTTTTTCCTCCTCTGTCAGGTCAAAAAAGCTCTGGCTTCCTCTAACCACCTCTTCCCTTACTGTCTCCGACACCCCGTGGTTTATTAGCTGCATAAGAAACAACCAATTAAGAATTTGTTACGATATCAGATACGCTCACACACACACACATATGGAGGCTTTGTGATAGTGATAGATATAGATATATATATATATATATATATATATGAAGAATTAATTAAGAAGGAAAGGATTTGTGATAGTGATAGCTAATGAGACCATGAAGAAGCCCCAGTCACGGCAAGCATCACCAAGTCGCTGGATGGCCTTGGAGCGGTCAGTAGGGCTGAAGGAGGTGAGGTGGGAAAAGTCGATGGTGGGAATAGTGTCAGTCTCAGATTCAGATAATATGGAATCTTCTGGACTTTGAATGCACACATATTTGGAGGGTAAAGACCTCACACAATTGGATTCAACTAGCCCTTTCACGCTAAACATCTTTGCTTACGCTTCCATGGTTTCCCCAGATTAAAGCACTACTACTTGGTATATATGCATCTTCTGTGTTCTCATAGAGCAGGCCTTTTATATACACAAGTAGTGCGTGATTGCTGCTGAGGTATATTTTCGTCAATTTTGTTTTAAATTAAATTTAAAATATGACGTGATTGAAGTTTAACGAAGAGGGGATTACAGTGGGACAAAGGCATGTGGCCTGCATTACATGAGAGTCATTTGAGAAATGATAGTGAAGTAATTCACGGAAAGCGACGGACCACCCGAGTGAAAGCGTTAGCGAAAGGAGAGATGGGACTGTGAAGAAGTTGAAAGAACATACACATGATCAATCTGTCAGCATATAGAATAGCCATCGGATTCGGTTTCATATAGGACGATCAGAAATTCTAGTCCAATTAATGCACGAAAATGAATTAATAGGTAGGGACTAGAGGGGAGGGCACAGCGAACGCGCTGACGCATTTTGGTCCATAAATTCCGGTTAGAGCTACAAGAAGTGATAAGAACAACACAGCAGTACTACTCCTCGTAAATTTCTATCAAAGCATCAGACATCAGTCCACATATGACTCAATACCGGGTTGGCTCAGAGGTTCTTAGTTGGGTTTTCAATACGGCAATGGCATGTCATTGTTTGGGCGCATGAGTTTTGTTTCATTATTATTATCATTATTTTCTAAGGCAGACAGGTGATGGTTGAATATGATTTAGTGATTTACAGGTTACACAGCATGATGTGATACCTCTACCTCTCGTGAAATTTGTGGTGCCCTGCTGCCGGACAATTGTGCGCCCACCATGAAGAAGACACCAGCTAGCTAGCTTTGCGGTGCCCTGCTCCCAGACAATGGTGCGCCCACCATGAAGAAGGTACCGGCTAGCTAGTGCACCGGTTTACTTTAAATCAATGTTTAAAAAATCACATCAACATTAAAGGTAATTATGAGTCTGATTTATTTACATTAAAGGCGATCACGCGTCAAATTTCTATAAAAATGAGTTGAGTTTATGGAAAAAAAAAAAAAGTCTTAGCGGGTCTAAATTTGGTATTATTTATAAAAAAAATAAGCCGAATTTGTCTTGATGAATTCTTTAAAATTTTTTAGATTTTAATATATATTTGAATATTTGAAAATTCTAATTTATATAACTTTACTATAGTATTATTATACCCAAAAATTAAAAAAATACAATTGACTATAAATGTAATAATACATGTCTTTATTATTTTTTGGATCATTATTATGAAGTGTGTGTATGAAAATGATAAACTTATCATGCTATACTCATGGAACATTTAAATGTAACAATAGAAGAAAAATAAAATGACACTTAATAATATTAATATAACTATTAAAAAAAGGGGCCAAGCCAAGTTTTGAAAAAAGTTTTATCTTAGCCCGCTTTAAAAATAGACTTTTTCAAAATAGGCCTATTTTTCCGAGCTAATATTTATATTTTCAAGCAAGGTCTATTGGGCCATAATCAGGTTTAATTAACATTGAATTAAAATAAAAATTTATTTATCATTATATTGTTCAATTATAGTTGAATCTTTTCAAAAAATATATTAAAAAATATAAATATATAATATTTTATAATTAAATTAATACATATGTTATAAAATTATATTTAAAATAAATATAAACATTTTAAATATAAAAAATAGTCAAATCATTATACATCTAATAATAAGTCAATATGAAATGAATTGAACATAATTAATAAAATATCATAAATTTTTATCATAAATATGAAAATTATATTTTAAACAAAAATAAATAAAAATTATTTTTTTGACTGATTTAATGTAAATCAACTAATTTTTATACGTTTTACTCAATTTTGACTATTTGGCCAATTCTTGATCAATTTTCTTTTTGGTTGGTTTTGAGAGTTAAATAAATCGATTTAATGATTGGTTTATCAGTTTTCTAAATCGGTCCAATTTTTATAACAATAACTTAAATCTTTCTGCAATACCAAATGGTTAATTCAATGGCTAAAAAAGAAGAAGAAGATAATATTCCTCCATTAAGAAAAAAAGATAATATTCCTCCTTAAAAAGATTTAATTTTTCTTAGTAACGTTTTGTAATTAAAAAATAGGTGCATGCAAGAGAATGTGTTTTTAAACCTAAGCAAAACGAAAATTAATCATCGAGATAAAGTTCAAAAAAATATCATAAGAGTATAATGACAAAAAAAAAAAGAAAATTTTATGCAGTCATGGCATAAATGGCTTATCATAGAAGTGTTGATAACTAAAAACAAAAATGTGCACCAATTGAAAATTAATAATGTATTAATATCAACACATTCTATGCATTTTTTTTAATGGTTTTACTTTTTTAAAAAATCACTTTTAAATTATAAGAAAAAAAATCTTGAGGTGATTAATGCCTATAAGGTACTACTATTCCAAAACCATTATCACTTATTGAATGTGAGTTTGTAAATTTTATTTAATTTACATTTTTCAATAATTAATTTTTAAGAGAAACAACATTTTGTTCCCTTCAGCTAATACTTAATTACAAACTTGGTATATAATAAAAGAATATTTATACCATAATAATCACACTTACAACTAATTTTTACTAAAATATTGTGACTTTTTTTAATATTTGAAGTTATAATTAATAATAATAATAACTGCCTAACTTTGTATTAAAAATTAATTATTTAAAATACATAATTAAATTCACTTTTAAGTGCAAGAACTGAAAAAGTTGTGTCAACATGAACCACCACTCAAACAAGATTTACTCTTAAAATTATCTTAATATGTAGCCTTTAGCAATGGCTCCAAAAAAATTAATTATTTGATTCTCATTAATTTTTAATTTAATTCTTATAATTTATTTTTTTAAAATATCTCTATAATTTCTAAACATTTTAGTGATAATCCCCACATTTTGAAACGGTAAAATGTTCCATTTGACATAACGCCGTTAAATCCGTCAGAGACGTCATATGTGACCGCCGCATACTTCGATGGATATAAGCTGGACATAACGGCTGCGAGCGCTGCTTCAATCACCTCTACTTCAGTGGCACCTTCTTAGCCGGAGGCTATGTTAACCAATCTCCTTTGCCCCTTTCCGTATGTCATCACTTCAGCTGCAATTGGATCATAGAAACGCTCAATTAATGCGATCACTGAACTCTTGCCTGACCCACTTGCTCCCACAAGAGCTTGGCTCTATCCTGCGCAGATTCTAAGCTTTGAACACCATCACGTCAGATCTTGATGGGTATGCAAAATCCACATGTCTGAGTTCAATTTCATCGCAAATCGACTCCATCGATTCAGCATCGGGATCGTCTGGATCGATCCTCGTTTGACGGTCGAGGATTGAGAAAACAGAACCAACAGCTTCACTGCCTCTGGTTATCCTTGGAGCGAAGCTTAACTGAATTAGCTGTGGTGACGAGGACTATAAGAACTTTGATGACCTTTGAGAAGGTGAAGACGCCTTTGCTTATTGAGGTAGCACCATACCAAAGAATGAGAGCTTAGGAGGCGTAAAGAGCGAGCTGGGAGAAACTGAAGAGGCTTCCAGAAGGTTGGCTGGGGCAGAGGCTTTGGCGTTGTGGGACACGAAGCTCGTGGCAGAAGAGACAAGTTTTTGTTTTTGAGCGTAGAACGCGTTTATGCTTTTGTGTCTGTGACAGTGTTTATGCCGAAATCGAAAAGGAGAAGCCGAACTTCCCGTGCCTGTGGCTTCGTTTATGCCCTGCTTTGAGTGCGTTCGGCGTTTGATATAACTTACAAGGAGTAACAGTTTATGCCACCATTTAATGCCAAGTTGTCGACACGTTCAGCCAACTCAGTTGCTTTTCAATATGTGGCAGCCACATTAGCTTGCTGTTTGACAACCCAGACGAAAATTAATGGCGTTATCTCATGTTAATAGAATAGTGAGTAACATTTTAACGTTTTGAAGATTATAACAATTAACATTGAAATATTTGAAGATAACTTAAAATAAAAAAAAAAATAAAGTATAGAACTTAAATTAAAAAATTGATATAAATTATAAGAACTAAGTAATTAATTTTTTGCCCAAAAAAAAAAACCTTCAACCATAATTAGAGTTGAAGTGGTTGGAGTGCAAGCACAAGATTTGAATGGGATACGATCCTTTGCTGTGAGGAATTTATAAATTTTCTCTCTATTATCTCACAATTAATTATTATTATTATTATTATTTTAAATTTAGCATCTCCTTACAAAATTTCACAGCAGAAAAAATTCAGTGGATTCAATGTCATTGGGGCATTGGCCCCTTATGCAGGTCCAATTAGCCATAACTTTGCTCAAATCCTTCTTAATTCGGCCCGGAAGGTTTCTATTATTTAATTTTGATTAGATATTTCACGTTTCGGCCCCAAAAAGAGAAAAATAGAAAGATCGAATTGAATTTTTTTTCATTAAACTTGAAGGACTAAAAATAAAGCTGGCTGAAGTGATTAATATCGGAAAGTCAGAATGTGAAAATTCCATAGGGAAAGATTCTCGTTCAAAGTTAGAAACAACTTAGCATTCCTCAATTTAAGTTAAGCTGAAGACTTTAAAAAGTATATGTTTTAATTATCTTATTTTTAAATTTACTTTTATATAATTTGGATTTTTAAAATTTTTTACTTTTCGATGGTTAATTTATAAAGCATATACAAATTTTCTCCTTTTTTACTGATAAAAAATTAATAGTAGTAATTTAAAAAATTCTCAAATACCAAATCGTATAACTTCCAAAAATAAAATATACAATTATTAGACATGCATCTAAGCTGCAACAAAGAAATATAAAAGAAGGAAGAAGCACAAGTGAAACAAGGAAATATACAGAGTTTAAATGTTTAGGTTGTACAAAATCCTTCGTGTTTTTTGTTTTTTAGTCCTCAAATCAGTCCCACGGCATATTCAAATGTAAAACCAAAAATTAAAAAAAAAAGAAAAAAGAAATTGTATGAAGTATGAACATGAAATCAATGTACCTAAGGCACCAATGGCATCTAATACTCACTGGGTGCTGGACATAACCGATCTGTAGATCGTTCTTCCAAGTTGTCCATTGCCACCCCTGAACTATCCGCATGTGGCTTCCTGCTCTCCTTCGACGAACTCGAACCGTTCCGATTGATAAACACCCACCGGTCCGACCGACCCTCCCGCCTGAAATAATTCCCCCCGCCTCCGCTTCCCACGCTTCTTGTCCTGTAACCCCTTCTCTCACTATTCATTCTCGTGAACGTCACAGAATTTTTCAGCAGCCCCTTCCTCACCTCCTCCGGTAATCTCAGAGTAAATCTCTCACGATTCTCGCCCGCTGAAAACACCGAGTGTCCCGTCGAGTGTGATCGCGGAAACAAGCTCGCAGTCCCTGATCTCGGTGGAGGATTCTGATTCCGGCCGATTAAATTGATGATATCCCTGCTCTTGGGGGAGGAATTTCCTACTACTCTGTTGTCATTGCCTTGATCAAGTTGGATGATATCCCTGGTGTGTTGTTCTTCAGATTCGATAGGAGAGTCGGGCATCTGAATGGCGACGAAGGAGATTTCAGCGGGTCTTGGGGCGAGATTTGCCCGACAAACAGGGCAGGTAGAGTGAGAGGACAACCAGAGGTCGATACAATCGAGATGGAAAACGTGACTGCATTTGGGAATGAAACGCAAAGTTTCGTGGTCTTGAAACTCGTTCAAGCAGACGGCGCATTCCAGGGTGCTTCTCCCAATTTTAAGGCCCTTGACTGTGGAGTAGACGAAAGTGGGAAAGGTGTGGATGATTTCGGGGTCCAGGCCGCGGGGGTGGCGGTCGCTGTTCCCGATGGGGAGAGTGAGCTGGTTGGCTCCTCTCAATCGTCGCTCTGCACATTGACGAGAGTAGACAGAGAGGAAGCCTAAGGCGAAGAAGACGACGACGAGAATGACCAAAATGATGGCCATGGATTTATCGAATCGGACCTCGGAAAATGGATCGAGCGGAGGAGGGGGATTTGGGAACTGTGCGGACGCTGGGGAAGAGGTGTGTAGGAGAAGAAGGAGAAAGAGAGGAAGACCATGGTCAGGATTGCAGAGAGTAAGAATGGACGGAGCACAAGTCTCCCAGGAAATGATCATAGCGGATCATAAGAGCAAGACTCTGAATTTTGCTCCTCTTACTGAAAAGCGAAGCAACTGCAAAATGCTAAGGGCTGACAACAACGTTAGCATCTTTTGGTTGACCTGGCGATGCAGGAAGATATAAACAGAGAGAGAGAGAGAGAGAGAGAGGGTATGTTGAAAGGGTCGCGAGCTTTGCCATTCAAGAAAGGACAGACTTTAAAACCCTTGCGTTTTTGGGTTTTGACTTTGGAAAATCAAAGTGTCCCCCGAAGCATTATGGATTATCATATACTAGAACATCAACGAAACCGAGTTTTCTTCACTCTGGAGCTCCTTTCTTCATTTTCTGTTTCTTGTTTTTTCTAATAGAGAGATTAATCGAAAGGAAAGTTACAAAACCTCACAACACTCGTGGCCGTAATAAAAAATAACAGGGCTCATTTAGATTTAGATGTTCATATTAACTGATTGGAAATTGGTTGGAATTTTCGGTGATGTGACTTCGGGGCAATCTCTTAGAAAAAGTAATCAAGTTACTATATTCGGCTCATTTGCGCATTTTCTGGTCATCGTTTTCCTTCTTTATTTATCACAAAAGTAAAATATCAAGCATCTCTCTCTTTTGTTTTTTGGTTTAACAACAAAAAATTTGATGTTACAAAAAAGGAGAGTCAAGAATACATAAATATTTTAAAATTCTTATACAAATAATTTTTATCCTTGTATAATTGTATCATTAATTTTCGGGAACAATTATATCCCAAAAAAAAAAAACAGTAGCAAAACGTCTAATATATATTATAGCCGCATCACATAATTGCCTAAATGACAAAGGGAAAAAGCAGTTAGTAAGCACCAATATCCGATTTTATCCCTCGTCATTGTTTAATATATATTTGATAATTTCTCTGAGCCTACATTGTTGAATGTTTCACCATGACGCTCCAGAGATTAAGAAGGCTACAAAAATGGCTCCATTGTGCATAACGAAAGGATAATGTTTCTCGCTTGTTACTTCTTCGAACGTGCTTCTTGGGTCACATTAATTTTTTTAATATATATTTGAAAATTAATAATCAAGTCTAACAAAGAATATATCAAGTTTATTATAAAATGTCAAATTTGTATTAGGTCAAGCGGTTTGTGTACTTCGTTTCGAATAAATTATAATTTAGATTAAACCCAACTAATCACTTCAAAATTTGATTTGGTCATCGAACTTTTAAACCAAGGCTTCAGGGAATAACATTATTAATGACTTGTAACTATTAAGCTTGAATGGCTGATAACTACTCATGATTATTTATAACAGCTCTTTCCCACATGCGACTCATTTTTATAAATATTAAATAGGGGACAGTCCTTATTCACCAGGGATGCCTACTCTTGCTTTGCTATTACTTTGCCCATTCCTCTCTACCTCGTACTGATTTGGGCGCTGTAGTTATGACGAAGCCTTCGAATCTAAGCCCCTAGTTTGCAAGTACTGAATGGAGCATCATCGTTGCGAGGATGCATTCCAGCAAGTAATTATGCAGTAATAGGCGGGCTTTGTAGGAATTCACTAATTTTTACTAGATGATCTCAGATTTGGTCACCTTTCACTATCATATGAAAGAATCCAATCTGGACACCGACCATCACCTTCTATTCTGCAGGTATTGAATTGAACATTATTGTGGTGAACAATTATCTATCCCACAAGATAGTTGTTCATCAAATTCTAATAATAAATACGGATCTATTATGGGATAAGCTCAAAGAAAATCATAGAGAATTGGGGAAGGGGGGCCTACAAGAGGGAAAATAAGTAGAAATACTAAATACTGGATCAACAATGTCATTTTCAGTGCCCATCCCCACCAACAGGTTCAACTCTCTCAATTTCGAATCAAAACGGCCGACTACTGTGATTTCGGTAGAAAATCACATCCACGATCCAACACGCGAAAACGAATTCCCAAATTCAACTCTCTCTCTCTCTCTATATATATATATATATATATAATACAGCGTATAATCATATAATTTAAATTATAATTTTATCCTATCTGCAATAACTAAAAAACCAAAAAATCTATTTCCACCAAGCCGCGACTTTTTCTCTTTCTTGTTTTCTTTTTTGATAACTTTTTGTTAACTTGCCTCCTCTAAGTTATCTAGGATGAGTAGGCTGGATTAATCCATTTAAATAATTAATACTTTTACATTAGTGGGTTATAGTACACCTGTAAAACCATTAAAAATTAAAAATTATAGCAAATGCAATATATATATATATATATATATATATTAAAAAGATTAAACTTAGATACAATCCTTTAAATTTTTGTTATTATGTGTTTTTTTAATTAAAAATGATAAATATATAATTTATCAATAATAACATAACATGAATATAATTTAATTGAGAACATTAGTTTGCAAAAACTATTCATTTTTTTGTTATATTATTATTAGATATCTATATATTTATCATATTTTTATTAAAAAAATATAATAACAAAAATATTTAAAAAAATGGCATATAACTTTTTTCTTTGAAAAAATTATTTTAACTAACTCTGAACCACAATAAATATTTATATTGTACACAAAACTCGGTATCATAATGATAAGCAATCACAAAATTTGATAACTACATCATAAAATATTCGACAAAAATATTTTCAAAATGTTTTCAAGTAGAAGCATGCCGGTAATAAAAGATGGGCTCAAATAACTCAATCAGGTCTAACCGATGGACTCATCAAGACTTAAGCATTACTCACGAGGCCTCAAATATCTCATAATGGGCTAAACCTCTATCCAATGTTTTTAATTAAAATAAGATAGATGTATAGCATTTTAGTAAAAATATGATAAATATATAATTTAATTAGATAGTTATACAATTGTTTGAAAAAAAAAATACTTATCATACTTTAATTAAAGAATCATACACTTATCATATTTTGATTAAAAATTTTGATAATAAAAATAAAGAAAATTGCATATAATTTTTTTTTTCTTTTAATTGTCTATGATTAACCGCCAGTTGCATACGGGGTGCTATATTTTTGGATCACTTGCTTAGTAAATCATAACCATTACCATTGGGCAAGTGGAGCACGACTACCAAATAACAGCCAACATCACCTATAAACAAAGAACCATTAATTTCACATTTCAGGTAACCAAAATTGTTTATGGATAATATTAATTTTATTATGCAAATAAGAGCTTTGCTTCCTTTTATGTTGTTTGTTGACCTTTATCCACCGTGATCGCCCTAATTAAGTGACATTCATCACCAATCAAACAAGCTACCCATTATCTTTTGCTCATTTTTTGTTACCATTTTACGATTTGGAGTTACGTAGGTGGACACATTCCACTTCAAAGTGGTTTCTTTTACGGCTTGTTTGATATATGAAAAGAAAGTGATTTTATTTATTTATTTATAATATTTATTATACTTTTATAATTATTATCTAATAATAATTATTTATTTCATTTATTTTATTTTTATTTTTATTATTTTATATATCGAATGATCCTAAGGTTAGATTAGATGGAATTTCCTTTTGTATTATTTGGTATGCAAAGAATTTCTTTTGTACTATGCACAAGATGGTTTCTTCATTCACCTATCTGAATTAAAATATTAAAATAATTTATTAATATTTTAATTAAGATACGAAAATGCAATATCAAGCAACTTTACCTAACAAATATAGATCTTTCAACGTGTGTACCAAATCATTATGCTAAATAAAAGTATAAAGAAGTGTCATGCCAATAAATGTAACAAAATATTAAGTACTACCCACGACGATGATGTGGTATTTGAATATTAATTTTTAGTCATGTAAAATATTAAAAATAAAGATCATTTCATATACTATATCATAAAAAGAAGCAGAAGTCTTTTTTTTTTTTAAGTGAAAAATCAATATCATGAAAATAGGAAACACTATGCGTACTAAGGGACGATATCGTGAGATTGATTGAGCATGGATATAGCTCTAGGAGGCTATCATTGTGGAAGCTAATCACAGAAAGAGAAATTCCCTTTGAGCTCAAAAATGAACATTTTGCATCTGCCTTGTACAGTTCGCCAAAAAGGCTTTGAAACAGAATTTAGAATTGAAACGAGAATAAAAAAAAAAAAAAAGCTAGGCTATAAATTAGGCTGATAAATCTTATATTAATTAATCGGTGAAGGTTGAGGATCAAATTCAATCCTACTACATTCCATTCGAAGATATCATTGAACAATAATTAATTACGAGAGTCATTTGATTTTATTGAATCCCACTCACTCGTGTTTATAAAATATTTTCAGTATTAATTGCAAGGAGGAAAAGTTCAATATATTCAACTGCCAAATGCGGCTCAAGTATGCTATTGCTTCGTGCAAGTCGTCTTTAGATATCTCTCCATCTGTATCCAAAAGTCAAAGTCCACGCCCGCATGTTTGACAGAGAGGAAGCTTATCCATCTTAAAGGTAATTAGTCGTTATTTTTAATGTTAAAGATAAATGATGGGAACTGGGTTAAGAGCTCGGCCTTTTGATTTAGGAAACGTGGGTCTCGTCTTATGTTATTATTTGAATGGGTTTGGACTCTTATGTTTTGTCCCCTTACTCCACAAGCAGAGAGAGACACCAGTGGCGATCTGAATTATTTGCTCTCATCTTTAAAAGATAAGCATGATGATCATTACTTTTAATTTACTTAAATTCAATAGAGACGGTCTAATTTTTTAATTTTAATTATTAATTTTTTAAATTATTAACTAAAAAATCATCTTTATACTATATTTTGCTTTCCTTAAAATAACAAAATTTAAATTTAAATTATCCAAATAAAATTTAAGCAATCTAGAGCTCATTTTTAAATGATGAGTAAAGAATTTATTATAAGTGGCCTCCCTTGCTATGGTGACAATTGATTTGTATATAAAAATTTTAATAAAAATTAAGCATGATCTCTAGAAAAAATAAAGTTTACATATAAATTCTCATAAAATTATATGTAGTCCTTCCAAAAAAAATTTTAACCTCCGTCCTTGTCCACAAAGCTAAACATGTTTGGGCAAATTATCAGTAAAAAGAAAGAAAAAAGTAGAAGAAAAAGAGTAGGAAAATTTCCAAAATGAAGGGAATAGGTTAGAGATCCAATTTTGTGAAATTTGAAGTTGACCCTACATAAGGTTAAAAAAAAATGTTCACCAACGCCACAAAACATATACTCTTGTAAGTTTATGTATGTTTTGTAAGAAGAAAAGAAAGTTACTTACAATTTCAACAACCAAAAAAGGAAAGTCCAACTTGTCTATAATTCCAACAATAAGAAATGGCTAATGGTACTCAACAAAGACGAAATTTCTCCAATTTTCTGAAATGGCTTTTATGCTCAAAATCCAGTGACATTGCACAAAGGAAAATGTGAACTATATATAAAATATAGGAAAATACAATTTATCTGTCATGATTTTTACCTTCAATATTGCAATATTTTTTTATTCTAAAAAAATTACAATTAACCTCCTAATCTATCAACTTAATTACAATAAGTATTAAACTGTTGAAATCTAAAACTTTAATTATGTAAAATTATTAAAATGTTTTCCATGTCATTTAATTTTTGTCTTGTGTTCTCAACAAATTTGTTCATGACTTTCAATTTAATTTTTGGTGCTATAATAAAAGAAATCTAATTTAGACTACATATAAAATTCTTTTATCAGTTTACATACAAAATGTTGAAAAGCAAGAAGATAATCACATGAATAACGAATAAAAGACAAAGTAGAAAGGTAAAAGTTTACATACAACATAGTGAATGCTTTTCATAAATAAATGGGTTGCAATATTTTATTCAACAATTAACCTTATAAAGGCTTACAAAGCAAACACAAACATTGCATGATTTCCTATTTTAACTCAACTATTCCATGACCCACAAGCACAAGTCATTAGAAAGTAGGAATAGTTTTAATCAAACACAAAAATCGATAATAGCAAATAATTAAAAAAAAATCTTTGATCAAACAAGTCTTAAATTATTCTTCTAGAACCAATAAGTGAAGATTGCTAATTCTAATACTTTCTTTCTACGTCAACTCTCAAATCATTTTAACAATGCCTAACTCTTGACAAAAATTTTTAAGTTTATTGATGCTCAACTCTTTAATGAACAGATCTATAACTTGATCCTTTGTCTTGATTTACTTTAACTTTATCTCTTCTTGCAAAACTTTTTTCCAATATAAAGTGGTAGTATACTTCCACATGTTTAATTCTTGTATGAAAAGTTGGGTTTTCAACTAAATGAATTGCTAGTTGGTTGTTGTAGTATAACAAAACTGTATAATATATCAATTGATTTAAATCTTTTATCAATTGCAAAAGCCACGTACTTTCTTGGGTTGCCATAGCTCATGCTCAACATTCTGCTTTTGTTGGTGACAAAGAGATTATCAATTATCTCTTATGGCACCAACAAATTGCTCTTGACCCAAGCTTAAACACATATCCAATGGTTAACTTACAAATGTAACGATCTCTTAGTTAGCATCATAGTAACAAACTAACTTGCAATCTTCAACTTTCTTGTACATAATACCATATTGAACAGAACTTGTCATATATCTCATCATTCATCTAATTGCTTCCATATAAAACTTCCTTGAATTTTGCATGTATCGACTTATTATACCTACTATAATATTTTATTTAACAATTAGCCTTATATAGGCTTAGAAAATAAACATAGACATTGCATGATTTTCTATTTTAACTTCACTATTCCATGACCCACAAGTACTCCTCACTAGAAAGTAGGAACAACTTTAACCAAACACAAAAATTAGTAATAGAAAACAATTAAAAAAAATTAGACTTGGTCAAACAAGTCTTAAATTATTCTTCTAGAACTAATGAGCCGATATTGCTAATTCTAACACAAAAATATGCAAAATAAAATATAAAATCATGGAATCAAAAAAATCTGTTTATCCTTTAACTCCCAATCAGAAACTGCATCTGAGCTTGCTACGATTTCCCAATTTTAGCAAATTGAAACAATATAAACATATATTCATGGTGACATTCATTTACTGTTGTTAGTAGCTGACCGATTTGCAATCTTAAAATTAGTTTTAGTAGATTTCAAGGTGGATGAATGAGTTCAAATCCCCTGAATTAAAGCTTCTTTGAATTGTGTCTACAGTAAGCAAATCTTGGCCGTTGGATTAATCGGACAAAGTAGGCAGTGGCATGTATACTAAAGACATAAAATGCACCATTACAACAATTGAAACGATGAGTTTTTTCACAGGGGGAGCAGCTCGTTTACTCGCAACAATGCAATGCATTTTTGATAGTGAACCCTAGCAAAGGCCTTCTCATTTGATGTCTCTCCCCATAGCTCCACCTCCTTCAATCTAAACTCCCTTCATTATCTCTTATATGATTTTGTAGTTTCTAAGGATGAAGATTCTTGTAAATTCTGTAAAGTCCAAGGAGAGTAGAACCATTTTTTAGTGGATGGCTTAAAAGTTGGCCAACCTTGGCATGCCTTCATCAGCATGACCCAAAATCCAAACCCCCTCTTCCCACTATCAAGGAATGCTACTAATAATTAAGAGTTAGTGCCCTTGGTTTTGATAAAATACAATGAGGACTAATATTTGGAAGTTGAAGTGTTATTTAATTGTATTGGAGATGCCATGAAGTGGGGAAAGATGAAATCGATATATGCTCTCATGAATTATTGGAATATATAATTTTATATTAATTGCAACACTAGTTTGTGAAAAAATTGAATCAACTTTATGATGGGGATTTGTGTGGACTATTATTTGTACATAAGAAAATTCTATGGAATATACAGAAATAGGCTTTTAAGATGAAGATTTCTGATTTGACCTAGGAAACCACCTTGGATAGATGTGGTTTCTTTATGCTGGATTTTAAATTTCAATAGCATTAGTACACATCGGCAATCCAAGACTGAAAACTTATCTCATAATTACGGTATAAAGTTTTGTGATATTTGCTTTGTTAATTGTTGATACCTTTCTGACAATTTTCTTATAGAGCAGATAAACCTCAAAATTAATTGTTATTAAAAATTATTTTTAGATTTAGTTTTCATCTTTGGCAAGTTCTCAATAGCTTATTTTCTTTGACCATATATTAGACAAGTTCTCTAATTTCCTGCAACTCAAACTAAAAAATGGCGCCAAATGAGAGAAGAAAATCTTTAGAGGGGATATATATATACTCCCTCCGGTCCTATTTATAAGAAACAAAAAACTGTTTCACTGGTATTAAAAAAAACAGTTAATATTAGTTTAACTCATTAATTAGGTTCAAATTTGATAATTGTTTCCTATTTTACCCATCTTTATTTTGCATGGGAAAATGTTATGCATTGTTAAGTGTATTAGATGTAACAATAAATGAAGGGTAAAAAAAAATTTATTATTTAGTGAAATAAAAAAATATACCATATTTCTTATATTTTGGAACCAAAAAAATCTCTTTAAATTTTCTTATAAACAGGACCGGAGGTAGTATATAAGGCAAAGCTCGTTTTTCTCAAAAATTTCAGACTCTGTTGCATTATAATCTTAGTATCAGAATGTAGCGTTTTAGGCATTGAAGGCTTTCCTTCTCAGGCTTCATATCCACTGTTCACACCAAACCACGCTTCTCTGGACTGCCAAAAACGCGCAATTTTTTTGCGAATAAACAAGTTGCTCCTCCCCTAGTCAAAAACGCAGAAGACATGCCACCACCTGCTTCGTCCAATTGATTCAATGGCTAGGATATACTTACTGCAGAAGCAATTCAGAGAAGCCTTAATCGAGGGGATCTGAAGTTGTGGATGAATTGGTTGGAAAACATGAAGAGTAACACATGATAGTATTAAATGATAAAAATAGTATTTTAACTTATTATGTTGAAAAATTTAAACTTACATTATTAGAGGCTACAATAAAGTTAATAAATCAAAAGATTGACTGTAGTTTCTTTTTTCAATTAGGATAGACATTGCAATTGAAGAAGTAAGTGTAATTTTTTTAAAAGATAATATTATTATATTAATTAAAAATATTATTGAAATATGAATAAGTTTAAATAAAAATTTTAGTAATCATTAATTTGGATTAAAAATAAAAATGCAAAATGCGCTAAAGAAAAAAAGGTGACCTACAAGCCAACGTGGATGGATATGGATTTATATATAATGAACTGTTTATTATGCTGACTGATGTCTTTGACAGTGCCACTTTTACTCCATGTGCTTCGTTTTATCACTTGAGGAATGCTGTGCAAATAAATATTTTGCATAGTTTCAAAAAAAAGGAGAGAAAAGTTAGATTAAACTATTTTAAGTGTTTATAATTTATTTAATAAAAATATAATACATGGATATTTTATAAATTAATTTTTATTAATTTTTTGAAAAATGATTTGTTATAATCTTTTTGAAATCTAATAACTAAGAATTGCACTTAAATTTTTGTTAAACTTTATCTGACATGTTTTTAAACTTTGCCGGTAGTGGCGGTGCATGGATTATAAATTTATAATAGCTTGTAAAATGTTTAGAACAAATAGGATGAGCAACATGTCACTGCAAAATGACAGACTTGAAACGCTTCTGGATCGAAGGCTAAGCAGAAATTGCATCATCTACCTTTGAAAGCCTTTTGTTTTGGGGGATGGATCACAAAAATTGCATATTCAGAGGGTTGGGCCCATATCTTGACCCAGTTTTGTTCCCATGTTGCGGCGTGAATGTAAAAGGCACAAACGGGTCTCCAAGGGAGATTCAATGAGCCCATAGGCGCATTCAGATTACTTCCGTCTAATCTTCACAGCTTTAAACATATCATTCTTTTCCCCTTTTTTTTTTTTCTCATTCTGTAATTTGGATTGTACCTGGCCGAACTCATAGCTTAGGTATGACTATGACCCTGCACAGATTTCCTTTTATTTGGGATAGTTTAATTATTTTCTTATTGATGAGACGCTATATATGCACAGATTTTTTTTTTTTACCATCCATTTGATGTATATATCAAATAAAGAAATAAGAAAATGTATTAATTTTCACAAAAAAAGGTGAATGTATTAATAGTTTTTTCAAGCGTGGCAAAAGGGAAGAAGGAGAAAGGCCCATAGTTTTGTGGAAGAAGCGGTTTCGCTGCGCTGCACCGGCATTACAGAGACTGCAGAATTAAGATACAAAATAAATCATGTGAGAGAGAGACTGAGAGACAACTTTTGGTCCCTATTAGGGAAGGAAGCAAGGGGCACTACTTCCAACTAGTTTAGTGTGATCTTGTCCATTCCAACCTCAGGAATCAACTTTGTGCACCCAAGCTCTGGCGTACTACACATTGTCGTTGCTCTCGTGCATATATTTTTGGCTTTTCTAACCTACCCACCCCTCTTGAAACCTCAACCTCGTTTGTTTTTTTGGTGTTCTATAATCTGGCTACTCAAGCTTGGGCAGGTTCGGTTTTATGTGCGACATAATTAGAGGAGAAATTTATTCCTATCTGTACCTACTTGGCAATATTCTTTCTTTTTTCCTTCTGACAATTCAATGCCCTCAAAACTAAAAAATAAAATATATTTGAGAAAGACAATCTCGGGGAGAGAATTACCATTGACCAAGTCAAGGGAAATGATAATTAATGTAATGAACGAAAACGGCAAATTGATTGTAAATCTAACCGGACAATGCCGATGAGCGAAGGAAATCCCAGAAATTAAGTAGGGAACCCAATTAACAAATTGAGGACTACGATGGTTGAGCCTAATCCAAGCATTCCGGGACAATGCTATGATTTCTTTCAAATTTGGCACTTAAAGAAACAAAATGATATGGTCTTTTACTCAACTTTTGGTTAGAGTTGTCAATATGAATTGGTCAGATTCCACCTTAACATTTTAAGCCTCTAAAATTTTAGGATTAGGCTGAACAAATTCTATTTAAATATGAGCTTAATTTTCACAATTCAAGTTAGTTCTGTTAGGGCTTAGAGCCAATCTTATAAGTTTGGCTTAAAGAACACCCAAATAATGAGTTTAAGAGGTGATTTTATGATTAATGACTCTAATATTTAGAATTGTCGACAGTTAAAATTAAATCGACAGTAATTAGTCTTATTTCTTAAAGCCGGTCTTAGTAAACTTTAATTAACATAATATTACAATATATTTTAGTGTTAATAACATATCAAATGATTTTTTTTGTGAGAAGTGAAAAGATTCAATAACCTATCATTAATTTCATGACAATTAAAAATAGAATGTCATTTTACTAGTCCAATTCTATTTATTTTTTAGGATGGAACGGACTAATCTTAAGAGTCTATCTCATTTAATAGTTTTGTCTTTGGTTTATTTATTCTCTTTGTTGAACTTGTTCCTTGCTTACCCTGTCAAGGAAGATTTAGTTAAAAAGGAAAAAAAAAAAAAGCTCAGTTAATTAGCTTATTATACAAAATTTTACATAAAATATTCGAATATTGCAACTAAATTTCTTCAATTTCACCCTTGATTGTACTTGATTTGTCTTTTTTTGAATCGATCCATGGAAAATTAGCTGAGGGCATTGAAATTGTAGAGTTGCAAAAGAGGATTGCTCTAAGCGCCAATATTATATAATGTTTGATTTGGGAATTACATAAGAAGAATATCTAATTCTCAAGTGAGAATCTTCAAATAAATTAAATATCAAGGAAGAAATAATGATTGCTTGCTGTTCCAAATATTTATAATACCAACTGATCCAAATTGCAATGATTGAGTTGCTTTAAATCCACATCAGAGATGAAAATTGGAAAGCTTCTAAAATTGTTAAACCCTGGAAACGATCCACAAACAGCTTTTTTTTTTTTTTAAATAATTATATAAGATAGCTGGCTAGGCACATATAATTTCCATCAAGGTTTTGAATTATATTTGTATTGTTCTGTATATCTGTCGCCTTATGGATTTGGAACTCAAGTTGGAGATTATTTTATTGTATGAAACTAAAAGTTCATTGTATTTGCAATGTGAATGTCCTAATATTTCAGCAAAGCGGCGACATGCAAAGTGGCCAGTGACGTTTCCATTATTGTATTATTATTCTTTTATCTGAGACTTTCTTACTACCATCATGCTTATAAAGATTGTTCTGTGTCGCATGCACACCTGCAAATTAAGCCTATCTATCAGATTGGTTCAATTTTAGAGAATATTCAATTGATTCTCCCATCATATCACCTTTTTTTCTTCGTGTTTCCTTGGATCATATAGTGAATTGGTGAGGCACATGGACACAATACATTGCGTTATTAAATAATTTGTCTTTTTGTTTGGACGGTGATTAGTAATATATAATTCACGGAGGAAATTTACAAAAAAAAAAAAGAGGAGAGATTTTGGCGTTCCTTTGTGGTGGCATGCACGTTTGTATCAACGAAACTACGTCCAGTGGTCTCCCGGCTATCCAAAGAGGTCCATTTTTGGATACTAAAGTATGTTGATATGGTAAATATTTCCGATAATTGAGAGTCGAGATGAAAGTGAAAGTAAAGAAATCAAAAGAAAGGTGTATGAATGTTTAGAAGTGATATTAGTTTTCCTTTTCCTTAATTATTTGGAAAAAAAAATTCTTCAGAATTCTTAAATTGAGGAAACTTAGAGGATTTTGAAAGATTTTATAAAATTAATTGAAAATATTTCATTTTCCTAATTCTATTCTACATTGAGTGTTTTTTTTTTCGATGACTCAATCGCTCAGAGAAGAAGGTCATCGTCCCATCTATAGATTGTAGAAGGTTATTTTCTTCTTACCCAAAAAAGAAAGATGGTTATTTTCTATTGAATAAAATAATTAACTAAATTACCTTATCACATAGGTATCAGTATCATCAATGGAACAAAATATAAAGAGAAAAAGAAAAAAGAACAAAAAAACCAAAAGAATGCAAATTTTGGCTGTTAGGTAAGGCTATAAGGTTAAAGTTATTGTTTGGGTTGCGTTGCCAAAACGTATTGGAACATATGATTACGGCCAATGGCAAAAGCAACGATTGCCATTGCGGAAGAAAATATTTAAAAACTAGAGTTTAGGTTGCCATGTCAAAAATAACCCAATTAGTGATCATCATCTGGCTTTGTTTTGAGTATGAGTAGAAATATCAGCGAGTGGCGATTAGAATTTGTTAAAAACTAAAGTTTAGGTTGCCACGTCAAAATAACCCAATTAGTGATCATCAACTCGCTTTGTTTTAAGTATGAGTAGAAATAACAGTAAGGGGTGACTATAATTTGTTTCGGGGGACCTAGAAAGCATTGATATACTAAAAAAAAAAAAGTATCTGTATTGTATACATGTATCATATTTCAACATCTATATCATTAGCCCTTTTTTTCTTTAATATGTTTCAAAACGTATTAATATATTTCAAAATGCTTTGAAATTGCTCAAGAATTTATACAAAAATTTAATAATATGAATAGAGATGAAGATTAATATTTAATTTGAACTATAATCTTTAGTTTTAATTTGTATTATATTTTTATTAGTAGCTCAATATAAGTAGTTTATTTTATACTTAATTTTTTATATGTTAATTTATTAAATATATATTATATGATTAAATTATATATATATATATATATATATATCTTTATACTTATATTTTAAAATTTTATAAACTATTATATTCTATTATATCATGTCATATCCAACATACATGCCCATGTAGGTGATTGTTAGCATGTGGTTGTGATGCAGCAACATTGCACGTCATCGAATCACTCACTCACTTGCGAACCTTTATGTAAAGTGATATCATCTTCAGTACTACGATTAGATAGCTTACCCATCTTCGAGTCTACTTTACTGTACTTGCTGCACCTGCCTCATACTTACCATCGCTTATGTTTCCATATGATTTCACCCATGTGACTCGCTTTTGGGCCTCTCATTATCCTGCAAATAACATTTTCCAATTTATTCATTACATTCAATTGAAACTATATATCAATTTATTTCATCCATGAAATTATTTTGTTTTACTTAAGCCCAATTCCCAATTTTAAAACCCAATTCCTAAAGAATACATAGGGCGGCGAAAAGTGGGTGTGTGGTGAATGCATTGGAGTCGTGAAGCGAATGTAAACAGGAAACGGCAGCAGGAAACAGCCACCGTTAGTATCACGAAGAAATGGAATGAATTGAAAAATAAATAAAATAAAAATTAATACTTATATCTTTATTTTTAAAAATAATAAAAAATAAATATTATTAAATAATAATATAATATAATAGATATTTCTCTGTTTTTTGAAAAAAAATTGTCATTATTTTTTCTCTACAGCCATGTACAAACACAAATGTTTATTTGATTGAACGATATTAAAGAAAAAATAAATAAATAAAATAAATAAAATTTTATATCTTTATTTTTAAAAAATTAATAAAAAATAAATATTATTACATAATAATTACAAATGTATAATAAATATTACACACAATTTGAAAATGATTCCTTTACCATAACAACAAATCAAATAGGCGAACCATGTTTGGCACATAGAATCCTAATGGGAGGGAATGGTTTCTGGTAAAAAACAAAGGTGAACATTTTTTATTATACTATTATAATTATTTTTTAATAATATATATATATATATATTTTTTTATTATTATTATTCAAAATAGAAGTATATATATCATTTCTCATCCCCCTTTTTTGTCCTATATTTTTAAAATAAGACTAATTATTGAATCAATAAATGCACTAATTTATAATTCATTGATATAATTGTGATTAAATAGCAGATGAATAAATGATAATTAAATATAAATTTTTAAAATTTTATATATTTAAATTTTAATATAACAAATAAATTTTAAATATTATTAATTATTAATTTTAAATATTGATGAAAGTGAATGAGTAATTTTGACAAAATATCTTGATATTTGAGATAAATATTATTAGTAAAGAGAGAATAAGTATAAAAAATAATTAAATATACATTTTTTGTTTTTTTTTAATA
The DNA here is from genome assembly GCA_026724425.1 of Erythrophleum ivorense. Classification (NCBI taxonomy): domain Eukaryota; kingdom Viridiplantae; phylum Streptophyta; class Magnoliopsida; order Fabales; family Fabaceae; genus Erythrophleum; species Erythrophleum ivorense. Next base: position 1,063,647 of record JAIUCV010000129.1, read on the forward strand.
TTTATTTTTTTAAAATTTTTCTCTATTTTAATATCTTGTTCTCCTATTATTTTCTATTTTCAATTTTCGAATCTATCTAAGATGGAATAAGAAAGAACCTAAAATGAAAAGTTTTAAAAATTAAATCTTGAACCAATTTAGTTTTGATTGATTTGATTAATTTTTAATTAATTTTTTGGCATATCAATTTTATAGGTTAATCAAATCAGTATAATGACATTAATTTATTAATTTTTGATCAGTTTAATTTTAATAACAATTTTTTTTACTTTATTTCTTTTTTCCGTACCAAAATATCATAAAAGAATAAGCAAGAACCGAAAATTTGAGGTGGCTTTCAACCCGAGGATTGTTGTACAAGTCAACATGCCTACGAGGGAACGGGGGGCTTTAGCCTAAATTAATTAAACCAAATCTCTGACCAAATCAGTTGGCTTAACACATTCTTAATTCTACAAAATTGTAAAGCCCACTTGTGTATTGTGCCCTCCCGGATGCCCCGGTTAGAGTTTAGTGGTAGCGTATTTAGTGGAGGAAGCACATGCAACTAAGCAAACTCATGAGAATTACCCATTTGTTAATTCCACAAAAATCTGGATCACCCTTGGTTGTTTTCACGTGTTCCCAAGTGCGACAAAACGCTTTCATCCAATTCATTTTACGCTACGTACGCGCTGTATGTTTTAGTTGTCAGAGCTCATATAGCTCCCACATTAATCTATCTACTCTAGGGTTTCGTCGCATAAATTCTACCTGCGTGTACCATATTTAAACCGCATAAATCAAAATGAATATAGGACAATTATATAAGTAAAAAATGATAATTTTCTCATCTCCTATGTAGCTATTAGTTGATTTCACGATTTTGATCTTATCAATAGCCTTGTGAAAGTTGTTGGTCATTTGCCCAAAAGATCAGAAAGAAAGGAAAATTAAATTAATAATTCATTCCCCACTCCCTATGTGGTGTAAAATGTTCTTAGTCCATCTAAATCTAAATTATAGATATTTCTTGGGCTAATCCAAAATAAAATTTTTGTTTGACCTGGATATCATGATTATTGATTTTCTTATAAGCCTTGTAGAGATTATATTGCAGATTAGAATGATAAATGTAATTATTACAAAAATACAACAATGTATAGATTTTATAACACTTTTATTATACTAAGAAGATATCGAAATGACGCAGGTACACCAGAGGACTTGCTTATATTCATCAAGCAAGGATGAATCCATATCCAACTAACAGCTTAAAATTGATATAATATGAAAATATTAGTTATCTAAGATATAGAAACTCAACATGGATTATCAAATAAGTGATGATCTTATGTTCTCTAATTATAATGTAATAATTATTAAATATATCATAATATTTGGTCTATTTTAATATATTTATTATTATAATTATATTCATTAATTATACAGAAATCAAATTAATTTTTTAAGTTTATTAATTATTGAATAAATTTATATTTTAAATAATTATCTAATAATTATTATATTATAATCGAAGAATATGCACTCCCAAAAATATAATATCTTCACTCTTGTCAAACTATTCAGAAACGGAATAACACCTCCTCAAAAGTTTTATGTATTCATATACAAAAAGGACAAAAACTTTCTTTGGGAGCTATTCGCTTGGCTTGGGACAGAGTGATAATTAAAAACACTTATGAGCTAATTATAATAAGCATATCTTATGAGTTTGTCGGCAATTTATACTTTAACATGGCTAATAAACATTATCGATGCATCTTAAATTAATTTAAGCATGCATTCCTATTACTATCCAAGAGATGGATGGTGAACAAGGGAAACATTATGGGGAAAATGAAGGATACGATGAATACAGTAATTAACAATCATATTCTAAAGGTCAAGTTTTATTTTTTATTTTTAAACTTTTGGCTAATACTCTACAGGTTTAATTAATTAGGGGCATGAATAATAATATTTTGAGTGCTAGTAGCAACTTTTAATTAGCCAAGTTGCCCTGTTGTTAAGACTTAGGTCGTCGCATCTCATAATCTACGATTTTTTTCTGATACGTTCAAGGGAATGCCAGTTGGGCTTGGATTCCTCCCCCCCCCCCCCCCTTCCCTATATTAATCATATTTCTACTCGTACATCAAAGATTAGCAGTAGAATAATTCACTAATGAATAAACTTAATTGGAGGGATAAACTGATTAGAATAATATAAATTAATAAACAAATGTTATGGTATTAGCAATATTCCGTACAAGGGAGACCCAAGAAAAGAGGGAAGAAAACTAGGGAATGTCTCATTGAGATGGAGTCAAATGGTTAATTAGTAATGCTTGTGAAACAAGTTTGTCATTGGTAAAGGTTAAATGGGCATTGCATGAAAGATTAAAAAAAAAATGTTGATATTTGTTTTGTTTAATCTTAAATAACACGGATCGAAAAGAGCATAGCATAGGGACCTCGGGAAGGGAAGTGAGAGGGAGGCATAATGTTCATCGTAGATGATTACAGAGTGGTCTTTTGTGTAGTCACATGGATTCCTCTGAAGTCTGAACTTGTCTCGACGCCTGTAACTTAGCTGCTTCGTTGTTCTTCTTTAGTTTTTATTTTTTGTAATATTTCATCTTCTCTCCTTTTACTCTGTTATGGATCCTACATAGACTCTGACTCAGTACCAGCTTTTCGTCACCTTTCTCTTTTTCATGTCCAAGACCACATTATCACCAAATAAATTAGACCATAGACGCATTCGAATTAATATAATATTATAGTGTAATAAAGTAATATATGATAAACAATTGTTAGAAGGTTAATTTAATTGTTTATAGTAACGTTGAAACATAGCACGGTATACAATGGAAGGCCAGCATTGTTCTTGGAGTTTACTGTCCTCACAGTGGAGACTCTGCTCTCCTCACGAAAATAGGAACCTGATCATCGTTTGGTAGCTCGATGATAACAAAGAAAGGAAGGGAAAATTTTTTGTATTGTTTATTTTATTTTTATAATTATTATTTAATATTATTTATTAATTATTACCTAATTATTAAAAATAAGAATACTAAATTTATTTTTTATTAACAAAATTATTTTTTATTTTTATTTTTATACTTACATTTGTATGTACTAAATAAATCCTTAAGTTTTTGGCCCTGCCCTCGCCAACCAACCATTTTGTAAGTTTCACACTTAAATTCACATAACAGATTGATATGATTGTTCCAGCTGTTGGAATTATTGAATTCCACTTGTTTAATTTTTAAATCTAAAAAATGACAAAACTATAGTTGAATACTCATTCAGGATTTTTTTTTTTTAAATTGCCGTTGCAAAGATTTGAATGATGTAATAATGGTCAACAGTAGCGCAAAATATAAAATGAAAAATATTTACTTAATGTTATATTTTGATAGTTATCATTTAATAATATTTAAAATAAATATTATTTATTTATAAAATTAATTTTATTTTTGTTATCAAATTTTTTATTAAAAAAAAGTGGTAAGAGAAATGATATTAGATGAAGGTGTGGTTGTGACCTGTAAGTTAGTGCGTTCACCGGTCAAGGAAGGGAGCTGCAATGAAATCTGAGGTCACGTGCAACGCGCTGTAGCTTATGTTTGCACGAATAATCATGCTTAGAGGCCCGCTTTCTTCACAGCCATAGGGGCATCATAAAAGGGTCAGTTTGTTTGGTCTTTTGGAAATGTAGTGCTTGTTTGTGCCTATGCCCCTGATCAACTTTCTTCCTTTCCTTTCTAAAACTATTGTTGTTCGCATCGAATAATTAACCTTCCTTTCTCTTCTTAAAGAAAAAGGTTTGTGTCTCCTTTAATTTTGAAAGTGGGCAAGGGAGCTTCTTCCCACGCCAATGGCACTAGAGGCTGTGGTTTTCCCACAAGATCCATTCAACCATAGTTATATATTAGGAGTTGGCTATGGTTTAGAAGCAGAACAAGAGAAAGGCTTTGTTGGAATTACAAACAGTAAAAGTGTGCATGCAAATTGTGATTATTCTTCGGTTTTGCAAAATGTTAAGGAGGCATGGGATTGTTCCAACTCTTCTCCTGATCAATCTCCCTCGGGAACGATCCCTGCAGCTTCCACAGGACGCCGCAAACGACGTCGCACCAAGAGCACCAAGAACAAGGAGGAAATCGAGAACCAGAGGATGACCCACATTGCGGTGGAGCGCAATCGCCGAAAGCAGATGAATGAGTACCTGGCCGTGCTCCGATCCTTGATGCCTTCTTCTTATGTTCAAAGGGTCAATACAATTTACTCTTTCTTGCTTGATTTGCTTCTTTGAAATCCAAATTAATTAATGTAATTTAATTTATAAACAGGGTGACCAAGCCTCTATAATTGGGGGCGCCATTAACTTCGTGAAGGAGCTGGAACAGCTCCTACAGTCGATGCAGGGTCAAAAGCCACGCTCACAAGACAGTGCCTTTGCCGAGTTCTTCACGTTCCCACAGTACACGACACGTGCGACTCAGAGTAACACGGCCTGTACGGCCACAAACGACTTGATGGTGGGACAGAACCAGAAGGAGTCGGGGGTAGCCGACATAGAAGTGAGCTTGGTGGACAGCCACGCCAACCTCAAGATACTCTCCAAGAAACGACCAGGCCAGCTTGTGAACATGGTAGTTGGGCTTCAGAGTCTCAGACTCTGCATTCTTCACCTTAATGTTACTACCACTCTCGAAGATAAGGTTCTTTACTCCGTTAGTGTAAAGGTTGGTTCCCTTCTTTTCCTATTTCTTCTTTATACTGTTTTTGAAATAATTAAGTAATTTAATTTTTGGATTTGTGAATGAAATGATTGGAACAGGTTGAGGAAGAGAGTCAGTTGAATACAGTTGATGAAATTGCAGCTGCTGTGAATCAACTATTGCGCAGAATTCAAGAGGAAGCTGCTTTCAGTTGAAACTTGAGAAAAGCCTTTCAGTTTTATTAATATTCTTGGCTGAGTTTGAGTCTGTGTATTGTGTTGGAAGGGTTTATAATTGCTCTTGTTTTATACTAATGGAGCCTCTAATAAGATCAATTGTGCAGAACTTTAAGCACGATAGGTGGAAATGGGTAGTTTGTGCAGGGCGTGGCCCATCTAGTCGTATTTCACTCAAGACATGTACATGCAACTGCGTCACATGTCTCACTGTATTTCATGTTTCGTATCAATAAAATACGATGACTAGTGCTTAGAGCCTTTTTCTTTTCTTTTAGGGGGGGGAGAGGGTGTCTAAGCTTCCATGAATTAGCCTGAGAAAAAAATGCAGGGGAGAACCAGTTTGTGGAGGCCCTCCTTGTGGGTAATCCATATGTGAATTATCAGTATTACTTGGAATGACGGTCGTTTTCCTTCATGATTGTGCTTTCACATATGTATATGAATTTCTTTTTCTCTTTTTAAAGCCCAATATTGGAGAATTCACATCAGTCTCATCTTCTCTGGGCTTTAGAGTTTACAGGGGTAATAATAGCATAATTGATATATGAACATCCATGCCTGAGTATTATGCGGGATTATGTATGATGCATGATACCACATCATCAAATACAGTAGCTTTGCATCTAAACACACTGAATCTTATGGTGTATCAAGAGGAACGGTACTTTATTTGTTATACTTTGCACACGACCGAGTAAGAGTTTAAATTTAAAACAGTTCTTTAAACTAACCACATTCTTTGTTACTAGACCACAATGTCTGATAAAAACTTGACAATCAACTGTGATAGAATTCACCAACTATATTAAATTGATTCACAAACTTAATGCTTTAATGTGAAAATAGATTTGTTGAGAAAATATCACTCTTAAGCGGACATCTAGCAAGTACCTTAAAAGCTTTGTAAGATATCATACTTGTCTCATTCACTCAAGTTCACTATGTACGTAATACGAAGCTTCGCGCGCAGGGATTATTAGTCAAAAATAGCTTCTTGTGATCAAATAGAGTTAAAAATCAATTATCTAGAAATTAGAAAAATACCGATATATTTAGATTTGTAATTTCAACGTAGTCCACTTCCATTTCTGGTTTAGTTATGCAACTATGCATATCTTCTGTAACATTGCTGATCCCTTAATCATTGCAGCCGAACCACTATAAAAAGTAGCTTTAATTAGTTTAGGGCAACAATAAGCTTGGCTCCTTCCTGGAAGACGTAGAAAAGTTCTTTGCCTTTGAACTTTTAAAGGAAAAGAAAAAAGAAGACAAAACATTCAGCACCACATCGGGTTTCAGATTTCTGAATAAGTACCAGAATCATCACAAATAGTTGACAGCAACACGCACCTTTCTTGGTGATTCATTTCTTAAAAGCATTGATAATTAATTTGTAGTATACCTTCCCTATTGTCTTTCACATGTGAATATTGTCGAACACTTTTTCTCTCTCTGTCTGGCTGTCTGCTTCACAATTGCACAATGTAATGATGCACCGGTTTGGATTTGTGAAAAGGAGGATGGGGAGGTTCTGTGTACTTGGAATATTGGTACAAAACTATGATCTTTTCTTTTGATCATATGTCCTACACAACCAGCAAAAGTAATGTACAAAACCTTCTCAAGAAACGTAGCACTGCCCGAGATTCAACGTTGATGATCATTGCCCTGCATTTTCGTACCATCCAGATTATAAGTTCAACGGGAGCTGGATGGCTAGCCCCATATGCTTGAAGCTCAGTGGTCAACGAAATATCGAAATCCTTTCTAGATTTTACCTTTGGCCATACCTTCCCTTCTCTTTTCCATTTGTTACCAGATGGGAAAAATGTCATGTCAGCTTTAATGTCATGAAGAGCTCGATTGAGTTTCTTCCCCGTTGGATCATTTCAAAATTTACATGTATGATAATAAAAAAGGTTACTTTATACAAATAAAAAAAAAACCCCAACAACAAAATCCTCCACCCCTAATATGAGCTGCAGAGAATGTTGTCGATTGCTGCTAGCGATATATATAGGTGGACAAATTAAATCACAGTTGGAACTCGAAAAAGGACCATATCTTAATTAAAATATGCATATAGCATTTTCTGATATTTGGCACTCATGTTCCGTGCATATGATTCATCCACAGGTGATGTTTCATGAGCAATTTAATAAGCTTTCACATCCAAGTCATGAAAGATCCATTAGATTTTGTTGTCACTTTAGGGAAAAAAGAAAAGAGCTATAAAGGTACGCCTAGCTTGCCTTGGCAAGCTTTTCAAGGGCCGACCTCTGTTATCAGCTTTTCCAATAGAGGTTAAGCACTGAACACTGTAAGTCCATTTTTAAATGCCATTTTTAAGGATTCCATGCCTATTATTTTCTTTCTTTTCCCACAGTAAAATAAACTTTCTGCGTATGATTTAAAGGGAAAAAGACACTTTCTTTGTGAGATAAGATAAGTGATTTAACCCTGGAGGGAAAATTAGACATTAGTGTTGGGAAAGGTGGCTTCGGGGAAATGGATAAAGGTTATAATACAGACAAAGGAAAAGCAAGCAGGGAGATTCTTTAACGTGGTTAGTACAGATTTGTGGGTAACTTGGAAGAAGTTTCGCAAGCGAAATGATGGGAATATGAAATCATTGGGAATTTTGAAAAAGAGAACAGGCTCCAGGGAAAGAGTACGATATTCCCACTTCATTTTGCTCCCCCTCCTCCTAGTGAAATGACCCAGAGTAAAAATTTCAGAACAGAATGTTCTGCACAGATTTTTTTTAGCAAAATATACAACGAGTCTGTTTCGATTCAGTCAAGGAATAGTTTTTGGGCCAAATATATATAAATTAAGTCGAATACTGAAGAAATACTTGCATTTTGGCGGTGCTCCACAACATACAATATATATTTCATTTTGGGTCAATTCAGCTTACAAAATTTTGAGCGCAGACCCTTCTCTTTTTTTGGGCCGATAGCAATGTTAAATAGATCTTAAGGGCAAATAAATGAGTGAGTCCTAAATTTAGGTTTGGGCCTCTAACCAAAAAATAAAGTAAGACCCAAAATGCAAAAGCATGATTTGTTAAAATATGAGTTCTCTCTCTCACCAAAAGACAGAGTTCTCCGCCGGTGTGATGAAGGAAAAATGGCTTATTCTCAGTGTCATAGCCCATATAGAAAAAGAAAGAAAAAAGTTTTTGAAAAAATAATACTACTAATACAATTCTTGTACATATATTATATACACGTAGAAATAGCTTCATCATACAATATATAGAACATGTTGGATGCGGTAGGATTCCATTAAAATAGTTGAAAAAACCAAGCTGATGAATCAGGTAAATTTTGGTGCTTTTATGAAAATATTAGGGTGAATTGTGAAGTAAGCATTCTTCGTCAGCAGCCATGGTTGAGTGCTTCCCTAAGATGCTACTTATGGGTGGCGCTGCGGATAGGCAGATATAAGTTTCATGTAGAATAGGTACATCATGATCACTAATATAATAACTAATCCCGGTCGTAGAAGCAATCACAATTTTTCATTATAATAGAATTATGTAGCTTTCCGGAGTTTGAATTATGCGGACTCTCCCACTTCTTGACCATGCCTGCAAGGATTGCAAAATCTTACGTTTGGACTTGGATATGGATTGCTCACTGAAAATTCTCTTCCCACTTCAATTATCTGGCACAAGTGGAAGAAAGGAAAGCTAGGATGGGAAGATTTCCTCAATTCAAAACCCAAATTGAAAAAGGTCAAGCCTTCAGAATTACAACATGCAGAAAGTGAAGATAAAATTGTGAGCTTTTTAAAGATGTTGATTAAAAAAATGTTTAATTCCTGGCTCTGGGATCAAAATCAAACCCCTTCATCACTTCTGCCTCTGCAAGTGAAGCAGCGGAGTTATTTTAGTGTAGTCTGCCTCAAACTTGATACAACTTCAACTAGGACAACATTTTTTTTTGGAAGCAGAGCTTGATTAAAATTGATCTCTTTACCTCCCCCACAATTTTGCCTTTTATACCTTCTATACAAACAATTATGCAGCCCCCAAAATTCTTAAGAGAGTACAAACACGAAAAGCTATGTACATCTTGAATAGATCATAAATTCTAATAGGGAAGACTTATACGTCGATTCCTGTGACCTCTCGCAGATAGAATCCTTCCACTGCAAGAGAATGACCTCTTCATAGAAATAGGGCTCAGGTGTAGACATTTTGCAACAGAGGAACGCCGAGTTTCATTATACACTGGATGGCCTTCTTCGGGTTCTGTAGTATAAGAATTTGCCAGACCTGGACCAGGACAAGAACTACCAGCCAGCCTATAATCCATAGACATAGACCTTATCTCAATTCGTATCTCTTCATTTAAAACCTGGTGATCCTCTTTTGGATCATTGAGTACAATATTCGCATGCTCCTTTGAAACCAAATCATCGGTGAGGTCTTGGGCTTCCACTGTTCCAGCTCTGTTTCCAGATGCCCCATTTGCAATTACCAGCATATTGTTGCGTAATTCAACATCATTTGGCGGATTCTCAATTTGAATCTCTTGAGTCATCCGTGAACTGTTAGAGATTAGCTCCGTTGAAGCCAAACTTGACACGGCAGCTTCAGGTCTGACATTGTTAGAGATGATCCCAGCACGACAGAGAGGACAATTGGTATGTGAACGCAACCAAGTGTCAATACAGGGGATGTGAAAGGCATGGTTGCACTTAGGCAAGAGTCTTAAGGTTTCATCTTCGCGAAACTTGTTCAAACACACTGAACACTCGGTTCCTTCGATCAACCCATCACCCCTTTTATACTTACAAACTGTGATAGAATTTATAATCGACTGTTGTAAACCAACGGTGGTGATGAACCAGACAGGGTGATCAACCTGGTTCTCATCAAGAAACTCTTGGTTAGAGGCGTCCGATTGGGATCCATTATGTCTCCGGGCACACCAATTAGCATAACACTTGGTTTTGATCACGTACAAACCCAGAAGAACAAAAATGACAGTAAACAAAGAAGCAAGAATGATGAGATAGGAGGGGATATGAGTACCTGGACGTGAGTGATCAGCAGCCGAAAAAGGAGGCGGAGGAGGTGGAGGTGGTGGGAAGTAGTAGTCTGGGAAAGAATAGCAGTTGTAAGGGCAAGCTGAGTCACAAAATTCAGGACAATCTTGGGTTTGGTTTATACTGGATAGTGCTGGGAAGAGTTTTCTGTGTATCCTCGCCATTGACGGTTTTAGAAGAAATTTACAGACAGAATGGGAGAGTTAATGAGATGAGTTTTGTTTGAACTAAAGAAGAGATAAATTTGTCTGTTTCATAGTCTCTTTCGTAAGTTTAGAGGACTTGGATGTGTTTGGTGGCATTGATAAAACAAGTTGAAAGGAGGTTTGTGCCTAGTTTTTTTGGTCGGTTTGTTTAACATGAAGTAATTAAGTTGGTTCACACGTCATTTTCATCTGTGTGATTTTCTTTACATTGTTCAAATTTTTGCAGCTTATTCAAATGTAATATGACATAATATTTCATTTTCTGCTGCCCCTGTGCTTTAATGCTGTTTACTTCTCAGCCTTTTTTTTAACCCAAGGGCCCAACATTTCTTTTTTTTATATTATAAGCGGACGGAGAATAGGAAGGCAGGAGTATTGTGGTATGAAGTCCTTATCAGGACGACCAGATGTCCTATCTTAAAGTTGGTGCATTCACTAGTACTCTCAAAACTCAATCAAATGACACTCAAAATAGCGATGGACTGCCCTAACACATTAACTTAATATTTGTGTACTCAGTCTTCATTATCGAATAGTTCTAGTGGTCCTAAACGAGTATTGTGTTCAATAAATTTTACACGTATAGGGGCAGATTTTGGGAAGGTTGGTCAATGACTTTGGGTCTTTATTGCGAAGTTCTTGAGGATTTAATTTTGCTTAATTGGTAAGGCCTAAGGAGAGCAATTAAAAAAAAAATCCACGAAACAAGGGCTTCGGCTAAACGGCTATTAGCAGAAAATTGGGTCGGCCTTATGGGCCTCCCTGTTGTTACCAACTTTTGCGGGCTGGAAATAACAATAGAGGAAGCCTAACAAACCCAAAAGGCCCAAAACAGACATTCATCTACATAACCAAACATTGTTAAACGCCTTGCTTTGACCAAAAACCCAAAAACATAATTAGGTGCCTTGCTTTTTCTTTTTTCTTTTTCCCTTCATGAAAAATGTAGATACAACCTGAGTTATAATAATTGAGATCCACTGAAAAATTACTTGACGTAATGAAATTTGGTATAACAAGTCTATACAATTTCTTTTAATCTGTAAATGGAAATTTTATAAAAATTAACTTAGATGTTCCAAGTCATATTAACATGATAATTAAGACGTAGATTTCCATGTAATTTATATATATATATATATATATATATATATATATATATAGAAGCATAGAATAACGTGAAGCAAATAGATCTAGAGCAAGTTGACAATTTTAATAAAATTTAGGATATAAAGAATGGTGCAACTCGCAGTGTAATAATGCGTAAAATATATTAGTTGCCTCTGACTGTCAATTGGGATTTTCCTTTCATATAAAAGTCATACTCCTCCAACGTACGTCGTCCACCTCCACTCTTCCACCGTCATATATAATTCAGTATTCCCACAAAATCTCCAGATTTAGATTCACATTCCCATGGCAATAACAATCTTCCCTCAACAGTCTACTTGCTTAGCCAGAGACACTTTTGGCAGGTGTCATGCTTCAATAGTTGATCCCAACATCATCTCAAAACTCAAATATGATCGCTTTTCCATTCCAAAACGGAACCTGCTGGGACAGGGAGAATTCAGCGCTGGATTCAGGCTTCAGAGCAGAAGAAATATGTGCGTTATCTTTGCTTTATTGCAAATGCTTTCCAAAGGCTAGCTTCTTGGAAACTTATTTCTGAGTTCTAATTAATACAAAAATATTCCACTAATCATGCAGGAACGTGGCTGTCCACGCCAGTGTACCCCCAGAAGCCCCCTTTCCTGCTGATTCTTCTCCTGGCCATTGGTAAATCTTTCCCTCACCAATTTTTCATATCTTATGTTTAATCTGAATCTGCAATTCATAAAGAGCTCGATTCTCTGGCAGGAAAATTTGGATTCTTGGAACGATAGTGACAATACTTCTGAGCTTTTCTAAGGGAAAATGGGGACCTTTACTGAAACTGAAAGGTAAGAAATTGATTAGAATAAACCCATTCTGAATAATAAAGAGAATGCATATTTATTTGTTAGTAGTGCAATGTTATTATGTGTAGAGAAAGTTGAAACAACAATAGAGGAAGCGGAACAAGTGTCAGACGTTGTAGAAGAAGTGGCTGAGAAGGTGAAGGAGGTGGCAGAAGAAGCTGCCAAGCATCTTCCGCAGGGGAAACTTCATGATGCTGCTGAATTTGTTGAAGAAGTGGCTGAAGAAATAGATAAGGATGCCCATATAGCAGGGGATGCATTAGAAAAGGTTATTATTCACTTTTCACTATTAGCTTATCTCACCACCAACAACCCCCTCTGTTTTCTTTATCACAACTTCACCTAATCCCTTGTTCTATGTATATCTTTATCAATTATGACTCATTGTAACCAATAAACTGCACTAGCGTCAATACCGCCTGCCCTTTTCTTCCAAGTGCGAATTAATTATTACTAATTTGATTAGATAAAATTGCAGCTAGAAGAAATGGAACAGGAGTTGGTGTCGTCCCTTGATTCAACCACTCATCAAGAAAAGTCCATCCTGGCTGCAGAAGCCAAAGATCAGAAGTAAAGAGAAACATGGAGGTGTTCAATGTATCATTCCCATTATTGTGTGAAATATTTGAAGAGACAGATCTGAAATTAATTATTTTTTACGTAAGTAATTTCATTTTTATATTGTGAATCCTGTAGCTGAATACTTCTAGGAAATGTCTTTCTATGACTTTTGTATCAACAACTGGTATCCCTACAATATATTTTGATTGACTAAACATGTGCATATATATTTTATTGATTTCCTTTGCATGTTATATCGTTTAAAATATTCTGAGAAGGACTCCACCAGCTGATGGAATATTAAGCCAACTGAGGTCACTATGAAGCAATGTAATTCATGCTGGTGAGAAAAGTAGTATTTGGGGACCATTACTATTGAAGAAAAGGGGTATTTATAAATATTCTAGATTCTTTTTCTCGCGTTTCAAAGAATTACGGCAGAAAATTATACTTCTAATTTATAATTGTCACTTTAAATTCCGAAAACATGTGTCAATTATTAAAAAATAAACTCTCTGATTGAGTCGACGCAAATACACTCTACACCAATTCCATTGGGAATTAACCAATAACCAAATTTTATTGTCATTTTTCCTTGTTTGAAGAAAATAGAACTATTGGAAGACCACATGTTTTTTTTATGCACGTGTTTGTATTTCATCATATTGTGATATTATAAGATTTTTTTTTCACCTTATGTTTTAAGCACCGCCTAAGATGAGTGCATTCGAATTAAAAACTAGCCAGCTATGCACAAAGTTTCATTGGCTTATAAGTTATGTCCATAAGAACCAAAAAAAAACAAAGGGGGGGGGGGGGTAGCAGCAACAGTTGCCCATTTGAATAATGGTTGCTTTCTTTTTTTGAATTTCATATGCCATGACAGCACTAGATAGGCTTGGGTTTAATTCATTTTTCCTATTATCTGACTCAGTCTTGTTATTACTTTGACAATTACAATCTTAGACAACAAGAATAGTCAAACAAAATAAGTCGTTTAGTCTTCCACACGTTTTTTTACCAAAAAATAATTGTATTTTAATCAAGATAACTTGCTCTTGCTGCTTTCCTCCCCACCAATCAGAATATTAGCTTGTTTAACTCGCGTATTACTGTTTATGAAAGTACGTTGCTGATTATAGCGATTTTGGAGAATATAGGGTATGCAAGGAATAAAATGTCCATAGAAAACAAGCAACAAAATGCTCTGGAAATTTTGAACAGGTTTAAAGTCCAGTGAAAAGATTATGTGGGGATGACACATACTCATGAATCCTACTAAACTAACCGAGTTCAACTTCAACACAAGTGAATTCTGTGAGTTTCATGGCTTCCTCGCAATCCACACTATGTGGTGCGTCCTGTCCTCATTTAATATGGTTACTGGAGAAGAGTCATATGGTAACTGCGGGGGAAAAGGTTATTAGGAAAGATATAATGGTTAACTCCAATAGAAATATGCTTGTGGATTTCGAAGTACAAAACAGATATCACTTCAACATTGCTCTTTCAAAGTTCGGGTACAGGAAACTTCTGCTCAAACCGAAGGTTGCGAAGCCGGATATACAAGTTCTTGTTTGGGACATTTGCAATCTCCTTCATTCAGCACAAGGATGGGTGCTTTCTTGCTTCCTACAACGAACTTCTAGGTCCGGGACGTTTTATTCGCGTCTTGTAATTACTTGCGTGCTGCTGTAACGTCAGTCTACTAACTAAAACCAATAAAATTTTGTAACTTGATTGCGGTGAAAATTGTTTAGGAATTTGATTTGTAGTTTGAATAAGATACTGTAATAAATTAGGATGGAATTACAGGTGGAAGACCTAGGAAAAAAAGGGTATAGTCAGTCTTTGAATGGAAGTAGAAAGGAAACTAGGCTGGGGATCAGGATCAACGTTTTATCTCAACGTTAAGCATGCAATAAATATATTATAGGAGAGTTTGAATTAATTCTTTTACATGGTTATCATTTAATATAAATCTCTCGGTATGATTTAAGGTCATAAAATCAAATTATGATGAACCAATGCCTTACATTTCTTTTTAAATGACATGAAAAAGTACTATCATTGCTAATTGAATTCTATGTATAATTTTTCTCTTAGCTTACTTATTTTCTTCAACCCATCCTTTTATTTTTTATTCTTTTTTGGGCAGACTATTTTTTCTTTTTTTTTTTTGGGTCTAAAACAAATTGTTCATTCATTCATTGTGAGCCCCCACTCCATTGGGTGAGTCCATCTGAAGTTTAAGTCGAATTCCCAAAAAAGTCGCAGGCTTGGACTTGTTTGTTGATTTGCGTAGCCTTTGTGCCTTTTGGGCCTAGTTGGCCCTCCTTTCAGAAGAAAACTAAGTCAAATTCCAACAATAAACCCCCCAAACGACAATAATGAGGTTTGACCTAAAAAAAAAAGAATTCCTTATGTTTCCATGTCAGCTCCTTGTGGGGTCCGCTACTTTGCGTTTAAAATCCCATTCCAACGGTTGGCCCTTTTAATTTGAATCCTCTGAGCGAGAGAGAGAGAGAAAGGCAAGACTTTTGAGTGTTGATACTCACAATTAAAACCTTTTGTATTGATTTTGATTTTCAGAAGGGAGCATTACCTCCAAATTTTACAATCCTCAATCCTGTAATCTAAATCATATATTTGGGTTTTACTCTGAATCTGGCCCAGAAAGCAATCGGTTGTTCATCACTCATTAAAACCCTCGAAATTCTTCGGAAACTTGAAGTGCTGCTGGTTTCATTCGAGATTTCTCTTATTCTTCTGGTTTGAACATCAAAATGAATCTTCCTCGAGATATTGATCTTTATCTCAAAGAATCCATCGATGATTCCTTGGGACTTCCCGTTTCCTTGCAAACTTTAGAATCAAAGCTTCGAGCCTCCGAAGAGTCGCAGCGGCTGCTACGCCAACAGCACCTTTCCCTACTCTCCAAGTTAAAGGAGAAAGATCAAATGATTGACCGCGCCAAGGTCTGTTTTTCGATTTTTCTTCTCAAATTTTTTTTTGGGGTTTACGCGATTATTGGTTCTCAAAATCGATTGTTGGAAGCTCTTTTTTTTTTTGTTCTTTTAATTTTTCTTTTTGACTAGTCTGAAGCAACTATGAACGCACAAGCTCTGAAGAAGTTCGTTGAGGAGAATCAGAAATTGGCTTCCGAGTGTGCAAATCTCTTAAGTCAATGCCATAAATGGGAAAGGGAATGCTCACTTTATGATCACGACAGGGAAGCATTGATGGAATTTGGAAACGAAGCTGATGAACGGGCAAAGGAGGCAGAGTTACGCGTTCACGAGTTGGAAGAGGAGTTAGGAAAGTTAGTGGAAGAATTGCAGTACTACAAGCATGAGTACAATATGCGATCGGTACCATCATTTTCCTTACCCCCTTCCCTCCTGTGTACATAAAAATATACGCCTTCCCTTTTCATTTAATAACTAATATCCTGTAAACTTGAAAAATATTTGCTTTCCTAAGAATGTAATAACTTGTTAGGAATGACTTTGGAACTTAACTCACCATTTTCTGTAATAGCTAAGTGAACTCTTCGATGTCTGCCTTTTAACTGTATATGCCTAATTTACTGAAATTCAATAAAGCTCTTGACAGTGTTTTATTCTCTATTGCTATCAAGACATATTAGAGACTAGAGGGACTGTTGGAATGGGGAAGAGCAGGGTGTTTTGTTTATGTGAGGAAAGAAGAGCAAAGTATGTTTTATGTGGAAGAGGCAACCATAGGAGTACACAATAAGTGGGAAATTGTCTTCTTCCTCTTGCATACATTTATAATTCATTACAAGAACATATTTATACATGCAAAAAAGTTTTGGCCATTCCTAAAAGTTAGAGACAAGCACCTAAACTGTCTCCATAAATTAAGTTTCTCCCACATTATTCATACACCATACACATCATACTGCTATGCTAGGCTACAGTAACATATTTCAATCACTATTTTAATTAATTTGCACAAGTCTCGTCATTCGCTTCCTTTAACAGAGGCACCATTGGTGGGAGTTGCTGATATTTGTTTATAATTAACTGAAGCAGTGACATATGCGTGGAATGTGTTGCCTCTAGTGTTTTATAACACTAATAATAATTTAATTTTGATTTCCGTTTATCGGATTGAGCATTGAGATTTTATTCATTTTGTATGTTCACTGCTTTTAGCTATGATGCATAGTTTTACTGTTCATACCAGAATCACATTATTGACTTTTGGCTTCTGTTAAAGTATCTCAAGTTATATCTGAGCCATTATAAAGATAACGTACAATCATCAGCTATCATTATTAGTGAACTCCTAAGACAGTAGTATACTAGTATTATTTTCTCATAATTACAATTCTTTTCTTTTACTTCAATCATGAATTGGTAATCGCTATTGCAAGTGCTAGTTCCTTTGGTTGTGAATGTTGACTGACAGATATTTGCGGTTTCCTTAAAGGATGATTCATCTTCTGATAGCACAGCAGTGGAAGAGAATTTGCTAGACTCCCTTTTGGCAACGGTTACCAGTAAAGATGTTGCTTCTGCATATATGTTCTTGGAGGCAAATAGTGGAAATGAATCCTGTAAGAAGTTGCTAACAATGTGGAAGTGGTGAGCCCCTTTCCACGGGCACCCCGTACCGTCTTATTATCTTCTGTTCCCATTATTCTTTAGGTGTTGTCTCATTTGGCCAATTTTGACTTTTACGTCTTATGTCATACAAGCAAAACAACAGTAACACATAATTGTTAGAGCCAATATCTGTTATCGTTCCAGTCTTTATTAATTCATATTTAGAAACTGATTTTTCATGGTGGTAGCTTAAAGCCATCAACGCGGAGAGCTTTGTCCCTTGTTGCCGAAGTGAAATCACTAGAGAAAGATAAGGAGCACCTACGGATTAACCTTCACAGAGCTGAAGAAGAGGTGAAGATTGATTGACCGAATTTATGTAAACCTTTTGTGTTTTATGATTATTTTATTTTTGATTAAATTCTGAACAATTATGATACACCTAGGTCAACTTACTGTCTGATGAAAATAACATATTGAATAAGGAGAACAAAAGGCTACTGAAGCAATACAAGGAAAGGAACCATCCTGGTTCTGGTGGGAAACATAGCAGCAGTGCATCTGCCAAGGTGAGAAAGTTGAGAATAAAGAAAATCATGCGATGTATATTTACGGCAAGCGTGATTGCCAATGTTGCATTGCAAGTTCAATTTCATTTCATTTAAGTGACCTAATGGGTATCATACGTATCTTCTTCTTATGCTTTATTCTCTCCCTGAATTATGTGTGTAAGATTTAGTTATTTATTATCTATTTGGCTTTTGCAGTCAAACAAGAGAAAGTCTAGTCCCAAAACAAGTAGCCCAATTGAGAGGAAGATCGATTTCGAGGATCTAGATTCAGCAAGAACACCTTTATCACCCTTGCGAAATAACTCTCCTGACTCTAGAATGCATAAGAAGTGATGTGACCTATGTCATTGACAAGCCTAATTGCTTCTTCAGTAAAAAATTCTGATAATGTTTCCGTTTACTAATTAGAGTTGATTAATGCATATTTCTTGTATGTAAGAATGGTGTTGATAATTCTTTTATGGAATAGTAACACCTCTTTTAATGTTCTTGACATTTATATTTGAACAATATTTTTCTCTTACAGTGAGCAAGAAATTCGAAATTTCCTTGCACTATTTATAACCTTCTCAATTGAGATAGGCTTCTTAATCCAAAGAAAAAAAAAGTTGGGGGTGGATTGGAATCTTAAGGTAGTATGGTCAATTAAGTAGGATACTTTTGTAGCAATTAACTTGAAAGGAGACTCTATTCATCGAGGAATTTACATGGGGACTGTGACCATCAATGAGAGAGAAATTGAGGAAGTGCGGTAAGATTCAATTATCAATTTTATGAGAAAACATGGTTGAAAAGTGAAATCCTTAGAAGAATTTTTTATTTTTTGTCTTTTCACTAAATAAAATGTTAAAGATAAAGCAAAACTTATTATTCTTTGTTTACAAGTATCCAAATTTTGATGCCTAATACCCCATAAATAGTTTAAATTGTATAGGAACAATAATCAATTTTTGCTCAAATGGTTTGTAGAGGAACTCTACCTTTTCTGATCCATTTGACACTAGCAATAAAGAAGGTATAGATGACTTATATATAGATTTCTATAATATTTTTCTCTCTTATCTCCCTCCAGGTGCTCTCTTGCTCTTTTGCCTTTTGCAATCAAACAAGAGAAAGTCTAGTCCTAAAACAAGTAGCCCAATTGAGAGGAAGATCAATTTCGACGATCTAGATTCAGCAAGAACACCTTTATCACCCTTGCAAAATAACTCTCCTGACTCTAGAATGCATAAGAAGTGATGTGACCTATGTCATTGATGAGCCTAATCGTTTCTTTAGTAAAAAATTTTGATAATGTTTTCGTTTATTGATTAGAGTTGATTAATGCATATTTCTTGTATGTAAGAATGGTGTTGATCATTCTTTTATGGAATAGTAACACCTCTTTCAATATTCTTGACATTTATATTTGAATAGTTTTTTTCTCTTACAATGAGCAAGAAATTCAGAATTTCCTTGTGCTATTGCATAACCTTCTCAATTGAGATAGGCTTCTTAATCCAAAGAAAAAAAAGGTTGGGGGTGGGTTGGAATCTTAAGGTAGTATGATCAATTAAGTGGGATACTTTTGTAGCAATTAACTTGAAAGGAGATTCTATTCACTGAGGAATTTACATGGGGACTATGACCATCAATGAGAGAGAGATTGAGGAAGTGCAGTAAGATTCAATTATCAATTTTATGAGAAAACATGGTTGAAAAGTGAAATCCTTAAAATAATTTTTTATTTTTTGTTTTTTCGCTAAATAGAACGTTAAAGATAAAAGCACAACTTATTATTCTTCATTTACAAGTATCCAAATTTTGATGCCTAATACCCCATAAATAGTTTGAATTGTATAGGAACAATAATCAATTTTTGCTTGAATGGTTTGTAGAGGAACTCTACCTTTTCTGATCCATTTGACACTAGCAATAAAGAGAGTATAGATGACTTGTATATAGATTTCTATAATGCTTTTCTCTCTTATCTCCCCTTCGGGTGCTCTCTTGCTCTTTTGCTAATATTATTACAAGTATTTAATTCAGGGTTATTTATAACATTACTATACCCTCCCCATTCACTACGAGTTGGTTATTTGTCAGCACAAGTTTAGCTTACAATATATTTGGAAGGCTTTACCCAAACAAGTATTTTACAGAAAGCCGACAAGGAATTCCATTAATAATTGGCCGTTTTGACCCTTTAAACAACTTGATGAATTTATCTTTTATACATTATTCAATAATATCAAATCAATTCATTTAAATTTATCCATAATCTAGACCTATATTTTTTGTTTTTGTCAATGACAAATGTAAAAGAGATTACCTCTTTTTAAAAAGTTATGAGGTCTTATATTTAATATAAAAAACTTATGAGATTATTTTTAAGTGGACATAACCTAGCATTTCTATGGCAACATTGACAAAAATTCTCAAAAAATATTATTTTAGAAGTCATTTTTTAAAATTGCTTTTGTTGTTAGCATGTTCAATAATTCAAAGAATCAATACTTCCTTATAAAACCCGTAGACGCCGAACTATTCACAAGCCGCAGGGCTTCTCCGCACCTTTGGCTCCGTGCATTTTCTTTCATATCTTGCTGTCCATTTATCCTACGCACATGTAGATATATATATATATATATATATATTATCAATCTATTAATCTGTATACCATCACCCAATCTATTATCTATTATTATATTAATATATCAATATGGTTTCACAATTTTCCATCGCCTCATACTGTATTATCACTTCTCTTTTCCATTCATTTCTTACTTTTCTCTACACTTCACCATTTACCTCTCACTTATGGTCAATATTTATTTTAAATTTTTAGTTCCTCCTTCCTGCACCGTCATTTTGTTCCCCTTCTTCGAAGTCAAAATCATTCTTACCTCACTTGCAACCTATTTTTCCTCTATGGGTACTAGACACCTCTCATCAAATTCATTTTCCACAACTCATCTTCCTCCCTAATTTCTATTTGTCAAACACTGAGCTTGGGATTTAGACATACATCACACGCGAGGAACATTGTGCAGGGAACATTGCGTAGTCTAATCATCTTCACCCAACCCTCAGACAGTTGCTCTCTTCGATTTGGTCAGTTTTCTTCGTCTCCCATTATAAATACATGTCAATTTTTTTCCTTCTAGCTAGCTCCTTAGTTTTTTCCCATTCCCACTTCTTATAAATTTGTGTATATTATCTATAAATTGTTTTCGATGTGGTCAGCTCTTTGTCTGTGCTCTCACATGCCTTCGAATCTCTAATATAACAAGACCAAAGAATGACTAATTTGCCAAAAATATTTGATTGCTCTTTTTTTTATTGGATTGGCGATAAATGAATTTACGTTGAAAATAAATGAATAAAGAAATAGACATAGCGAAGGACAAAATTAAAAAGGTAATCAAAATAGACACTCTGCCCCTTGCTTGTACCCAATTCCTTTACTTTTATTCTCATAACTTAAACTGGTAATATAACACTATATAATTTGGTAATTACCATATACCTATTTCCATAAGAAGGTGACACCACTAATGTTAAGATTATTTGACTAAAGACAGCTTTAACTGTTCTATATTTGTTTTGTTGGTAATTTATTATTCTTGATTCAATCCCTTTCTCGCTACACTTTTATTGTTTCATTAATATTACAATGCAAGGAAATTAAAAAATTACCCCAATCATTCAATCACTCTTTCAGTGTTACAATGATCCCTAAACGATTAAGGAAATCTTTAAGATTGCTAAACATTGATCGAATGTCACCCTATGAAAATGTGACTAATGGTTAGTATGTTATAATCATTCTTTTCAATTTTTGTTTCTTTTAGTCATCCTTTTAGATTTTCTAATCCTCTTGGTCTTTTAGGTTTGACAAATCCCAATCCAAGTCTCATTCAGAACTCACCTTCACTGGTTGAAATACATATAACTCATGTTCCCAATCAACGGATCTCAACAAGTTATTCCTTAGATATAGAGAACTTTTCTCCATGTTTGTCAAATGATTTTTTTACTGCTAGATCCAATGTGGACATATCCTTTCCTAACTTTAATCAATCCCATCAACAGACTTTGAGGGATGTCACTAATATTGCTGTCAATCTTAAGAGGCATTTTGACCACACACAAACCTATGGTATTACATACTTTCACTTTTGTTTTTTCCATTTGTTTAAATGTCATTTTTTTATTTCTAATTTTTTTAAATAGTAAACCATCATTTTTGTTATTTTGCCATAGAATCTGACCCTAACAAGCTACATACACAACTGAGATTGATCACACATAACCAGTTTCCTCCTAGTGCCGTGCAAAGTGGTACAAAAATTACCTGACAAGTTTTATTCTTTTTTTTTCCCACCTTGTGATCCATTATAATTTCTTTCTTTTTTTCCTTCATTATATTAGCCTCTGACCAAGAAGCCAATGAACCAGAGATTGGTTCCCAGGTTGTTATGCACGATGGTACGCTTCTATCACACCTACCTTATATTCTCTTCCTCAATTTTATTTTCCTTCTGACACATGCTAATTCTTGGTCAATTGGTCTTTTTCCCTCTCTTAGATTTTTTGGATGAGGGAGATCCTAATTACATTTGTTGTCATTGTGGTTCTAAAATGTGGTTAAATGAGAGAACCAAACGAAGCTCCAACCCTCAAACATTAGCGTTTTCATTGTGTTGCTCCCAAGGAAAAGTTTAATTGCCTCTTCTTCAGTCTCCTCCTCCGTATTTGCAAAATCTTTACTTCAATACGCACTTGCAAGAGTCGAAGCATTTTTTACAGAATATTAGAGCTTACAACATGATGTTTTCATTTACTTCCATGGGAGAAAAATTTGACAACAATGTAAATTTAAAGTTTGGTCCTTACTCTTTTGTTTTGGTAGTCTCCTTCCAGTTGAAGGCTCTAAACCAAGGTTTTCTCAACTTTATATATATAACATTGATAATGAAGTTAGTAATAGGATTTCTGTAATAAGGTAGAATCTTTTTTTTTTAGGAATTCTATTGTTCCTTTTTTTGTTTCGGTTCCTTCCTTTTTAACATTGTTACTTTTTCTCCTATTAGCTCTGCTCATGATGGATTGCGTTTGGATCCACAAATCGTTCACAAGCTAACCTTAATACTTGATGAGTTTAACCCCTTTGTCAAAAGCTACCGTATGGTGGCTTCGAGATTACATCAATCAAGAGACATCCAACTTCATCTTCTTCACAAGAGAGAGCAAGATGGTCGAACATATAACTTGCCAACTTCATCTGATGTTGCTACTTTAGTGGTTGGAGACTTTGATTTGAATTCTGACAAAAAAAATGTTATTGTTGAAACCCAATCAGGAGTCTTACAATGCATAAGTGAATTTCATCCATCCTATTTCCCATCCCTCCTATGAACCATAGCATGTCATTGTCACCTTCAGTAGAAATTGGTTCTGTCCCTTATATATATATATATATATATATATATATATATGCTACATTCGTCAATTATCATTTTAAATTGTCATTATTGAATATAAGTGCATTTTCCTTCTAACTCAATTTATATGTTCAATTATTAATTACAATATTTCAGCCTCTCCAATATAAAGAAATTCCAATGCACGGGTATTAGCTAGTTTTTTTAATAACCCTGGACACTACAGTATATAATCTTCCACCTTTTTTTTGGGAGGGGGGGTTGGAAGATCCTTTCTTATTGGACTTGTTATATATGAACTTCTCTATTAGATGTGGACACAATATCAATGAAAATTCCTTGCCTTACAAAAATATGGTTATATTTCTAATAAAAAGAATTTCATTCGGCATTCGGAAAATGACGATCGTCTTTCAAATTTGAAAAACTTCAAAGGAAACTCTGGAATGCATGTAAAAAATTTTTTTGAAGTCATGATGCATGTAGATTTCTATGTTTTACCTTGTAGATATTTGTAGGCTTTACTAGACAAAAGTATTGGCTTTGTGGTATGGCAATCTGATTAATTCCATTTGTTACAAGGTCATATTTTCACCCCTGGTGTATTTTTGGGTATCACTTGCTGCCTGTGTCTCACGACCTTCTCAATATTGATAGAGCTCAGCCTAATATCCGGACACCCTGCATACAATGGACCCTACATCCCAACAAATCCAACTTTATCTGTATCGAAATAGTATGAGATACTTTTGGTGAATTGGGTTTAAATGACCTAATGCCATCTTGGGTTTTTGTACAAAAGCCTACCTAGAGATGGTGACCTTGTAAGTCCTTGTGTTAGGTAGGCAGTTACGATGAAGAGTTCCTAGGCCCCATTCTTCTCTAAACTCCCTTCATGATAAAGATGCCCTCGCATCGTAACTCAAATTCTCCTGTCCATGCCCATATTCGCCAAACTTCGCTTTGACTTGTTCGTTCTTGCTTCGATCTCAATCCTTTATATGAATGTACCTGCAACATTTGCCTCATACTTTACATGAGATTACAATCAAACCCCAGCTCTCAATTGCTTCAAAAGCATGATTACTTTTTGTCGATTTCCTGGAGGTATAAATAATTAAAGATAACAGAGAACTATGCAAAGATATTCTTCGTACACGTTTTAAGTCTAGAAAGTTTGTGCGCCTACATATGTGTAGGCTTTAAGAAAACAATCATTTTCAAAAGCTTAATCTTCCTTTTGTAATAATGTATGAAATTGAAGGACCCTCATCCAATGAATTTGAGAAGTGTTCCTTCAAGCATACACACAACCTACCCAAACATAACATCAAAATATAGCTGCGAATAAGGATGGTTGATTCCCATAAACCAAAGGAAGTTGAGATATCAACAAAATAAAGGTTAATCTTCGGTTGATTTTTTCTTCGTTCGCAATCCATCATAACAGATCACACAGGCAGGTTATGTCAACGACAATGTAATTGCAACAGAATAATTCCATTCAACCACTATTTTATTATTGAAATTTGGAAAGAGCAAAAGATCCACCTTTTTTCTAGACATTAGGTGTGAAGTGTAACTCAAGATATCCTCATGCAAAATGAGACCAAGTGGACCTAGCTCTAACAACTCCATCCCTTCCATACAGTTATATAAACAAACCCTTTCTTCCACACTTTCTCAAAGCGTCCTCCGTTCCCTTCTTTCTCATACAATGGCACTCTCCAACGCCTTAATTTTGTGTGTATTTGTAGCAATTAACATGGCCCTGCCAACCCTGGCTAAGGTCTACACCGTTGGGGACACCTCTGGTTGGACAATTGGTGCTGATTATGGCACCTGGGCTAGTGGCAAAACCTTCCAAGTCGGCGATTCCCTCGGTAAGATCCAACATACAATGCTCACTGCTGTTAATCATTAGTTCGTATTGTGTCTTGTGTCTGTATCAAAATCATATTTAGACCTAAATTCTTAAAGTATGTCACGTACCTCGCAGTGTTTAACTATGGAGCCGGGCACACCGTGGACGAAGTTAAAGAAAGTGACTACAAATCCTGCACCACCGGGAATTCGCTTACTTCAGGCAGTAGTGGAGCCACTACCATTACCCTCAAGACTGCTGGCAGCCACTACTTCATATGTGCCACTCCTGGACATTGTGCTGGTGGCATGAAGCTTGCTGTTGATGTTAAGGCAGGAAAAGCCTCTGCTCCCGCTGCAACGCCATCTTCCGGGAAGGGCTCGCCTTCCGGTGATACCACCACTCCTTCCACTACATCAAATACGTCTTCAGCCGCTTGTATTTCTCCAATTGTTGCTTTGTTGATTGTTTCTTGGGTTTCCTACGGCGTGTTGCGCCTGCTATGAGTTATGGCTGCAGATTACCTAGTCTATATTGCCAGGATAGAGGCAGTGCTTTCATGGTCTTTTACTTCGTTCCACCTATTTTATTTTATTTTTATTAGTAGTATTTATCCTGATTTCTGTTTCTTGCTATTTGAATGATTTTTTTTAAAACTATATCCGGTGGTTGCCATCTCAAATACCTATTTCAAGACCTTTCATCCTCTTGGATGTTAACTGGCTAATGTTTGCAGTCACAATTTTTTGATTTTTTTCTATGTATGAGTTAGATTTACTCTGTAAATAAAAAAATGCAAGATACAACAATGAGCGAGAAAATTACAGACATAGCAAAGTAAGAGTTAGTCGGTTTCAAGGATGTGATTGAAGATATAAGGTAGCCCAAGCAAGCTGGAAATGTTTCTTTTTTTTTTCTCTCTCTCTTTTTTCCTGGCCAAAAGAACATAACTGCAGAGTGCAAAACACTACATTCAGAACAGAGCATTGCACAAAACGGACAACTACCAAAAAAACAAAAAGAAAAAAATAAAAGAAAAGGGACTCGAAGGAACATGTAATCTAACTTTGATTTCAACTTTTTTGGGCAAGAGCTTTAGTTTTGTCTACAGGCCCATCAGAGTTGCATCACAATAACGAGAAACAGAAAGAAAATGGTCCCTAAAGTCCGTTTAGAGTCTAAGCCCAAAATCCCTTCTCGAATTTAAAGCCCAGAAGAGGCCCGACGCATATCGTAAGGGTAGAAACAAATGTGCTTCTTTAAACATTTTTACAATCCTTTCCTACCCACTTTTACCGTATAACAAAGAAAACCATTTTCATCGTAATAATGTTTGAGTCACAGATTTTTAGTCGTAAATTTCAATTATGAGATTACTTTAGAAAAGTTCGTACAAATCAAAATATATCAAAATAATAAGAGTAAATTATATGAATGTTTTCTAAATTTTATTGAAATTATATAAAATTATCTTCTATTTTTAAAACATATATAAATATTTCATGAAATAAAAAGTTACAATACATTTTGTTATAATTTAAAATTATTTTTATTAAAATATCTTTCATTAATCTAAATATATTTTTTTGAATTAATTTTTATTTATGCATTTTAGATATAATATATATTTGTATATTTAGGGTAATATAAAGTATTTTAGTCAAGAATTTAAATTTAGAATAAAATATATTTTTTAAAAATATAAAATAAATCTGTATAATTTTAGCAAATTTATAAGAGATTAGGGTAATTTATTCAAATAATAATATAATTATCAAAATAATAGTAACAAGTTCCCCTTTCTTCCACAATTTATGTGTTGTATGGCTACTTTTAAAGAAAAATCCCATATTTTCAAGTGAGACCTATCATTTAAATAAGTTCTATACATCTTATGTCAATTTAAAAAAGAAAATTAACATGATTAATTTATAAAAAAAATAGAGATCCAAATTATATTTTTTTTCCAAACAACAACAATTAGCATGTGACACCTCTTAAAGCCATGTTTACCTCCTTCTTCTTTTTTCCCACGTCTAACAACATCAAAATTCACTTTAATTTGAACAATTTTTGTAAGTATATATACAACCTCTCCTTTCAAGGTGACATCAAAAGTAATCATGGGCTAAATTGGGTTGGATTTATATTTAGTTTAGTGCATGACCTGATTTGGGTATGACTTAGTTTGTAACCAGATTGAGATGGTAGGGCCTAATCACACCATTATTTTTTTTATTTTTTTATTTCTGTATATTAAAAGATTTAAAAATTTTAAATCTATGCAATGAAAACAAAAAAAGGTGGATTCAAAAAAAAAAGATGAAAACACAGATGTAAAGAATAAAAAGTTTAAAAAGGTATAACTCAAAGCTTAGTGGTTTATTTGGGATTTTTTTTGGTTATGGATAACTTTTTGAAATCAAGTTGATGATAGAAGGTTTGCCCACTTATTTTTTCACAAAAAAAAAAAAAACACATTTCATATCTTAACTTTGAAATTTATAGTTTTAATTTCTTGCCTCATTTATTTCTTTACCTTATTTTATTTAATTGTGACAATTATACTTAAATAGAGATTAATAGAAGCCTTGATTCCCTAGATTTTTATAATTTATGAAGTGTGTTTAAAAATTTTGTCAAAATTACAAAATGACCCCTAAAAAAATAAAGTTGTCACATAAATTTTTGTAAAATTACTTGACCCTTGAAAAAAAAATCAACCTTTTATATAAATCTTTTTTTTTATTATTATTATACATGGTTGTGCCAAACTAACCAACATGTTTAGTTTGGTGCCTAGCCATGCAACCCTCTCCAATTTAGCTTTTTATTCTTTTGGGGATCAGGCAAACTTGATTTTGATGGGTTGCATCAAGCTTAATGGGCTAACCGAACTTATATGCACCCCTAGGTTGACACATACTCAGTCTATCTAATCATAACATAACCAAATTGTTCTTAAAGTCTTACAATAATAAAAAATATAATATAGAGTATTTTTGGATAAATTGCACTTAAATTGTTTATTTTAAAAATTATATACATATTTTAAATTTAGTTTTTGTCAATAAAATTAATATCTTGTATGATATGTGTTTTCTTTAGAAATAAAATTATTCAATTAATTTTATTATTATATTAAAAATAAAGTTATGATTTCGTGCTAGAACTTACATCAATTTAATATTTTTAATTTCATATAAAGAATAAAATTAAATTTTAATATAATACAAATTTAAAAAAAGTTTCTACAACATAAATTCAAATATTACAAAAAAATTAAATATAATTTTTGAAATAAAATAATTTCAAATATAATTTAATAAAACATGAAGAGACGTAAGTACAATTTGCTCAGTAACAAATGATCTCCATTGTTCACAATCGCATGCAAAACATAACCATATAAGCATTTCCCCAAGCACATCGGAACATATCCGATCCAGAGAACATGAAGAAATTTTAACAGAAAAATCTTATTCATTATCAGGAGTGCTAATAAATAACAGCAATAATAATGAACGACGATGGCTACAACCTGCAGAAAGGAGGCTGAATCGACCGAAATAATTACCGCCTAAAATCTTAATTTGATAGTGTAATGTTTTTAATTTAGTCACTTATAATTTTTTTAATTTAATTTTTCATAAATAAAGTATATATTAATTTAATTCTTTATTAAATTATCTTTTTAATTTGATCTATCACATATATAAATATTTTTTAATTTAATTTGTTATAAATAAAATTATTATCAATAATATTATTCTATAAAATTAAAAAATATACACATATTATGCATAATTGTTTATTGGTATTTTATTTATAAAAAATTAAATAAAAAATATTCATAAATAAAGAATTAAATCAAAAAATATTTTTGTGAAAGATTAAATTAAAAAATATTTATTTATAAATTATTGAATTGTAAAAATAATTTTATAACAAACTAAATTAAGAAATATCACATTTCTAAGGGAATAAAATAGAATTTTAGTCAAAATATGCGCACTGCCTCGCTAACATAATCGAGTTTACAGAAAGAGATAGCTAATGGTGATAATGTCTCACTAAACATACTCTCGTCCTCATTGTGCTCGTACTAATCATTAATCCAAAGCCTAACCATGGCACACGGCGAAGCCATGCCACCGATGCGATCTAAATGAGCAGAGCCAACGCCAAAGCAGTGGCCGCTACAGATCCGCCGGTTGCAACTCTGTTAACGATGGAGCTGGCAAGAACAGGCGCAGAAGCGGGAGCGTCCAATGGGGTTTCGACAGCGGTTGGGGCATCAGTGGGAGCGAAATCGGGTGAATCGGTGCGTGGAGACGGAGGAGATCGGGCTGGAGGGTAATCGGTGGAGGATGGAGAAGAGGCAGGGGTCGGGGTCCGTGAGGGCGACGGAGACGAGATCTTACGAGGAGGAGGAGCAGAATAAGAGGTGGCAGGAGTAGGAGCGGAAGCAGGAGGGGGAGTGGTAGAAGCCTTCGGAGGAAGAGAAGCCGGCACAGGAGAGCTCTTCGATGATGAAGCTGGTGGTGACGATGAAGGTGAGGAGTTAGAGGGGGAAGCGGAGGGAGAGGAGGTGGGAGACTGCTGAGAGGTAGCAAGAGGCGAGGTGGCGAATAAGGCCAAGAGGACGACGAGGGAAACAACGTAAGCCATTTTTGTCCGAAAGATACAAAAGTAAAGTATGTAAGAATAGGGATAGAGAGAGGGGAGGGATGAATATGACTATATATAGGAGCGAGGAAGGGGAGGTTAGCTTGAAGGACGCTTCATGTCAATAAGCGACGAACATTTTCTTAGTGGGTCCCATTGAGTCAACCGCTGTGAACGGAGCGTACAGAAAAAACTTAACAATATTATTAATAAGAATTTTTAAATTACTTGAGTTAAACTTTTTTTTTTCAGTCAATTATCTAATTCCAAGAAGTTCGGGGATTTCTTGTTTTAGAAGAATTCTGTGGCTAAGAGATTGTTTCCGCACTTTACTAAATTTACTTCAGTGAAAATTTTCTATAAATAAGCAATATAAACGATCATTATAAATAATATTAATGATACAATTTTTTTGGTTTACGTTATGATTTTTCTGGAAATAAGGCGTCAACCTATCATTCAGGAAACATTTTTTGAATAAGAAAAAAAATAGGAGCCCAACCTATGATTGAGAATTGATTGTTCTTTCCGAGGGACTAGTGTAGAGAAGATGATCTTCTCCTTCTCTGGATTCATTTTCTATCAATCAATCAATTATTTATAATTATTTAATTTCAGTATGGTAATTTATTACTTTATTCAGTTAAAACAGGAGCACCAAAGAGACAAAATATAATTAATTATTATCATATACACCTCCAAAATCTCTTGCAGGCCATCCCAAACTGGAACCAGATATACACTGCAATCCGACTCACGGCAGAAATTTTGTATCTTATTAGGGTATTACGACACAACAGAACTTGGTATAATCCTAATTTTTTGGTAACTTATGATGCACAAAAAATAAAGAAAAATGTATTTTTTTGGTCTTATAGATATATGTCTCAATTATTTAGTTTGTAAATTTTAAAAATATATAATTCAATTTCAATTCTTAAAAAAATATATTTTTAACTATTTGGTTTTTCAGTACTAAAAATAAATGATTTAGTCATTTAAATTTTTTTACTTACAATTTGTTAGTCCTCTATCGATTATAAAAAAAATCAATTAATAAATAATGAGTCAAAAATTTTTTGAGAGTAAATTATATATTTCTAAAATTTAAGAATTAAATACTTAAAGTATGTATCTTTTAATGAATAAATTATGTATTTTTAAGGTTTAAGAACTAAGCAGTTAAAGTAGATATCTTTTAAAGATTAAATTATATATCTTCTAAAAAATAAATTAATTGGATGGGTATAAAGAAATTTGAATATCATTTAACTGCTGCATAACAAAGTCATTAGTTTTACCAAAAGAAAAGGTCTTTAGATGTTGCTTAATAGTAAGGGAACTAGATATTTTACATGATGTTTTAAGCTTTTTTTCTACTACCGTTATTTATTTTTAAATAAACATAATAGTATTTAACAAAGATCATGAGTGATTTCAACTCAAGTGATATTTATAGTTGTTTTAAAAATATAAACTATCCTTTTTAAAATCTAGAATCAATCATGTTTATTTTTATTAGTCCTTTATTTGAAAAAGTCTAGCAGATTAATTGGTGGATATGATTACTTTTTTTTTTTTTTTTCCTTGGGGTTTCATCTGTAATAAAGTGACCCCAGAAAACGATTAATCTTTGAGCAGCAAGGTCAGCTGGGGTGAGGGAAGTTGGATATTCCACAAATCATTGGCTAATTCAGAACATAAATTCGTCTCTGCTTCCAGCTTAGCTCCAATATCGGAAATAAATTATTCAAATTGACACCAGCAAACGCAATAGAAATATTAGTGGAATATGCATCAATTAAAATATGGGTTATGTTGTTGCCTTTGCCTTTAGGTGTTAAGATGCAAGATTTGTACAATAGACCTGGACCTTTGCTGACGAAGCATAGATATCGCGGCACACAAAGTCACATTCGACATATTCGAAATACGACAAGCATGCTCGTTACAAAAGTATCTTTAAATTAATCTGTAAATATTTATTTATCAACGAAGATAGTTGACCCAAAAAAATTCAAATTTCACCACTGAAAGTCATCATACCCAAAAATCCTCCTTAAATGAATGTATTTGTGCGTTTTCTGCTTTTCAACCCTATAAGTCAGCTAGAAACATTATAAACTTTCAGTTTTTAGGAACAATTTTAATATTAAATCTTTTGTTCATAATTCTAACATTATTTATTCATGTAGGTCGAAGAAAATCATGTTGCCAAAAAATGTTTATCATTAGAAGTGACAAATGAAAGCTTTTTGCTGCAAAAAAATATAAATTAAAATGACAAAAAAGTCTTTATTTATTATTTGAGATGACAAGTTGAATATTGTTTTTGTTGATTTAATCTTTTTCAATCTATATAAATAAATGATGTTAAAGTTTTTTTAAACGAAAATATTATCACGGGGATTATATTGCACCAATAGAATACAGTTGATTTTATATATTACAAAATAACAATTGTTTAATTTGTATTTTTAGGAAAGAAATAAAATGAATGACGAGGAAGAATAATTATGGGGCCTATATGATTTTTTAGTTAAGAAAATATAACACCTCTTCATGGCAATATAAACAGGTGGGTCTCATATTGTTTTTTTATTTGTGGAGGGACCTATTCTCTATTATTAAATGAAAAAATATTTAATTATAAATAATTAATAAAAAATTAATATCAACATATTTATTCAAAAGAATAATAAAATAATTTAACATTATATATATATATATATCCTTTTTCTTTCCTTCATCAAACCAAATGAAAAAAGAGAAATGCTTCTCCTTTTCATCCTATTATTTTAAATAAAATGATAGATAACTCATCCACTTATTCTCTTCGTTTATTTTATTTCTTTTCCACAATTTTTTTACTTTAATTCCTACCAAACAAAGCATATAAAAGAAATGAACTATAATCTCTAAAATCTGCACAACTAAATGAAATTGTAAATAATGGACAACTCTTCCATATTTAAATATGTCGACATTTTGCATAAATAATATTATTATCAATTTCAACTAAATCAAACTATTTTCATTAATAACAATATAATTTGTAGTTCATCGTGACAACCGTTTCAGAATTTGATTTCGGGAAAATCTAGTAACAGGATAGTCAACACGACCATACATTTCCTTCTCTGGCTTTTTTTTTTTCCCTCGTCTTTTCTTTTTCCTTGTCAGGGACGAGTGTCACGTTTTAGAGGTCCAGTTTGATTAGTCAGTCATGACTCATGACTGGCTACAAGTCATTACTGGAAAGGTCTTCCATGGCATCGGGTACAGATTCTTTACAGCATGAAATGGCAATTCTTTGTCACTTATATTGGAAAACCAGTAGGAACCCTTTTTGAATTTGGTATACGTTTATATTTGGTGTGTAAAAAGTTAAAAAAAAAAAATTAGAGATAAAAAATACTTATAATATCTTTATTTTTAATGATTGAATAATAATTGATAAATAATATTAAATAATAATTAAAATGATAAAAATAAAATTTTATTAAATTTTTCTTTTTCATTTCCTTTTTCGTGAGTCGTAAGTCATCAATCACAAGTTAATTATTGTTGTTTAAAACAAAAATTCCTGTGGTCTTCTATTCGCCAGCCCTATGTTAGAAAATTCACATGAATCTTATTCCATGTAATCTGTAAAATATTCAAAAAACATGAATAGATATATAAACCAGTCTCCTAATTACTAACTTGGTAGATCATATGTTGAAGTAGAACCTAAAATCCAAGACAAACCCCGTGGATTATGCTTACACCTCTATTTCTGCACCAGGTACATCCAAGGAGTCCTGTTGGATTCTTGAAATGATCGACATTTTCCTCCTCCGACTTTAATCCCCTCTAAAAGTGCGATGAACAAAAGCACATTTTGTACAGAAGGTTTTCTTATGTTTGGTATATCAACCTCTTCAAGTGTTAAGCTACAATTTCACGCCTTACCAAGTCAACAGACGTATCGGAGCTCAAACTTCCTCCAGGTGCCTCGAATAACCAAATTAAAGCTTGTTTTCGGTATCCATGCGCACGGGAAGCTTGTGCAATCAGGACTTAGCTTCAAGAAGAATGGAGGAGTAAGGAGCCATGTTGTAGCTCTTTCCTAAGCCAGGGATACCATCAGGGACAAAGTCGTCCGGAGATTTGAGATTAGTGTCCACCTATATGTAGCAGCCAAAATTCAAATTAAAAAACAACAGAAAAATGGAAAGAGGAAAATTTTCTTACAAATGGCACTGAATGATCAATGTTATTGGTAGTGCACAACAAACTTCTGCTAAAATTTTTTTCAAAATAGAATGACAACCGTGGATTTTGAATCACAGCATGGTGTGAGAAAAAGCCCTATTACAAATATATTCTTAAGGTGTTCTTCGGTTGAATTTGGTCGATTTTTATCTCTAAACCCAAACCAAATGTTAACTAGAAAGTTTAGATCTGTTCAGTTTGTTTGAAAAGACTCGACCAAATTAAACCATCAAATATCAGTTTGCCCTAATTGGTTTTGATTGTTTTAATAAAATTTTTGGGTTCTGCTCCCCTCTTCTCTTCTCCTCTCTTCTCTCTCTCTTCTCTTCTCTCTCTCTCTCTCTCTCTCTCTCTCTCTCTCTCTCTCTCTCTCTCTATATATATATATATATATATATATATACACACACATATATATATATATATATGTGTATATAAAATACACAGAGCTAAAATTCTCCCTCTGTTAAGTAGGAAGTCAGTCAAATTTGAGTTGATTGCAATTTTCTTTGTCATTTTGTCAAACCTCAAGAGCAGCCAGTTGACACTGATAATAATTTTAAATAGTAGTGCTCCCGGGAATTGTAATTATGCATGCAATGGCAAAAAGAAGTTACTTCTGGATACATGCCAAAAGGAGGAAGAACTAACCACACGAAACCAACTCCTCTTTGTTGGAGCTGCGGGCAACATGACTTCAACAAAAAAGTCATGAGCATTAAATGCCAGATAGATGTCTCTGCCACTTCTGTCATGAAGCCTGCATCACAGGTAAAGTCATCATAAGTGCTTCCCATGATGAAATCACAAAGTCATAGGTGATTTGCAATATTTCAGCATTTCAATGTTGGGTTTAAGTCATGGCCAAAGGAAAATGTTGATTTTGTCAGTGATAAGGCCAATCCAACCTCCGCTTGTTAGTATCTTGTGATGCACTTGTATTACAACCACTTTAGTTACACATCAATCAACTAACAAAATTTTTTTGCAATGACACGATATTTGTCAAGATTACAATAATTCTTTACGGCAAAGTTAGTTTTCTCCTGAAAATTTTGTAATGCAGTCTTAAAATCATTTAGAAAACTGCACAGCTAAGGCTGGGATGAGTCTCCAAAAAAAAGATATTACTTCTAGTTGGTAGAACAACTATTGCTGTATTTGGATAGGCATTTCCCTCCCCCAAACCACATTTCAGACAATGTAACAATTTCGTGCTTTTACATACTGTGGGCAGGCAAACGTGATTTTTAGCTTTCTCAATGCCTATCCAACCATGCACTATAATCTTTAAGATATCTTGGTTTTACTGAGAGTGGACATCATGTATATGATCACCAGTCCCTACTTATGCACTGTTCAATGAAATCCCACTTATATGGCTCAAGATTTTTATTAAAACCTAATGGATTTATGGAACTAAGTTGGACAGAATGCTATTAGGCTCAACTCATGTGATGCCAAAAAAAAAAAAGAACTCTATGACCAAATAGTGCAAATTATGTACACAGAAAGCAAAATCCATGATTAACCTGCGATAAAAAAATAAGGCGGCAAATGCAGATGTGCACCCTTAGAGGCAGGGTATAGGGAAGCATAAAAACTGAAGCACACATTCACATGTGCAAACACAAGCACAAAGGCCAATGAAAGTGCTTTAGGTGACAGTCTCAGTGGTGATAAAAGCCCTCATTTCAGCCCAAACTACAATATTGAGCAGCAGGCATTTCACTGAATTGGTTCACAGCTTCAACATTCTCTAATGAGGAAAAAACTAAACAACAACAACAGTGACAACAACCACAACAACAATAACAACAACAACAGCAGCAATAGGTCTTTTTCCACTATGTGGGAGTGACAACAACCACAATGCTTGTATTTTCTTAATGTAAAGAACAACCTGCATTCCAAAACCATGTTTTGAGGCAGTGCACAGATGCTCCATTGTTTGAAAGCATTAGTAAAAATGCAATATGATTTTCCAATTTCAATTACCACTATACAGATATGATAAGATTCTTACGTAAATGCAAGAAATTTGCTGTCAGAATTGTCCCAATTGTCTTCATGCCATGTTATATCATTCTGCATAAATTATACTTGCTCCATGAGAACAAATGGCAGCAAGCATTTGCATCAACATTCGTGGGTACTTTACTAAATTGTAAAGCAAAAGAGATTACCTTGCCAAGAAAACTGTCATGACTGAATACATTACGTGCATGCCGGAATTTTATAACATTGGAGAAAAACCTGAAGTGATCACCCTTCCGTGCTTTCAACTGTTGAGCATACAGATCATGCTATTGAAAAATATCTCAGGAAAGCTGTCAACATGAAAGTTTACATGTTATAACCTTACTTGTCCCCAAAGAAAATGGTTAATGGCAGTATCATGCCCGTAAGTATTGTTATTTCCATCGCGAGTATGGCCATACTCATCTCCCATTAGCATCATTGGTGTGCCCTGGTCATTTATTACAAAACTGAAATCACTGTTCTAGTTTAACCAGCAGCAGAATGCTAACAAATGATATCATGCAGCAGTCATATAGTAGAACAAGGCAAACTTCATATATACCACAGGAAAAGAATTTATGTTCCTTACAGTAGCGATATTCGATACATGGAAATTCAGTAACGGTTGAGTAGAAGATTCCAGAAAAAGATTTTTGTTCTCCTAACAAAATATTGAAAGCAGGCAACAGTGCCTTTCAAATATGTACCTGGGATATCATTAACGCCAAATGGAAGTTTTTCATTTGCCGTGATCGTAAACCCCTTATAGTAGTATCATCAGTTTCCCCTGTCATATATATACACAGATAATTTAAATAGTTTTGAGTAAAAGATAGACTCAATTCTTTGACTGGCAACATCATAACCCTTAGGTAAAGGTGACCTTGGTACTATTTGCAGGTAGTCAATGTCCTGAACTTTTAGACAGAGGTTCAGGTTACAAGGTCCACACTACCAAGCAGCCAATCCCTAAAACAGAAGGTGGCACACATGGCCTACTTTTGAGACTCTTCTCTCATCCCCCTCTTAAATATTTCCCCACCCACGGAGAAAAAAATATATATTATTTTGACTGACAAATTTGCTCCAGCAGTGTCTACCAATGGCTCTAACACGGTTGCTTCTAAAGGTCATCAATGGTGCAGAGAAAAATTTCAAATTACATACAAAGATTCATTTTCATAGGTTTTTTTTTTCTTTTTTCTTTTTTTTTTGGTGGGGAGAGTGAGTTTTGAAAAAACTGATATTTCATTAATTTGATTCACTGAATACATGAGAACAAAGACCAAATTAATAGAGGCTGACGGCAACGGCCCATAAAGTAAGGAAACCTATACTAATGACAGGATTAAAAAGCAACAGACAGAAAATAAAGTAACATAAAAAGGAAATATTTGACTCTCCTAAAATAGGAAACTAGCCATTGGAGAGGCTAGGAAAAAAGGCAGTAGATCTGAAGCAAATACTAACACTTTCCTTCAAATTGGGAAATAGATGATAATCATCCTCAACTTGCACCCAAGTTCTTCAACTCTAATTCTAGATAGTGGCTTTGTTAACACACCCACGACTTGAGTTTTAGTTGGGGTATAAGATAGTTCAAGAATCCCAAAATTCACTTTTCTTTGAAGAAGTGGAGAACAATCTCCATGTGTTTTGTCTGATCATGTTAGATTGGATTTTTCACAATACTAATAGGCACCATGTTGTCACTTAAAACTTCTATAAGACGTTGGAATTTGATCTTATATTTATTCAAGAGGCGCTTGAGCTACAATCCTTCACAAATTCCTTAAGCCAAGCCCTAGAATATGACTTCGTTGTTACTTCGAGCAACTACATATTATTTTTAGCTTTTCCAAGAAACTAGCTTTCCCCAAACATATGTACAATACCCTATAGTAATTCTTTGGTCACTGATAGGTCTGCATCACAATGTAATTCCATAGTATGACAAGAATCCTTTTGGAAGAAAATACCAGCTAGTTTAAGGTACCTTAGAATTTTGTAGGTAGCATCAAGATGAACCTCACAAGCCTTGTTCATAAATTGACTTATGACATTAACCACAAAGCATATGTTAGGTTGAGTGTGAGACAAGTAAATGAGATTGCCCACCAATCTTCAGAATCTCTCTATGTCAATAGGAAAACTCTCTTTAACAAACTCACAATTCATAATCAGCTTCAATAAGAGTATCAGTAGGCTTACATTTAAGTATTCTAGTTGCTATAAGTAAATCAATGGTATATTTCCGTCAATAAATAAGGATGCCTTTAGTTGATCTTGCCACTTCTATATCCAAAAAAATATTTTAGAAGCCTGAGGTCCTCAGTTTTGAATTCCCCAGCTAAAGCCCTCTTAAGATTGATAATTTCTTCTGTGTAGTTCCCAATGATGATGATGCATCTACATACACAATGACAATTACAATTTTTCCCTTAGGAGATACCTTTGTCAAGATAGTGTAATCAGCTTAACCTTGGAGGTACCCTTACATTTTAACTACTTTGGTAAACCTCTCAAACCAAGCTTTAAGGGATTGCTTGAATCCACAAAGTGATTTTTGCAACTTGCATGCTTTCCCATCACTTTCACCCTTGAATCTTAAAGGCACAGATATGTAAACTTCTTCTAATAAGTCCCCATTTAAAGAGGCATTTTTAATGTCTAATAGTTGAAGGGGGTTAATCAAGATTGGCAGCAAGCAAAAGAACTACTTTAATAAAGTTTTGCCATTGAAGTGAACGTCCCTTGATAATTTATTCCTTGGATTTGAGTGAATCCCTTGGCCACAAGTCTCACCTTATGTTTGTTGATGCTTCCATCTGAGCTGTACTTGATGCTACACATTCACTTGCACAGGACGTTTTCCATGAGGAAGATTGACCCAACTCCCATGTGTGTGTGTTTTTTTAAGTGCGTCCATTGCTTCTTGCACAACTTTCCTCCACTCCTCGTGTTTTAAGGCTTCATGAATATCATGGGAAATATTCTCATTGGAAATATTAGTAGCAAAAGTTTTCTATAAGCAGTAGATAGTTTTTATAAGATACATACTTCCCAATAGAATGTTGAGCGCAAGATCTAGTACCTTTCCTTAGGGCAATGGCCAATCCAAGTTTTCATCAATTCTTGGACTTGGGCAAGAGGTTTCTTGGTGCTGCTCAAGAGGGGAAGAGGCCATTATCTCTTGGGTTTTATTTTTCCTTGAGAAAACTTGAGGGTAGTGGTAGTTTTCTTTTAATTGATCAGACTCATCATTAGTTTTGAGTGTGCTGCTAAGGCTGGTTAGTATTAGAACAAATGCAGCTTTCAGGAAGATTATTATTAATTTCAAGGGACGGGACAACATTGATTTTAGGAATAGTACTGCTTGTTTCAATTTCAGGCTCACAAGAAGTATAATGCTTGGGTTCAGGGTCAATGGCAGTGATGGTGGGAGAAGAACATGGCGAAACACAAAATCCATTCATCATGGTAAGTCTCCCCTTGAATGGTGTTTTTGGGGTAATAAGGTTGTCTCTCAAAGAAGATAACATTCATGTTTTAAGAGATGGAGTGTAACACTTACAGCCCTTTTTAAATGATAAGTATCCAATGAAAATACACTTAGAAGCCTTTGGGTCAAGTTTGCTACTATGACGAAGGCGAACAAATGCAATGCATCCAAAGACTTTCATGGGGATGTTAGAGACAAAATGGGTGGTAGGGTAAGTTTTAAAGCGTGTGCGACAAGGAGTTTGAAAATTAAGAGCCTTAGAGGGCACCCTCTTGATTAAGCAAGCAAAAGTGGTGACAGCTTCTCCCCAAAATTGGTGGGGAACATTCATAATTTACAGTGGCTCTAGCTATATTAAGAATGTGCGATTTTTTTGCTCAGGTATACTATTTTGTTGGGGTCTGTGGGAACTAGAGGTTTGGTGGTAGATATCTTGTTTAGTGAGGTAGGTTCCTAGAGGTGTTAATATACTCTCTTCTATTATCACTCCTTAAGACCAATAGATGCCACAAATCAAAAGAGGAGGCCGAGTCAACCAGCTTTGGATGAACAACAGCAGAACATGGTGGCTCATGCACCCTCACATGTTGGCACATAGGACAATGAGCAGAGTGGCGTGGCAACATGGGAAGGCAGAGAGCTGCTGG
The DNA here is from genome assembly GCA_026724425.1 of Erythrophleum ivorense. Classification (NCBI taxonomy): domain Eukaryota; kingdom Viridiplantae; phylum Streptophyta; class Magnoliopsida; order Fabales; family Fabaceae; genus Erythrophleum; species Erythrophleum ivorense. The sequence goes on from JAIUCV010000129.1 coordinate 1,103,921, forward strand.
ATTATAGGTTCTGGCCAATCATCACCTTCTGAACATGATGAGAGGGTGCATGGCACTATCCATGGTATTTTTTTGGGGGAAAAGCACATTTGGCTTCCCGTTATTGTGAAGCCAACGTTTTACAGTGAAGGATGAATGACAAAACCATGCGTTCTGTGCTTCTTGTTGGCCAAGCTTTAGCCATTTGAAAAAAATTAAGCCTTATGGGACTTTGATACTGTGTGAAAAAACTGAAATTTCATTAATTTGATTCACTGAATACATGAGAACAGGGACCAAATAAATAAAGGCTCACAGCAGCAGTCCAGAGACAACCAAAAGGGAAGGAAACCTATACTAACAACAGGATTAAAAAGCAATGGACAGAAAATAAAGTAAAATAAAAGGGGAATATTTGGCTAGCCGTAGAAGAAGCTGGGAAAAAAGGCACCAGATCTGAAGCAAATACCAACACAGGTTAATGTATCAAATCACTACTCTATGAACTTTTTTGTAGGTAAATGCTGATTCAAGTGCTGTGAATAACATTGTCAGATAATGTTCAATGATGCTGACACAGAAAGCTTGTAAGTGCCATGGTTGGAGGAGAGTATTTCTATCTTAAGCAATACCTATGCACTTTCCTCTAACACTCAGACCCTATAGCTTTGACATATATTTACACATTGGTGAGTGTTTTGGAACAAATTGAGTATTTAAAAAAGCACTAGGTATGCTAAACAAAGAATAGGATTACTCAGCAGCAGATAAAGCAACAAAATTTGGAAACTACCTTCGAAACCACAATTCCAGCTAAAATTATCATTGCTTCCATCATTTCCACCTTCCCCATTGGCTTCATTGTGCTATAAAACCAATAATCAAGTCAAGAGAGACATTAGATTCTGGTGATCAATAACAAACTGGAAAACAGAACTAAGTACCTTGAAATTGTATGAAACAAGATCACGCAAGGTGAACCCATCATGGGCAGTAATGAAGTTAATACTATGATAAGGCTTGCGTTTGTTCACCTGTAAAATAAAATAAATGAATGACGAGAACACACCCGTTACTACGGAATTAGTTATTTAATTATCTGAACACAACAATACCAGGCGATTGGAAAGCAAACTTTGGATATAAATTTTAAATCCATGAATTCAATACATCAATGTAGGTGGTAGAAATTACATAATACATATCTACAACTTAAATAGAAAGAAGGTTAATCTCAAAATAATGGTAAGTGATGAAGAGAAGAGTTAAAAAAAAAGATAATAAAAAGAAATTTACATCATATTATTGCCATGAACCAGAACAAAGATGCCATAACTACATTCACAACCGATCCCATAAATTGTGTGAATCAGAGTTTACATCTAAGTAAATCAAAACAATTTTCTCAAAATCAACCACAAGTTTTCATATGCAGGAGCAAGGGGAATTTTGATGGTATTATGACAACTATTAGTCTTTAGAATTCAGTAACAAAATTAATTGCAAGCACTAAATTTGGCCAAGATAGTTTTGTAAGGGAGAAAAAAAATGATCTGGTTTCAATATCTAGAAAAGAGCCTAATTGTGATGGTCCCCTCTAATAAGTTTCAGAAAAAGCTGTTCCAGAACAGATTATCAAACATTTATGGCAGTTTTTTTTTTTTGAGGTTTACAAGACTGTCCTCCATTGTTGTATTGATTTCTCATTTTTAATAAATTCTTTTTCTCTTAAACAAAAATCATATATTTGGGGTAGATATGTAAGTTAATATATAGTAACTTGAGAATCTTGTAAACTAGTTCCATCTGGTATTCTAGCCCAAAGGACCAACATCATAACAGTCCCATCCAGAATCCAGCAAAAAGAGCAAGGGATCAAACCAATAGAAATATCATGCGTAAAGTGCTATAAATAGTGATGCTCACTCTGTAAAGGTCAGAAGATCCAGCAACACGAGTTGCAAAGCTCCCCTTAATACCAGAGTCACCCTAGATTATGTTTTGGAAAAAAAGACAACAAATCAGGAATAAAAGATACAAATCATGTATTTTGCTCTGCAAATTGTATCCAAAAGAAATCACAATATCCAGTAAGATAACCCTCTGGATGTTACAGTAAGTTAGAGACCCATCAAAAGTATCATTAAATAATGTCAAATATAGCCCATTTTGCTCGCTTTTTACAAGCCTACAAGCTACTATTTGCAAATTATGCTGCTTAACTGACTAAAACAAAGGTCGACACTCAACAGATGCAGACCAATTTAAATTAGGTAAGTGCTTTGTCTTAGAATTACCTTGACAAATCTTCGTATATTGTCACGATATTTCCCATTCCATTCAGCCCACCTTTATCAAAGACAAATATTAAGTAAGAGAGCAAACATTCCGAAAAACTCATTTCCAGAACATGTATGAGAGCCACCTCAGGAATTATGTTATTCAAATTATTCATTTCATTTTAATAAAAACATATTGATGCAGTTTAGAAGTAGACTTTGAGGTTTGATTATCAGCAAAACAGCAGATCACCTGGAGTGACCATTTCATTCTGAAAGGCTCAAGTTCCACAAATGTGTGTACCACAATGAATTCAATGACAGTTCAAATCACAGAGTAACTTTTATAACAGTCTTTTATGTCCAGAAACTTGTGCTTTTTCATACTTAATCACTTACAAAGTTGATGGTGAGGATCATATTCATAAAGAGAGAGAGAGAGAGAGAGTATAAAATATCATGATAGTAAGCCACTGTAATCAAGAATGAAAATCAAATTGTACAGATAATCAAAATCAAAAAGATATTGAAGGATGCATATATTTAAGAGTCTGTTCCCAAAAAGAACAATTCTTCATTTGCTTTCAAAATGCATAGCAATATAATAATATTATTAATCACATAAACATAAACAAAAGAATGAACAAGTAATACCGATCCCAATTTGGGAAACTTCCAACAAGATAGAGACCTCCACAGTCCCAAGGTTCTGCAATAATTTTACATCTTGATAAAATTGCATCTTTGGCAACTGCCTGGACAAGTAAATAGTGATAAGATTAGTCTACTTAACAAATAACTATTTTTAGGTAAGTATGCAGATACTGTATGGTTGCACCCGATAGCATATATGTTGTGTGCATGTGTGCCCAGACATTCTAGTGATTGTGTGGAGTAAATAATAAAAAGAGGGTGGCAAAGCTTTTACAATTATGTTGGTGAATGGCTAAAAATTCCACTGAAAGAAATTATAAAAACATGATTGTTCACAATTTTCTTGCTGAGGGAAAGAACTACCTAATCACTGTCATCAAATTTCCAGATACAGTGTTCAACAAAATGCCACCTCAGCAAATTATTTGTAGCAACATTTACTGTGAATATTAATTATTTACCCTGATAAGTGGGGGAGCATTAAGGGGGGAACCATCAGTTCCTCGACAAAGGACACTTGCAAGGTCAAATCGAAACCCATCTACATGATATTCAGTGACCCTGGAATAATATGAAATGATATTAATTAGTAAGCACAATTATCTTGATGTGAATTAGCTACTCAATGCTAAAACAGGAAAATAAATAATAATAATAATATATAAAGCACAAAATAGCATAGCGCTCCCATAGAATTTACAAGGTTATTATAGAATTGTGCATAACAAAAGAAAACTCATTTCACACAACTAACAGCAGTAAATCTAGACTGTCAAACATGATCAGGTCCTCAAGGATGATTATGAAAGTGACCGCATGGAAACAAACTAGTCTACACTGCTGACTAGGTAGACAAGAGCTATACAAAAAAGAGGGTGGATGCAGATAATTTAAAGCTTTATGACTATCTAAAAGTTTAAGAGACCAGAATATTATAAATTTTAAATTACCAAGTTTAAAATATAATAACAAGAAGAGTCTGGAGTTATATGAATTTTATGAGATAAATCAAGATACATGTCATTAGCAACCATATTGATAACAGATTCAATGCAAGTAGTTCATACCAGTGTCTAAGGCTGTCAAGAATGAGTTCCATGACCACAGGATGATTGCAATTCAATGAATTTCCTGGGGATAAAAAATTACTTCAAATGAGAGGACTTCAAATATTGATATCAGTAAACTCAATCTTTGTTAGATCAAAAAAGTGCCTATAATATTCTGAACAATGCATAAAGAAAGTCCTGCATGTTACATGTCCTCCATACGGCAGAATGTGCTGCTTTACATAATGAAGCTGGCTAATTTGTTTTGTAAAAGTTACAAATAACGTGGTTTGCAAGTTACTCATAAACTTCAAAGTATATTTTTGTTGGAAATTTAGAATTCCATCAAAGACATACTGTTTATGTCTATATGTCTGTGTGTTCAAGATAGATTAGGTTCAAGTAAGAATATATCCTTGGCACTTTGAACATCAAAGAAAGTAGTTCCATTTGATTGACATCATCATATCATGGTGCATTTTGTATTGGCTTCTACCAGTCTGGCAGGTTTGCCTTTACATTGTTGTGCCTTGGTAGGAACCAATTACAAGGTATGAGACTTGAGTCTTACATCAGAAGTATAGGACTCTGATATGAGGTTTATATAGACTTTGGGCTCTCCAACTGCATGAGCTAGTTTTTGGGGTGTGATTCTCCCAAAGTTTCCTAGCATGCCTACTTTATGATCTTTCATTGCCTACCTGTGAATGTTATAGTTGTGTAATGTTATACCAATGCTACCTGTTATGTTTGCACATGCTATGGCTTGAGTTCAAGGTTGGCTGACTAAGAACTTCAAATTGGTGAAATAGATAGTAACTTAATTTGAACAAAGCTGTAAAGATAATATCTTCAAGATTAAAACAATGTTGAATTACCACAGCCAGAGAAGTTCAGCAATTGTCCATCATCGTCCAGCATGTAATAAACCTGTAAATGCATTTGTTGATATATCAAAAGAAAATAAAGATGGTTCAAATACAAGAAGAGCAAATCCTTTTCAATGATCTATACGATTAAGACAATCACAGACTAATAAACTTTTCTAGAGGGGTAACTTCTTGGGGGAGAAACCCACATGGAAACTAGAACATATATCAATTATAAGCCTAACTACTTTATAGTTTATACAAAAATATCCAAACTATGTAGTAAGAACTTAGTCATTGTAAGCATCCCAATATGTAGATATCATACTCGGCCAATCAGAGAAATTCAAGTCAAATATCACCTTATTATCTATTCCACGAAATGAAGTAGTATATGGGTTTGCATCGTCAGCCTCATTAGTATGGTTATAGACAACATCCAAAATAACCTGTGTCCAAATAAACTCTGTTGTAAGAGTTAATAGCCAAAATATAAAATATGTTCCCACTCCTAACTTACGAGTTGAGTACTCATGTCACCTCTATGCCAGCACAATGTAAAGCTTTAACCATTTGCTTGAACTCCCAAGAAGCTTTAACTGGTCCTCCCCCAGCACTAGCATAGCGACTCATGGGAGCAAAGAAATTTATTGTCGAATAACCCCATGTATTGATCTTGGAAAACAAGAATGAAAAAACTAAATTTCAGTACCTTTAAGGTCATTTAATAAGTCAGCGTTACATATACTGACAACTTTAATTATCAAAGCCAAATAACATAAATACACAATAAGAAATGCCTGTTTAACTTTCCATGTGCTATAATGAAAAGGGAAATAAATGATGGCACCATAATAATTCAACCTTAAGAATGACCAGCGTAAATTTCATAAACATAATACATCATAATTAGCCTAATATCCAAATGTAACTGAATTGTACATAATGATGTATTTTGTGTGCAAAAAACATATACAGCACAAAATAAAGGGCATTTTGACACATGTATATAAACCCAAAAAGAGAAAACAACACAAAACAAAACAAAACAGAAACCTAATATATAAACCACCAAAACGTGTTCCTGATATATATAACTGATTTTTTTCCCCCCAGAACGTGAAAGTATACCCTCCACATTTAGAAAAAATATATATATTTTTTTAATTAAATAGTGAACACAGAGTAAGAAACTGTGTTCCCCTTAATCCAAAATTTGGGGGAGGAGGGATGGGAGGGATTTGGTTTTGGGAAGGGGGGATTATAATACATATATATATAAAAACTATAATATTTATAATATATTTTATATTACATAAAATTAATATAATATGATTTAATTTTTATTATAAAATAATAAAATATAATTAATAATAATAAATTTATAAATTATAAGTTTATATATAGGAGAAAATTTATATGTAGTTACTTATATTTTTATTGTCAGATTATCCAATCAAAACATAACAAATGTATATTTCACTAATAATATTATAATAAATGCATGGTTCTTTAATTATTTTTTTAACAAGATTTTTAAAAAAATTCTTTAAAAAACTTTTGAATTCTTTAAAAAAATAATAAGATTTAAAAAAATATATACTTTTTATAATATTAGAGAGCCATACAATTGTGACATGTGTATGATTTAATGAGAAAATTTCCCTTGATTCTAGATTTAACACTAAAGGGTTCTCTGGTGTAGATATTTCTTTAGGTTTTCCAGAAAACCTTACCTAAGATATTAAAATCATACACATGTCATATTTGTATTTAAAATCAGACGACTATATAATTTTCTAATATTATGATAAGTGTATGGTTTATTCAAAATCTTATTATTTTTTTAAAGGAATTCAAAAGTTTATTGAAGAACTTTTTTTAAAATCTTATTTAAAAAATAATTAGGAAACTATGCATTTATTATAATGTTATTAATGAACTATACACTAGTCATATTTTGATTAAAAAACTTACTAATAAAAATATAAGTAATTGTATATAATTTTTTTTATCTATAAACTTATAATTTATAAATTTGTTATTAATAGTTGTATTTTAATATTTTATAATAAAAATTAAATCATATTATATTAATTTTATATAATATAAAATATATTATATATTATAAATATTATGGTTTATATATCACATATATATTATAATCCCCCCTCTCCGGAAAAAAAAATGGAGTAAGGGGAATATAGAGTAATTAATTTAAAAAAATTATTTAAGGAAATGCCGAACGCAGAGTGAGGTACTCCTCATTCCTTATCTAATTAAAAAAATGTATATTTTACTGAACGCAGAGGGTATAAAAAAAATCAATCATATATATTGGGAATAAGTTTTGGTAGTTATACAAATTAGGTTTTTTTTTTTTTTTGGAGGGGGGGGGGGTCATATATATGTGTTAAAATGCCCAAAATAAAGAGCTATTATAGGACACCTTATAATGTAGAGTAGATCATAACACTTTCCAACTTACCAAGTGATCTCTTGGGTTTGGACGCCTCTGGAATTCCAACTCGTCAAACTCAAAGACAGGTAGCAACTCCACTGCATTGATACCAAGCTCTAGAAGGTGTGGGATCTTTCAAGTGAGAAATAAAATAAATGAAAATAAGGAAAGATAAGACAAGATTTAATAAGTTAAAAGAATGTCAGAATTAAAAGTTATATTTTTTAAAATTCTAAGTAAGGGAGATGACAGACTTTTCAACCAGTAAGAATAATAAAGGAACTTTGATTAATAGATAGTTTAAGCAGCAGTACTTTTCAGCAAGACATAGATTCTGTCTATGCCAGCAGAAATAGATCACTGGCAATGTAACATCCCTGCCCCCTTCCTTCTTAGAGCTTATACCTGATAATGATAAGGGACTAATTTTAATCGTCAAACAACAAGTAGCAATACAGAACGATTAAGTCTATATGCCTTCTGAGTCTTTCCCCCCTCCCCCTTTCTTTTTTCAAATTTGCCACCAAATGAGATATCTAAAATTACATTTACAGTCATTCTTGTTCCATATATACATATATATATATATATATATATATATATATAAGCTATAAACCTAAAACGGTCTACAAGCCCCAAGAGCAACCGTTGAAACATTGTATACACCTCCGACTCTACCATACCATAATTGTCTGATGTGAAAAGGCTTTTCATGATTAAGGCTTTCTTTCTTTTTTCAAAAAGATCCTGTTATCATAAACAGCAAGAATACTTTCTCCAATTAACTATGATGAACATATAAAACTTTCTTGTGAAAACAGGCAGTAATGTAGTATGTAAGAACTACTAGGTTTACAAACTTTCATATGCTCTATCCAACAACATATTAAACACAATAATATCACATTACGCCATTTGACAGAGAGAAATTTGCTACTTCTAGTCTCGTCACAAGTTTGTGTACAACAGCTACACAAAAACATTCTCATCTTCTGTAATTGAAAGAGGGAAACCCCCCCCCCCCCCCAAAAAAAAAAAACCGTTTGAGGCATTTGCAAACCACCCCTCAGCACGAGTATAAAGGCATGAGGCAGGGATTTCCAACTTTTCAGTGGGGTATATATGTATATATGTTTTTCTACCTTCATTACCATTTGTTACTTGAATTGATCAAATTGACAGATGCAAAGTGCCCCCCCCCCCTCCCAATGTACAGGTTATTTAACATTGATCATATATGTGACTTGGTGGTAAGATTTTATCCTAATGATTTCACTGAACAAGAGAGATTATATCTCAAAACACAAACACAACATTATGATCTTAATGTTCCTCCACATCCTGATTTCAAAAACTTGTCAACAATCCCCTAGTTATGCCAAGGATTGAAGAAAACAAGAAAATTCTTATTATTTGATTGATTATTTGCTTTACTTATTATTGATTTGTTTAATTTCACCTATGATAAGTGAGAGGTCATTTCCAGCAATGATTATCGTAAATAACAAGCTTATGAATATGATGAAAGATGATTTTCTAGCAAATTGCATGATTACTTATATTGAAAAAGAGATTGTTATAAAGTTTGACACGGCCTTAATTGTTGATGAATTTTGTAACAAGAATGTCATACTCAGTAAATTGCAAAAAGATAATATACTTTTTCACCTGAAATTTTTATAAACTTGAGCATCTTAACTTTTTTTTTTCACCCTCCCCCCCCCCCCCCCAAAATGAAAATTTAATCTTAGATCCGTCCCTACCTGTAAGGAAGTTAACATTGCCACTCTCTTATATATTAGTCATTCACAAGTTTTGATACATATATATTGTGTATGCATGGTGTATAAAAATTGGAACGTCATGCAGTAGTATCACATATCAGACAGATGTTCTGTAAGCCTGTTATGCTGCAATTTGGAAAGTCCATCCCATCCTTTGCATTTGAGAACTAAATATTTGTGTAATTACCTACTAGTTTCACACCCTTTTCACTGAAACACTTCAAAATCAGATCCTTCAGATGATGGGGAGGTGGATCTTCGATTATTTTTGGCAAAACATATAAATTTACTAAGTGTTTGAACTGTTACAAAACTTCAACAGTTTAAAATCAAAATTTACGTTAATGAATCATTTAAATCCCTGTCTCTGGCCATATTTATAATTTTTTTTCAGTTGTCTATTTATATTTAATGATTACACTTAAATAGACCAAAAGGAAAAATCATTTAAGTCCATTTGATGATATTCTAACACTAGGTTCCACTTGATACTATCCCAGGATAGTCATAACGTGTTACTATCATATTCAAGCTATTCTCAAGTCAGGCTAATAGACCTCCACTCCACACATATTCTAGGAGGAGGAAACGTGGGGGTATAGTGGAGAAGTGGCTGACCAGGCCTATCCTACTGTTGGGGAAGTTATTTTACTTGTATTTGGTCAGTTAGGATATTTAGTATAAATATCAGATTAGGGACTAGTTAGAGATTATCTTCTGAATATTTGTTTATATACTAGAAGTTTGGTCCTTTCCATACGGACAGATTTATTGGAATGATATGTGTTTAAGATTCTTGTAATTATCTCTCTAATCAAAACTCTATCCTCACTTCCACACTTCAGTCTTAGTTCCATTCTTGAGTTATTTAGTTGCTATAAATTTTGGTATCAAAGCCTAGTTGGATCATCGGGGTAACACCACAACCACAACTTCCCATAATGAACCTACAAATTCCCCACCCCCCGATCCCATTGCTCAACAATTATCCTCCATTGCATCCAAATTAAACACCCTCAATTCCTTTGCAACAGAAGTCACAACCCTTAAAGCTCAAACTAGCACGCCCAAAATGGGAAACTAGTCAACATCTAGACATAGGTAAAGCCACCTAGTCAAAAAATGAGGTACCGATAACCCCTGGTGGCTTAAGAATCCATCACAAATGACACCAGACTAAGATGGAATTTCCTAAATTTGAAGCTGGTGACCCACATGGTTGGATTTTGAAAGCCAAAAAATATTTCCACGATTATCAAACTCTAGATGAGTGGAAAGTTGATGTGGCAGCCATGTATCTAAAAGGGATGCACTCAACTTGTTCACTTGGATTAATATCGAGCACACACTTCCCTATTGGGAGGAGTTCATCAAAGCATTGAAAGAAGCCTATGACCCAACCGAATTTCAAAATCTCGATAACATTTGTGTACCTTCAAACAAAGAGGCTTGGTTTAGGAATACAGGTAGAAGTTTGCTAAGCATGCCTCCCAAGTACAAAATTAGCCAGAACACAGCGTTTTTCTTACTGGGCTCAAGGAGGACTTGAAGGCTGATGGTCGAATACAAAAGCCTACGTCTAAATATAAGGCTATGAGTTTGGCCTTGGAATTTGAAGCCAAAGCAAGCCCAAATCATGCAGCCTGTGAAACCTACTACTTCAGCTACACGTAGGCCTAATTCATCCTTCTCCTAGTCTTCACGTGAAAGTCTAGACATGCCTACTAGGAACTTGCCTGTCATTCACACTACCTAGAAATTTCCATCAAGAATGTTGGGCATTGAACACCAAGCACAACACAACAAAGGTTTGTGCTTTCATTGCAATGAATGGTTCACTCCCAGGCACCGAAGTAAACAGCTACAATTCTCCCTCTTGAAGCTTACTGAAGGTGGTGACTCCACAGGAAGAGATGAGGCACCAAGATATGATGAAGAACTCCCCACAGATTTGACCTAAGTCTTGCTCTATGCAATTTTGGGGAAGAACTCGGGTACCACAATGAAAGATACATACCATCTTCCATGCATCTTTTTTACGTCCTACTCAAGGTCAAATTCCTTCCACACCTTCTGCTACACTTCCAAGCAATGCAAAATGGGAATTACAGCTAGAACCTGCCAAAATTCTTACTCACTGGTGGACACATGATTTTGGGGTGCATACTCTTGAGCTTTCAGTGCGATAGTAGGAAAATCCAATTGAAGAAGCAAGGTAGGTAAATTATGATTTGTTACTTGAACTAATGGAGAATGGAAAAAGAATAGGAAATATATCATTAATTATTTGTAAATTAGGAATTAAAGATAAATATAAGAAATAATATTTCATTAAAATTAGAAACTAATATTTAAATTACTTCGTTTTATTAGTTATCCTTAGTTATTTTTTTTATTAGACTTTAATAATTATCTTTTATTAGGATTAGGCAATTATCTTTTATTAAAATTAAGATTTAATATTATCTTTTACTTTTAAAGCTATTAGAAATTAGCATATGGACTCTATATAAATCCCTTAGCAAGTGTATTAGGAGAAACCTAGCCTTGAATAATAAATAAAGAATTTTTAGATATTCCCCCCTATTTTTTCTAATATCTCCTCCCCTTTTTCTGCATCTCCCTCTTTTTCTTCTCTCTCCCTTTTCCTCCATTGTCCTACATTAAGTGGTATCAGAGCAAGATTCTCCTTATTCCATTCCTGTTTCTGTTGCCTAAGAGTCATTGGAAACTCACCCAAAACTTGTTGGAAATCAAAAAACACCTCTGTCCATGCCAGATCTCACACTTCTGGCCTCTGAATCAGACAATGACCACTCCATATGAAGCGCAGCATCTACATCAGCCCATCCTTGAAGACCCATCGTATGAAAACTCCTGCATGTGCCAGAGAAGCTCCCTGAGCATGCCTCTCATGCGCATCACACACCAGATGCTCCAAACTTCGTTTTTTTCAATTGTTTTTTATCCTGTCCTCAGCTCTTTCAACCCTAGATTGCAAACTTTATCATTTGAGTGTATTATGGGGGTAATACCACTAATTTTGGCTTTCTAAATTGCTATGGTAAGATTTACCATGAAACAAAATACCCAAACTATCCAAAATAGTCTAAAAAATTATTAAAAAAAAAAAGTGAACCATCATTTTGAAGAATTTAAGAGTGCCATTATTTAACTTTGTATACAAATTACGAGCAAAACTTAAAAGAACTAAAGGCGGAAGAAGAATGTCTTCAAGAATTCAAAGCATTAGACAAAGCCATCTCAACCAAGTCTAACATTATTATTGTGAAACCTCCTCATTGCTTATCTAGCATTGATGATGATGGTTACATCATAAAGGTTTAAAGAACAATTGGAAGTAAATTAGGAATGTGAAAATATCAATTCTGACCAACAATTTGAAGTTCAACAACAAGTTGTAAAATGTTGCATTAAGATTCAACTAGCTCAACTGATTCACTCAATTGAATTTGTCATTTCAGATGTATAGATAAATCCAAAGTTATCTTGGCTACCATACCTTAAAGTAGTGGCGTTCTTTTTACCTAAGGCTCCAAAATAGATTATTTTAATGCTCCTCCACCTCAAAACTCAAGGTCAAGTTTTCTCCAACTAGAGGAGAATAACAGAGAATGGAAAAAAAATGAGAAAGATATTATTAATTATTTGTAAATTAAGAATTAAAAATAAATATAAGAAATAATATTTTATTACGATTTGGAACTAATATTTAAATCATTTCATTTTATTAGTTATCCTTATTTTTTTTTAATTAGGATTCAATAATTATCTTTTATTAGATTTAGGCAACTATCTTTTAGTAGGATTAGGATGTAATATTATCTTTTACTTTTAAAGCTATTAGGAGTTATCTTATGAGTTTTATATAAAGTCCTTTACAGTTGTATTAGGGGAAACCTAGCCTTGAATAATAAATAAAGTATTTTCAGATATTCCCTCTTTATTTTTATTTTTTTTTGAGCTTGCTTCTGCATCTCCCTCTTTTTCTTCTCTCCCCCTTTCCTCCATTGTCCTACATTATGAACAATTCCCTTCTTTCCACTTTGAAGACAAGGCGTCTTTTCAGGAGGGGTGCACTAATAGATCCCCTCCCCTCCGCACATATTCTAGATGGAGAAAACGTGGGGGTATAGTGAGAGTAAGGGGAGAAGTGGCTGAACAAGTCCATCCAACTGTTTGGGAAGTTACTGACATCAGAACATGATCTCCTTATTTTTAGCAATTAGTTATTTTGCTTGTATTTGGTCAATTAGGATGTTCAGTATAAATATGAGATTAGGGGATTAATCAGAGATTATCTTCTAAATATTTGTTTATGTACTGGCAGTTTGGACCTCTCCATATGGACTGATTTATTGAAGTCATACATGTCTAAGATGCTTGCACTTATCTCTCTAATAAAAACTCTATCCTCACTTCCACACTTCAGTCTTAGTTCCATTCCTGAGTTATTCAGTTGCTATCACATGCATTAAAGAAAAGTTCGCAGGCCACAAACAAAAATATAATTGAGATTGATTACAAAAGAAAAATGATTACCTTTTCAATCACACCAAGATAGCTGCCACGTATGTCATGATCCAACTCACTAGATTCATCAATTGTAAATGCACGAACATTCATTTCATATATAACAAGATCTTTCTGCATGAGCATACAGACAGACACAAGAAATATGGAGTCAGATTGTCAGCCAAACAACACAAATGAAAACTACTTGACTCCATCTGTAAAAACATACAAAGCAAAGGTAGAATATGATAGACAGATGTATCTGTCACCACACTCAAGAAACCCACTTTTGTGAAGTCCTAACCTAGGGGAAATATCATGATAATTATCACTTATGCGCAAACATAGTCATACAAGCAGGATGATAGGACGCGCACACCTAATCCCATGGCCAAACCAAGTAAGAGGAAACAAGGGGAAGAAGAAAAAGGGAGATGGAAGTAGGAGTGCTGGTCTATCAGGTAATATGAAGGTCCATACCGGAAAAGACAGAAAGACAAGTGTTAAAAAAAGTGGAAGCCATGACGTAGTAAGGGTAGTGGTTGAGGGTGTAAGTGGAAAGTATTTAAAGGATGAAACTGATGGGAGAAGAGGAGAACTTTGGGAGAGGAAGTCTTGGAAGAGAATTGGCCTCTCAAAAGCCAATACTTGTCTTTGTGCTCTTTGGTTGTGTTTGTGTCATAGCTACTGTTTTCATGCTTTACCCTGTGTTGCTGTGATTTGTATGAGTTCTGTTATTGTGAGCTGTAGTGTCTTCGTGTGAGTTGTGGGGGTGTTGCAACTCGTGTTTAAAGAAGTGACTATGTTATTTAGCAAGGGGGCATCCATATCAGTAGCTCTTGGTGTTCTTTGTGAAGTCAGTATCAGTTTGGGTAATGTAATAACTTTTGTTTAAGGTAATAAATCCATTTCAGTGTCAGTTCCAGTACTCCTTCTCTGTTTTCTTGTCTAGTTTTCAAAGGGTGTTAGCAGAGGTTCCTATCACAGAACAACTACCTCAAGAACATTCGGAAGCTTGTAGTTTTCTCCCCAGTCAAAAGGCAAGCTGTCAAAATCATATGTGCCGAGAAACTTAGACAACTCCATGCTAGTATCCCCAAAATATTGCCGACCTTCAATTAGCTTTGCATAAGGATCAACAAGCACAATGCTGCTGTCAAATCGATGCCCTTTCGCCCAGTCTCGAGGACCATCTATACGATAACCATAGAGAACATTGCTCCGTGGAAGATCCTGTAAATCAAAACAGAAAAAACATGTTAAAATGCTACTGTCTCCTAGTATATGATCTGAGCAACACACAATTTAAATAAAATAGAAGAAAAAATGAAGAGACACATACAGATTACACACACAGAAGCAAAGGAAAACACTTATGACAGGTAACTTAGACAGTTTGAGCTATATTTATACCAGATGACTTCACTGCAACTATATAGGCATATACAATACAACCATAAATCAATTTCAAAATTCTTCCAACATGGATTAGTTTAATGTTACAGCAGCATGGATGATTCTCGTGAAAACCCAAAGATGCAAGCATCAAATATGCATAATTACATGAAGTACCCACTAACATTTCACAAAGACCTTTTAATAATCACAAAACTCACAAGATTTCCACAAAGTCAAGATCAACTAAGTTAACTGCCACCAGAACAAAAGCAAATGCACCAAGTGCCTAATGAGACTATTGAAGGATGTTTTCCTCTCTCAACAAGGTATCTCCTCCTTCATGAAAATTCTCATCTGTATAGTTGATGTCTACAAGTTTCCAATAAAAATCAAACAGGGCCAACAAGTGCATCAAATATGATATTGAAACCTCCATCCGCACAGATATATAGTAAAACTGCATCAAACTTGAGAAATCTAATCCAATTACGTCAAAAAATTTCCATCAACAAAGTGCATCACCACCATAGTAAAATAAGGGTAACCAACCCACTGTGAACATTCAAATCACATGCTATGT
The DNA here is from genome assembly GCA_026724425.1 of Erythrophleum ivorense. NCBI lineage: Eukaryota > Viridiplantae > Streptophyta > Magnoliopsida > Fabales > Fabaceae > Erythrophleum > Erythrophleum ivorense. The sequence goes on from JAIUCV010000129.1 coordinate 1,119,510, forward strand.
GCTTCTGTTGATCAATGTAAATACATTTATTACAGAGCAGCATACATTAAATGAATTTCATATTTGCCTGTTCAATGAGACACATCAAATATAAAATTTTGCGCAGGATACACAAAATTTATACAGACACAGAAAGCATTTTTTCACTGTCCAATTTGGAACGTCACTACAATATTTGCACAGATGTTGTATTTGTAAAGTTAGAGGACATGTAAGAAGGGTGCAATTTCAAAGAAAGCCCAAGGCAAGGCAAGGCAAGGCAGAATTTTAGTCAATGCAACAGCAGGGCTACCTCGATACATATGTGCCAAATGTCCCCTGTTTTGTTCAAATGGGGATCCAAAGACAGCTCTTTCATGCCACCATCCAGTGTGCCACTACTTCCCCTGAATAATTTGTACCAACAGAAGAAAAATGAGCAAAACTGAAAGAAAGCAGAAAAGTTTGAGAATATATAAACCCAGATTTTTTTTTGGGGGGGGGGTGTTGGGGAGTACAAGCAAAATCAAGAACCTAAGTGTAAAGTTTTGTAGCACAATACATCAGGTAACATTACAGTCAAGAAAGTATCACTTGCAAGACAAAGACCATTCATGTGCAAACATAGGAAAATGAAAAAAGACATGCAAATTTACCCCTCATTTTCGGGAAGGACTAAACAAAGTGTGACAGCAGTCGCATGCTGAGAGAAAATAGAAAAATTTATCCCATTGTCAACTTCTGATACACCCAGTGGAAATGCCTGGCCAGGGAAAATCTTCCATGATGGTCTAGTCTTTAGTACTTGGGAGGCCTCTTCCTGCAATTGCAATAAGACGTTCTATGGATTACTCTCATTACACACCTGACTTGAAGAACAATGATACTCTTGGCAACAGATGTGCTATTTGCCATTAAACATACTAGAAAAAGAGAAAAAGATGTAGCCATAAGCAAGAATCTTGCAGCATAGTGTTATTTTTAAAAGCTCAAATATAAATTATAAATATGCTAGACATGATATATTGCATTTTTATCCCTCTAGAAGATCTAGAAACTCAAAGACAATATTTAAAGGGATATATAAAAACAAAAGATAAGTTATCAGTGTGGAAAAGCTCATGATATAAAACTTGTAAAGGCATTTCAAGTTGTTGTTTTGGAAAGAGAACAATAGGCAAAGAAATACCATAGTTGCCAAGAATATAAACAAAGTAAACTTGTTAAGGAGGATAATACAAAATCAGCAACATAAGCAGACTACACAAGCTCCTGGGCAAAGAAAGACACTATCAGTATTCCCAACTTTCTTCTTTTTCCTCTAGTCTGAAGTTGGAATAGAGTTCTTTCTTTGAATCTACTAACCATCATCCACAATTTTTAAGTGAATATTGCCCATTATACATATTGAATGTAACAGCCTATCCATCTTCAGTTATCATTTTAATTATTTCTAGGTTGGTTCCCCCACGAAGAATCCAAATTTTCAGAAAGGAAAGGGAAAGGGGGAATATTAGTATTACTTCAGGTTAACCAGAATGGGTATGAGACTTTACCAGCAAGCGTTCACTACATCAAGCTGAATATTACCAAATTAAGCTTAGTCATCATGCAGAAATTATTCGTTATCAGCAAGAATGTGACCAATTAATCTACTCAGGCTGAGCGATTAAACCTCTGGAAATTACCAGAACCCTGAGCGGTTATTTAGATAGAGTGATTTTTCTTTTTCTTTTTGGGTAAGTGGAAGAGATAGTGATAATTTATTGCAGCATTGTCTTCCATCTTTATTTGCTTTTCCATAACTTTGAAGGTCATATACTCATATTAAGAAAAATCATATTAGAATTCAAATTTAAAAATTTGGATCCACCAACCCTGTCTGGTTGCTTTCATATGGACGAGTAAATATACAACATTAAGCTGCATTACATACTTCCTTTGTATATCTCTTTGCAATAACTATTCCCCTTGTTCTACAATCATCTCTGTGTTATTATAAGGATCAATGTTTCTTTTCCCAAAACTTACGAAATTAACAAGTGCGATACCCCACATACACATAAATGGAATAGATACCTCAAGTACACCTTCTTGAGCACGACGACCATAGACATTAGTTCTCCAATCCTTGGCACGGTCCCTTGTCTAACCTATGCCAAAATTTTAGTCAAAATTTACAGTAGTGTTGATAGGTCTCTAGAGTGTTTTAGCGCACTACGATGACATACCATACTAAGAATTTTATGCCCAGTGTTTGATTTGCTTCCCGATGCTTGCTTGCTTAAGCTCAACCTGCTAAGGTTAAGAGAAGTGAAAATCTAATAAACAAATAAAAACTTGTATAATCTTGTAAACTCATCAAGGAAGAACGCAATACTTCATGGATAAATCGATATCACCTGCAGAATTACTGAATAAATCATCTAGATAGGAAGAGTGACCACTTGCACTTACCAACAATCCAATCGTATTAGTAATTTTTATAAAACTAGTTAAAATTTTAATTCCCACAAGTTACAACGGATGCGTATATTTTACCAAACATGAACCAACAGTTAATTAAGATTCCAGAACTCCAGCATGCTTTCTTTTATTCGATGAGCATGTGTGCATGTATTCCTCTGTTCCACGGATATAAGAACCACATTTTACACTATCTTTTCCAGAAGTTGAATCACAATCCATCAAACATAGATCCACAAAAAGGGGCATCAAATTACAGCGAAAATCAAAGCAGGCATAAATTAAGTACCCCGTGGCATGCCCAGCAAAATTTCCTGCAAATGAACTACGCCCACCGCTGTCGCCACTGGAAGAAGCTGAAGCAAACAGTGTACACTGAATAGCAGCTCTGGAACCGCAGAGTAATGGCTGGTGAAGCATCTTTAATACTTTCCGGAGAGCACAAAAAACCAGGTTCGTAATGTGAAAGAAAGCAGAGAGCGAGACCGCAATATAGAGGGGGAGGAAGAGTTTTATTGTCGTTATTGTAAGGAGAAATAGGAATGGGACCTTTGATCCCTTCCGGAACAAGACTGCGTTGCAAATTTTCAACGCTCTCTGATTTCGAGAGAGGCTTCGTGGCGTCAAAATAGCAATTTCATACCTGCCACGTGATCCCAGGGAGAGATCGAGCGAGAGAGACGTGGGAGCAATGAAGCGAGACTCACACAGAGTCGAGCCCATTATGGGGACACGTGTTCGTACCCTTTTTTTTTCCGGAAATATCGAACTCGTCGAACTGGATATCCCTTCGGGACAATAAACGGAGTTATTAAAAAAATCAAGAGATTACACTGGAGATTAAAAAGGTGTCGTGGCCGCAGTTCCGTGGGAGAGAGAATCTGAACTAGTGGCTTGGTGAGATCTACCTGGTCTTATAGTCATTGTGTATTTCTCTACTCTAATTTTCAAACCAGAACAAAACAGGTTCATAGCGGTGGTTCTCCTAAATGGCTGATGGCTGATGGCTGAATCTGATTTTATCAGAAACATGACAAAAGAAAAAAAATTCCATTAATCTGATTTTATCAGAAACATATAAAGAACTTTATTGGCGTTACATATATATATATATATATATATATATATATCAGTAAGGGTGTTTAAAAGCTTGGCTTGGTTTGTTTCCAACTAAAATTAAATTCAACCAAGTCAAACGAGATTCTCAAATGGTGGACTTTGTTGATTTTATTTGTAATCTATTTGGTTCGATTTGTTTTAGTTTAGTTCGTATGTTTTTTAAATAATTTGATTATGGAAACCATTTAAATCATCTAGGGGAGAGTCGTAAACTAGAATAAAACTTTGTCTTCGTGTATTAACAAACCTTGCATATATAAACAAACCTTTTTGACTCAATTATTTTTCTATCCCTTTTTAAAAAGTGACCTTTTATGATATTTCTTTTAATACAAACAATAAATGTTTTGATTTGTGAGATATGTTTATTTTTATAATTATTATTTGTACAATAAAATAACTATTTATTTGGTGTTAATGAATAATCAAATACAAACATTTAACCAAAAAGATATTATTTAAGAATGAATAACAAATAGATAAATTTAAGAGTGAGATACAAAGACTAAGTATAAATAAGTGAATAACACTTATTTATTAAAAATTTAAATATTATTGATGGACAATATTATTGATGTTTTATTTTGAACTCACCAAATAATTATATGTAAAGACCAAGCATATTTCTACTATTTCATCTTTCAACAAATATAATTGTATGGATAGACAAATTTGAATTCCTACGAATGAAATATTTCAAAAAAGTGTTCAATCTGTATGTTCACTCCAATCCCATGTTTTAAATTTTAACGTATTAAAAAAATTATGTTAATATATCAACTAAATAAATTTAATAATAGTATATAAAATAAAATAGAATTCATGTTACTAACATAAACAAATCATGAGAAATGACAAACAAAATAAATTAGGATCCTTAATAGTTCACCTATGCCAAGATCTAATAATTCAATAGAGGCAAAACATAATTAGGAAAAAGACATAAATTAGTAACAAATAAATCCATGATATCAAATTGTTTCATAATATAACAATAAAAAGTATTACCTAACTCTAATTTTTCAAAATCTTTCACTAACTCGTAAATATCACTTGACAATGAACTAAATTAAAACTAATTTTATGCATAGACAAGGACTTCAATTGTTTTTGGATTCTAAGAACTTTTATATTGATCAAGTACCAACCTCTAGTGCTAAAAGTAGGTTCAAAGGCAATAATAGAACAAGTATAGCTAATACATCCAAAGCAATTCGTTCAACAACAAGGTACTTAAAGCAATTCATTCTCCATCAATTGAGGATGTCAAATTTGATCGTCATTATCTTTTTACTCACCATCGAATAAAGCTTTACTTCTAATTGATCTATAATCCTCATTCATAACTTTATCAAACTCCATTGCAAATAAAACTTTTTCATTCTCTACAAGGTGAACAACTTCCATATCTTAGGTTTAAGTATTGGCTTGACTTTTTTCATGATGGTGAAAAGACCAATATCTTTCATGCATTTTGTTAAATGTTTCTTTCACTCTGAGTTATAAGTTAAGCCAAGTCTTAACTATATAGTTTTTTCAAATCTTATTCCACAAACTTCAACTTACCTTGGTTCAAAAATCACAACTATCAAAATCATTATGTTAATATTTTTAACATCTTTCTAATAATTAGCATGCTACTTTTTTTATTTTTTTAGTTGTTTTACTAAGTAATGAATCATCACTTCTACATAAATTATTCAAAGTATTTAATACTAAACAAAATTCATGAAAATATTAAGATGATATGACAAATAATGAACCAAAAATATTTTTAGTTACATTATAAAAAAATTCAAGAATTTCATAACAGCATGTGTATTCTCCTGATCTTTATTAATCGAAAAGATCTGCTCTACACAAGACAAACTAAATATCAGTTTTTCTAACCTCTTAAATGTCTTTTGAAATTTCAAAGCATTCTTTAACATAAGATATGTAGAATTTCATCTAGTAGGAACATCTAATTGCACCATGCCTTTTTCTTGAATTATTGTTTATTTTACACAATTTTTAAACTTTTGCAAATGACAGGCAAAGCATGAACATACCTAACTATGATTCTTATCCTTCTTATGGATTCATGCATATCTTTTAAACTACTATTGGAAGCTAAATCCATGATGTGAGCATAACATATTACATACATGTATTATCCTATCATTATATATCCATTCTAATTAATTATTCTACCTTTCATGTAAGTCACAGCAACATCATTAAAGTTAATATTATTAATTGTGATAGTGAAAATCCTATCAATCCCCCAACTTAATAAACAATTCTTTAACTTGTTGCCTATGGTTTCACTCTTATGATTAGAGATTTAATAAAAATTCAAAATTTGGTTATGCAATTTTCATTCATCAGCAATGAAAATGTGTAGTAAAATATAAATAATTCAAATTTTGTATAGAAAACCAACAATTAGTAGTTAGGCAAACACTTTGACGTATCTTACACAAGGCACTCCTCAACTTTGCTTTTTCAATTAAAAACATTTCAAATAATCTCTAGCAATAGTAATGGGATAGAATAGGAAATAAAATTGCATAACACTTATTAAATAACAAAACCCTTCTCCCTAAATGGCAAATCATCAATAATTATTATTCTTACAAGAGCTTGTCTACATGCATTAACATTAAAAGCAACTCCTTTTATCTTAATTCCAACCCATTCCTTATCTTCCATTTTGTTTGGTTAGAAAGAAAACATGGGTTATTTTGAATCTCAAATTCTACTAAATGTTTTTTTTTTAACATTTGGATTCTAAGTGAGTTGCCAAGTTAGTAGTTCTTTTTTTTTTTTTAATAGCATGCACAATCTACACCACACCGGTTACATAAAGCTTTAAAGTGTTTTGGATTGCAATCTTCAATAAGAGTAAAATAAATCCACACCTAAAACTCAAGTCTTGTAGGTTTTCTTTTACCTATTTCTTTGTTAGGCTTTTCTTCCTTCTCTCTCTTTCTCTTTCTCTTTCTCTTTTATTTGGATTATTTTTACTTTTGTCTTTTTGAAAGGCCTAACTAAAATAGAAGGTGTAGAATCATTATAAGCAGCATATCTTTAGCAATATTAGTTATAGAATACTCCTAAATTAATTTTAACTTGTTAGTATTAGATTGTCTGTTATCAATAACATCTATTAGCTCCATATATCTTTCTTATTGTAATTTATTTGCAAATGAAAAAAAGTCATCATACTCAAAAATATATCACAAGTAAAACTAATAAAAAAAATCATATAATTTAAAAAAATTTACCTCAAGTTTAGTCATGTTGACTAAACTAAGAAGAACATGATAAGCTTTTCTTTCTTTGAAAATTGCCTCTTGTAATAAACAATCTATGTCCAAGAAAACATGCAAATCATAAGTAAATTTTAGTGGTGAAAATAAAAATCAAATTAAATTCTTTCAATGTCACACATGTCTACTTTTTGCTGCCAAAATTTTAATGTCCCTAACTAATAAAAGATTCACATGATATGCAATGGCATTGATACAATGCAAAATAATGAGATTCAATACAACAATAATGTAGTCCATGTGATCCCTTTTCACAAATAACAAAGCATTATTAGAATATTTTAACATCTCATTGTCATTGTGAATGTCGTCTTTCTTCACAAACTTAATAACGTACTCAATATGGTCCCAATTCCCAAGTCCCAACTCCATTCTCTGTCTTTGCACAATGCACACAACATAATAGGCAACACAATTTCACCTTAACTCCATTTTTCTTACAATTCCAATATCACAAACTATTTCAGAATAACCAGTAAGAGACACAAATCAATCCAAAGCCCCCATGAGTACAGGCTATTGAGTTAAAGTTTGAACTCACCTTTCTTTAGAATAACAGGTAGCATAACACCAACAAAAAAATAGTAGCAAGAGGTTCTAAATCAAATTGAGTGCACAAGTGAATTGATATCTTCCATCAATGATGCAATGCAATTCCAAATTCCAATTCGACTTACTGAATCAAAGGCAACACCTATACCTATAGCAAACTTAATTGTACTAAATCAAAGGCACTAAAGACTATGTCCTGACTTAAGTAGTAAACTTTGTGATTGAAGTCGCAAATCAACCCTAATTCACAAGCCCTAACAATGCATATAAAGCTCGTAATTGCGGGACGCAAGAGCAATGCATATGAAATGTAAATTTTAGGCCAGGGTATAATGGATAACAAAAACATGTGTTTTAGGTTTGATGGTGGGTGAAGGGAAAATAAATAAATCTATTGACTCGATTTGGTTTAGTTTTAATCCAACAAAATTTAAAAGAACTGAGAACCGAATTAATTAAATCATAGTATGTCAAAAACCAATTTTAGCCTAATTTTTTATTGGTTTTGTTCAATTTTTGTCAATTTGATTTTGATTTGATTTAATTGATTTGATTCGATTTTAAGTGCTCTTACATGTTAAGTACTAGAATGTGATATTTTAATATTCATGAATAAATAGGTTAATGTTTCTTTTTATATGGAGTTCGTTTCAACTTTTTATATATTCTAAGATACATAAACAATATCATAAAATTTGGATTCATTTTAACATATTACGTGATTCTCTTCCGTTCATGTGTATATATATATATATATATATAAACATTTCATGCAATGGATAAGTTATTGGCTCGTATTAAATTAAATCAAAATTAGTACTACTACTAATGCCAATTATAGGTTACATGCCCAAGTTACAACTTTAACTAGTTATTACCTAAATTTTTTGAAGTTACAATAAATTTTTAGAAATATTATTACTAGCTTATATATTTGTTACCATCTTAATTCTTAATTCTTAAGTTACGTGTATGCATAAGTTACAATTGTATTCATGTTTTATAGATGGATGTTTAGTCATATTTACAACACTACAATATCAAGTTCTAAATCTTTATATGATAGTAGTTTTCTTGTATATGTAGTTTTGGAAGAAATCAACGGTTTTTTTTTTAACTAAGGACACAACATGTTAATTCAACACTTGATTAGTAAACCTTGGTCTTTAAATGCAAAACCAAACCAAGTGTCAATGTTTTTAAGCAATGTAGGAGATCCCAATCTGTTTGTGTGGGTGTGTGTTTTTAATTTAATTTAATTTTGTTTTGTTTCGTTTCTTTTTTTTTTCTTTTTCCTTTTATTTTTTTGCTTCTTTAACATTACTTGAGCTTTAGAGTCCAAGAGAATGGATTTTGTAGATGGTTCTCCACATAAATGCTTCTTAATCAAAACCCCTCTATCGTGACTCTGCTTCTTGATTTAAATCCCTTTGCCGCATCTTCTGAGTATCAGAACATAAGTTTGTGAGGGGAGAGGAGAGTCATGGAGAGAGAGGAAAGGAATATGTGGATGGGTATTGTAGAGAGAAATCCTGGGAGAGGTAAGTAAAATGTAGAGAGTATTTTTTTGTCTACAATAAAAAGAAATTTGGTCATTTAGATCTTTTAAATAATTTTAAATTTTAAGATTTTTATCATAAATAATTATAACTTAAAAGCTTTGTTTAGAATTTTTCCAAAAATAAATGGGTTCTTTTAAACTTTGCAGTATTCTGAGGCATGCAATGATGTAAGATATGTAAATTGGCGCACAATTATCATATGCATGTGGATTCTCCACAGCTTCGGAAATGGTGCTGCTTTGCGTTGTTGGAAAAGTCTAGGCCGTTCTTGTCATCCAGCAATCCTTATCACGCCACGTTTTTATGCATGTAACCCCTGAAGCTTCCTTCTTCTGCGATGCACAAAAGGCAGCACTCCTCCCTGTTCCATTAGCACTGGAAGAAGCATCACATATGCAAGGTAGATTTCTTCTTCAGCCCTTGTCAAAACTGGTTTTGTATCAATATGCTTCCTTCTTTTTGTTCCCCAGCTTTCTTTTGTATGCTATCCAGTGTTTGAATGTTTTCTGAATAAGATTAAGCTTGAAGAAGATTAACAATGGCAAATTATATCAATATTCTTGGAATTTGGGGTTGCATATTCTGATAGATTATAGGTAAAGCTTCAATATTTAGCACCAAATATGATTTCAGATACCTAATAGAAAGATTAGAATGGGTATAATAGGGAGAAAAAAAAAAGCATAGATAATAAGCCTGTGCCAATATGAATGAAAAGGTGAAGAAGAGCACTAAATATGACCTGAAAGAAAGAATGGAATGAGTATAACAGGAAAAAAAAGAAATAATAGCAGAACCCCACAGAAGAAAAAAAAACTGTTCTGATATTCCTAAACTAACAAACAATCCCACTAAAATATGAATAACAGAACTAGCAGTTTTACAGAACCAAAAACAAAACTAACTAAAATTCAATCCACAGATCCATGGTTCAGATCAGCAAATGTTTCAGATCCACATATCTGCGAATGCTTCAAATCCATGGTTCAGATTCGAACGCTTCGAATCCACCCTTTGAATGCAGATGGCCATGGAGAGATTCAGGCAAGGCTGCTGAACAAGTCCCTGTTCAGTGTTGAGGAAGGACCTCAACGTGGTGAGGAGGAGAGGAATGCTGCGTTGAGAGGGAGGAAAAAGGGGACCCTGCATTTCGTGCATCGCAAAAGAAGGAAGCTTTAAGGGTTATATGGATAAAAACGTGACGTGATGAAAATCATTGGATGATGCGAACAACCTAGATTTTCCCAGGAGCACTGTCCCCTAAACTGTGGAGAATTTGCACGCAAACACCTTTTTTGCTTGTTTTTTTCTTTCTCTATTTTTTTTTTGTTTTTAAAACTTATTTATAAACCAATTTTTCCAAACACATTATTTTACCTTTTTGTTTAAAAAACGGAGACAAACGAGGTTATAATACTCTTTTTTTTACCTTAGGGGGTTGGGGGGGGGGAGAAAGAGCATATTGGTATGTTGAAAAAATTGAGGTCATATAAAATTATACATTATATTCTAATCCATCGTTATAAAATTATAAATGACATGAAAATTGAAATATTATGTAATATATATTAAAACAATATTTTTGGGAAAACCTTTAAATTTTACAATAATGTATGATAAAAAATTGATAATTGTTAGAAAATTAATTTTACCTTCCATATATACTTGTTTTCAAATTTAAATCAAAATACTATCGCAAGCTATAAATTCTTCATTATTACTTTCAAATTGTGAGAATTATAGTCCGGAACTTAAGGAATGCGAAATGACATATTTAATGAAAAAGAATCTACTTAATTGATAAATAATTGTGTTTAGGATATGCCATAACACTAATAAAAATGAAATAAGATAAAAAAGACTAAAAGTTCATTTTTGATATCTTTGTAATATAGAACATTATATTATTTTTATTTATATGTTATCGCATCACTTTTAGTTCCCCATCTCGATGATTTTGGTTCAAATCTTAACCCTAGCACTTGAAAGAGTAATTCTTTTAAATGCATTCTACCATGTGAAACATATAGCCTTAAAAGTATTTAAAAAGAGACTTAATTTCCACTAAAGTTTAGACTAATTCAAGAAAACTTTTATATAATTAAAAAAATATCTTTTTAGCTAATGTCAAATAATTTAATTTTAAATTAGAGATAAGCTCAATATTAAATTTTAAATAAAAATTAAGCAAAAGTATATCTTAATCACTTAATTTTATTTGAAGTTTTGTTTTGTTACTTAATTTCATTCAAATCTAATTTAAAATTTTAATTTTATCTTAAATTCAACTTTTATCCCTTATTTTTATTTGATTCTATTTTAGTCCTTTAATTTTATTTTATTTTTCACTTTTCTCCTTTAATTCTATTTAGTTCCAATTTAGTCTTCAATTTTACCTCATGTTTCACTTTCACATGTTAATTTTATTTTTTATAATTTGGCCATTAATTTTCAAAAAAATACTCAAACATTTTTTCTCAAACACTATTAAATTAAAATACTTAATAAAAAAGTTTTATGTCAGTAAAATAAAACAAAATCATTTGTTACATTGTAACAAATTAGACAAAAATAAAATTATAGGATAAAATTAAAACTTAAGATAAAGCTGAAGGATCAAATTTGAATTAAATAAAATTCAAAGATAAAAGTGAAATTTAAGGTAAAATTAAGAAATTAAATTAAAACTAAATTAAATTAAAGGATCAAAGTAAAATTTAAAAAAATATTAAAATATTAAATTAAAATTAAATAAAACTAAGAGATGAAAGAAATATTTAAGGTAAAATAAATAATTAAAAGTATATATTAGCCTAAAAAAATATTTATTTAATATTTAATATTTTATTTTACAAAAATAAAATAAATATTTCTTGTAAATGGAGTTAGGATGATTATTCAGTTAAAAAAATCTAGCATTAAAATGACGTCATCTAATTATCTATTTTCGTTGAGAAATGACATAAATCCAAATCTTGGAATATGTTGTCCATGAATTTGATCTACCTCCCTTCTCTTTCTTCTTCTCTTTTTTACCATCATAAAATTATTTGAAAAAAATAATTATTATATTTTTATTATTAAATTTATAATAATAATAATATTATTATATAATTTTTACAATTTGACATTATATAATTAGATTGTTTAAAAGATTATAACAAATATATAAAAAAATTAAACTTTAAAGTCTTATTTCAAATAAGGGATCCTCCTTTTTTAAAATGTTTATTTTATATTCTAAATGTCCTCTGTTGCAATGCCATAGGATTTTTTTTTCCTTTTTTGGGTTTCATATGGATTATTTTATTTTTTTTAGCCAATCATACTGTCACACTAAAAAATATAATCACGTGGCGCCTTTATAAAAAAAAATTAATTTTCAATGAAATCGAAAATCGAAATCAAAATTAAAATAAGATTAGATTTAGGAGTCGCCACCAAAATTTAAATTTTTAAAAGGTAAAATTTTGGAAAAACTTTTTTAATGTGAAAAAAATGGTCTACGAACCAAAAAATGGATCTGGAAATCGATTGTGAGTGCGGTAGGTGTTAGGCACCCCACTACACCCGTTACTAAGAACGGTTACCCTCAGTGAATTGTGCAAAAATAAAATGACCTTGACACTATTTTAATTCTCCCTAACAAATCATATGCAAAATAAGAAATAACCAAATTAAAGAAAATAACATTAAGAAATAAAAGAAATAAAAGAAATAAGATTGAAAGTAAAATGAAAGAAACGAAATTAAAGAAATAAAAATTAAAAAATATTTATTTACAAAGACGAACTTAACCTAAGATAAAAGTTTAGGGCCTACATACCTTCAGGAGGAATCAAAGTTCACGTAGTTCGACTAGAGATTATATTTGGTTGATATTTTGTTTTATTTTTGTTGTGTTTTTTTTTTGGCTTTTATTTGATTTTTAATTTTTGATTGATTTTGTTTTGTGTTTTTTTTTTAGTTTTTACTTTTGGTTTTTATTCTTTGTTTGTTCTTTTTTTTTTAAAAAGACAAAGAAAATAAAAATTATTTTTTCTTTTAACAAATAAAACGATTTTGAAATTGATTGATATGTTTTAATTTGTTAAAATTAAATGTAATTTTACTTTCTTTTTATATTTTTAACCTTTTTTTTCTTTTTATCATCCTTTGTTTTTGTTTTTACTTGTCTTTACCTTTGTTTTATTTTTATATTTTCCTTTTATCTATTTGCATATTTTTTGTTTTTGTCTTTTGTTGTTGCTTCCTTTGAATGAAAAGGCTAAGAGAATAAAAGTTAATTTTTCTTTAACAAGTAAACGAGTTTTGAAATTGGAATGTGTGTTTCCATTTGCTAAAGGTAAAAATTTAATTTTACCTTTTCTTGCATTTATTATTATTATATTATTATTTTTCTTATTTCTTTTCAGTTATTTTTTGTTTTTGTTGTTTTGTTCTTGTGTTTGTTTTGGTCTCCTTTGTTGTTTTTTTTTGTTGTTTTTTTTTTTGTGTTTCTTTTAAAAATGTTTTATGACATTAAGGAAGCATTTTATTTTATTTATTTATTTATTTTTTCTTTGTCGATTTCCTCTCGATTTCTTTTCAATTATTTTTTTTTTTGACTTCTGCTTTGTCATGGTTGGTCTTTCCCATTCTTTTTTCATTTACTTTTTTTCGATGTAATTCTTCTATTAAATTTGATTTTTGTCCTTGGTTTTTTTTACCTTCGCCTTGATTTTTGATTGATTTTTTTTTTATTATTTTTTGTGTTATTATTCTTGTGGGTTTTAATTTTTGACTGATTTGGCATTATTGATCTTTTTTTTTTTTTACTTTATCGACATAATATGTATATATATATTCCAATGCTTTGCATAGTTATTATTACTTTTTGTGTTCAATTTTTTTGACCCCTTTTTTTATTTTCGCAAAGTATATATCAATTTCTAAATTTATTGAATAAAAAGTTAAGGGAAAGTTCTAAAAATTTACAAAAGGAATTTAACTAGTTTTTGCTCATTTTCTTTTGCTTTTGTAATGAGGGATTATAAAGGCTCAGTTATCTCAAAATTGATTTTTGGGTTTGAAAAGTTTATTTATTTATTATTTTTTATTTTATCAGAAGCCTAATTTTGAAATTTTTTTTTTTCCTTGAGATTCAACGTCATTTAAAAAAAAACCAAATTACACGTGGGCTATTAAAACCTACAAATTTATGAGCCAGTGAACAAAAAAAACCCAATGAGCGCCGAGGAGGCTTATTGCCCCACACGACTCTTTAAATATACCTATAAGTCTGAGGGGATAAGAAATCCCACACAACAATTCTAGGAGAGAAAAACGAACATGATGAAAAAGATGAAACAAAAGTAAGCAAAACTAAGAATAAGGATAAAATGAAGTTGGCCAAGTGGTGGCATGAATAATCATATAATTGGTGCTTGGACATCTGTTATTATTCCAAACATATGTTGCATCAGGCGAATGGCAAACAATGAATCAAAAGGACTCTTTTCCATCCTTTGAGTCCTTCATCTAAGGATAAACCAAATGTCCTACCCAATCAGTATGTAAACACCCGCATTGAACAAAAGGGGTCTTAAAATGGAATTGGGACCAATGCTAACAATGGGGTGCTTATACAATCTCAGTAGCGACCCATGTTTACCTAAGCTATGGAGTCCCAAACCATGTTGCTGCCTCTATCAATTTAAGACACAAATTAAACATTTCCCAGCAGACATTCATGCCACACACCAGCTCCGAAACATACAACCATTTATCATAAAACCATGGCAGGGAAGTCTAAATAGATCTAGCAACAAATTATACCAATCAAATACGAACGTCTAATTCAAGTTTCTCTCAGGCATTTGGTCGAGCATCTATTGTGTGCATTATAGGACATTACAGAATATGACATTTCGTGCTTCATTCCTAGCTATCCGGTGTGAGAATGTTCCCTAGTTTTTTGTTAACATCACTCATAGTCATGAGGGAGCTCCATTGACTAATCAGAGAAAGCAAACAAATATCCATAGTTTACCTGTCAGATTACAGCAAAGAATGGATTCCTCCTTTACACTTAAACCTTAGGCAGAATGGGAGATATTCATTGTTCCTTCCCCCACTGAAACCGGGAGCTTCTATTTCAGATCCGTCTCATGATTCTGTCTCCATCTCTCCCTTCCTCACACTTTCTTGGTTTCTCCTAATCCGAAATCCTCTCTCCCAATCTCTCGCACCCAGAAAAACTCGCTCCTTTTGAATCTCACTTTTTCTGCCTCTCTCCCTCTGAATTAGAAATCCCCACCTCTCTTTCACTCTCCTCTAATTTTTTGCCCCCCTTTGATTTTTCATTTCTCGCTCACTCTCCCTTGCCTTTTGGTTTCACCTCTTTTTAGTCTCCTCCTCCAAATTTTGACCCCCTTCTGTTTTGTGCCTCCAATCCCCTTTTCAAACCTATCCATCTTTGACTCTCCTTCCCTTCTGATGTTCCCCTTTTTCTCCCTCGATCCCCGTCTCTGGCTTCTCCTTCCATTTTTACGTTTTCTCTCCTCGGCTTTCGACGATGAAGGGGACAAGAAGAGAAAGTCAGCTCTTCAGGTGTGCCCCTTGGCTCTCTGCCCTAGTTCCTCTGAAACACTGCCTTGCTTTTTTCTTTCCAGCGTTTCTCTGAGACGTTGGATTGATCAGCCCCTATTGCTGTAGCCATTTTTGTGTTTTCAGCGCTCTGTGCCTCTGTGTGTGTCACGCTGTGTCATTTGGGGCAGTCCGAAAAGGGGAGCCGGGTAGGGTTATGGATTTGGCCTTATGGCCCAGTCCAAAGGAGATTTTGGGCTTCAAAGGGGATTGGGTTGAGGGTTTAACAAGGTGGGTCTGGGAGTTTCGGGCTTCAGATTGGCCCTTTCTCCCCTTTTTTTATTAAATTTTTTTATTTAAAATTTCTCCTTTCTTTGACTCTTTTTTTTTTTAACGTGTTTTGCCCCTTTTTATTTATTGTTTTTAATTTTTCATTCATCAATTTCAAGTTTTTTTTTGTTTATTTTATTTTATTTTATATGGTTAGGACATTCCTTCTTTTTTTCTTTTCTTTTTCCTTTTTTTTTGTATTTTACGTTTCTGATTTTATTCTCAATTTTTGTCTTCTCTTTTTCTTTTTTTTTAATTAAATTAAATTAAATTACATTATTATTATTATTCCTTTAAAGTGATATTATTATTATTATTTTGCTTTTATTATATTATATTATATATTTATTTATTAAATACCGAGACAAAATATGATGTTCACACATATAAATTACTTTCAGATTTAAATTGTCTTAATTGCAGCCTCTGTCCATGTGCATCAATTGCGTCAATCCACACCATCAGCTTTATCTAAGGGCTATAAAAGGGAAACACATTTTGCCTCTTAAAACGAAGTTGCAGGGGCTTTAATCCAAATTGTCTCTCCTATCCTTCGCTTTGATTCTCAGTTGATCTTCCTTCCAACTTTCAGCCATAGGCATTCTTCCCCTCTTCTTCTTTAATAATCGTTGATATTACCACTACTAATAAACCTCTGTGGGATTCCGTATGAAGGAAAGCAGGAGAGAATTGAGACAATGCAGATTGTTGGATCTTGTATGAAACAGAACACTAACATGATATTAGAATAAGAACCATACTTGTAGTTACCATGGAAGCAGATTGGAGACCGGATCTTCCTTTCTATCACCCCATGCTTAGATGAGCATCTTTCAATGGGATTAGCACACTTGAATTAGGATTAAAGAGGGGACCTAGCTCTTACATATAGATGTTTTATCAGACTCTCCCATAATGGGTTTCAACAAAACAATTGGCTTACACTATTATGACTGCTTGCCAGACCTTTTAATTTGAATGTGTGCTAAAACCTACCAACTTTATAATTACTTAATTTTAATTGGGCTTAAGATAATTCTTAATAGACTATGGTCAATCTAATTTTAAAAAATATTAAAATAATTAATGTGAGCCCACATAAAATTTTTCAACATTTTCCCACTTGGGCCACATTAATTTGATTTTAAAAAATTTTATTTTATTTTATAAAATGACTCTTGGGTTGACGAAATATCAAAAGCTTTATGTGCGCACTTTATTTAAAAAACAATGGTCCTAAGATAGCATATCGTATACAATCCGGTCCAATATAACTACCAATAATATGGCATGATTTGTCATGATGAATCTCAATACCTAAAACAAAAGATGCCTCTCCAAGGTCTTTCATGTCAAAAGCACCAAATAAAAAAACTTTAGTTTCATGAAGCAGATTCGAATCACTACTTGCTAGAAGAATATCATCAACATAAAGTACCAAGAAAATGAATATGCTCTTACTAGTTTTCATATAAATGCATTGATCAAATTTGTTCTTAATAAACCCAAATGAGGTTACCACCTGATCAAACTTTAAATACCATTGGAGAGAGGCTTATTTGAGGCTATAAATAGACTTTGTTAATTTATACACCATGTGTTCCTTCCCACTTTCTTTAAAACCTTCTGATTGTACCATGTAGACTTCTTCATTAAAATCTCTATTTAGAAATGCTATTTTAACATCCATCTGATGAAGCTCTAAATCATAATGGGCCACCAATACCATAATAATTTTGAATAAATCTTTAGTTGAGACTGGTGAGAATGTCTCTGTGAAATCAATGCCTTCCCTCTGTACAAAACCCTTAGCTACTAATCTAACCTTAAACTTTTCAACTTGGCCTTTAGAATCTTTCTTGGTTTTGAATACCCATTTACAACCAATTGGTTTGCAACCTGTAGGTAATTCAACAAGCTCCCAAACTCCATTCTTCAACATATAACTCATCTCATCACTCATTACATTACTCCATATGTCTGATTGATGACTATTGATGGCTTCAGAGTAACTCAAAGGCTCTATAGTTTTACTAATGTCACATTCTGTTTCTCCCAAATAGACATAATAGTCATTTGAGATTGTTGATATTCTTTCTCTTTAAGACCTCCTTAAGAGATTTTTTGGAATTTTTTGAATTGTTTCACTGTTTCACCTATCAAAGGAACATCATCCATAGTGGGTACTTCTATCTGAATAGGTAAATTCACTACCTCTTCTGTTACATTCGGCGGTACAACTATTGCATCTGTGAGTTGTAAAGGAATTGAAACTGTATCATGCTGTTCATTTAGTTCAAAGTATTGAGAGCAACTTTCTCTAGCAACATCAAATTCTAAGAATTTTTGCAGTTAGTGATTCAACAATTTTAGTACCCCTTGTAGGGTAATTGAATCTATACCCCTTTGAGTGATCTGGATAACCAATGAAGAAGCAATGGGAAGTTTTAGTATTTATTTTCTTCAGGGAAGGATTATAAAATTACCAGCAGGACACCCCTAGACACGAAAGTGATTGAGACTTGGTTTTCTTCCAGTCCATAGTTGAAATGGTGTTTTAGGAACGAATTTACTTGGAACCCAATTCAAAATATAATTAGCAATCCTTATTGCTTCTCCCCATAAAAAATTAAGCAAATTAGACCCACTCATCATGCTCCTCACCATGTCTATAAGTGTGCGGTTTCGTCTTTCTGCTACACCATTTTGTTCAAGACTACTAGGCATGGTATGCTGGGCAATAATCCCAGAATCTTGTAAATACTTAACAAAAGGTTTGTTGTCCCCTTTCATCATATTTTCTATAATATTCACCACCACAATCTGATCTGACTATTTTGATGACTCTCCCCAATTGTTTATCAACTTTAGTTCGATAAATTTTCAACATGTCAAGGGCCTCAGACTTTTTCCTAATGAGAAAGACATAATCATAATGGGAAAAATCATCAATGAAGGTTATGAAATAATTTTTGCAACATATAGTTAAAGGATAGGGCCTACTGATATCAGTATGTATTATTTCTAAGAGGCTCTCGCTACGAATTACACCTTTTTTCTTAGTTTTTGTCAATTTTCCCCTCATATAATTAACGCAGGTGTTTATCTCTTCTAAATTAAGCAAGGGAAGTATTTCATCTCTGATTAATCTCTCAATTCTTTCCTTTGAAATGTAACCTAGTCGTTTATGCCATAATAATAGAGACTTCTCCTTAATTAAGGGTCATTTAGCCACGGAATTCTCAACATTGAAAGATAGATTATTTGTTTTGGAATTCAAGCATATTCTGTATAATCCATCAGATAAAATGCATTTGCCAATCACATTAGAATGATAAGAAATTTCAACTCCTTTATTTCTAAAATTGAAAAAATATCCAGCTTTATCAAGTAATGAAAGAGAAATCAAATTTCTTCAAAATGACGGAATATAAAAAATATTTTCTAAACATAGATGATAACCAGACTCTAATGACAAAAAAACAGTTCCTATATATTCAACTTCAACATTAACATCATTTCCTACTTTCAACTTAGACTCATTCTCGCTTGGCTTCCTGCCGTTTCTGAACCCCTGTAATGTAAAAGTTATATGAATAGAAGCACCACTATCAAACCATTAAGAATCTATTGGAACATCAATTATATTTGATTTAAAGCAAACATAAGCCAATGACTCACCTTGATCTCTACCCTTTTTTGCTAGCCAACCTTTGTATTTAAGACAATCAGCTTTCTTATGACCCTTATTCTTATAGAAATAACAACTCATATCTTTCATTTTATCTGCATCACTAGAAGTATAATTCCTACTATCACACCCGAAAATGTGACCACGTGGCACCAAACTGAAATCAAAATTAAAAGTAGTAGAGTCGCCACCAAATTTTTATTCTTTGAAAAGACAACATTTTGACAAAAAAATTTTAATTTAAAAAATAGTCTACGAACAAAAAAATGGATCCAAAAGTCGATTGTGAGTGGGGAAGGTGTTAGGTACCTCACTACACCCGTTCTTAGGAATGGTTACTCTAAATTAGTTGTGCAAAATTACTATGACTTTTAATTTATTTTAATTCTTTTTAACAAATTACATGCAAAATAAGAAATAAAGAAATTAAATAAAATAAAATTAAAAGTAAAAAAGAGAAAAATAAATTAAAGAAATAAAATTAAGAATAAAAAAAAGAAATAAAAGAAATAAAACTAAAAGAAAATATCTATTTACAAAGGCAAACTTGACCTAAAATGAGAGCTTAGGGCCTACGTACCTTTCGAGAAAGATCAAAGTCTACGTAGTTTGAACCAAGACTGTGTTTGTTAGTTTTTAGGTTTCTTTTTTAAGTTTGTTATTGTTTTTGTTTTGTTATTTATTTATTTTTATTTTTTGGGAGAGAAAAAAGAAAGAAATAAGAATTACTTTTATCTTTGGCAAATAAAACGAAATTAACATTGATTGATGTGTTTTAATCTACCTAAGATAGAATTAATTTTACTTCCTTACCTTTTCCCATTTTGAGTTTCCTTTCTTTTACCTCTTTTTTTTTTCATTTTTTATCTAGGCTCTTCATTCATTCAAAGGGTTTTTAATCCTTGTTTTGTTTTGTTTTGTCTTTGTTTTATTTGTGTTTGTTTTTTGTTATTTTTTTCTTTGTTGTTTTTATCTTCTTCTTTTTTGTTTTCTTATTGTTTTTGTTTTTGGTTTTCTTATTATCATTTCATATTTTTTTGAATTCGTAATTTAATTAATTTTTTGGTTATTAAACTAAAGTTGGAAGAAAATTCAAAGTCTACAAAAGGGAAAATTAATTTTTGTGTATTTTTTTTTTTTGAAATGGGAACTTAAAAAAAGCTTGATTACTTAAAATTTAGTTTTGAATTTGAAAAGTTTATTTAACTTGTAAACCCCTTTCTTTTGTTCTTTTTTTGTTTGGTTTCTTGTTTTATCCTATCTTCTTTTTTTTGAAATTTTTTTAAATAGAAAGAAAAACTAAAAACTTATTGAAATGTAAATTTAAGACCCAAAAAGTAACAATGAGACTTTATTGCCACACATAACTATTTGGTTTAACTCCTATACGTTTGAGGGGACAAAAAATCCCACACGACAAATTCTAAAAGAAAAATAAAAATAAATATAATGAAGGTATAATGACAATATTTACAGGCATGTAAAATTTGGTGATCGTGTGTGTTTATTATGCATCCAATCAATCCTCATTTGTCATATTACATGAAACGTTTATATAGCAAAAGATGAACCAATGAAGCTCTCTCTTAGCCGTCTCTTCAGTCCTTGTTTGGCTCCCAATAAACCTTTCCCAATACGAGGCTCTTTGTACTGCTTCCCGTCCATTTGCTTTCATTCGGTTACTGACCTCTAAGTCGTGGGCCTCATACACAACAAAAAGAAAGGTGCAGGAAGGTACTTTTATGAAATAATAATAATAATAATAATAATAATAATAATAATAATAATAATAATAATTAATGACTCAATGCTTAGAGCAAGAACCAAAAATTACGTTCATGTTCAGGTGTTGGCAAATAGATTACAAACCAATGGAATTTCTCAAAACAATAATAAATCTCAGATTCTGCATCTTGAATTCCTTAGTGCATACATGCCCAATCACATAACAAAACATCTCACAAGTAAACCATTAATGTTAGTAAACAGTGATTTTCCAAATTCTAGTTGAATCAAGATGCAGCCAAGAAACAGGACCCTATTTGATTCTAATTAACTCCAACGACATAACGTGCTTAAGATAGCACGATATATAAACCAAATTTCTCATACACGAAATGTTTAGCAAAGCAAACCAGTTGCATACATAGAGTGATAAAATTGGATGCCTACGTTACTGACAACAAAGAGGGATAAATGTATATGTGTATCCTTTTTCTTATTAGAAGCAAAATCACCTCAAGAATCAATATTCCCTCTCAGGACACACTTAACTTAAGAATTTAGTTCAAGATAGCAAAAAGCCTATTCTCAAGCAAACATCAATTCAAGACAGATTCATTTATTGCAAAATAGCAACAATATGGAGATCAAAATCATAGTCACAGCTCCATCAAACTCAATGGGTTAAACCACTAATTAAACAATTTTCATCATTGAAAATGGAATAGTCAAACACCTAAGATTGCTCTCAGGAATTTCGTCAAGCACCTGCCTAGCACACTTAAAACGCTTACAAAACACAACATTTTATACCATACCCCTAACTATCTAATGCAAATATGTTATCAGCTCTATCACAGTACACAAGCCAGCATGTAACCTCATATTCAAAGTACTGTACCAGTGTTAGATACATAACCTTGCTCAACAAAAGAAAATTCTTGGCTCCAATTTTTAGGTTATCCTATCTTTTATTCCTATCTATCATTACTAGCAACCACAAGATAATTTTTTAATGGATAGCAATGTTGACAAACATGGAATGAGTAAAAATCATAGTGTACCTGTAGGAATCGTAGTAGACAAAAAGGGTTCTTCTTCCTCTGATTTCTAAATCTTCTCTTTTCCTCCCTTCTGAACCCTCTAGCTCTCTCGGTCCCTTGTTTAATCTCTCTTTCTTCTTAATCTCTTGAACTATCTCCCTTCTGGTTTGTCCTTGCTTCTATTTTCGATCTCTCTTTTCCTGAAACCCCTCTCCCTTTTTTCTCTCGGCTCCTCAATTATTGGATTTTTGAAACCTCCTTTTTTTCAAATTTCGAAAACCCCATACCTCTCACTCACGATTTTTCCCTTTTCTCCTGCTCTCTGCTCTTCATCTCTGCTTCCCTATTCTCTTCTCGAAAGAACCTCGAAAAAAGAAGCCCTAGTTTTCTCCCTTCTCCCGTGACTCCCTTAGCCTTTCCCTTTTTAATTTTTGATTCCCTTTCTCTCCTCTGATGCCCTCCTTCCCTGCTGATGATTCTCTTCCCTCATTGATTTGCGTTTTCCATCTCCCTTTCCATTTTCCCCTTTTCTCTCTTCAGCTTTTGACGATGAAGGGGATAGGAGAGGGAGGTCAACTCTTCAGGCGCTTCACTGTGAATCTGCTCCACTCAGACCCCCCGAGACGATGGACACTGCTCTCTATTCCTATGCTTTGTTCTCTGCCACCATCTTGCATTATGCCGATGGTAGAGACCAAGCGAACGAAAGGCTATGGGAGGCTATGGGTCAAAACGCAGAACACTCCCTTCAGCATTTTGTGATCCAAGTTAACGGGCTCAGAAGAAGTGGGCCGGTCTGTTTTAATTAGTTTTGGGCTTTAGGAATTTGAAAAAAAGAAAAAAAAAAGTCTAATACCTTTTGAGTAACTTTTTCTCATTTTTTGTTTTTTTTTTACATTCTTTTTTTTTATTTTGTTATTATTTTTGAAATTTGTCTTGACAAAATACGCTGTCTACACCTACCATACCTTTTGAAGTCCTGATCCCTTTTAGGAGCTTATGTCTTCTTGTTCTTAAATTTTCTTTTTCCCTTATGAAAATTTGGCCTATTGTGGGAAACCAAATATGCATTCTCATTCTTTTCCCTCTTCAACTTTTCCTTCTTAACCATACATTTAGAAATCAAGTCATTCAGATCCAAGTTTGATCTTGTGTGTTATAAGCAATTTTAGTCTGAATGAATTCTTGCGAAAGCTAATTAAGTACATGATGAATGACAAAATTATCTGGAATCGGAATATTATGAGCCTTCAATTTTGATTGAACATGTACCATCCTCATGATATATTCTCTAACTCCCTTAGTACTATCACATTTCATACTTATCAACTCACTTATGAATTATCCTGCCTCAACCTTGTCAGACATATGGTACCTCTTTTTCACAGTATCAAAGAACTCCTTAGCATTTGTGGTTTCTGGTAAACCACTCATGAGATGTTTAGCTATTGATATTTTCATAGCTATAAGATTGAGACAATTGGATTTCTCCCACTTAGCATAGTACTCCTTTTATTCAGCAGTGTTATTCTCATTGGGTTTTAAAGGTTTATTTTCACATAATGTAAGGTCTATATCCACTATTCCAAGGGCAAATTCAACGTCTTGCTTCCATCTCTTATAATTGAAACCAGTTAAGACCTCAATGGTTACATTATTGTTGTTCACAGCAAAAGAGACTAGATAAAATTGCAACATGGTTAGTTAAGCAAACAATTTCAAATAGCTTAAGTTAAGCAAGCTATCATTGAGAAGCACTTGTTGTAACATCATGAACTCCCCTTTGGGCAGAGAACATAACATGAATTAGGCATCTCTAGCATGAAGCTAATATGGATAAGAATGTATAGTATTGCAAGTCTTATCTCCTTTGGGCAGATATTTTTCACAAACTACGTATTTCTATCCAATAAGGAAGTATATAGCTGAGAAAATTTATTCCCTTTGAGCAGATAATTTCTTTTAACGATTTACTTCCACCAGCACACTTCATGCCATACTAGAGTTATTATATATAATAACCCTTTTTAGACAGGTAATTATATAAAATAACTCAATTTCTATCAATAAGGGAATTTATTGATTTTATGTAATAAAAAAATATTTTGGTGGCATAAATACACAAAATGATATTTCCAAACTAAAATTAGGAAATTGCCTTACCTCTTGTCAACAAAATGAACTAAATGATTTTAATAACTTTGATGAATACATCACTTTGGTGATTTATTCGCAACAATTTATTAAAACAAAATTCCTAGATTAGGAGAAAATTGGTATCCTATTAAGATACTTTTACCATATGTATCTTAAAAGGCCAATTATGAATCATGTTTGCATGAAAATTGTGAACAACAAGAAGTTTTCTTTTAAATAAAATTTAAATATTGATGTTTAATAGCTTAGTTAGAGAGTATAATTGTTGTATGTTTATCTAAGGAGAGTACACCTAAATTTCATACTCTATATATGTCAAAATATTTTCATAAATTTTTATGTAATTTTCTGAGGTCGTTTACTTATTCTAAATAATTAAAAACGCTATTATTAATTAAAAAATATAAAAAAAATTAATAGATAATTTTTATGAGTCTCAAAAAATAAAATGAAAATAATAGAAAATTAAGAAATTACATGATTTAAAATTTAGGACAAAGAACGCTCCAATTGGAGCTAGGGGTGGCCCACACGCGCCACCCCCACATTTCCTCGCATGTGGGGCTCGTTTTACTTGGCTAGAGGCATCTTCAACCTCCAACCGGGTCACGACGGGTCAGAAAATAGGTCTTCTGACTTGTTTTTAACCCGTCACAATTCAGTGCTATTATGAACCCTTTTGCTTTGAAATTTGTATGTTTTTTATCAAAATTTATATTCCTAAGATATCTAAAACATCAATTATCCATAAAATTAATCAGAAAGGGAGAATCAACCCAAGTTTCTTCGTGGGTTTCGAGAACATGGACCTTGGCTACATGAATCGCATTTTGAAGCAATTCACATATGGAAATCATGGGGTTTTGATGTAAAACAATATTTCTAATATGTCTAGATGGTTAATTAAACAAATTAACAAAAGAATTGGATAAATTTTATGAATATGCATATGGGTTTCGAAACATGAACCCTAACTTGTCATCTTGTAATTCGAAGCCTTTTAACACTTAAATTTATGGGGTTTTAATGTAAAACTAGTTTTGTAATGTGCATGAATCATCAATTTAACAAAAAGATGAAAGGAGAAGAAGAATTTCTCAATTATTCGAATGAGTTTTATACAAGAACCCTATTTTTTTTTTTAACATTTTTCGAGCTATTCAGTGGGTTTTAACGCAATTAAATGTCACAAAGATTAACAAATATGCGATGAAGGTTTCCCATGGAACAATTCAAGCAAAAAATGCCAATTTAAGAGAACTCAAAATAGGATGAACATGTATAATTCAGACTTTCGAACTTTGAATTCTCTTTACTCAGTTGGAATTAGAAGGTAAGTAAGGTATCATATAAAAGCTTATGATCTAGAGAAGAAAAGGCCTAAACTAATTTGGCTAATTAGTAAACAATCACGAAAATATCAATTACCAAAGTGATGTAAATGAACACCAATTTTATTGCTAAATTTTAAATCTTAGGTTCTAGATTTCATACAGAAACCAAATCTTTGATACCAATGTTAAGATTGTTGGATCTCGTATGAAACTATAACACTAACATGATATTGGAATAAGAACCATACCTGTAGCTACCATGGAAGCAAGTTGGAGATTGGATCTTTTTCTCTATCACCCTATACTTAGATGAGTGACTTTTAATGGGACTAACACACTTGAATTAGGGTTCGAGAGGGGATCTAACTCTTACATATAGATATTTTATCGGGCCCTCCCATCATAGGTTTCAACAAAACAATTGGCCCACACTATTATGGCCGCTTACCAGACCTTTAATTTGAATATGTGCTAAAATCCACTAACTTTATAATCACTTAACTTTAATTAGGCTTAAGATAATTCTTAATGGACCATAGTCAATCCAATTTTAGAAAACATTAAAAGTATTAATGTGAGCCCATATAAAATTTTCCAACATTTTGAGTATTGAAATTAGAGGCCCTTGATGTGGTTCACTTGTAGAATGAAAAGGAAAGCAATGGAGAGATAGAAAACGCAGATGGAGATTAAGATGCCAGTGGAGAAGAAGATGCAAAACGAAAATAATGATAAAGACACAGATAAGTTTGAAGGGAAAAAAGACCAGAAGGAGAAGAAACTCAAAAGAACAATTTCACTGGTGTTCTATTTGAAGAGAAGCTATATGGTCCTGATAAGTTTAAGAAATTGCAATCGATACCTCGCATGTTGAGATTTTTGCCAAATTGTTAAGTTAAGTGAAAAGTTTGGCATTAGCTTTGGCGAGTACATTGCAAGTGCAAACCACAAAATTGGAAATGCTTTAAATGCCATGGCCATTAAAATAACTTTTATGTGTTTGTGCTCACATCTTTGTTGGTTTTAGTTTTATGGTCAAATTTCATATTTAATGAACAGGTCAATCTATGCTCCATTTTGCTCATTTTATGCAATGTGATTTCTCTTTTTTTAATCTTTTGTCTATAAATTTTATAATGGAAATAGAATATGGAGATTGAGGCAATAACCAAACACTTCAACCTCTACCATAGAACTGAACAGTTTACTCTAGTTAATTATAAAATTCTTTATTGATTTCAGCTTTGAATTGTTTTTAAGAATTTTTTGGTCTTTTTTCTTTTTTAGAAGAATTTGCACAATCTATATTTAGGTTTGGTTGGAAGAATTTGCATAATCTACATGTAGATTTTTTTCCTTACTTGTGATTGCATGTAGAATTGACTTAAAAAAGTTTCTAATTATTTACGTGTCTTTGATTTATGTTTTGTTTAAAGTAAACTATGTATAAGTAGCTATTTTAGGCACACTAGTACTACCTTCACAACTTGGAAGTCATTGTGGAAGTTTAAGCTGTTATGGTAATAATTATTGGAATATATGAAAGTTAACTATTTTTTCCTTATTTACACTGTACTTTTTTAAAGGTTTATCTGTAACTAATATGAATCCCTCCTCTGTTGCTCTTGCTTGTTCGAATTATGTTTTGAACCTATTCTCTTGATTTTGTGTTTGTAGGAAGAACCAAAAGAAGAGAGTGATGATGACATGGGGTTTAGCTTTTTTAATTTTTTAGGCTAGAAGGGTTTAGCTTATTTTATTAAAGTATGTACTTGGGAGGTGATCCAATTGGTTTATAGTATTTTCTTAGCCAAATCAATATTCTTGACAACTAATTAATAATTGAAAAGAAACCCTCTAAATTTCTTTGTATAAATCTTGACAATTAAAAAGGTTGACCAACACTTTTTAACTTTACTATATTTTAGCAACTAAGAGCAAATTAAAGTAGTGCAAATATAGAAATATCTTTAATATGTTCAAGAAATAGCTTTGTTACATTTTGATGATTGTAATGTACAACTCCAAGAAATAAAAACATTGGCACTTTATTACAGCTTCATTTCTCTTCTAAATTTTAGTGTATAGATGAGTTTCAATTTTCATTGCCTAAATCCTCCAGAGTTTGCTACAATTTTATTCCTATTCCAAATTTAACATACAACTTCATTACAACAAAAGACAATATCGGGAGCTCCATGGAGCTTATAACATAGCCAACAACCTAGAATTTGAAACATGAAAGTTGAAATTTTATTTGCTCTTTCATTTGTTAGCTTTATTGGTATATCTTCACAAAGTGTGCCTTGGTTGAGGTCAAAGCCTATTTTACCAAAAGAGTAGCAAAAAAGAAATTAATAACTAACATTGTCACATTTGTAATGTGATTACATGGTGTCAAAAAAGTTATTTAAAAATTTAATTTAAAAAAATGAAAACTAAATAAAGTAGAATTGTCACCAAATTTTTATTTTTAAAAGGTAAAATTTTAAAAATATTTTTATAAAAAAATGGTTTATGAACTAAAAATATATTTGAAAATCAATTATGTGTAGAAAAAAGTGTTAAGCACCCTATAATACCCGTTTTTAAAAATGATTACTTTAAGTTAATTATACAAAATTAATGTAGCCTTAATCTTACTTTAATTACTTTAATAATTACATGTAAAAATAAAGAAAAGAAAAGAAATAAAAAAAATAAAAAAATATTTATATGTAAGGGCAAATTTAACCTAAAATGAGAATTTAAGATATACATACCCTATATAAGAAATTAAAATTCATATAGTTTGATTGGTAAAGAACAGTGTCAATTAGTTGGAATTCTTTAATTTTTGTGGAAAGAAAAAAATAAACAATTATTTTAGACTTTGGAAAATAAAATGAATTTAAAATTGGTTTATATGTTTTAATTTGTAAAAACTGAATTAATTCCACTTCTTTACCCATTTCTTTTTTTAATGATTTCCTATTTTTTATGATTTATGATTTTTATATGTTTATGATTTTTTGATTGATTTATTATTATTATTATTATTATTATTATTATTATTATTATTATTATTTGTTATCTTTATTTTCTTTGATCTTTTTTATATTTTATTGTTAATTTTGTTATTATTATTTCTATCTTTCTTTTCTTTGATCATTTATTCTATGTTATTTTATTTTATTTTTATTATTTATTTTACTTATTTTTGGTTTTTTCTATTTTTTGATTTTTTATTTGTATATATTGTTTATTTTTCTTTGATTTACTTTTTCTATATTTTTTGTATTTTGTATTTTTATTTTATTTTTTTTCAGGTGTTAAAAAAAAGAACTAACTTCGAATTAGGAAAAACTCTCAAAGATTTATCAACTTTTGAATTATGAGATGTTTTTCTATTTTATTTTTTGATTTTTTTAAAAGAAATTTTTTTAAAGAAAATATTTAAGATTTAATTTTCTAATTTCATATTTTTTCTTCTTTTGTCTTTAAAGAAAAGATGAATCATTGGAATCTAACTTGACTTTTAATAATTCTTTCTTTTTCAATTTTTAAAGCTTTTTTCATTATTTATTTTTTATTTTTTCAAAGGAGAATTTGCAAAAATATTTTTATAAAAAAATAAATTCATTAGATTTATTTTTTTTAATTTTTTTAAAAGAGCCTAAATTTTGAACTTTTGAATATATTTTTTATTTTCACTTAATTTAAAAAAAAACTCAATTGATTTTCTAGAAACCATTTTTTTGTGTTGAAACTCTTTTTTTTTTAATATACCTTTAAGTTTCTAAAAAAGATATACACAATTTTGAAAATTTTCTTTAAAACAAATATTTTCCTTTTCCCTTTTTTTTTTTGAAATTTTTTTGAAAACATGAGTCATAAGAATCCAAAATTTATTAAAGACTAATTGCACGACCTAAGTACTTATGGAGACTTGTTACACATGACCCTAATGACATTTTATATTTTTGAGGAGACAAAAAAAATCTCACATAACAACTCTAAAGTAAAAATGGAATTTTAACAAAATAAAATAAAATAAACCGCAATTTTACACATGATGTGAACGGGAATGTTTGTGTACAGACACTGTAACAAAATGTTGATTCACCTCATTAGCAAACTAAGATTTCAGTATAAAAAGAAGATAAAAACCCATCTGACAACGACAATTTTCAATCCCACTCAAACAACCCTCCTTGAACTGAAATCACCCAGAGACAAAATTCACCTCACCCATCTTGATTTATTCACTTGATTGAAACCAACAAGTAGAACTTCCAAGTTGCATATGAGACTAACAAGCACGCAGAATCTGACCCTCATCAGCACACAGATCAACAGACATCAATATAAAAGAAGATTAAGCTCTCCATTATCTCAGCACATGAATCAAGTAATTTCGCGTTTAACTCATGACAACACCGAAGTTACTTGGCAGCAAGATAGACAGCATCAAGTCAACTCTAATCCTCTTGCAACACCATCAGGCAACCTTCAAAGGAAATCAAATGACAACCAAATCCGAAGCACCTCAACCAGGAATTGGTTTATTCTAATTTCATTCATTGACCCCATAATATTTTAAAGCAGTAGAACACAGCAGCCATAACATGGTAGGACATGAATCGTGGATGCCAGTTTCATCCCCAAAACAGTCAAAAACCACATCCACTTAAGTTAAGTTCCTCCCCGGTGAAACGAGTGTACAACCATAAAATCAGAAGAATGTGCTTCTCAAGATAAATTTGCAATCAAGATAACTACCCTTACATTGACACTTATGGATTCAAAGCAAAACAAATCAGTTTTCACACAGAAGTTTGGGGAAATTTTCAAACTCAAGATCCAATCTCAGCCTAAAATGTACCACAACGTAATACATAAACAGAATCATCCTATACCAAACAGACGAAAGATTACCTCCTCAGAAACCTTTCTGAGCTTGTTCCACCAAACCCTTTGCTCTGGTCTCCCTCCTTCAAACTCCTTCCGAGCTTGCTCCACCGAGTCCCTTGCTTTGGTCTCCCTCCTTCAGACTCCTTCCGAGCTTGCTCCACCGAGTCCCTTGCTCTGATCTCCCTCCTTCAGACTCCTTCCGAGGTTGCTCTACCGAGTCACTTGCTCTGGTCTGCCTATCGGCTCTGATATTTTTTTTTTCCAAAAAGAAAAATGATCATTGTCTCTCCCACGTCCTCGGCTCTTACTCCCTATGGCATCCACCGCAGGACCTTCAGCCACCCCTAAAATCCCTTTGTCAGTCTCTCTCCTTCAGACTTCCTCTTCCTCTCAACTCACCGTCGTACCCTCGCGCACTGAACCACGCTTCTGTTACTCTCTTCCTCTCGCTGTCCCTCTCCACAGCTTCTGATTTTATGATGGATCCGAGAGTGAATTTCACTCTCTCTCACGCGTGCGTTGCTCACCTTGAAGAGAAAAGTCCAAAAGCCATACACATTGTGCACGTCCATTCCCCTGCTTCAGTGCTTCCTCTCTCTGTTCTGTTCATCCTCTTCCTTACCGAGAGCGTATGCCGCAGCTTTATGGGGAGGGGATTGCACTGTCTCTTCTGCAGAAGCTTGTCTGCTCCACCTCACTCCCTGCGGCTTTATCGTGGCTGCTTTTGGAGGGACCGAGAGAGAACCCGAGAGGAGAGGACAAACTAAAACCATGGGGGTTAAAGGGTATTATTTTTTCCCTTTTTTTCTGTTCCTTTTTTTTTTATTTTTTTTTATTTTATATTTTTACTTTTTGGTGTTGGGTTGATGGACGCCGAAGGAATTAGGGATTTTAACTCACATGCTGCTACAGGAAAAACTATATACTGAGAAGCTCAGCCGCAAAAATCAATTCCACAGATACTTATTTTTTTTTTATTATTAATGGGTCGCGGCATCACAAAGGCCGCGACCCATTTTTTTATTCTTTTGAGTCGCGGCATCAGCGATGCCGCGACTCAAAAGAATAAAAAAAAATTTTTAGTCTCTCCCAAAAAGAATTTAACGTGTGAAGAAGTTCATTAGATAATTAAAATTTAATATGTCATGATCTGTTATTTGGATTAATTTTTATAAAAAAAATATTATTTTTAAAATTTTTTAATTTTGTCAAGTTAATGATTACACTTTTAAAAAAAGTATTGAAATTGTAATTTTTTTAAAGCATAATAATAAATATATGTTTGAAAATAATTTTAATTTTAAAAATGTTTTATTATAAATTTTTTAAAATCTAAATCGGTAAATATAATTTTTCATAATTAAAAATGAAAAGGGGAGAGAGAAAGAAAGATGGTGAGAATGAAAGTGACATTATATGAAAAAGTTTTGGTTAAATTAGTATTTTTATGTCTAAAATTTGTTTATTGTTCTTATTTGGTCCACAATATGAGATATTAATCATTTAATTCCTAATTCATACACATATGTCTTCATATGGTTAATGATTTAGGATACATGTAATATAAATTAAAATCTATAGGATCAATTTGGCATGAAAGAATTCAAGCTAGACAATAGATGAAGAACTAAAAATGTTAATTTAATGTAAAACTTTTATGGCGTTATATCAAATATGAATATTAATAATTAGTAATACATAAATATAGATTTTAATCACGTTACTCGATTTCTTAAAAATTAACGTGCGACCCATTGAATAAGCAACGCGTGACCCATTTTTTTCCCTTGAGCGTTGCTGCGACTGAAAAAAAAAACTTAAATTTTTGTTAATTACGCAACCCGGGTCCCATTTTTCCTCCTTGGGGCCAATCAAATATTTTTATATTATATTAAACGTTATTGTAAATTACAAAATCTTATCTCATTAGCCCCTATTCCAATTTCTACTTACAACTCAATGGATTGATTATATGAGAAGGGAAGGAAAGAGATTTTAAATATTATGAAAGAAAAAGAAGAAAATGAAAAAAAGATAGTTAAACAAATGATGGACTTCCAATTTTTTTTAAAAAAAAAATTTGAAAAGACTAAATTTAGATACATTTTTGTTATTAAATTTTTAAATAAAGATATGACATGATACATGTAAAATTTTGTAGAGATGCATGCATTTAACGTTAAAATATAACGATCCCACATTTATTACATGAAAACATAACACGTTATATTGATATTATATACTCACAAATTGAAACGTGAACACCAAAGTACGCCATTGTACACAAAAAGGATAGAATTGTTAAAGTGAGGGAAAAAATTGAATATTTTACCCAATATGTCCTCCAGTCCCGCATCTGGGTCCTCGTCGCTGGCGTTGGGGACGGCGCTGAGGTGACTCCTATTCTGCTTCTTCACCTTCCGCTTCTCCTTCTACTTCACCTTCATCTTCATCAGTTGATCCATTATTTGGTTGACGAGTTGTCTGAGAGGATTGAGCAGGTGGAATCGGTTGATTAGGGGTGAAAAATCCTTGTTGGATAGATGATCCCCACGGGTCAGAAGATGTACCAGCAAACTCTGTACTGAATGCGCATGGGTCAGAGAATAAAGTAGTGAAGGAGATACCACTAGCCTGCATAGTTTGGGTTGGCGGAGTGAAGAAGAAAGGCTGAGGAGCTGGTGATGTGATAGATGACGAACCACTCCCAGGAGCAAAAGAAGAAGGACCACCGTCCTCAAAATGTGAAAAAAATCCACCAGGTGCAAAAGATGGTGCACAAGAAGAACCAACACCAACATAGTCAGCAAATGATGCAAAAGTAGAAGGACGAGGCTCTGCAGTTTCTTCATGGACAGGCGTTGGCGTGTAATAGGATGGTGGTGCATCTGTTTGACATCTACCGCTACGTGTAGTATCTGCTAATGGCTCTCTAGTAGATATAAAACCATGACCCCGCTTTCCTGGGCGAGCCTCCGGCTCTGGTGGCCTCTGCAGATAAGGAGCGGGTGGAGCAAGCTGAGAGACCAACATCTCCCGATGTTCTCCTAGGGCTTGCAGCATCGTCCTTATATCTCCACGTGTTCTTTCCCTAAATCCCATATAATCAAGCGTCGGAGGATCAGTAATGGAAAGCGCATATAGGTTGTCCAATATATCAGTCTGTGAAAAAAATAGTAAGAATCATGCAGTTAGATGAGAAACATACACAAACAGAAGAAAATAAAATGTAGGAAAAAGAACTTACCACAAAACCTTGGGAGCCGCTTTCTGGATGGATCCATCGACGGGTATAGCGCCAATACCAACACATATAATCGGATGAGCGATCTAATGAAGATGCTTCTATATCTGCGTGGGCAACAACCTCCTCCCACATATTCCATGCATTAATGAAAACCACGTGCTCCTGGCGCCAATCTTTATGTGTTTTTCCTCTCAATTGAAGTGTATGCAATGATCCCACGTTGAACGGCGTTTGGGGGATATGCTGGCGCTGACCAAATTGGCGGAGGACACGATCTGCATGGTGGAATTCAACGAGCCAAAAGCAAATAATAGGCACAGATACCCGCCATATATTTGAACCCGCTAAGCAATAGTTTGGAATTAATTGTTGGACACTTGGATGATCGTATGGCTGCCAAATAAACTCATCATCCTTCATTTGATCCAACAATATTCTGTAAGTCCGCAATGCCTCTGTGGTTGGACGAATATGCTGGGGGACACGCCTCCATCTAAAACCCAGCGGTGGGCTCAGGGGATATATCTCTATCTGCGGGTCTGGTTGAGTAGGGAGAGGTGGAGACAGACGAGGGAAACGATCCCAGACCCATAGGTGTAACAATGTGAGACAGCCACCAATATTGACCTCAGCATAATTGGTTGCACTACACATTTCTCTATACAAGTGGGTCAAAACTGCAGATCCCCAACTATAACGGCCAGCCTCATCAAAATTGGCAAGTAACGGTAAATACATCAACATCACCTTATGGCCAGTTCGATCCGGCATCAAATATCCCCCAATCAATCGCATAATATATGCCCGGGCAAAGTGCTGTATAGTCTCATCATCGGCGTCGTCCGGCAGGGCCTCAAATGTCTGTGCAAGCCATGGAACACTGAGTCGCTGTCCATCCATAGTCTCTGGCGGTGGAACCACGCCAAGTAACTGTTGGCACACAATGCCCCAATTGTAATTTGTTCGACCTGAAACAGCTTGTCCTGTGCAGGGTAAGCCAAGCTGAATAGCAACATCCTGTAGGGTTATAGTTGCCTCTCCCCTGGTCAAGTGAAAAGTGTGAGTTTCGGGTCGCCATCTCTCCACTAAAGCTGAAACCAATGCTGCATTAAAGTCGAATTGACCAAGTCGAGAGACTCCAAAAAACCCCGCTCAAACCAAGTAGGGAACAATGACCAGTGGAGGATCAAAGATGTGATCCTCCTGTGCAATCCGACGTATGCGCAAAATGCGATCTGCCTGCAGTATGCATTTATGTTATTAACATGTCATACTATATAACAAATACAATATTACAAATTTATCAATAATGTGTTACCTGTCCCTGCTACACAGCCTGTGAAACATGACGAGTCTGTAAGTACAAAAGTGAGTCATCCTCAGGTCCTGGATCGACAATGCTCGGATGACCAGCCATTATATTATTTCAGTTTAAAAAGAAGTAATTAAAAGAATCAGCGTGAACTCTATATAGTTAATAACTAACTTCTTTACACAAGAAACTACAAATCTAAGCAAAAAAATAATAAATATTACAAACAAGTTGACATAAGGGGAAATGAGAGATTAAATGAGTACGGTGTCACAAATAGAAACTATATAGATGAATGTGGCTGCATACAAATAAATGAAATTCACGGTACAATAGAAGTTCACTGCGGGAAACAACTAAAGGCGTACGATATTTCAAATACAATATGATAGAAATAAATTCATGGTACAATAGAAGTTCACTGCGGGAAGCAACTAAAGATTGAACCCAATGAAGTTAATTGCAACTAAAGAAGTTCAACTTCCGCTCGGTCGCTGCGATGGGCAAGTTGTTCGATTATGGCCCCTTTGTCGGCATAAACCGCAACGTTGTTGTTCTCTTGGGCCCTCACGCCAATCCATCTCATTTCAGATTCTTGAAGATTTTGGCCGACCTCGCTGACGAATCATAGTAGGATCAGGAACTAACCGTGGACCCATAGTTTATGGCCAATACATCTCTCCTCCCATCGGCTGAAACTCCGTCTTGTATGCATTAATGATGGTGTCTAGTCGAAATATTCGATCTACATATTGAAGCGGATCAATTGAGACTGAGGCACATGCGGCAAAAACATGCTGGCAAGGATATTTTTGAAGTTGAAATTCACCGCAATCACAAGTACGACGTCCCAAGCTCAACTTACAGCATCGACCATATTGCTTATTCGTTGGATCGTATGGTTCTTCAATTTCAAATTCTGATGATCGCCTGTCAAATCTACGCACAGTTAAGGCAAATACATTTTGTATCAGATATGATAATTTTTTCATCAGGTCTTCGGAGAAAATAGAACCAGCCTCAAGTTGTGCGGTGATCGTTTGTGAACGGTCTACCCAATATCTATTTAGTCTATACATAGTTGCTTTCACCAATCCACTGATGGGTAAGAACCTAACTCCTTTCAGTACACTGTTGATACATTCAGCTAAATTCGTAGTCATGTGACTCTAATGTCGGCCCTCAATATCGTACGCACGAGACCATTTACTCTTGGGAATATCTTCAATCCAGTTTGCAGCCTCTGAGTGGAGTTGACATAATTGGCCCAGTTGTTCATCCACCTGATGTCGCTCATGCAAGTAACCTGTGTCAATAACAATACATTAAAAAATAGTTTGACACAGTAGCCATTAAAATAGTTTATAAGATTAGGTAAGCATACCAATATTAATGAATCTCTTCTTTAACCACTTATTCCTGAATATTGTATTTAAATTACTTGCGATGTGCTTTAAACAAAATACGTGATATGCGTGCGGTGGCTGCCACCCAATTTCAGGATTAGAAACAGCAGCCAAAATTTCAGGATGTCTATCAGAAATTAA
Source organism: Erythrophleum ivorense (assembly GCA_026724425.1). Classification (NCBI taxonomy): domain Eukaryota; kingdom Viridiplantae; phylum Streptophyta; class Magnoliopsida; order Fabales; family Fabaceae; genus Erythrophleum; species Erythrophleum ivorense. The sequence goes on from JAIUCV010000129.1 coordinate 1,156,345, forward strand.
ACATATTCCCGTCTTATTTTGCAAAACTCGGCGTCGAAGCACAGAAAGGAACCATGCCCATGACTCATGTGTCTCACCCTCGACGACTGCAAAGGCTAGGGGAACAACTTTGTTAGCTCCATCCTGTGAACTTGCAATGAGTACTGTCCCCTTGTACTTTCCATACAAAAAAGTGCCATCAACTTGGACCATTGGTTTCAAATAATCAAACGCGTCGATGCATGACTTGAAAGTCCAAAAAACGCGATGAAATTTCACTAGAGAAGCTTCCGTTGAGTTACTCTGTGGCAATGCCCTATGAACAAACTCATAATACGACCCAGGCATGAAATGATTCACCGCTGCCAACCATTTCGGCAATAAAGCATACGATTGTTCCCAATTTCCAAATGCAATGCTCATTGCTCGATGCTTTGCCATCCATGTTTTTTTGTATGTAACGGTGTAGCCAAATATGCTATGCACTCTTTCAATGATTTGCCTAATCGACACTGATGGATTCTCAGCCACCATTGACACAATGTGCGATGAGATGACATCAGAGTCAAGTTTTGGATGATCTTGCGATAATGATGGAGAAAGGCATGTGTGTGGCCCATTATATTTTATTATTTTCCATTGTGTATCCCTCTCATCCCGACTTGTTCTAACTCTCCAAGTACACTGGGCACCATATTCTAGACAACGGTATTCTTCGTACTTTTCTGACGAGTAATGCACTTTAAAAGTGTGGTGTGTGCGAATGGAATATATCTTTACCGCACGGCGCATAGATTGTTTATCTGAGAATCGCATACCAATATATAACTCTTGATTATCATTCAAATCAATGTTTTCGGTCATTTCAGGGATCTCAATAGGATTTTCACCATCTGAACTAATTTGCGAAAGCATGCCATATGCTGGATCCACATACTGTACCAATGGAGTGACTCCAGCTTCATTAACATCGTCGCCTTCGAAATCATCATCTCCATGGTCATTTATATTAGGTGGAGCATCATATTCATCCTCCTCTTCAAAGTCGTCCATAATATCCTCCGTTTGATGGGGGGTGACGAAAGAGTCGTATTGAGAATAGGCTGCTGCGATGTGCTTGGTTGGCATGTCAAGTCGATGGTAGCTTGAGCAGCAAAATGGCCAACATCTGCCGTGTCATAATGAAGTTGTGAGGCATGATCATTGCTGCTTTGGAACTGGCCGATTGACGGGAGGGATAACGGTACATGAACCTCAGTTTGGGACTCTAGTAAATCTGTACCAGCAGTTGATATATGCGCATATATATCCGGTACGCCCAATTGATTTGAAAACTTATAGTTGGCTTCCCACATGGTTTGGATATCATCATACAAGCCAAATACTTTGTGGGATTACGCGAATGAGGGTACCTATATACCAATTTGAACACAAATTCATTTGGACCCAATCGTAATTTTTCACCCACTACCTTCTTCAACCCATTGAGAGTAACATTTGCATCAACTCTTAATATTTTTGGTCTATCACAGACAAATGTTACACCTTCTTCGCTGTCATAAATTTTTCCATTTGCATATATGCATATGATTTGTTTTCTTACACTCATTATGAATCCTATCATAGAATAAGTGCAATAACACATACAAAAAAAGTCATCAATATCATTTACATACATATATCAAATCATATATCAACAAATATATATATACTTTTATTTCGCTACCTATAACAGTATTTCTCCATACCTACATTAAAAATCATTTATCTCATTTATTTCTATTTCTATTCTGCTTATATATGTATATAACATTATATTTATTCTTATATAAATTATATTTATTAAAAATTATGTTATACTCATATTATAAATACTATTATACATACATATATATATATATATATATTATTACAAATTGTGTGATGCTCATATTATAAATATCATATATACATATATATATATAAATAAAATTTTTTACCTAATTTTTTTGTCATTTATTTACAAATAAACATTTCTCCTTCATATTTTAACTTATTTGTTTCTTATGTATTATAAAAATAAATTAAAAAAATTTGAATCATTTTTTCCTTGAGTTTAATGGTTTAATAAAACGGTTTTGTTTCAGCATCTATACAAACATAAATACAACTTATCCTCAGACTTACAATTTCATCCTAAACACTAACAAATATATATATGTATATATATTCAAATTAATTTTTTTATCTACATGCCAGGAAATTAAAAATATACTCATCACAATTATTACATAAATCTGAAGATAATATATTATCTTTAAATTTGCGTCTTACCTCTAACCAATTATTGACCAACGGGTAATATAGTTTGTCAAGCTATTTCCATCCGTTGCATCACAGAAGCATTTGATCTCTACACATACAAAAATATGAAATATAAAAAATTTAAATTAAACATTTTCAACTGTAAATTTATTCAAAATCATTAAAATATTAGTTATAAGTTAAATAACATTAATTTATGTTTCTCTTTTTTTCCACAAATTAAACAACAAATTATTCAGTAGAAATATAATTTTTTTCATTTTATTATATTTAAACTAATATTCATATCTCATGATATAAAAAAATAAAATCCCTTTAAAATGATTATACAAAACTTTGCTTTGGTGTAACTTTTTTTTCCCTTACAATGAACACATATTTCATTAATGAATAATCAAAAGTATGAAGAAATGATGGTTTAAAAGAACAAAAACTAACAAAGGATAAACATGTGAAATATCTATATAGAGCAAAGATGAAGAAAGACCAGTAAAAAAAGAAATTATAACAATAAAATGAGAATTTACTATGTAAATAAAAATGAAATACAAACTAAAAAAAATAAAAGAAAGGAAAAAATACATAAACTTACATGAACAAAATGAAGAGAGGAGCTGATGATGCGAGGGGAAAGAAGACAAGAGCTGATGATATGAGAAGAAAGACAAGGAGAAGAAGCAATGGGGAGGAAGAGAAGAGGCGCCTGTAATTTGAAGGAGAAGGAGACGCTGCAAGAGGGGAAAAATCTGAAACAAAGTGGGGGGGAAGGGGAGAGCTGCACGCTGAACAGGAGGGGGAGAGCTGCAGCTACAGCGTAGCTGCAGCTCCAGGAGTCGCGGCATCACTGATGCCACGACTCCCAAAGGAGAAAATGGGTCGCGGCATCTCTGATGCCGCGACCCATTAATAATAATAATAAAAAAAAGTATCTTTGGAATTAGTTTTTGTGGCTGAGCTTCTCAGTATATAATTTTTCCTGTAGCAGTATGTGAGTCAAAACCCCGAAGGAATTAACCCCGGAAGGCTTTTTTTTTTTTAATTTCTCTTTTTGTTTTTGATTTTTGGATTAATGGGTTTAAGATAATGGAAAGAGTTAATTCGAGTATGTGGACTTAAGAAGGTTCGGGTTAACAAATTGAGTTATATTGATTTTTTTAATTTTTGTCTTAAGGATCGGGTTATTTGGACTTTCGGCTTTTTTTTTTCTTTTCATTTTTTTGGGCTTTGTTTTAGTTTTTCTATTTTTTATTTATGTTTGTTTTTATTTTTTTATTTATTATTATTTTTTTCTTTTTCTTCTTTTTATTTTAATATATTTAGAACCTCTTTCTTCTTTTCTTTTTATTTTTTCTTTCCTTTTTTCAACACTTAATTCATTAAAATTAACCTAACTTACAATTAGATGAAAAACAACAATTAAATTGGATTCAAAAGGCTTTAATTATCTAAAATTTATTTATATTATTTATTTATGAAAAAATCAGACAAAATACAATATTTACAAACATCTTTCAGAAACCAACTAATAATAATAATAATAATAATAATAATAATAATAATAATAATCTAGAATATAATATTAGGCATGACTGAATGTGTAGCCATCACGAGCATAGTTGATGAAATATTACATCGGATGTAGTGATATTAAAAGTTGTTGAAACATAGTTAGGAGACAACCTTATGAATTTCATAAGCAAAAAGATAATTAGTTGAAAGTGTATACTGTGTTCACATGTGATTTGCAAGTAATAAGATAGTTATTATAAGCTTTAAAGCAATTTGTAATCAACCGGATTTTTTTATAATCACTATTTTTATGGTTGTGTGTATGTTTGATACACTCAATGAAAAAACAGAATACTCAGCATATAATAACAATGCATGCAACGTAAAATTTATAAAGAACAGTATAAGTAGTATAAGTCAACTCAGATTTCAATATATATCGACATCCAACGTTACTATCTAGTGATGTAAGTCAACTCAGATTCAAGCACAATTGAATGGTTACTTCAGCCATGGAACCAAAACTGAAAGCAAGTGTATTTGTTATCTACGGGAGGAGGTGACAAGCCCAGGGACACTTTAAAGTTCGTCTCCATCATTTTGAAATAGTCAAACGAAACCAAAATATGCTTACAACGTTACATGGTTCCGTTTTTTTTTTTTTTAATCCAGAGAAAGAGAATTTCATTAAACAATGAAAAGTGGATAAGAACCGAAAAGCAAGCATATTTTGTATACAGGACATAGCGAAATATAAGATAGTACCAGAAACTCCAAATCTGAATGATATAAATAAATAAATTTATTTATTTATTTATTATGATTATAAACTTAACGCAAAGATCTGGGATAATAAACTGAGAAACACTCCTGATATCATAAGCTTCATCCTATCTTATCAAACTCCCATAATACCAATACTTTGCCACTACAAGATGCTTATGACACATACTATTAATTTAGAAGATCATTAGCCAAAATATAAAATTTATATCAATCAATTATCCTTAATTTAATCAAATATCATAGTGGTATCTCAAAATTGCCATTTTTTTATGCAATGAAAGAGATGGGATTTAGTGGGTTATGTTCAAAGGATTAGGTGCGTGAAAGGGAAACCCACTTAGTTAGGGAACAAATGAAACATTGATTCTGTCATTATATGTATATGCAGTTTTGCATCTCCACACTTAATCATTTTGAATCATCCAAATACAGTAGATTACCAACCAAAAAAGTCAAATGAGTGGTGAACAGAGAACGTACCGCAGTATTTGACACTCCGAGCTTAGGCATGAGAAGATGAAAGTAAGAGGATGGCTAAGCACAGAAGAAGGTAGAGCTTCGGAGGAGACGAAAGCCATGGCCGAATCTCACCAGGACGCAGTCCAGGAACCGAGGAAGACGACAAATGACATCTGTGTATTTCTCCTTTTTTTTTTTTTCTAAGGTTAAGGTTAAAATTGCACCTCTAAGGATCTGGCCGTTCACTTAATCAATGTTCCAGGAAGTGCCACGTCGCTTAATTGAGGCGCATTTCACCTTAATGCACGGGGGACCATCCGGACGCAAGAAGTGAGATGAAAATAGAAAAAAAAAAGACAAGAAAAAAATAAAATAAAAAAAAGAAATAAAGAGAAAGTAAATATATATATGTACATTTAGTAGGTTTAAATTAAAATATTAAATAATAATAATAAATATATTTTTGAGTTTAGTTAATTCAATAAATTTAATAAGATTAAAATTTCAAAAAATATGATCCATGATATCAAAATTTAATATTATATATGTATATATATATGCATACACTCTTTATGGCCATGTGCTACCTTAGCTCCGCCCAATGCAGACACGAAAGAAAATCTCGTAACACGAAGCCGAATCACTTTCTAGCCTACTCCCGCTATTATTTTCCTTTCCGTACTAGTCAACGCTCTCCCAACTCCAAGTACCCATGCAGCAAGGAACTTCACCAAAAGAATCCCCCACAACAGGGGAGCCGGCGGCGGCCACTTCCTCGGCCAGGTCAAAGAAGCTTACTATCATCCCCCTTATCTTCCTCATATACTTTGAAGTTGCCGGCGGCCCATACGGCGAGGAGCCAGCAGTCCAAGCTGCAGGACCCCTATTGGCCATTATTGGCTTCCTTGTATTCCCTTTCATCTGGGGTGTCCCAGAAGCTCTTATTACCGCAGAATTATCCACAGCCTTTCCTGGCAACGGTGGATTCGTCATCTGGGCTGAGCGTGCCTTTGGCCCCTTCTGGGGCTCGCTTATGGGCACGTGGAAATTCCTCTGTGGCGTCATCAACATTGCCTCTTTCCCAGTTCTTTGCATTGACTATATCAAGAAAGTCATTCCCGCTTTCCGATCTGGCTGGCCTCGCTACATCGCAATACTGTGTTTTACTCTGCCTCTTTCCTTTCTTAATTATACTGGTTTGACAACCGTTGGATATACTGCTGTTATACTTGCTATTATTTCTCTCCTGCCTTTTATATTGATGTCTCTAATTGCATTTCCCAAGATTCATCTCTATAGATGGCTCAGTTTAGGTCAAAAGGGAGTGAAGAAGGATTGGACCCTATTTTTCAACACTCTATTCTGGAACTTGAATTTCTGGGACAGTGTCAGTACTTTAGCAGGTGAAGTGGATAAACCCCAGAAAACTTTTCCACTGGCTCTTTTGGTTTCGGTGATTTTCACTTGTGTGTCTTACTTGATCCCACTTATCGCTGCCACTGGATCCATTCCTCTAGATCAGACTCAATGGGAAGCTGGGTTTCATGCTGAAGCTGCAGAATTGATTGCAGGAAAGTGGTTGAAGTATTGGATTGAAGTCGGCGCAGTATTGTCGTCGATTGGAATGTTCGAAGCGCAATTAAGCAGTTGTGCTTATCAATGTTTGGGCATGGCAGACATAGGAATTCTGCCCAAGTTTTTCGGCACTCGATCTAAATGGTTCAATACACCTTGGATGGGCATTTTGATTGCGACTTTAATAATACTTGGGGTTTCATACATGAATCTCCAAGACATCATTTCCTCTGTGAATTTTTTGTACAGCTTGGGCATGTTATTGGAATTTGCTTCGTTTCTTTGGTTGCGATGGAAGTTACCCATGATTAATCGACCGTATCGGGTGCCCATGAAGTTACCATTTCTGGTGATAATGTGCTTGGTACCATCTGCGTTTTTGATATTGATAATGGTCACAGCTACCAGGACTGTTTATTTGATTAGTGGTGTGATGACTGGGGCGGGGATTGGTTTTTTCTTTGTCATGAAAATATGCAAGTCTAAGAATTGGATGAAGTTCAACGTTGGCAAAACTGACGAAGACCACCTAGAAACTGATGTTTTGTGATGTGATTAGGATTTATTTCTATGATTATGATTTGTTTGATAATTTAGTTTTATATGAATTGTAGATGTTTTGATGCTTATTAATCTTATTAATAGAGTCATGAAAAGTCTCCCAGAGTACACTTCAAGAAGAGCTGGTTTGCTACGCAATTGATTTTTGAATTCTACTAGGTGTGAAAACCCCATAAACATCAGCTACTAGGTGTGTTGGTTCCAAGAAGTGTTGGTTTGTTACTCGACTGTTTATTGAATTCTACTAGGTATGAAAACCCCGTAAACATCAGCTCTAAATACAAGCCTGAGATCGTTTGGGATAAGGTCCCAAACAACTAAACCATTCTGGTGAAGGCTTGAATATCGGCTACTCACAGTCCTAACGTTGCTGCCGCAAATGAAAGACTCGATTGAAGTTAATCTATATGCTACATAACTTTTCTAGTTTTTGTTCTTTTTCTGTATTTATTTCAAATTTTATGCTTTGTTTGTAGCCCTGTTTGTGTAACTGGTATTGTTGGCTCTAAGGATTTTATATAATTTTAAATTATTTTAATAATAATAAAATTTATAAATTAAATTTATAAAAATATTAAGTTAAAAATAAAATATTATTTACTATTATTATACTAGTCTATATCACTAAATTTATTTTTATAGGCAATAATAATTATTTATGAGGAATAAAATATATTATTTGTCCAAAACCTAAAATACCCAAAGCTTAAATTTGTGAAGAGCATAAATTATTGAAAGTATATACTTTCAGAAAGAACAAATAAAAAAAGATAACTTTTTATATAACTGTTTATGCTTTGGAAGATAACTTTTTACTAATATAAAGAGCGTTAAACGGGGACAATTAGGAGGGAGGTGTCTCATTCCTTTTCAATTCTCAATTTCTTCCAATATGTCACAGCACACGGTGCATTGAGCAATTTAAAAGAAATTAGAAAAAAAAATCACCTAAAGATTATAATTTAATAAAAATTTTATTTAAAAAACTCTTAGAAATCAAATTTTCTTTAAAGGATTAAAGGAATAAGTTATTGTTAATATTTCTTAAAATTGTCATTCATATTATTTAAAGTTATAATTTGATTTTTTTGATGTTATAATAGTGTTTTAAATTTGGTATTATCTCTCGATACAAATATTCTTGTAATATTCAAAAGATTATATCATAATTTTAAGGAATATGAGTGGTAATTTAAAAAATAATAATAGTAATATATTTCTTTAATCTTTTAAAGGAATTTTAATTTTTAAGGTGGTTAAATAGAATTTTTCCAATAAAAAAATATTTCCTTTATCAAAAGTCAAAAGGCAAATGGCCAACGGTAATTTTTCCCTTTACTTTCTATCATGTGTTGCTTCTTTTGCATGTGTCTCAGGTTAGTAATCTAAACTACGAAACACTCGGCCTCTCTCATTTTCCATGATCACCTTGATTTCTCATTCAACACCCTTTCCATCATCAAATATCCATTATGCCGAGATTCAATTTTGATCCCCATTACCCATTCTCCATCAATAAACTCACCACACCAGTCATGAAAAGCCTCCCTTTGAAGACATAAGCAAAATGTCATAGTTGTGCATAACTAGTAAGGTGATAGATGATGTTAGAGATGTCGGCAATAGAGGTCTAGTTGATAAATGAGACATCGGCTCTTTAGCATAGCGATGTTCAATCTCAACATATTGAAAATTAAAGAATAAACCTTTTTATAAACATTTGTCAGAAGAGTTTTTTGAAGTTCATAAAAAGAAAAGTTAAGACTCGCTTAGTAGATGTAAAGTTAAGATAAAAATAAGAAATAAAAAAAAAATTTATAAATAAAAAATATTTATAATATTTTTATTTTTAATAATTAAATAATTATTATTAGAGAATATTAAATAATAATTATAAGAATAAAATTATAATTTTTTCTATCTTTCCTTTACATTTTTATTTCCTAAACTTCTTTTTAGGCCAAGTGAACCGGCCTTGAATGTTGAAAAATGAAAAAAGGGAGTGAATGGATCAGCTTTCAATGGAGAGTTTGACAGATCTTCTGGTTTCACTCGTCTCAACAAGCTGGATTAGCCGAAAAGAGCCACTCAAAAGCAAAAAGCACATAGCAATGCAGTTACCCATTTCTTTTTGGTCATTATTTATTAATATAATACTCCATTTTGTCTTGTGTTCACTTACATTTAAAAGCATTTATTATTAGCATTAAATGGCATTAGATGAAAAAAAAAAGGACAAGAAAAAAAATTATATAAAAAAATTTATATTATATAAAATTTATAATAAAAAATTTTAAAAATTAAAATTATTTTCAATAATCATACTTACTATTAATTTTTAAAAGATTTATTATTGAATATAAATTCCTAAAACTTTATGATAATGATAATTTTAATTTTTAAAATTATTTATTATAAATTTTATATGATATAGATCATTTAATATAATTTTTTCAAAGATAAATGTGAAGGTTTGCAAGCCAAAATGTTGTGCACTCCAGCTTCCATCACCATCCAAGCTCCATTGTGATAAAATTCTCTCTCTTTTAATAACGATTTTTGAAGTTGCCTTTCAACAAAAATGTTTTGGGACTTCTATATAAATGTAAAAAGATAAATAGAAGAACTAAAAATTAAAACAAAAGCAAAGAAAGAAAAGTTAAAGTTTATTATATTTCTCCTTATTTTCTTTATCTTAATTTTTTTAAGTTTAATTTTTAATTAAATTTAACTTATGAGAATTTAAATAATAAATTTAATTTACCCCTTTTGTTTATATGGGATCTAAAATCTATTCTCATATTTTTTTTCGTAAATCTTTTTTAAGTATAAGAAAATCTTTCTATTAGTGATAAATACTTATAAAATCATCTCAGTTGTAATTTAAGATTGGATTGAATAAAAAAAATTCATTAAAATTCAAGTGGTCTATATGTAAAACAAGAAGGTTTAAACTAGGATATATCATGGTAATCTTTTCTCTCTCTTACTTTTAGTGCATTTGTTTTTTTTTTTAGTTAAAAATCAAGTTGCATTTTTGAGTATAGATCATTTTTGCTTATTCTTTTTAATATCTAGTCAATTTGATATAAGATCAAGTCAGCTCTATCTTTAAAGTTAGCTTAATTTTTATTCACTGTAATAATATCCAATCAACTATATCTTCCATTAGTTAACTGAATATTTTTCACATAATTTAAATTAATCTTTTTTGGTTTATATCTCATCTTTTATATCTAATTATTTATGTTATCATTGATATCATTCATCTTAAATTATCTTGATCTCATTTTAATATTTAATTTACATTAAACATAATTTTTTTATACAAGGACCTATTCACTCTTTTTAGATGCATTTTTTAAGTATTTGTAGTTGATATGCTTTTGTTTAATGGAATTAGATTTGTTTTCACCCAAAAAACAAAAAAAAACAAAAGAGCATTGATCAATGATTAATAAACAATTGAGATTATTTTACATCAATTAGTTAAGATTTTCTTTCTTCCATTTATTACTCTCTTTCATTATCGTTGGTCGAAATTTTTTTTGTTACTTTTATTTTTTTGCCAACTTTCTTCGTCATGTGTTGTAACACAAAAGGTCAATATATTTTTTATAAAAATTTGACAAAAATAATAATATAGTGCAATTCCAACATTAACAAAGGACGTCCAATATTGCTATTTAGACTAAAACAGGTGATAAAGAAGTATATTATTGAGGGTTTAAATTTACATTGATTCTTACCCTAAAAATATTGAATCGATAAGTCTAGATGTGAAAATAAAAAGAGATCATAAACATGTCATTGGCACTTGATGTTAGAATGAATTCTGCATTGTCATTTCTCTTATTAAAAATCAAGGGCTTACTTGTCTCTATGTATCAAGACGCCCCTGCACTTTTGTTTAGAAAAGGTGTCATTCAAACTAAGTCAGAGAAGAGTTGTGCATTTTACTGAAGTGCAAGCTGGATATTGTAGATACTGCAGGTAGCTGATGGATATCACATATTGTTGCAAATTTCTAGCTCTCCTCTTAATGCAAATTCTATAAGATGGGATAAGATTTGGAAGCTCAAGGTTTCATACTCTATCGTTATTTTCACATGGAAATTACTCAGAAATTTTTTACTAACAACAATGGCATTGCAACAACATCATGTGCCTATAGAGAAAACATGTCCATTTTATCAACAATCAAATCTTCTTTATATATTAAAAGTCGTAGTAATTCGTCACGGTTCATTTGATACTGTTCATAAATTATTGTTTACAACGTTGTGTCATTGTCCTGTTCATTGACTGTGTATATTGTTTATTACACTGTGTTATACGGCTCATCTGTGTTTTTTTTTGTTTTTGTTTTTTTTCTTCTTATGGGACTCACTTTTTTTTTTTTAAACCCCTGAATCTGCAGGGGTTATTGCTAGTGAAACAATAAATCATGTTTTCTTAACACGCCTCTTTGCCAGGGCAATTTGGTTTGCATACCCGGTAAGGTTACATAATGATATGCTTCAACCTTTAGACGTGCAAGTATGGATGCAAAAATGGATTGATCAGAATTTAAATTCAGATATGGAGCAGGATCTGTCCCATAGGATCTACATCCCAATCTGGTTTGGATATACTGTTTTACGTAAATGGGTATCGGAGAGCTTGTCAGGCACAGATCTTATTGTAGCGCTCCTAGAAACAATTCGACATGCGATACAATTCATAGCCATCCAACAGGTCTTGCACAAGCCTCTTGCATATCCAATGCATATGCTTTTGCAAAAACAAAGTTATATTCATTGGTTGGTCATCGAGCAGCGAATACCAATTCAAATGCAAATCCTATGGCAAGAAATTTAGGTCCTAAGTTTGTTGTTTTCATCAATAAAATATGTGTATTTCTAATTTAGTTGAATGTACACTTGGGGAACAGATTAGTGAGGACATTCAATTTCCTGTGTAATGAATTCTCTTGTTTATCAAAAAGAAAAAAAGGGTGCAAGCTGGATAATTTATAAGAGAAAAAAAGTAATTAAATAAAACAGGTGTTAGGCCCATATATGTTATTGTGGGCCTTATTTAGTCCCCCCACGGCTTTTGTTTGAGATAGAGTGGGCCGAGACGGCCCAATGGATTGATGCTTTAAAATCCGCTTAATTACCTTGGGTTCTCATAGTCGCCGTCGTTGACGGCTATCGGCGATCAGAAATCCGCACTCTGAAATCACGGTGTTTCTTCTCCTCCTTTAACCATCGCTAATTCGAGCTACAACAAATTTTCGCTATCTCTATTGCTAGTTTCAATGACTTCTTTATAAATAAACCTAACTGCTTCGGTGATAGCGTCTTTCCGGGATGGCCTTTTGCATATCAAATTTGATAGCAGATAGTGCTATTTGCATGGAAATTGGCGTACCCCCAAGCAAGATGGTATATGTGCACGATTTGAACTTTTCAGGGAGTAGGGACAATGCTTTGCATCCCAAAACTGCCTTTATATTTGTCGTGAGAGGCGTCAAAATTAAGTCTTGAAATGAGTCGCAGAGTTCGTCTGTGGTCGCAGAATATGATATTTGTTCTTTTTTTTTTTTTTGCACGTTAAATTTGATCAGCTTGTCAATATTTGTTTTAAAATTATTATAAAGGATCACATTTAGTTATTTCTTGCCTCTGATGGCTTTGGCAGCGGTATCCGAGCTTGTGATACTATGTTTTATTTTAAGACGTTCATTGATTTTTTCTAACTACATTCTTTGTTTGAATGATGTTTCTCCTTGAATTCCCGCTGTGATGTTTCTTTGTGTACTCATCCATGTTTTCCCTTTTTGATTGTTAGCTTATTCTGTCTCTTTTGAAGGGGGGATACGATGCCTTTGGGACTAATTTTAGGGATAGGAAGGGCATTTCGAAGGAAGCGAACATCGTCACTTGACATTCTATCATCAAAACGTGCTCCCCGAGGTTACTACAAGGGGAATAATTGCAAGCCGACTGGTTTCCACACCCGCAAAGGTCTGTTCACCTTCCACCAGTATAAATTGCAATACGATTGGTGTTGACTGTTGTAGCACAATATATGTAGGATGGACCATTGGAATAGATTGTATAATTTTGTTATCGTATTTGATGACAGTTTTGTTGTTGGTGGAACAGTTGTGGATAATTGAATTTTAAAAGGTAGAAGAGAAGTAGAGAACAATGATTTAGGAACTTCTAGCAAACATATTTCCAATTTAGGAACATCAACCAAAAATGTGTTTAGTCAGGTCAATATGTAAATGTATTTGAACATTATTGTCTATTCTTTTTATTCTTGAATGTGGAAATATATTCAACAGGAGTTCCTATATTGTAAGTCTCCCATTTGAAAATTGTTTATGTCAGTATATAACTTTCAGTATCTTTGGGACTGAGTGATTGCTTGATTGAATGTCAAACTCTTTTGAGGTCCTTTTTTATGAGGTCTAGAAGGGGGACGTACTTTTAATTTGGCATTGGTAGCTGTTATTATTCTAGCAAATAAACTATCAAATTTTTGAAATCTGTCACTACGTGTTTACCTTCAGAAAAAAGATTCTGCTATATTTATGCTGATGTTTACTGAATTGCAGTTTGAGTTACAATTTTGAAATTCTAGCTATGGAGATTATCTACTTCAGGATATTGTTTGTGTTTATATAATATATGCTTGGTTAAGGTGTTTATTTTTTCATTAAATATTATTCTATGCCTTCCGTTGAAAGGTGTCTTTTCTAATCTTAGTCTTGTTTAACTTTTCTATGGCTTATATGAAGCTATTCATAGAATGGAAAGGAGTTAAATGTCGTTGGCGGTGGGAGGGAATATCTTTGGACCTTGATAGCTTTTTTATCCAGTGCTCTGAATGATTTGAAGTAGAGAACTGCTTAGCTGATTTTACTTTCATTAACGTTTTCTTTTTTTTTTTCTTTTGCTATCTTTCTTTCTTTTTTTGTTTTTTTCCCTTTTGGGGTAAAATGCACATAATCTCCTTGAATTTTGGGTCAAGTGCAAAGAACCCTTTTTATCTTCAAAAGTTGGCGATAGATCCTCCTAGGCTTTCAATTTTATGTAGAGAACTCCCTTCCGTTAATGATTCTGTCAAATCACTAACAGAGATGTACTACATCAAACTTAAACATGTGGCAGATGACATAGTGTGAAAGATAAATTAGTAATTTTAGAAGTCCACAAATTTCCCAAAAGGCCCATCTTCTTCCTTCATGCTCCATTGCTAAGTATGCCATTTGCAACTATTTTGCACCTATAGGAAAGTTGCAGCTGAAGCAAGCAACTTGTGGAAATTGCATTTGCAGCTATTTTCTTTTACCTTTCTCTTTCTCTCCCTTCTCTCATTCTCCTCTTTGTAATAGAACCCTTCATAATATGGAAATTGCAATTCTGAAATCACAAATCTAGAAAATCATAGCACATCTCCTCTCCTTAAACCTATAATTCTGAAAATTTTGAAATTCAAAAATACCATGAAAAATCTGAATCCCTGTTGTCTGACTAATGTTAACTATCTCATCTCACACCAAGTTTTCCCGCATTTTTTCTCTTTCATCACATATATTTTCAAGTAGGAGAAGATATATGGTACATTACCCAGAAGGAAAAATCCAAGATTTTCATTTTACCCAAAAGAAAGAAGATTGAACTACAAAAATTCTTACTTGTTCTTGCAAATTTTTGTCAATAGAAATAACTAATAATACAGAGATTACAGCCTATGAAAAGGGAATAATGAACAAATAACCTGAATTTGGCGTATTAAAGAAATTAGGATATCACTGAGCAAAAAGCCCATAAATCCCATGATTCTTGAACTATCTTTGTGGCTACAGGGCAATCCTGGGTGCTAATTCTTTAGTAGATACCCCTTCAATGACTCCTTCATTAGTCTTAAAATTTATTATTATCCTTCTTGTTTGATTCATCCTTCTGTCACCCATCCATTGCTTCTTTTTTTAACCATGTCCTTCTTCTATCAAGCTTCATTAATGTTTCATGGTGTATTTTGGATACTTAAGAAAAACAGGGGAAGAGAAACATTCTTGCTCCAGTGGAGAGAACGATAGAGGATGCTTGCGTTTTGTCTAAGACACAAATGTGGGAAATTAGTGCGGCCTTCTAAAATTATCAATGTACCTTTCCCTCCATGTCAACTGCCATGTCATCTGCTAGGTGTTCAAGTTAAGTTCGATGTGGCACATCTCCATTAGTGATTTAACATGATTAAATGTTTAGGAGAATTATGTACATTTTAGTCTTTTTCCTTTTAGTTAAGATTGTTCAACATTCAATCTCAGTACTACTCCTATATATAACATAGTGGTTACCTTAGTTAACAGGATATTTTAACTTTTCAATTCGCTTTTCCAACTTTTCAGCACATTAAGTCCTTCAAAGAACCAAGTGCAAGTAAAGTTGTGGCCTTTTGGGAAGTACTTTTGTTGATTTTATTATTCTTTTTGTTGTTAGTATGTTATATGACTTATAACAACTCCAATACATTACTGAAGTCGTATCCTTGGAATCCAATCTTGCTTCTAAAAATTAATTTTCTTATTTTTAGATCCAAGATTTGCATTTTAGGTATTGCAAAATACTATGTACAAAGGTGCAAACTTATCGCCAATAATGTATTTTTATTTTGCCAGATATAATGTATATATGTATTTTGTTGCAGGTGGATACGTAGTAATGCAAGAAAAACTGCCAAACTATGTAGTCCCTGATCTAACTGATTTCAAGGTCTGCATCTTCTGTATATTTGCGTTCTCTTCTTTCTCTTATCATGTTAGTACTTCTTGTTCCCTGAAGGACATGGTTTGGCCTAAAAGGCCTGTTCCGAAGACGAAGCCATTATTCTTAGCCCCGCCATCCGTGCACCCTTCCCTCCCCAGTAAAACATTTAAAAGAAAAGAGAGAGAGAAAGAAGGGGGGTGGAAGATGGGCTTATCTATATGGAAATCGCCATAATCTATAGACAACATTATTTCCTTTTTTAAGTGATTGAGAATTGAGAGTCTCTTTAATCCAACCCTATTAAAATAATATATTTCAAGCACATTGCTGATTTATATTGTTATTCTCTTTTGCAGCTCAAACCTTATGTGTCTCAGTGTCCTAGAGAAGTCAAGACCTCCGAGGCTTCTGAGACGGCTAAATAGAGTAATGGTAGGAAGCTCTTGTAATTGCAGCTAGTGTTTCCATTGGGAATAGTTGGCAGAGCTAGGCCCTTCTTTTTGCTGTTTGTTCTGAGGTCTTTTTGAACGATGAATTCTTGTATTATTATCGACTAATATAAATATATCAACCCTAAACCCTATCACTTGTGGCTGTTGTGTAATGTATGATTTTTATTTCTATTTGAGTTCGTTACAGAGAAGAATATCGTCAGGAAAATTTTGTCCTGAACTGAGCCGGGAGACAAAAGGAAGGAAAAACATTTCTTAAAAAAAGTTGGTCAAGATGTAATTTGATTTTTTTTTTAACATTAAATTCCGTTGTATTTTAAATTTTCATTTTTTCAGTGGTGATTCATAATTTCATAACTCTTTCGGTTCAACTCAATTTTTTCCTGATTCCAGCCCCTTTCACAACTTCTGATTCCATAGTCTGTTTCACACTTATGATGACAGGATACTTGAGTAATGAGCTTACACGTTTTGTTATGCCCGGAGAATACTACATGAATTGACAATCAGAATAGTTCATTTTATTTTTTTAACAAAGAGAGAGGTTATGGGCTTATAGCATGCATTCTTTTTAACTCAACATCCGTATTTAGAGTAACCTACAAAATTTTTATGTCTATAATTATAACAATGTTCTAAAATTATACGGGGTAACAGCTTACCTTCCCATTGCCACAAAATTAATTTCATTGTCTTTGATCTGTTTGTTTACCATTTAATTTTGGTAAAAATATATATGTAGTTACATATATTTTTTTTATCAAATTTTTTAATTAAAATATAAATATATAATTTTTTAATAACCCCATCCTAAAAGGATAATGTTTATCTATTGTCAAACTGTCACATGTGAAATTATTGTATCATAGTTTATCTGTTTGTTTTACTTTTGAGGCATGACTTACTTTTTGGTCTATCAAAATAATTTTAAAAAAAATATTTGTATTATTGTCCTTAACTTTTATAAAAGTAATTTGTTTGTTTGAAATAGCTTTTGACTATAAGTGAGTTCTTTCTCAATGCTCGGCAGACAAAATACGAGAATCAAATAAAACCTTGTATCAAAGTTCATTGCAACAATATTTAGTGTTTTCCATTACTCTCTTTTAAAAGGTTTTTCTTCTACAAGCTTTCATAACAAGTTTCTTATGATCACTCCATCTATACGAGTATGCTTTGCAATTGTTTCCTTATAAAGATCATGTGAATAGAAAAGTTATTAACAAGGATTTACAATATTATTAGAGAGCCCTATCTTATCTATAAATTCATATATTAAAAATGTTTTCAATAAAGTTAAGAGAATCCTTAATTCTAAGAAGTTAACGGACATTGAAAGTTCAAAAAAGAAAAAAGTGTTATTAGTTCAAGCATACCAAGAAGAGGGTTCTTCTAATTGAAATTAGAATAATAAAGTAAAATATTATGTTCTTAGTAGACAAGATATAAAATCTAATCCAAGATTCATATCTTATGAACCTTATCCATATAAAACTCCTTATTATTATTGTTCTCCTTTATTCGAAGAAGAAAAAAATTGAATTAGACAAGATTGCGAAGCCTCCTGTGATGACTTCTCGTGATATTGTAGTTGAGGCTAATGGAAAAAAGAAATTATATAGTTTTTATATTAAATTATATATTTTTTATAGTATTATTAAAAAAATTATATATTTACCATATTTTCATTGAAGAACATAATAGCAAAGATATAAAGAATTACAATAAGCTTAATTCTTTAATTTAATCACCTTGTGAATTTTAATTTATATTTAAAATTTAATGAAATAATAATATTTTTAATATTTAAACAATGAATAGTTCATTTTAAAATATTTGATTCACTTGTCTTTTAAATATATTCACAATGTTTAAGGTTAGGATTAAGTTGACATTTTCAATTTCAAAATGTTATATTAATCTCAATAAACATTTTAAAAATTCAGCAAAAATTTAAACATATAAGTAAAACATGCTTTCAACAGTGAAAATATTTACCATTATAACTCCTACATAATAATTTCAACTAAAAAAATAGAAAAAAATACCACAAGGTGATAAAGTAATGACAAAACAAATTACATACGAATTGAGTAAGATACTTTAAACTATTATGGAACAGACTAATTTTGGTTAAGTCACATAAAAGTAATTTGTAATTTACTGGATTACAAATTTAACTAGTAAAAGTTTAAACGTAGGAGTTGTTAAATTTAGATGAAATAATTTTATGGCATTGTATGAGATGGTAAATGTCAAAAAAAAATACAAATAGAATTACTCTTTCACAAATGTATACAAACACATTTTTTTCTTCTATAAATACTCTCACGAGTCTTAAACTAATGTTATTTACATGTTTTATATTTATAACTGGATACATCTATATAAGATCAAGATACTTTGAAGTTTAGTTGTAAAGTGAGGAAAGATAAAGAGTTTTTTTTTTCAGGCTAAAGCTTACCCCTCCTTCTCTCCTCAACTTTACAATATCAAGATTTTCTGAACTTTAGAAGATCCTAATTTATCTATATATGTAATGTTTTTAACGTTAAGAGACGACATTATAGTTCACCTGCAAACTGATACAAGCATATAGAATAATATCAACAAGTCAGTTTCCAATATCTGAACTAGTACAGATTGAATCACAATACAACAAAAATATAGATCTAGTTTGAGCTAGCTAGTACTAACTAAACTTTTTAGTAAATTTAAGAAAATGAAAATGAAATTCAATTCTACTACTAACAGACAGCCAAGTACACTATTACCATTGCATTGATGGGACAAAATTAGAGTTGTAGTTGCACCATAGGCTCTGACCATTTGGTTAGAAACTGGGAAAGAATCTCATTGGCTAACAACACAGAGGCCACTGACTTGCGGTGACTTCTTTAAGCATGCATGGCACCAATTAAACACTTTGAAAAGGCATTGCCTCCACACTCATGGCATCGTACCATTGGTTGTCCTGAAAGAATTCAACCGCACAACAACCCGTATCCACTATGTTTAAACTTTTTGGGTACGAGAGTAATTTTATTTGAAATTTATAACTGTTTTTCACAAGTGTTTTTTTTAGCATATTCGAGCTTTTGATATTACAAAAATCTCCCAGTGGCTAGGCTCAAATTAGCTTTATTACTTGATTCACTTCTTATAGGTTTTTAAATTTATTTATTTATTGGTCATTATTGTTTTATTAAAGTTTTAGTTTTGATATCATATATCATTCAGAAACAAGCAACATTGTATTTTTTCAAAATAATTCTAATTTATTCTTCTAGTGCATTTAAATTGAAAATTTAGCATCAAATATAATAATTTATTGACTCAAATATTAAATTTGAGTATAAAATTACAAACGCTGTCAATTAAAAAATAAGCATTTAAGTTAATAGATTGTTAACTCAACAATTTTGATATTTAATTTTATATGAATAATAGATAAAAGAAAAAATTAGATCATTTAAAAAAATATGTGTCAGTAATATTACTTCATTTTTATAAAGTTAAAAAAGATTAAAAGTATATTTTAAGTGTTTTTTTTTGTGGGAATAATGTAGATAAAATTTACATTTCCTGGCCACCTTTACCCAATGGCTCCGCTTTGGACCTTGGTAGGTTTGATTTTGAGAAATTTTTTGGCCGCCCCTCGGAAAGCTGAAAGCTTGGGCCCTTTCCACATCCTTGTGAATGCGACGCTCCTAAGCATCATGACCACCGACTTCGTCCCTGGGCCCCACTTGGCTCCATCTCAGCCGTCCATCTTGAATTTTATTCCCAACTCCAATTTTCTCACTTTTACAAAAATGTCAAAAAAGCCATATTGAGAAGAAGGAAAGGAAGCTCCCATGAAGTATCACAGAAACACCCCCCGGCCCCCATGTGCCTCTATATTTAATGAGCTAACTCCATCGCCTTGATGTAGGAAGGAAGGAACCAAAATGTTAAACCTAAGAAAAGCTTCAAAGGACAAAGATACAGTTGGACGGTTCAAGCCGGATGGTCGACGTTGCAAGAAGCACTCGAAGCACAGGCAATCACCGGGTGTGTGTTCTCTTTGTTTGAGAGAAAAACTCGCCCAACTCTCTATTCCAACCACACTTACAGCATCCTCTGCTTCTTCTACCTCTTCTGCTTCCTCCTTGTCCTCCTATTATTCCTCTTATTCTGCTTCTTCCTGTGCTTCCCCTCTGCACCATTTCCCTTTTACTATGGACGCAAAGTCTAGTAGCTCCTCAGTTGTATCCACCCTTCTGTTGAATGGCAAGCATGGACTCATAAAGAGCAGGTCAATGGCTGAGGGTAACAAAACTGCCAAAAAAGGTGGGTTTTGGTACAGGTTGCTTCACCCTACTAAAAGTTTTGAGGAGATTCACTGAGGCGAAGAGATAAGCTAGTAATTAATGATAATAATAATTATATTCTCTTCTTAGTGTTTGTTACTCTCAATTTTTTTCCGCCCTTAATTCTTGGGTGGATTACAGTGTTAACTATTAGTCCTTTTTTTCTTCCATTTTCCTCTTTTTCCAAACACGGAAAAAAGAGAGATCACGTATTGCATTGAATGCATGTGTATTCTTGTATACAAACTTATCTACACTTTTTTTGGGATCCTAAGAGAGAAAATAAATAAGCAATATTTTTGCATATGTAAACAGGTACGTATTGTACATTCTTGTATCTTTATACACGAATCCAGGAAAAAAAAATTGGGATTATTGTTCACTTTTGAGATTTGATTCTTCCAAAATTTTTTGGCGTTGTGCCGTGACCAACGCAGTTGTAAATAAGTGGAGAAAAATTTTTATTAGGTTTACATATTGAATAACAGCTAGCAGCAGAGAGACGTATTACTGGCATGACCTGGGTGTACAGGTGGTATTCTCAAAAATTTCTGATCAATGAAGATTTCTCGAGCTTACGAATTTCAATGGTGGGTCCAGGGATTGGGGTATGAGACTTGAATTTTCTTATATTGTTTAGTCTGTACACATGCAGAGCTGGTCATAATGGGAAAACATAAACCTACGTGACAGCTCGTGGAACACCTGTGGGTCATACATTCTACGAAATTCCCTTTGTTTGCGTTGTAAAGTTCAGACTGTTGAGTTGTCACCGCAAAGCTCAAAATTAGCCTTCTCTCATATCTGGAGCACTGGAATAAAAAAATGGAAATAAGAGAAAGAACAGAAGAAGAACTAGATCCAAACTTCACGACAACTCCACAGCACAAACTCTAGTACAAGAGAATAAGCCTACAACTCCCCCCCGCCCAAAAGAAAAAAAGGAGAGAAATAATACAGAGACGTGCGGTACCAAGGAAAGACAGACGTACATGATCAGTTTTACAGCTCCTTCCTTGTCATTTTTGCGCTCTCCGCCATAAGAAGCATACGATAAAACATTTTACTTCGTTTAACATATAAAATGAATATTATTATGTCATTAGCCTTTAGGATCTGGGTTGAACATAAACTTTACTTCTGATTTTTCTACGAAAAGAAAACTATTCCCGTGGGAATGTTTTGAAAGATATTGAGGGAACCGTTTTATATAGCAGTGGCATTCATCTTGGATTTTGCTAAGACAGTAAGACCAAATATATGCATATATACATTATTTTTATACAAGGTCAAAAGACGGCATTAGCAAGAATAATGACTGTAAGCCCCCCGCCCCCCCCCCCCCCCCCCCCCGGAGGGGGCGGGAGGAATTGAGAAATTTTGACCATCCCACTCTGATATCTTGAGTTATGTAATTGATGCTAAAGGAATTAAAAGGTTGTATTAGTTGTCGAAGATGCTGTTTGAGATTTTCCATACTTAGGTTCAACAAGGAAGCTTATTATATGTATATGCGTACGTACATATTATATGATCATGACGGATGGTAATTAAGTCATCTTCTTCTTTTGTTTCTTTGCCTTCCAGCTGATCCTTGCCATATATTTAATCTGCAAACTACAGCTAGCACCAGGGCACCACTATCACATCGGGATACGGATAATGTAGCAGTTGCACGCCTTCTTGCCTTTGCCAAATTGTTTTTTTTCTTTTTCTTTTTTCAACGTTGGTTTAGATTTCCAAGTCCACTGGTTATTTTCACTAAATTTATTTTCCTCTCTTACATCACGTTTGCTTCTGTAGAGCTCGCTTTGATAGATGTTATTAGGAAAACAGAGGAGAAAGAAGAAAAGTAATCAAGCGAAATTTCCTTACGTTTTCCTTCTCCCTAGCTAATTCTGTTCAGGTTCATTGTCTACGAATTGTGATTTTGACAAGTAAAGCTGCTTAGTACTGTTGGAAAATTAGGCGTACCAAGAGCATCACAAGGAAAGTTGCTTACTGTTGTAAAATTTGAAAAGTAATCAAGGGTTTGTTTCATTTTTTTTTCTTGGCTTTTTCTTTCTCGGGGAGTGTTTGCTTGGCCAATGAGAGGTTGGGATGAGGCTCTCTCCTCAGAGTGGGACAGTTACTTATTCTTCAACCTCCACTTACCATGCATGAATTTCTGAATTTGTTGAAAAGATGTTGAGAATTTAAATCTATTGACATTTTAAAGAAAAGAAATTAATCCATCAGTCGTATCGTAAACATGTGAAATAATTTAGTATTTAAAATCGAAGAATTAACGTTCAAAATATTTACAGTGAACACAAAATTAGAAGAGTTCAGAAAAGTCAAAATTTTTTAGTGTATTATATGGTTTAAAATCACACCTTCAGCCCTCTTTCCTTTCTTTCTCTTTCGCTTTGATAGTTTGATTTCTTTCTTTCCTTCTGGACTTTTACATTCTCGGCACGTGTCATCATCTCTATAGATTTCCTGGCCAAAAAGTTAGTGGGCCACCTGCACGATCTAGGAAGCAGCCCAAATAAAGTTTCACGTTGACTCATTCAGTTGAAGTTTACTCCTGCGTAGTAAATATGGGCTTACTTTTAGGCCTACGTCATTAGAAAATTTCTTTTGATAAGGCCAGTACTTCACTAGCTCAACTAATTTGACCCAATAATAAAAAAAGGAACCAAGTGAACCCACTTTATAATGGCCCAAGAAAAAAACACGAGAAAGAAATCATCCAAGGTTTAATCCACCACCAAAAAAAAAATTAATACCTTTCACCTTTTAACAGAACCATTCAACGAAACCCCTACCTAATGAAAGGCCTATACGTATAAAATGAATCGGGCAGCTTCATACAGTACACTGTGCGTTTTACATACCGTGTGTTTGGTTGAATAATAAAAAAATGAGAAAAAATATAAAACATAAATAAATAAGATAAAAAAGTTATTTTAATGCCTTTATTTTTAAAAAATTATTTAATAGTTAAAATAATAATTTGATGAATAAAATAAAATATAAAAAGATATAATAAATATTATATTATATAAATGAGGTAAATGTATTACATTTATATTGCTGCTAACCAAACGGCCCATAGTTATTGTTGATTGTGACAATTTATAACAGGACTTGCTTTACGTTTGAAGTTCATGTCAATTAAACAAAGAGTGTCCGGAAAAACTGTGTTAATGAATAAGTATTTATAAAACGATAATAAGGGAATATATATTATTTAATACTGACGTCTTGATTGTATTTCACTATTACCAATTATGGCTGCAATGATGGCTGTAATTAATAGTTGCTAAATTGGCTAATGGTCCTTAGTAGAGCAGAATTAAAATTCCCCAAGTACAACACATTGGGATCACCGTTCACCATTAAAGCGCATCTCAAGCTTTATTACGATAAGGTAATTCTGACCCACCAACCTATCTTTGATAAAATGTTTGTTGAATCTATTCAGTTTCTGTACTTTTATGCCCTGCTTGTTTGTTGTGTTCAATTTTAGGTGAGCCTAATTAATAAAAATTCACCGTTGATCAAGAGACTCGGCAAAAGATGCTCTATCCGTCATTATCCCATTCACCAGTAATAATTCAGACATATCCAAGTCTGATGTTCAATTTACTTACCCCACCTTAGAAATGACAAAGATATGGATGTGACCCCTCCACCAGTTACTTCAAAATAACACAACATTATGAATTAGACCAATTGTTTGAAGTACAAAATTTAGATATAGTTTTTTTAAATAAAAAATATAATATGTAATTGATTTTCTAATTACAAAATTTTATCTTGTTTGAAAAAGCAGCCGACTCTGCTGTGAGTCAGACAAGGGATGCATTCATATGATGTTAATTCACTTGCCAAACCACTAGACAGCAGATCACGGCATATGATGTGAATGCAGTTGAGAGGACTTAATTGTAGCTAGGGTGCAAGTTGTTCATGGTCGATATAATTATTGAAGAATATGGTTAGTGGTGAGCATGAGCATTTAGTTATGGTGCGGCTTACGCGGATGCACATTGAGATCAATATTCCAGGTTGTGATTCGTGGGTTGATCATCTACATATGCCTCAGTTTTGATTGCCAGTGCCAATAATTCAACCCCAAAACCCGGACAAGACGACACCGCAAAGCTCCACATGCCACGTCCGTGGTGTGGAACCAAGTTTGTGTTTTTCAAAATTTATTTGTTATTTTAAAATTTGTGTATAAATAATATTTTTAACAAATTTTGAGATAATCGAACTCTGGTGTGAATTGCAAGACCAATTACTATGCATCTTTTGTCACGTGTTCTACGTCATTTTTATTTTAATCATTAATTCAAAGTTTTCATTTTTATTTTTATTTCCTCTATTATTTATTTTTTAAATTTTTTTTATATAAAGAGCTTAATTATTTAAAATGTTATTTTTTATTAAATTATTTCAAAATTTTTGTATATATATAATTTAAAAACATTTAATAAAAAAAACTCAATTTATTTATAAACGTCAAAAGGGAAAAGATTTAAAGATTTAAGTTTTACAAAATTTATAATAAAATACTTTACAAATTAAAATTATTCCAAATAATCAAAGTTATTAAAACTTATTATAAGAATTTAGAAAAATTATTATAAAATTTTAAAAAATTTATAATTTAAATAATTTCAGAAATATTTTTTAAAATTTAGTAATAACCTTTTTAAACTGTAATAATAAATTTTTTAAAATTTAATAACTGGAATACTTTTATTTTTTAACATATTTTATTATAAATTTTATAAAATTTGAATCTTTAAATGTAATTTTTTTCAAAATTAAAATCCGTACAACTATATTTTAAATAAAAAAGATTGCACTGCAACGTGAGTGGACCATAAAGTGTAATGATAGATTCCCTGACAATTAACTGGCTCACCAAACGAAAATGCCACGGGTATCTGACGTGATGCCTTACCTAGACGACACGTCAAAAGGTCACTTCAGAAAAAATTAAAGGAAAAAAAAAAATCGCCAATACTTGCCATTAGCCAAAGAATTCAATTTTTTCGAAGGATATATTCACAATTTCGAATTGACTGTTTATGGTGCTTAATATTTACATATGATATACCTGTGTAAGATTGTAATATTAACATTTAGCCATTGTTATTAAAATTGGATTAGTTGAACAAAAAATTAATAAACTAATTATTGAATCAATTTGGCTTACTTATAAAATTAGTCTATCAAAAAATTGAGACAAAAATTAACTGAATTAATTAAAATCAAATCGATTCAAAGATCAAATGATTTAAATTTTTTTTATATTTTTTCATTTTATTTTGGAAAGATCTAAAAAATAAAAAAATTAAAAACAATCCAAAAAAAAAAGAGATGAAACAAAGAAAAATTAATATATATATATATATATATATATATATATATATAAGATAAATGAAAAACAGATACTTAGCCATTTTTTGTATTTATTTTCTATTATGTTTTATTTCTTAAGAGCATCTCTTACAAATATTAAGATATTTGGTCAAAATTATTTTTTTATTAATATTTAAAATTAATAATTAGTAATATTTAAAATTTAGTTTTTATATATTATTATTAATTTGACTTTAGTTCAATTATAACTAAACTAATAAATTGTTAATAAATATTTTTATCAATTCAATGTTTAGTCTAGTTTCAAAAATGTTGTACTTAACATACTCACAAATGTATAATTCCTTTTATTTAAATTCTTACTTGTGGTTCTTTAAAGGATTGTGCTGCTGATGCTGACCCAGACGAATTTGGCTGAGTCTCTGGTTGTTCTGTGTCTGTAATTTGTTTTCTTTGGTTTAGCTGTTTCTTTTGTTGTTGGTTTACTATAATTTTAGGTTTTTTTGTTATTGTTTTGATGGTGGGTCTTCGTACTCTAGTGGTGTTTGGTCCTTCTTTTGCTGTGTTACTGTTCTGTATAGTATCTCTATTTGAAAGAAGTCTATCCTTTGGTCAACCCCCAAAAATAAAATAAAATTGTGAGAACCTAACTTTAAAAATAAAACATCTTATCAATTTATGTTTTTCTTGTAACAAATTTTAATATTAACAATACATGGAGCAAAATTAAAATTGAAGTAGAAAAATATATAGTTACACAGAAAACAAAGAAATAAAACGGAATAAATAAAAGTAAGATCACGTGCTACATACATACTTTACACTGCTTCTGCCGACCAAACTTGAGTTATTTTATCTGGCTCATACTCCTGAAATATGCTTCTGTCCAATAAAAGCATAAACAATCTCTCTCTCTCTCTCTCTCTCTCTCTCTCTACAATGTTGCAGTGAGAGGACCCAAGCGACTAAGTATACTAAAAAGAACATTTAACCGTTGGGATTTTTGTTAAGAAATACAGTTTTTTTTTTATTTATTTCGAGCCATTTATAAATAATTTTATATATTTTTTAATTTAAAAAATAGATCTTTACATTTTTTTCCTAAAAAGTACAATATTTTATCTAATTTTTGTTTAACAACACAAATTAATTTTAATTCAGGCTCCCTCGAGTCAAAATTGAGATCTTTAAATTGTACTTCTCAATGTATATGGAGAGTTTGAGAGAAATGGGATCTTCTGCCGTGAAGATCCCATCAAGTGTCCCTACTGTCAGATTTTGTGAGATGTAATAAAATAAAAAAAATAAAAAAGCCTAAAAGATACTGTAGACGCACATCACGGTTTTCCCACTGCAGTGGATCCGATTTCAATTTGAGATGGTAAATGAGTTAAAGTTGAGAAAGAAAAAAAAAATAGATGAAAAGACTTTGGCTTGTTTGATATTTTATTTTTAAAATAGTTTTTTTATTTTTAAAAATAAAAAATAAAAAAATTATTTAATAATATATTTTTAATGAAGTGTTTTGTAAAACAACAAAACAAAATTTTATTTTTAGAAACAGAAAATTTAAAATATTTTAAAAATATTTTATAATTTTACTTTTTGCAGAATTAAAAAAATAATAAAAAATAACTATTTTTTAAAATAATGATTCAAATAAATCTTTTAAATTTTTTGTTCTCAAAATTTGTTCTAAAAAATTTAAAACAAAAACAGAATCAAATAGGTTTATTTTTTTGTTTGGTGTAAAAGTTTGGAGATCTATTCTTTAATTTTAAAACTAATTCATGAAATTATTTATAAATAAATCAAAGTCCATGAAACATTTTACATCTTTTTTTAAATTAATTATTTATATATTTAGGCAACTTATTATGTCAGTCTTAAATGAGATTTAATAAATAATAATAATTGAATATTCTATACTTTCTAAAATCAGAATAAATTGAATTAAATCAATTCAGACTTTTATAACCAACTGTATCTGCAACAAATATATATATATATATATATATATATATATATATATATATATATTATTTGATCTCAATTTAATAATTGAATTAATTTTTAAAACACTGATTGTAATAATGGAACTTTAAGAATGAGAAGTGGTTATTTCCCCGGATATGAAATTTAAAGTTAAAACTTTTTACTTACGTTGCTACCCATGGGATGGGATGGGATCTGGTGGAATAGAGTAATGCCATACGTACCTTCGTAGATTAGGGTATTAAGCAATTACCAAGGTTAAAAATAAATAATTATAGTTAAAGCCAACTTGTTCTATGCATTGTAGATACGTATGTAAACAACTATCATATAATAATAATAATAAAAAGATAGTTAACAGAGAATCTTATATTATGTCCGAAAAAATTGAAGCTGGTCCTATAATTAATGAACTAATCGGTGTCGTTAATTAAACTGGTAGATTCTTAATTAGTACAAAATATAATTAGCAAGGGAATCTTATTCTACCTTCAATAAAAATGTCGAAACTTACTTTTCTATTCATTAAGCAGCGAAAATGGCTCAAAATATTGGAAGAAAAGATAAAAAGTTTTAACAAAGTCAGGGCAATAGATTAAAAATATATTCCTACTTCTTCCCAAGGCTCCAAAAGTTTAAGAGTGTATTCATTCAATTCTTGGATAAAATGAACCCTAATTAGTGACGGAGTGCACGAACCGACTACATTTTGATGACTAGCCAACTAACGATAACTTTCTAAAATAAAGAGTTATTGGTTAATTAATTAGGTTGTTAACTTACTGACAACTTTTTTTTTTCCGCACATAAAAATAAATGATCACCAACTGAATTTAGGCAGGTAATAAAACCCATGAAGCCTTAAGATTTGATATGTATGCTTTTAAGCAAAAACTCACAGGCTCAAAGCTAATTAAGTTTCAAAATGCATAATGCTATAACTCCAAGAAGCCAAGCCATTCAATTATGCATCTCATTATACAGAGCATCTAGTAATTCCAATTGCTAGCATGTGATGATGCTAGCTCGAAGGTGCGCCTCTAAATTCAAGTCTCCTATCATTCAAAAGTTGATAACTCTAGCATTGCTTCCAATTCTTGACGTTTCTCTTCCAAATTGGATTATTATATATAAGCTAGCTTGCCAATTTGATCACGCAAATAAGGGTCCCTTTTGTGAGCGGTTTGAGGAGGCAAGGGGGGACGAAGGCGTCACGAGAAAAGCAAGGGTTTCCTTGGCCATAAGCTACCTCTTCCAAAATGCTTACTTGTAATTTTTGTCTCCATATAATCCACTTTCCACATTTGCACTGACATAACATCGTACCTTTCATTGTAAATTTTAACTTATTTAGTTTTCCCAACAACACTAACTTCTTTCAACTTGTAATATGTATGCATTGTATATCTACCTAACCAACAAATTGTAGAGGGATAATTATAATTTTGATCGATTATATGGAAGTTAATCCAATATAAGATAATAAATAAGTTTCATTTGAAAATTTTTAAATTTAAATCGAACTTAAATCATTTAAAATATATTTAACTTAGAGTTAAAAAATAAATAATTAAAAAAAATGAAACCCATATCAGTATGTGAATCCCACCTAAATGAATCCCAATTTTTTGTCTTGAGTTCACCTAAAATATATCAAGTAATCCAATCTCAATTTAAGACTCATTATGTAGTGTCCTTTAAAGCAATGTTTGTAATTTGTGTTGATAGAGTACACAGGCCAAGCGAACATTGCGTCCATACATGAATTTTGCTTTTGATAAGCAAAGAAACATGGATGCAATAGTAGTTGTTGACGATCAAAGTTTTAAAGTAATTCCTAAAGCTTTTAATTAGTTTTACCCAAATTTCGCCGAGGACAAATTAAATTACATTGGACCTATTCGAATTGTTACTATTGGCATTAACAATTAAACTATTATAGTGTCTGTTGATAACTTACTGATTTTTTAATTATAGAATTAAAACCATTATTTAATATAAACATTAATTTTATATCATAATTTACATTTTTTATGTTATAAAAGACAAGTTGATATTTAAAGGAAACGTCACTTAAATTAGAATTATTTGATGGATGAATTAATTTGGATTAAATTTAGATGTAATTTTTTATATATTTGTTATAAATTTATCAGTAAAATTATAATATATGTAAAAATGTTTAATTATGTGACACTTAATTATAAAAATTATATATTTATTTGTAAAGGGCATATATTTATCATGTTATTATTTAAAAATTATACACTTACTATATTTTGATTAAAAAATTTAATAATAAAAATATGAAAAATTGAATTTGAATTCTGTCCAATAAATTTAGTTAAAAGCAATTTTAATATAAAATTAAATACAAAAATAGAATTATCAGCCATATTTCACTGTCGGATGGTCCCAAGGGTGGTGAAGTGCCCATCAACGAGAATGCCTTGAAAAACCGATCGTAGCACGACACTCAGAAAAGCCTCCAAAGCCAAAGAGCCGACCGCTTCTTTTCCTGGTCTTCTACTGCAAGACACACAGACTCAGATACACACAGATACATGCATATAAACAGCGAGCAGAGCGGTGTTGATTGATTCCCAGAGATTAAATTAGTGTTTTATTTAGTACCCATACAATTTTGTTTTCGTCATTGAGCCTTGAAAGAGAGAGAGAGGAACAAAAAAAAAGGCTTTAACTTTCCCAAAGGGACAAGCTGTGAGGGGAATGCAGAGGCGCAGGTGGATTCCATTCGTCCTCCTAAGGAAGTTGCTTACTGCAGCGATATGCTCAATTGCGTTTATGGCTTTCTTCTCTGTCCATGTTCACGTAGTCCCCTCTTCCAAAGATCAAAAGTTCAATGACAAGATTTCCACGGTTTGTCGGCTTTGTATTTCTGTCTTCCTTCTTCGGAAGAATTTAGGGTTCTCTTTTTAATTTGGGGCTATTTGAGTTTCTGCAAAATTCTTTGATGTCTGGAACAGTTTTTTCCCCCTTCCCTGTACAAATTTCTATTTTGATTTGGTAATTTGTTGTTTTACTTTATGCATTTGCAATGAGCATATTTTGGTTTCTGAAAACTGAAAAGCTTCAGTGTTCACTGTTATTTTCCGTATTTTGTTGACCTGAAGAAGATTCCCATTAACGGCTACAAATCTAGAGAATGAAAGGTTTATCCACTTTGTTTTATACTTATCTGTAGGCATTTTAGTTTTTGTCGACATTCATTAAGGGAAACTTGGATATATTTGTTGGTAAGTGATTTAAATTTCCTGTTTCCTTTTTCAAATTTTGACAGCCTCGTGATAGGCAAAGCTGGACGCGGGAGCTCGCTCCGCCCCATTTATCCAAAGCTCCACTTCCTACTCCCAAGGTTCTGTGCTTCCTAAAAACACTAATCTTCTGATTTGGTGATCTGATCTGTTTGTATTCTGAGAATGTGAATGAGAGACATATTTCAACGCATCTAAAATGATTGATCTATGCGTAAAAATCCCAATTTAGAAAAAAAATAAATAAGAAAAAGATCTCTAGCAAATAGGCTTATTCGTTATACTTGGCGTATTTGAGTGAGTTGCTCATTCTCAGAAAACCAGCCTAAAAATTTTATTTTCTACAACCAAGTGGGGAATTTCATTAGCAAAATTAAAAAAATCGAAGTGGGTAGTTTAGTCTCTTGAAACTTCTATTTGTTGTGCTCATTGCTTTTTTTTTTTTTTCAATTTTATCTAGATGTATAATTGTATGACTTCGATTTCTTGTTTTATTTTAATTTTGGTGCCCGTCAAGATATGTTGGGGTGGCATGTATGGGGGCATATATATGTAAATTATGCAAAGCAGTTATGCGTCTTTCATGTTTTCACTCGTTTAGATTTGACAGTTTAATAATGCAAGAGGGGATTCAGACTATGACAAGCTGTGGAAGCCTCCATCAAATCGTGGGTTTCTGCCCTGCATAAATCCTACTCCTAATTACACAAGTAAGAAGCTTAACATAAACTTATGTTGCAAGTTGTGAGTATGAATTTCATTGGTACTTATTTCAACTTTAAAATATTTATCCAGCTCCTGCCAAGTCGCGAGGCTACCTCCTTGTTCATACAAATGGTGGGCTCAACCAAATGCGTGCTGGGGTCTGATTTTTTTCTTTAAATTGCTTTCATATGCAAATCTTTAGTATTGATGCAAGTTATTCCATGTTAAGTTTTCTTCTGCTTAATTTTTTGAAAGTTAGGAAGTTCTCTGTGTTGAGATAGGTTGACGAAGAGTTCTACAGCCACCTGATACATCAAAACACAATGGTTGTCTCAAAAGCCGATTGCCAACAGAATTTAGAATTTAGAGAAAATCATGGCATGTTGTTTTTGTCAAACTAAGATATCCTTTTTTCATTGTATTGTTAGAAGCTGAAACTTAACTCCCTTTACTGCAGATATGTGATATGGTAGCTGTATCTCGGATCATAAATGCTACTCTTGTAATTCCAGAACTTGATAAAAAGTCATTTTGGCAAGACAGTAGGTAATTTTTAATTATATTTTTCAGTAATATATTTTGTTTTACCTTCTTCACGTTGGATTTTGGTTGATTTGATTCTATAGATTACTTTGTTTGATTTGCAGCATTTTCTCGGATATTTTTGATGAAGAGCATTTTATAAATTCACTAGCTAATGATGTAAAAATCATTAAGAAGCTTCCGAAAGAACTGGTTAATGGTAGCAGAATGGTCAAGCATTTCAGAAGTTGGTCTGGTATGGATTACTATGAGAATGAGATTGCCAGCTTGTGGGAAGAATATCAAGTATGTCTGATGGATATCTGTTGGTATATACAGTTCTGCGTGATTGTTCACTTAGCTTACCCTATACTGCAACATATTGTGCTACCATCTAATTATTGATAGTACCCTCTAAGGTTATTCGAGCTGCCAAGTCTGATTCTCGGTTAGCAAACAACCATTTACCTCCAGATGTTCAGAAGCTTCGCTGCCGTGCTTGTTATGAAGCTCTTCGTTTTTCTCCGCGCATTGAACAAATGGGAAAAGTATAAAAGATGTTAATGCTTATTGGCTTCTTTGTTAGCTATCTCTTAATTGGTGCAAGACCCTAGGGATGGTTTTTTATTTCCATCTTTTTTCCTTGTAGTTGTTGGTGGAGAGGATGAGGTCATTGGGTCCTTATATTGCACTACATTTACGATATGAGAAGGATATGCTTGCATTTAGCGGGTGCACGCACAATTTATCTCCAGCTGAGGCTGATGAGCTACAAATGATCAGGTATGGGCGCTTTGAAATGATTACTGATTCCATGTCCTTTTTTGATGCTTAGAATTCTTATTTGGCTTGAAACTTTAGAGAGAACACTTCCCATTGGAAAATAAAGGACATTGATCCCGGAGATCAGAGGTCCAAAGGGTTTTGCCCATTAACCCCAAAGGAAGTTGGAATTTTTCTTACTGCTCTTGGATACCCATCAAAGACTCCAATATATATTGCTGCTGGAGAGATATATGGGGGTGAATCCCATATGGCAGAACTGCGATCCCGCTATCCATTGTTAATGAGCAAGGTAACAAATTAAATTATTGTGCTCTGTCCTTTTGTGTTTGATATTCCTTTCATGCAGTTTGGTAAAGCCTTCAGTTTCCTATGAAGATTGACTTGAAATTTTGCAATGTGTAAATTGATGGGTATGAAATTGAGATGTCAAATTTTGAAGGTTTTGTAGTAAGGTTTTTGTAGTGTCACACATATCACAGTATCATCCTACTCCCTGCTCCTTCTTTAATTAAAACGGAAGCATTATCAAATGGGTAAAGATGTTTGGAGAGACAAAACGTATCCTATAGAAATGAATATAAGGTCCTCACTTCTCCCATTTTTCAAATGCATGGGGAACATCTTATCATGAATCAGGTGTTTTATACAAGACTAAACTAATTATGGAGTTTTGATTATTGACAGTTTGTGTCTGATTCAGCTCTTGTTTTAATAAATTTATATAGATGCAGCCATAACTTCTATCAATGGTAGGTGCTGCATGCTGAGCTTAAGGCAAGAAGTCCAGATTGTTAGATGTTACTAGCATACAATTCCTAAAGCAAACTACAGCCCAGAATGTAATGATATAGAGCAATAAGGTTGAGCTGGATTCTAAAGGCAAAATTAGTGTAGCTTTTCCGCTTTTGCAGAAACTACTGAAAAATGACTCCTACATTATTAAGAACTCTAATGTATCAGCTCAAAAGCCCCTGAACTGTAGTTTGGATTTATTTAGCTGATTTGCTCCCATCAGTGTTAAATTAACTCTCTTTCACTGCCTTCCGTTCCAGTGATCCCTGAATTATTAAGAACTCTAATGTATCACCTGCAACGCCCCTGAAATTGTAATTGTGATTTCTTTAGCTCTCGTTAATTATTGAATACTCTCTCTCACAATAATAGTTAGGAGGAAAACAATGTTATTATTAAGTCCACTCTTCTTGTTGTGGGCGACGTGTAATGGCAGCTGAGACAGCATTTACATGATGTTGATTACCTACTTGTGATCAATTTCAGGAAAAATTGGCATCCATTGAGGAGCTTGAACCTTTTTTAAATCATGCGTCTCAAATGGCTGCTCTTGACTATATAGTATCTATTGAAAGTGATGTATTTATACCCTCTTACTCTGGAAATATGGCAAGGGCTGTTGAAGGTCATCGCCGTTTTCTAGGACGAGGCAGAACAATATCTCCAGACAGGCAAGGCTTTCTCTTTTCTGAATCAGATCAAGTTTGAATTTTTTCCTCCCTCTACATATACTCTTCCCTTCCCCAGCCCATTCATTACTAAAGTGTTCCGCATGTCCTCTCTTCTTTTAATCAGGAAAGCACTTGTTCGTCTGTTTGATAAACTGGATCAGGGAACAATAACCGAGGGGAAGACCCTATCAAATAAAGTTATTGATCTCCACAGAAGACGGTATGCTACTAGAAAAAAAGCATTGAGTATATGCCAAGTTATTTGTGGATGTTCCATATTTGTGTTAATGATTCTAGTTGTAATATTGTTTGAGGTTTCTGTCGTGCTTTTTGTGTTGGGGGTATCTTATTTTTCTGGTTTATCCTGTTGAAGAATCTGATTTCTTACTTTTAAGTTTTAAGATATGCTTGTGGCAGGACCAAACTCTATTTAACTGGTTTTCACTTGTTAATTGTTATGCGTGTGACGCAGGCTTGGGTCCCCCAGAAAGAGAAAAGGGCCAATTTCTGGGACTAGGGGTATGGATAGATTTCGATCAGAAGAAGCCTTTTATGCGAATCCTTTACCCGAT
This sequence comes from Erythrophleum ivorense, assembly GCA_026724425.1. Lineage (NCBI taxonomy): Eukaryota > Viridiplantae > Streptophyta > Magnoliopsida > Fabales > Fabaceae > Erythrophleum > Erythrophleum ivorense. The sequence continues at coordinate 1,191,790 of JAIUCV010000129.1, forward strand.
TGTCTATGTCGGACAGAGTCACCACATGTAAACGCCTCCCACGTACGTTCTTAGGTGAAAGGGTGGTAGGGTGTATATATGTATAACTTTGTTAGCTATACCCTTTTTCTTTTTGAAAGAATAAATCATAGAAAAGAAAAGAGGGACATACGGTTTGATGTACAAATTTAGAGATGGGGATGGCAAGCTGGATTGTTTTCGGAATGGGGCTTTGGAAATTACAGTATTCATTCATTCAATCAAGAGGGGCCTTATTTTTGGAGACGGTCGAGGGACTCATTGACACACACTGTAATTCCACTTTTTGAGATATCTTATATAATAACATATGTCCTTCTTGCAACTATGCCTCGCATATTAGATTTGAGGTGGTTCTTCATAATCATTGGCTAACAACCTTGACGTTAATGAGTTTCCAACTTTTGCATCTTTATCATATTTGTCAGTTAATACCATACTTAATCATATGGTGTATTGAGTTCACAACCATGTTCGGACGAGTTTTCAAAAGTCCTTTTGTTGCTTTGGAAAAAAAAAAATAATGACAAGTATCGGAGACAATCTGCGAAAATAACATCGAGTATACTACCATTGACGACATCTTTGGCATAAAGTACATTCTTCCTCTCTTAAGTTTACCATCAGTTTCAAAATTGTTTTTAATGTTTATTTTGCGTTAATTTTGTTTTCTATGTTTTTTATTTTTTTTTCTTTGAATGCACTTATACCAATTAATCTAGTTAGAAGTGCTTAGAAAAAGATACTTACAATTAAGGTTGACGATCGTAATAGGTTAGGGGTGGAAAAAATAAAATGACAATATTTAGAGGCTAAGGTGATGATATTAGGTAGTTTATTATCCGCATCTGTATCCTTTAATCACTATTTGGTCACATGTACACAGTGTAGTTAATTCTACTGAGGAATTAGATGTAGTGAAATTTTAAGACATTAACAATTTTACAAACATATAAAAATGAAATTAACACAATAAATATTTGAGATGAAATTCAAATTAACCTAAAATCTTTTATATAGTGGATCACGGATTTGGCAGTAACCTCTGTTTTTTGTGATCATCTGGCGAAATTGAACTGAAAGCTCATCCATTAAGGGATGACCCACACATTCTAGAGGTGAAAATTCACAAGATTAGTTTGATTAAATTTCAATACTTCTATAATTTGAGCTTTGGTTCGATAATATTTGAGTTTAATCAGTTCAAGATTTGGATGAGTAATTTAATTACACTTTTGGCCTTTATAGTAATTTATTCAATTAATTTTAATGTTTAAATATAAAAATTAAAAAACAAATAATTTCGATTCAATTAAAGACATTTTACATTATGTATTTTTATAAACAAATAAAAGAAATAAGATTCTTTCTTTTTTTATCTTTTTGGTAAAGAAAAACGGCATTAAGGCCCAGCAGAAGAAACGAGATTTTTTAACTAAAAGTAAGGAGACTAAATTTTTGGACTGAGTGGATTAAAAAAATTATTTTAATTGAAACTATGAATTTAAGCAATTAGGATAATGTTTCATAAAAAAAATAAAATAAATTAGATTAATGAAAATATACTAAATTACGAATCTAAGAAGTTCTATGCCGGTTTAATTAGCAAAATATTAGATATAAAAAAGAAAAGAGAATATAAAAAATGAACAAATAAAACAATAAATAATATTTTTATTTTAAAAAATATGAATAGGTAGAATGTAAAATAATAGATATTATTAAATAATAATTATAAAAATATAATTAATATTATACACATATGATGGAATGATGGGGAAAAATTTTTTTTTTCTTGCGATTGTACCAAACGGACCTATAAAGTGGTGTTCGGATTGGGTCAGAATAAGGCAATCTAGGTAGCAAAAGAAATCTCAGGATGTCCCTGTGATATCGTGGAACTGGATAGGATAATAGATATCATCAACCCCTTGGTACATCCACTACACGAAACATAGGAGCTTCCATTTTGCATGCCTGTCCTGCTGAATCTGGGAAATTTTTCTGGCAGAGACACGGAACAAGATAGTCATAGCAATGGGTGTCTCCTTCCTCTCAACTTTCCCTTCTCTGCTCCCACTTGCTCGTGACTCATCACCCACCACCACCAGAAACTCCTCCCGTGCAGTAAGTATGCTATGCAGCCACTATATCTGCGTACGAGCGTTTGTTATCATAAATGTAGTTGAAATTCTTGCTTCGTGATGTGTCTTGAATTCACTGATGTTCATGACAAAATGGATTTCAATTATGATCCAAATCAGTGTTCTGGTTACGTAGCTCTGAGTAAAATCCGATCAATTAACTCCAACGGTTGCTTATGGATAATAATCTTTGTTCTATTTTTTACTAGGTACCTATTCGTTGTAATAAAATCGAAATTGATGTTAGTGGTAAAGATCGGTTCCACCGAAGAGACATTCTTAGGGCGACCATTGGCCTGGTAAGAGCCATCCTTTATTGTAGTTCTTCGGAAATTCCCTTGATTTATTAGCTTCAATGGCCAAAGCTACATTACCTGATACAATTGAACTTTAAATCATAGCTGAACTGTCTTCTCTTCACAATGCAAATATGGTTGTTTGTGATTGCAGATGCTTATATACCTATAATATATAGAATTAATGGATAAGATTGATGTGATGATGAGTTTCCGCCAGTTGTATCTCTTTGTAGGAATTGATAGGAAGCTCCCCATCACTTGTTGGGATCGCTAATGCTGCTGATTTGATACAACGTAGACAGCGTTCTGAATTTCTTTGTAAGTTTGTTCTGGTCAACATTTTCATGTGAGTCATGTCAAAGTCAATTGATCTCTATGCTCAGCAGAGTTCCAACTTTATATTCTTACAGCGAATGTTAAAAGCACACTTTATACGGCCATAAAGGTATGTCATGCTGACTTGTATTCATCACAGTTAAAATTGTCTGTATGTAGACTAGATATGTCATAATCCTTATGGGCATGTGATTTATCCAGAAAATAGAATTCACAATGTGGATATGATCTATTTTAACATCTGAAATGATTGCAGGGAAATCCTGATATTATTCCATCCATACTAAGATTGGCTCTAAATGATGCTTTGACTTACGATAAGGTGAGAGGCACAGACAGAGTGTGTGTGTGTGTGTGTGTGTGTAGTCAACAAAATCATCTTTTAAAACAAATACTGATTGGCATCTGATTAAGCTTGTAGGCAACAAAATCAGGTGGCCCAAATGGATCAATACGGTTCAGGTACTTCTTTTCCTATGCATTCAATATATACAAGACGTAGGCACTTCATATGCTCTTTATGAAACAGTTTGGAATTTAGAATTTAGGTACGTTCTGAGGATTATTTTGCTGCATCAAAATTCCAACCTTTTTTGAAGTATTTTTTGGGTATAAGGATGAGAAAAACCTTTAAGTTATGGATATTATGCTAACTTGTTTTTCAGTGTATCTTGAATTTCAGGTTTTATTAGTAAGTTTTTAAGCTGTGAAAGTTTTCCTCTTTCTCCATCGCATTAGACTTTTACATTTGCTCAATGATAATCATACTATTTTCTCCTTTTGTTTTTTTCCTGCCTGAAGTTCAGAAATAAGTAGACCTGAAAATAAGGGACTTTCTGCTACCTTGAATTTATTAGAGGAAGCCAAAAAGGAGATAGATTCATATTCCAAGGGTGGACCCATTTCCTTTGCAGATCTGATCCAGTATGCAGGTTATACATTTTAATATCATCAAGTTGAAACTCGAAAGTTATGAACAACGCACATTACACGTGTATATGGGGTTTTATATGTATTTTGATTATGACTCTGTTGGATAAGGAAGGTAAAATATATTTGTGTTCAATGGTTAGCGTCCTGTTCCCCTGACAATATTGGCTTAACCTTTTGTAGCGCAAAGTGCTGCCAAGGCTACGTTTTTAGCTTCAGCCATTCGCAAGTGTGGTGGAAATGAAGAGAAAGGGAACTTATTGTACAATGCTTATGGATCAAATGGGCAGGTGTATTTCTTATCTAGTGTACAATCCTTGGTGGATTTCTCTTTGATCTACTCTGCTTTCAAACTTCTCAAATTTTAGTGGGTTCATCTTATTTTTTGTAAGATGATATATATATCTCTTCTGAAATGTGGGGTAAAGATATCTTGGTTTATCAACAGTTTCACAATAAGTTTTGGCAATAGGCTAAAGATCCTTAGGCAGAGCATGTAATTCATGCAATTCTTATTGTTGAGCATGTAATGTAGTCCCTCCTCAATAATCTTCCATCGAGTTGCGAATGTAATGCATGCAATTCTTATTGTTGAATTAGTGGGGCTTGTTCGATAAGCAATTTGGTAGGGCGGATGCTCAGGACGCGGATCCAGAGGGTAGAATTCCCTTGTGGGAGAAAGCTAGTGTCAAGGAAATGAAAGACAAGTTTTCCACTGTAGGCTTTGGACCTCGTCAGGTACTTCTTCACATCATTTGACCACTATTTCTGCCGAGTGCTAACTGCTAACTGGAATATAGAAAGGCATCGGCAGTCAATGATGTCATGTTTGCTTGGAGAAGAACAATAAAATCCTGGTTTTTATCCTACAAAGTACAGCTTAGCCTGACATGCAATATTTTGTTGTGGCCTTAAAATTAGGAAAGTAAACCATAACATGTTTCTTTCAAGTAATTTTTTCACTAAGAACGCCAAAAGTTATTTTAATCATAGAATGCTAGTAAGAGTAAAATGCTATGAGATGATTATACTTTAAAAAGCAATATCATAATAGCTTTCTATGTTTGAAGTCAGCCATGTAAAAGTGAGAAGATAAACCTTATTCCACGACTCATTGGTTTCATCCTTCATTGGCCCCACAAATTCTTACATACTAACAATTTATTAAAGCTTTCCTCAGTTTTGCTTAACACCTTCAGCGTGCATTAGCTAGTCTTAATGCTGAAGGATATGTCCAAGTTACTCGTTCTCTTTGCTTCCTTCTTAAATTGGCTATTCATAGATTACTTCATAGATCCATCGTCTTTTTTCCTGTCACAGCACCAACTAGTCGAAGCTTTTGAAATGTGAAAATGAAGTCGAGAAAACAAAGAATTATATGAACAACAATGAAAAGGCAGGCGTCATTTAATATATGCAGTGCTACATGGGCAGTGTATACGATACTGACTCATTTGTGCTCTCTTTGGCCAGCTTGCTGTTTTGTCTGCTTTCTTGGGTCCTGATCAGATTGCAACAGAGACCTTATTGGCCACTGACCCGGATGTCGCTCCATGGGTTCAAAAATACCAACGGAGCCGAGAAACAGTGTCTCAGACAGACTATGAGGTAACTCTCTCTCTCTCTCTACATTCAATTTTTAAGGGAAGAAAAAGAGTTACAGTAATTAAGTTATTATCCCCACATTCCTATTGAGCTTTGTGACAATCATTATTGGCACCATTACTAATGCATGATCACTACTATAATTGCACAGCAAAACCAACAAGCAACCATCTGTAATCCATTAGGCTGTAGATCATGGTTGGCATTCATGGTACCTTTTGAATTCTTTGTTAACGTCATTGTCTGGCTGGGGAATTCACTTTTTCGTTGTTCCTGCCTCTATTTTTGCTTTGCAGGTTGATCTCATAACTACTTTCACAAAAATGAGCACCTTAGGCCAGAATATCAATTATGAGGCATATACATATCCTGTCCAAAAGATCGATATTACCAAACTCAAATTGTAGATAAGAGCTGAACCTACAGTTTCGCGCCAGATGGTAGATCGCATCCTTCCTTCCTCCCTTAACCCCCACCCTGGCATCTCAAGTTTTGACCCTTCTTTTTTGGGCAATGGATAATTTCGGGATGTAATTACTCATGCACATGCAATGAGATAATTTCTTCATCATACAAAAGCACTTTCAAAAAAACTGAACGGAGTTTCAATTATATGCTACACTGCTTTAATAAACAGCTTCATTGGAATTCAATTACTCGAAATTTGGAGACAATATTCATCCTATTAAGTAGCCTAAGCTTATCTATCGCAACAATCTGACTTCGCAAAAGTATTCCTTCAAGAAACCATGATGGCATCTAATATCCTGATATTTGAGTTAGATCCATCACAGCAGCTTGCAAAGAATTTTGCAGATATTGGTTCTACTAATGAAGTTGTTAGTGCTTGGAGATTTCTACTGATAGCCGTGTAATTCTAATCTGGATATATTAATTAAGGCAGAATAGGTGCTCCCTAATTTTATAAAATATCGAACTTCATCAAGGAAAGCTTCCTGATGCCTCAGTCTCAACGATCTTGGCGTAGCTGATACCATTAATTTCTGAGAATAAACCGAATCATTGAAAATGTACTTGGTGCATTTTCTTATAATCCTATCTTCATTTCTTTTCAAGCTTATGTTCGTCTACAATTAACAATGCCTCAGCGTAAGGAAGCTTGTAAATGATACGCCATACCTCTAACTTGCCACACTCCGATGCATTTCTTCGGTCCAGCCATAACCACACTGAAAGTATTTCTAACGAGTAAAAACCACCTTCATCCAATATAACATAGACCTCGAATATAATTAACCAAAGGTTTCTTTCCTTCAACCCGGTGGTACAAGATTCGAAAGAGAATCTGAAAAGGCATTGGAATTTCGAGATAATCCACGAAAGGAAAATGACTCTTTGTAAGCAATGAAAGCATCCGTATTCAAACCCAAGCTAGTTCAAATAGATAGCCAAAATTTCTTATTGACCCAGTGTATAACATTGAATAAGCCCCATGGGGTTGAGAGTTTGTTTATCTCTCAGCAGAATTTTTTATGTGGAGCCGAATAGCAATTTAAATGTGACAGGAACAGGTGACTTGTGTCAATAATTTCAGGCATGCACTACCCTACAGAGGACCAGGGAACGTTCCGTTCTCCCTTTGCTCATTCCATCTGTCAATCTGGTGCATAGACGCATAAAAGCAAATGTTAGCTCACAATTGCAATTTGAAAATAGTGGCAGAAAAGGAAACACACAAGATGTAGAGATTCAAGCTTTTGCAAGATGCAAAATAAGTCAGTGGTAAAAAAATTGACATGGCCTTATCAAAATGGTATATTTTCATAATCTAAAGACATACTCTAGGCCAAAGCTGTCAATATAGGCTAACCTGACCTGACTATAACCTTCTTAAGTTCTAAGATTTTAGGGTGGGTTGCGCATGCCTTATTTAAATATGAGCTTAAATTTTCTAGCCCAACCTAGCCCTATTAGGGCATAGAGCAAACCTATGGGTCTTTTAAGTTTATCTTTCTCTTTTTTTTAATTTTTTAATAAAACCCCTAATAGCATCATACTAGAAAACTAGATTAAAATGCATAAAAGCCCTCCTTGACTTTCAATCATGTGTAAAGAATCCCCCTAAGCTTAAAAGAGTAACATTGGACCCCTAAACTTACAATATTATGTAAAGAACCTCCCTTAGTTAGTAATTTCATTAAGTCCACTAACGGAGCCCTTCCATGTCAGCAAGCCTAACATGGAGCGTCTAGCTGAGGACTTTATAGACTAGGTTGACCAATAGAAGCTCAAATGTAAGGCCCATAAGGCCTAATAGTCAGCAGGTCTTCAGATGGTCATTACTTTTCATTGGGGAGAAGTTTTGACTATTACCATACATATCCAAAGAAAATCTTTCCCAGCCCATCATCATGGCAATAATGATTGACCCGATTGGGGTCATTTCAAGGCCTAAATCCTTCATTTTTGCATGTTTCAGAAGTGTTCTACTTACTTTCTTATTTTGAGACATTTGTTTCCTATTTTATGGCGTCTACTTTATTCCCTTTTAATTAGGAGTTATTTCTTTAATTATTAGAATTGATTAAGGTTTCCTATAAATACTTTATGATGCCATTTCGAATTACTAATCAATAAAGTAATATTTTAGTCTCCTATTTTGTTCTTGTTACGTTTTGCAATTGTGCAAGCCGTGTTCCTCCATTAAAACACGTGCTTTGCTACATCAAAGCCTATGTCTATGTGGAGGCCAATAAGCATTTTACTCTTTTTTTTCAACCTCATTCTTCTCTCTCTCTCTCTCTCTCTCTCTCTCTCTCTCTCTCTCTCTCTCTCTCTCTCTCTCTCTCTCCTTTCTTCTCCTTTTTCACTTGACGCCTTTTCTTCTCACCACTCTTCGGATTACATGCTTCATGATT